>OX402057.1:19052713-19745629 GCA_947859365.1 Archips crataeganus | reverse complement strand
ATTACAACTTTCTAGCACTAATAGCGACTGCGCTAAGCCGCGGAATGACAGACAGACAGCAGACATGACAAAACTATAAGGGGTTCCGTTTTGCCATTTCGGCTTCGGAACCCTAAAAAGAGACTACAAAGTAAATGTGAGGCGGTTGAACCGCTCGAATAATTACTCTACTGCGTCGTAGACTCCTAGTACGGATTTGCATTGAAATGGACTTCGAATTCACAACATTTCATGTTTGGCAACGACATATACCGAGGTGCCAATGCAATGTAATTATCGACAGCTAGTTAAGAGCGGCGTCAATAGAACTAACTACAGCTGTATAACCGTAATAGCGCTTCTATGCAGCAGGGTACTTGCGTGATACTTGAAATGAAAGAATATCATTGAATCCTTATTGAATGGAACTTGGGTTTTTTCAATTAAAAATGATTGCTTTTAAATCCTCTCCTGCTGCTTAAAATTGAGAAAGCTTGTGAAGCTGTTGGAGTTTTATTTTATTGAGAGAGGGAGAAAATTAAGAAATGTGTCACTTGATAGGGAATGATAACCAGTGCCAGTAAACGTATTCTAGCAAATAAAGATTTACTTATGTACAGTCAAGTGTAAAAATATGAACTTATTCAAAGTATCAAAAATAAGTACCACAGACTCTTATTCCGACGCAATAAGGCCGTAGTAACATATTTTTGAGTGGTAGTGGTTCGAATAGATACTTATTTTTACACCTGACTCTACTTACTTACTAGTGCCAACATTTTGAGGAGAGTCACTGATATTGTCGGCCTTTAAAAGAAGAATAACCCCTTTTCTTGAAAGCCCCGACGTCATTCTTGTGGTGTTTGGATTGTTTGGATGTTTGTTCGTGAATCACGCAATAACGGTTGATCAGATTCTGGTAAAACTTCACGTACATAAGTATACACAAAAACTTAGATCATAATAGCTTACATATGGGATACAATGTGATAATTACTGTACCTACTGTGTTCCGGCAGAAGACCAGTGCTGGTTTTTACACGCTTTATATTAGCTTCACCTGTATGTTTGTATGTATGTTTGTATGTTTGTATGTTTGTTTGTAACCGACTCCTTAGGGCGCGATTTTGACCCACTTTCCGGTTTCCGATTGAGCTGAAATTTTGCACATATGTGTAAATTGGATGACAATGCAATATTATTGTAACATGGAGCTGATCTGATGATGGAGCTGGATGGTGGCCATAGGAACTATGTAATAAAACAACACAACCCCATCGAATTTGGGCTCGTTGGATTCGTCTTGACGAGCACTTTGATCCCATATGGTAACCAGGGTCTGATGATGGAGCTGGAAGATGGCCAAAGGCACTCCACAATAAAACGACACAACCCCATCGAGTTTGGGCTCGTTTGATTCGTCTTGACGAGCACTTTGATCCCATATGGTAACCAGGGTCTGATGATGGAGCTGGAAGGGGGGTAGGTGGCGGGGTGGGGGGGGATGGGGTATGGGTTAAGGGGGTCGGGGGTTTAGAGGGTTGGGGGTTAGGGTGTGGCGGTTGGGGTTAGGGGATAGGGGGGGGGGGGGGGGGTTACGGGAAATAGGGTGGGGGTGTTGGGAGGTTCGGGGGTAAGTGATTTTGGGGGGTTGTGGGAAATGGGGAGGGGGTAAGAGGCCTAGATGGTAACAAGGGTTTGATGATGGAACTGGAAGGGGGGGGCGGTAGGTGGCGGGGTGGGGTGTGGGAGGGGTTGGGAGGAGGGGGAGGGGGGTAGGGGGGGTAGGGGGGGTAGGGGGGGTTCCAGGGGTTTGGGGGGTTCGGTGTTACGGGGGTTGGGTTTAGGTGGTTCGGGGGTTTGTAAAATGAGGAGGGGGTAAGGGGGGTTTAGGAGATTGGGGGTAAGGGTGTGGGGTTTGGGGGGGGTTTGGGGAAATGGGGTGGAGGATGTTGGGGGGTTGGGTTTAGGGGGTTTGGGGGTTGTAGGTGAGGGGGGGTAAAGTTAGAAAGAAAAAAAATGCAACTAAAAAATAGAAAATAAATAATAGTTTAAAAAAACTAAAAAACACGCTTTAAAAAATAAAAAATAAATTTTAATAAATTTCAATTCACTATTCTTATAGTGCAGTAAAAAATCTTAAAAAGCAATTATTATATTGTTATATCCAGATCAAAATTTGTAAGCAATTCTAAATATTGATAAAATAAATAATAATAGTTTAAAATATTTTATTGTAAAAAAAGCGTGGGATGCTTTTTAAGATGTTATCAAAATGATAATCCTTGACAATTGGCACCATGCACCCCACGCTTTTTTTACAATAAAATATTTTTAACTATTATTATTTATTTTATCAATATTTAGAATTGTTTACAAATTTTGATCTGGACATAACAATATAATAATTGCTTATTAAGATTTTTTACTGCACTATAAGAATAGTGAATTGAAATTTATTAAAATTTATTTTTTATTTTTTAAAGCGTGTTTTTTAGTTTTTTTAAACTATTATTAACCAGCGACACGCTCGCTGAGCAGGGGTAATCAAAAGCAGCTATCGAATGCGTAGGTACCTGACAAAGGATATTTTTAAAGCTAGTCGTATTTTCAATAATTACAATGGAAATTGTGACATATAATGTAGTTAATAAGGTTGAAATTCCAACTCAATGCATGTGGTCGCTAAATCGCCTCTGCCTTATAAAGAGTTAACGTCGTCTGCATTCAATAGATGGCGTTGTACGAACGAACGTTGTACTTTAAAACAGCTAGTTACCGTACTTAATTTTTTTCCAGCACAAACTCTACAGATTGTATTAAGGCCATAATTTCTTCTAAATAAAAAAGATATACTAGAAACCAGATCTGCAGTCCATTTTTCCACAATCCATTCATTCATTTTTGAACAATCCTAAATATTCTTAATTTATTCCTAAATATTTTTAAAATTATTGAAATAAATGTAAGACATATAAGGGGCTATTTCACCACCCATTGATTAATTTTAAGTGATGGATAAATGTGATGCCGTCTCCGTCTATTCGAACAAAACAAACAGAGACGGCATCACATTTATCCGTCAAATAAATTTGATCAATTGATGGTGAAACAGGGGGTAAGACGTATAAAATTAACCCGAGATTATTTTAGCATTAATGTTTGAACAAGTTTGACCTTTGTACTAATTTTGTGCATTTATCTGTTACAGGTAAACTTACATAGCAACACGCACACCAGTCGAAAATTTCTATCTTCAATGGCAAGTCCTTGTATACAAGGTCATATAATTCCGAAATATCTCAACCAATGAAACCCTACGCAAGTATTTTACAGAGTTTTTCAGTGACGACAGACTAAGGAAGTGAAAACTTGAAAACTCGAATCGATAAAACTGTTAATATAAAATTAAAAATTACATAAGTGTAAAAATAACAATAATGAATAAAACTTAACTTTAAACCAAATAACTAACTTAAAAACTACTAGATTAAGTCTAATGGTAGTACAAAACGCTTAACCACAATTCCGACTCGCACTTGACCATTTAATTTAACATTTTCTTATGCTCCGTTGAAAAGTTTTTAAAACCTAAGAGAAAAAACTTTTAATGTAATAAGCACCGTTAAAATATTAACTTGGGCGGTCCAGTTTAACTTTTGTGTAAGTTTCCCAGGCTTTTCCTTGGTTTATCGCAAGAATTAGGGCAATAATACGACGAAGGTCGCTTGCCCCGGGAGAAAATCTAACGCTTAGTTGACCACTGAGAAGGGTGAATGGTGGAGAAGCTATTCGAGGAAAAAAATTTATAGGGATGCTCGATTATGTGTAACGAATATAGTCGATACAGAAAAATTGTGTTAAGTATTTTTTTAATAGCCTAATGGATGTCCCACTGCTGGGCAAAGGCCTCCCCTTTTTATTTCCACCCTGAAATAATAGTTTTCAGTATATTTTAATAGTGTTATTGACAGTTTGGTTTTTATGGTTAAAGAACTTTATTTCTCAAAGAAATTTTACAATTCACTTATTGAGAAATAGTCTTACTAGGTACTACTGAGATTGTTTGCTATAACACTTATTTGTTATGTAATAACACCATACGGTATACCATACGGTATAATTCTAATTTTACACATATACAAACTCATTCTTCTTCTAATATATAAAAATGCCTAGGTATATTTGGTAGGTCTAAGAATAGGTTATAGGCTATTTATTATACCCCTACTCTAGTCGCGGGCAACAGCTAGTTATTATAAACTATCATAGTGATATATTCACTTGATAGTTATATAACTTTTCCTTGCATTTCATTTGCTTAATTCTACTCACATTGAGTGCCAAGACTACGCCAGGCGTGTTCTGCGTTCGTAGGCAGTTTTCGCTACAAAGCGGAAAAACGCTGCTCAGTAGCAGCGGTAGCCAGTGCTACCGAGGGAAACGCGTACTAGCAATGCGTGCAGCGAAAGTGTAATATAATAAAACGCAAGAAAAAGTTATATAACTATCAAGTACAAGCGTTGCTCAGTTTGGGATTAGGTCAATGGTATTAATTGCCACATGATATTTATTTATTTATTAAGTGAATATACTACTTTGATAGTTATAATAAGAACTATCTGTTTACTATGGTAAGCAAAAGGCGGTCTTATCACTTCTTAGGCTACCTTTTATAACGGATGGAAAAGTGAGGAATAGATTTCTGCAGGTGGCGTTTACCCACAGGGTTTTTTGAAATAAACCTAACTTAACATAGAATAAGAATATTAAATATTATAAGTACTAGGGGTGTTCAATAAAAAGTGAGAATGAGTATGTTATAAACAACTTTTACTAAATGTATGAGTATGTTATAAACAACTTTTACTAAATGTAATTTTATTTTTCGACATAGTCACCTTTTAGCATAATACACTTATTATATATTTTTTCTATACTTAAAATTTCATTTTTAAAAAAGGTCTTATCTTGAGTACTTAAAAAATCTTGTACTGCAGCGACTACCGCTTCGTCGTCTTCAAATTTCTGGCCTCTCGGGTATTGTTTCAATCTCGGAAATAGGTAGAAATCACTGGGAGCGAGATCTGGTGAATACGGAGGATGCTTAAGGATATCGAACCCAGCATCACGAATCGCAGCCATTGCAACGGCGGACTTGTGTGCTGGGGCATTGTCCTAGTGGAACAGCACAACTTTCGAGAGTTTACCTCGCCGTTTTTCGCGGATCTCATTGCGCAATGTTGCTATTTGTTTATCGTATAATGTGCCCGTAATAGTGGCTCCATGCTCGAGATACTCAATCATTAATGCCCCTTTACCATCCCAAAAAACAGAGCCCATGACCTTACCGGCAGATGGGCTCACCTTGAATTTCTTCGGAGTTGGAGATGATGGTCTTTTCCATGTCATAGACTGCAGTTTCGTTTCTGGGTCATAATGATGGAGCCATGTTTCGTCCATTGTTATAAATCGCGCCAAAAAAAGTTCCCGGTCTTGCTGTATCAGGTCCAAAGCTTCTGGACAAATCTCGACTCTAGTTTGTTTTTGCGTGTCAGTAAGCATTCTTGGTACCCAACGCGCAGATACCTTTTTCATACCCAAGCGTTCATGTAAAATATTATGCACGCTCCCCGTTCAAATCTTTACATTTTCAGCAATAAAACGAACTGTGACACGACGATCCGCCAAAACTGAGTTTTCAACTTTTTTCACAATTTCTTCAGTTATTGCAGTAGTAGGGCGTCCGGAGCGGGGGTCGTCCATGGTCGATGTTCTTCCATGTCTAAATTCGGCGCACCAACGTGCGACTGTCGAATACGGAGGAGCATTAGACCCTAAAGTGTCCCGCAAATCTAAATTGACTTGGTCCGTAGAAAAATTTTTCAAACACAAGTATTTGATAACGGCGCGCAGTTAAATTTTCTCCATTTTCGCTAACGTACTCAATAGCATTGCAAAGAAATTACCGTATTTTTTTTAAACAAAAGACAGTTACTTTTTTTTCATAGCAATCAGCTAGATAGATTAGCTTTACCGGCCAGTATTTGATTTCCTAATATTGAAAGAGTTTGCATCTCATTCTCACTTTATATTGAACGCCCCTCGTAGTAGTTAGACTATTTCTCAATAAGAGGAATGTAAAATTTTATTGGAGAAATAAAGTTCTTTATCCATAAAAGCCAAACTGTCAATAACACTATTAAAATATACTGAAAACTATTATTATATCAAATGACCATTATGCCTTTCGCACATTATGCCATTTAAACTTTATGTATTTTGACACTTTTCCTTTGTACCTATACATGGGGTGCTGGCACTGTTTGAGCGAAGCATCTCCGCCATTTTCCCCGGTTAGTCGCGGTCCTAACGAATTTAATCAAGCGAATGTATAGACGCAGGCAATAAAACTCCTGACTTCTAGACAAAGTGGGGTTCCGGGGAGATAAGCCTGGGTTAGCTGATCCGCACTAACTATATCGTATTGACGGCTTATGTAATAATGTTTCAGTTTCGTTAGCGATGCCCCTAAAAATTCAGCTTGCTATATCATCATCATCATCATTATTTCAGCCGTAGAAAATCTTATTATTCTGTTGGCGAGTTGTTGAATGACGAAACTGCAATTTAACTGTAATTAATTTGGTAAATAAATGTTATTTGAATAAAAATTGACCATTGTAATTAATTATTAAATTTAGACACAAGTCATCATCATCATCCCAGCCAATACACGCCCCACTGCAGGGCACAGGCCTCCTCTCAGTCGCCGTGAATGAATGCCACTCGAGAACCTTATGGCCCCATCGGCAATCAGTTCTACGAGCAATGTGCCCTGCCCACTGGCAACGCCTACTGGCAAAACATAGAGATTCCTGAATTTTATACTTTTAAGACCGATAATGTACGCCTTGTTGTTGATAAATGTGTTCTATTCTATTCTATTCTATTCTATTCTATTCTATTCTATTCTATTCTATTCTATTCTATCCTATCCTTTTATTTTTTTTTTTTTTTTTCCTGGGGAAAATCCTTTATGGATTCGACACCGGCCCGGGGAGGCCAGTGGATATGTGGGATTCCCGCCCCAGAAGGGGGCGGTGTACCCACTAAAAACCCCAGGGTGTTCCACTTCGTCGCCGGAATGCAACCGGGCTGTGGGAACTCTACGCATCCACGGCCCGGCAACACGGCGGTATGTCCGATCACGGACCCACCTCCAGGAGACCTGTACGTCTCCTGTCTCCTCCGCTGTAGGCACGCCGGAACACTTGGCGCGCCTACCATCTCAACAGGACCTTATCGGCGGGAGACTGGCATCCCCGAACCCAACTCCCGCAGTCCTATTAGGGCGGTAAACGGCGGTTAAAATTTAACCGCCGTCGCCCGACAGGCCTGCGGCGCAGTGGCTGGGAGGAAGGGTCCTCCTCGCGCTCCCGCTCCGCTCCCTCTTTCAGTGCCATGACCTCCTCACAGTAGGAGGCCATGGCAGCCCATGATCTCTCGCTGTCGGTCATGGCTTTAACCACGACCGGTAGCGAGAGGTCGGCACCAATTACCGCTATAAGGCGGGCCCGCTGCTCATCGAAGGCGGGACACAATTGCAGTGTGTGCTGCGCCGTGTCTTCCGCCCCGCCGCAATTCTATCCTATCCTATCCTATCCTATCCTATCCTATCCTATCCTATCCTATTCTATTCTATTCTATTCTATTCTGTTCTATTCTGTTCTGTTCTGTTCTATTCTATTCTATTCTATTCTATTCTATTCTATTCTATTCTATTCTATTCTATTCTATTCTATTCTATTCTATTCTATTCTATTCTATTCTATTCTATTCTATTCTATTCTATTCTATTCTATTCTATTCTATTCTATTCTATTCTATTCTATTCTATTCTATTCTATTCTATTCTATTCTATTCTATTCTATTCTATTCTATTCTATTCTATTCTATTCTATTCTATTCTATTCTATTCTATTCTATTCTATTCTATTCTATTCTATTCTATTCTATTCTATTCTATTCTATTCTATTCTATTCTATTCTATTCTATTCTATTCTATTCTATTCTATTCTATTCTATTCTATTCTATTCTATTCTATTCTATTCTATTCTATTCTATTCTATTCTATTCTATTCTATTCTATTCTATTCTATTCTATTCTATTCTATTCTATTCTATTCTATTCTATTCTATTCTATTCTATTCTATTCTATTGTATTCTATTCTATTCTATTCTATTCTATTCTATTCTATTCTATTCTATTCTATTCTATTCTATTCTATTCTATTCTATTCTATTCTATTCTATTCTATTCTATTCTATTCTATTCTATTCTATTCTATTCTATTCTATTCTATTCTATTCTATTCTATTCTATTCTATTATATTCTATTCTATTCTATTCCAATGCTATTTATTCCCTATCCCGCGAGAAATTTCAATGCGGACTGGGAACTTCACACACGCCATCAAATTTATTCGCAGGTGTGTGGTTCTCTCGCGCTTTCCTACACCACAAATCAATTTTACACATAAGAAAAACCGTGGTGGCCTCGAGGGTTTGACCTATGGCCTCTCAAGCAGAGGGTCGTAGGTTCAAATCCCGGCTCGCACCCCTGAGTTTTTCGGAATTTATGTGCGAAATTACATTCTTAATTTACCACGAGCTTTACGGTGAAGGAAATTCAATGGTGTGTTCTGAGAGGAGACCTGTGCCCTGCAGTGGGTCGTATTCAGGCTGGGATGATAATGATGCTGCTCTATGCTTGATACTAGGCTGCTAAGTTATCGTCCAGTTTCATAAGAAACCAATCACTCAACTAAAAACACAGAAAGCAAACTAATTCAGTGTGAAGTTTCTGGACCTTTGGGATCAACTTGAGTCTAACGAAATTAGTACTTAATAAGTGAGAACCACGACTGATGTGGCTGGCGAGGGCGGCAAGAAATTTAGTAATACACTAGCTCAGTGTTTTTCAATATTTTTGAATTTAAAATATTTTACAACCTTTACAACTTCAAATATTTTAGCGACCCCCTATGGTCAAACTCGAGACAAAAAATGACTTTGATTGTTAAAGTTTAAAAATATTAAGCAAGCCCATCCCATTTTATACTGTGGTGTATGACTTAGATACACTTGCCATTTTTTACTTTTTTGCCATGGGGGTCGCGACCCACAGTTTGAAAAACACTGCACTTAGCTTTTACCGTAGCCATTAAACCATTGATAATAAACCATTAGACCTGAGTTTGGATTTAAATCGGGCAATTACGCAAAATATCCCAGAAATTAAAATTCACAAAATAATATTAAATAAAAAAAATCGTGTTAAAAACATATCTTCTCTAAACCTAGAAGTTAATAATTCGGAATTTCATCCCGAATTCGTAAGAATATCGAGTTAAAAGTAGCCTATCCTATTCTAGACATCTAGATCTACATACTAGATTGCATCCAAATCGGTCTAGCTGTTTTAGCGTGAAAGATTAACAAACACTTTTTACCCGACTGCAAGGAAAACGTACATGCGACTGCACGCACATACTCACAAATTATCACATTTATAATGTTCGTTGGATTTTAATCACAAATAACTGATAGGTACAGAATATCAAGGTGGGATCTTAAGCTACAAGGGATCCTCCTAATTGGTGTTAAGTCTGGGAAAGAATTAATTAACGAACTTGCGACGTCCGTTCGTACTTGATGTGTACTTTAGGAAGACTTTCTTCGGGTGCGAGAGTTTTTTATCTTGATTAAAGAGGATTTTACATGTTACACAATGTTTAAAGTTCCGTAGCTTAAGACAAAAAAGCGGTCAAGTGTGAGTCGGACTCCTACATGCAGGGTTCCGTACCTCTGAAAAAAAATGTTTCAAAAAAGTTTAGTATAAAATCGCCACAAAATCGCAAACTCATAGGTAGAGGTACACATTCGAACAGCATAGGGTTGCTCACACTGCTTAGCAACCAGCTGGCTGATGCGTTGCCTAGCAACCGCGACCATAGTAAAAAACCCGCCACAGTAAAAAAGTCTTAGTATAGGTAACGCCATCAGAGTTGACGTCACGCACACAACAACACGTCATGTAACGACAGCGGGATTTTGACATTCATTCGTACCGATAGCAAGTTCAACAGACTCAACATAGAATTACAAGATTGACTAAAAATTTCTTCAACCTATTGTTTTAAGAATAATTTAGGAAAATACATCTAGTTCAAACAAAACAGAAAATAAAATATTTTGATCTATTTTATATAAATTAGATAGCATAGTTTTCGCAATTTATAAATAACGATTTTTTTCTTGCGACTATTTCTTATCAGTTTCAAATCGTATTATTTCAAAAATAGGTTATATAAAAAAAATACAAATAATATGCATAGTATTGCGTAAGTATTTAATTCATTCACTATCTTTTTTGCATTCAGTACTTTATGTAGCTGTGTGTGTAATCAACCGCCTCAACTCTGATGGCGTTACCTATAACAGGGTCCCGTTGCCACCCTTTGGGTACGGAACCCTTGAAAACGGTACTTGGCTCAACAAAATGACATACGATACACGACGTCTAAAGATCTAAGCCTCATTAAGATGCTTTTCCTTGTTAGCAGAACAATCCCACCCCTTTTGTCCTTTACGGCATGAAGAGCCATCAAGAGACACGTGAAGATAAAACGTAGTGGCCACGAATCATGGGTTTTTATGGCAATACTAGCTGTTGCCCGCGACTCCGTCTACGATGAATAGGGTAGGTATACAAAAATTGCCTACGTTCAAAGATCCCAAGTTGTACCGCTCCGGAAATACTGCCGCTGCAAGCTGATTCCAAAGTTTTACCGTGCGCGGCAAAAAGCTCCGCGAGAACCGAACTGTAGTGGACTGCCAGCTATTGAGGTGGTGAGGGTGGAAAGAAAGTCGGTTGCAAATAGTGCGATGGACAAACTTAGCAGCAGGCAAAAAGGTTAAAGGTTCATTTGAATACTTGAAATTTTCATACTAATAATACTGTCCGAGCCGATTTCGGCTCCAGCGCCTGCTGGACAGGCTCAGCAGCTGGCGCCTCATTGGTCCGCGCGTTGGTGTGCTCGCATGTGACTGTTGTAGCCAATTTTGGCCTTAAATGTTCTTGAGCATATCATACTAAATACAAACTGAAACATGGACGCACAGTAAAAACCCCAGTCTATTTTACATAAAACTATCAAAAGTATCGATAGTTTTTTGTCAAATAGAATCGATAGTATTGCAAAATCAGCCAACAGTTACCTTCCACCTGTCAGAAAACGCTCTTTCCAATTACCCTGCGGTAAAATTGCTTGATATTAAATGATAATATCCGCAAAACCCACAGCAAAATGACAATTTTAATAAACACCCGTATCTTCGAGAATTTTACTTACCCACTTTTTCCTTGGGCGTAAATTTATATATTACGGACACAAATTCTCAATCATCCTTATCGTTAAACGGCTTCATGTGAGAAACGTAAAAAAATGCCTTACCACGTTTCTTTCGTCCGCCTACGCATATCAGGGAAGGCACAGTTTGATTCAAACAGACTTGGCACTTTTATTAAACGAAGCATAAAATTCAGAACTGAATTAAAAAATTTATGACTGTTGCCTTCTCACCAGAAATGTACTAATGCCTTGATCAATCACACGTACCGAGTAAACGGGCGAGACAGTAAAATGTTTCTCGGCCGAGACAGTGATATAAGCAAGTGCCTGTTCACACGTGTTTTGAAATTAGCACAGTCAGTTCAGTTCTATTGAGACCTAGTGGCAAGACAGTGCACGTTCAGACCAGCCGAGTGAGCGAGCGAGACAGTGCCTAGTACGTGCTCGGCCTAGTAAATAGAACGGGGGGGGGCTACTCCGAAATTTGAAAATCGAAGTTCGTATCGCATCGTCTTGCTAGCTCTTGTATTAAATACTATTGATTGATTGATTGATTGATGTCCTCCATGTCGTGTCCGACAAAGGCGAACCTTTTAGCTCATTTGTTACTTATGTGCCCGAATATGGCTGGCAAAGCCAAACTTTGTTTTGAAGGTTTCCGATATCTGTGGCGATGCAAAAAGGTGATGTGATGCGCCTTAAAGGGCGTTTTGCCATCAACGTCTTGTTGGCTTACGGTCAATCCACTGCATCCTTTCTGCCGCCGGTTGTACCAGGTCCCTGGCCCATCGGATCCCGGTAGTATGGGACGAGAGAGTGAGTTTGCATCAGCGCAACCGCTTACTCACTTTAAAAATATTCTCGCGCAGATGAACCTTGGCTTTTGTTTGTTATGGATTCAGAGTAAAAGTCCTGTGGCGATGGGGCGACAGTGGTGGGAATTCGGATCGTGGTGACTCCGGTTCTTAGCTGTTTCCCTGCACATAGGCGGTCAGATGAGAGTGGTCGCTTCTGGGCTCGATTGGGGCGGGAGTACGGGTTCGGCAGCACATTTGATGACTAAGCAGCCCTATTTAGGAACGCTCTGCTTACCCCTGCATAGGGGAGGGGCCTAGAAAAGGTGGCCTAAAAATAGTCCGCTTCACTTCTCACCCGGATGGCTAGCCGCGGTCATCGGGCACCAACCCTTTCGCGGTCGAAAAACAAATAAAAAATTTAAATCTACACCTAAATTATTCAACTTTGCCACCTGGAATGTTCGAACACTTTTGGACAATCCAACTAATTTATGCCCTGAGCGAAAAACTGCTCTTATTGCCAGGGAACTACAAAAATACAACATTGACATAGCTGCCTTAAGTGAAACCCACCTTTCTGATTGTGGTAAGCTATGTGAAGACCGTGGTGGGTACACTTATTACTGAATAGGCAAACAGTCACATGAAAGGGCGGGCAGTGGTGTTGGCTTTGCTATCAAGAACGAAATGGTAAAGACACTCGTCGAAACACCTAAAGCAATTAATGACAGGCTTATGACTCTCCGACTACATCTTAGTTCTAACAAATTCCTCCTACGACTATGTCTTACAGTGACGAAGACAAACTAAAGTTCTATGATGACCTGAGAGCTGTCTTGAAAGGGATTCCTACCAGTGATAAAATTGTCCTTTAAGGTGATTTTAATGCTCGTGTTGGCTCAGAGCATCACGTCTGGAAGTGGGTTCTTGGTCGGCACGGGGTTGGGAAGTGTAACTCAAATGGAGAACTGCTACTATCGCTGTGTGCAGAATTTAATCTATCTGTTACAAACACCTTCTTCCGTATGGCCGATAAGTACAAGATAAATACTATTAGCGTGAGAGTAATTTTTTGTATAATTATTGTAAAAATCTAACCTAAGAAAAAAAATATAAATAAAGAGAATAATAATTAAAAAAAAACAATTTATGAGATATTGAAATGGTAGGTGTCCGTTATCTCACTCTATAGCCCGGTAATCCTGTCCACAACATCCCAACCCCAATAGCCAATTCCATGTCACTTCCTACCTGGCAATAGCAACTGTGGAGGACTGACCGCTAGCACATCCTCATGGTGTATTAGGGGATAGACCTCCGTAGTTGCGCCCATCTCATTTATATTATATGGTACCAAAGGCCTCTTCATGTTGGCTACGGCCCCATGAATGCCTCTCAAATGACCGGGTCCCCATGGGCCCGTGATCGGAAATCCGTACCAACATAATAATAACCGAAACCTTGGCATACTTTTAGACCCTGCCTCACTAAGGATTGCCGTATGTTTGCAGCTCGGAATAAAAACATGTGAACCTCATACTTGCTGCCGGTGTGGTAATACAGTTGATGCTTTAGGCCGGCACGGCCTACATTGTCAACTGAGTGCTGGTCGCGTTTACAGGCATGCGTCACTTAATGACCTTAACCGCCGGGCACTCAGCACTATTGCCATACCGGCTACTCTTGAGCCCTCAGGCATGTCTGCCTCGGACGGAATGAGACCCGATGGTTGCACTTTAGTGCCTTGGAGTTTGGGCAAACCTTTGGCGTGGGATGTCACTTGCTCGGACACGCTGGCTCCGTCCTACGTCAGAGGTTCTGCCAGTAAGCCAGGGACTGCTGGCGACCACGCCCAAACAATCAAGTGCCGCAAATATTCGTTTTTAACAAATGATTATAATATATTTGCGGCACTTGCATTAGAAACTTTAGGACCGTGGTCATCCGACACCAAAAAATTTGTTCGCGAGGTATCGGATAAACTAGTTAGCGTCTCTGGCGACCTCAGGGCCGGGTCTTTTTTTGCCTAGAGGCTAAGCATAGCCGTACAGCGAGGGAATGCCGCAAGCATGTTTGGCACGCTGCCCCGGGTAGGCGAAATTCAGGCTTTCAACATTTTTTAAATAATATTGTATTTTGTAAATTTATAGCTTATAATGTAAAATAGTTCTTGTGTTGTTGTAAATAAAGAATTCTCTTCAAAATAATAAGTATTCCTTTTCTGTGCTGTCATAAAAAAATACCTAACATACGCTAAGCTTCGCTCCCGCCTGAACCTAACCTGTCCGAATTGCTTCTGCCCTGAAAGTTCTTGCTCGCTCGCTTCGCTCGCGCGCTGCCAGCGATATGCCTAATAATTTTTCAGAATTATTATCGATATTCCTTTGGATGTTATAGATTTCGATGTATATGCTTAGTGCATTTTAGATAATGAAAAATTATGAATCAAAACAATTATTACTTTAAGATAATATGCCTTACAATGTTTCTAAATAATCAACGATATTCCGTTAAAGTTATTGATATCAATATTATGACTTTTTAAACTTATTATCAATAGGATTATGGATCACTGCAGTTAAAATTATTAAGTAAAGCTTTGAAAAAATTATGACCATCGATATTTTATAAGCAAGAATATTATTGGCATCAATTTCTGACTTTCAAAATTTGGATAAAAAAGATTATGGGAGAAAAGGGGATTCCATAATAATCACTCTGCAGAAAATGTAATTAACATTTTTAGTGACAGTGAAGAAGCTGTTCGGCGCGAGTGTGTGCGTTGGCGAGCGCATTTGTCAGCCCCTCGTTATCTGACGCATTATATATGAACAAGCTGAAGGCGAGTGCGGGCTGTATACCTGTACACCTTGTATGTTTATACAGGTTTATGGAGCTAGTAACCGCGATGGAAAGGTTTTAGCTGGTGTTGTTGGGAATATTCATCTCATACCATCAACATTTCAGCTTATATACGTCCAATTGTTTAGACGACCAGATGGCCTAGTGGTTAGAGAATCTGATTACGAAGCTTGAGGTCCCGGGTTCGATTCCCGTGTCGGGGCAGACGTTTGTATGAAAAATACGAATGTTTGTTCTCGGGTCTAGGGTGTTTAATATGTATTTAAGTATGTATCTATCTAAATAAGTATGTTTATCCGTTGCCTAGTACCCATAACACAAGCTTTGCTTAGCTTACTTTGGGACTGGGTCAATTGGTGTGAATAGTCCCGTGATATTTATTTATTTTATTTTATTTTAATTGTTGCCGGCTGCTGTCGTAGTTGTTTCACGGGTCCAGTGCGGATTGGGAACTTCACACACGATTGAATTTGTTCGCGGGTTTATGTAGGGTAAAAATGGGACCCTATTACTGAGACTTTGCTGACCGTCCGCCCGTCCGTCCGTTTGTCACCTGATAGCTAGACGGTTGAAATTTTCACAGATGATGTATTTCGGTTGCTGCTATAACAGCAAATAACAAAAAACAGAATAAAATAAATATTTAAGGGGGCTTCCATACCACAGATATGATTTTTTGCCGTTTTTAGGGTTCCGTAGTCAACTAGGAACCCTTATAATTTCGCCATGTCTGTCCGTCCGTCTGTCTGTCTGTCTGTCCGCGGCTAAACTCAGAGGCTGTTAGTACTAGAAAGCTGTAATTTGGCATGAATATATATATCAGTCACGCCGACAAAGTGATTAAATAAAAAAAAGTAAAAAAATTGTTTTTAGGGTACCTCCCATAGACGTAAAGTGGGGGTGATTTTTTTTCTCGACTAACCCTATAGTGTGGGGTATCGTTGGATAGGTATTTTAAAACCATTGCGGGGTTGCTAACATGATTTTTCTATTCAGTGATCTGTTTGCGAAATATTCAACTTTAAAGTGAAAATTTTCATTTAAATCGACCGTCCCCCCCTCTAAAATCTAAACGGTTGGGTGGAAAAATTTGAAAAAATTCAGAATGGTAGTAAATATATCAAATTTACTAGGAAAATTATAGCGGCTAAGATTGCTTGGAAATTATTTGTAGTATAAGAGTAAATAGTAGCCTAAGGTATAAAACATACCTAAACATGGATAATTTCGTACATATACGAAATCCTTAAAAAAATATTATTTGATTTTTTCGTAACGGCTACGGAACCCTACCTTGGGCGTGTCCGACACGCTCTTGGCTGGTTTTGTAGATAATGGTACGGAACCCTTCGTGCGCGAGTCCGACTCGCACTTGCCCGGTTTTAGTTTTACTAATTACGCGTCATATCCATCTTCAACATCATATTACTCGCTGTTTTTTTTGTAAAAAGGTTGCCCGGAAGAGATCGCTTTAAAGCGATAAGGCCGCCTATTGCTCACCTTGTATATTTTCTATGTACAATACAATACAATACAAATATTCTTTATTGATCACCAAAAAAATACAGAAAAAATATTCATAACAATAAAAAAAACAGGCAGACAATAGGCGGTCTTATCGCTCAAAAGCGATCTCTTCCAGACAACCAATACTGGATACATGTACAAATATGAACAGTTTTATGTAGGTGGCGGAAACAACAGACAGGAGAAATTAAGAGATATTAATCAAAATATTAAAAACAATACAAATATACAATATTTATATACATAAATAAACACAAACATTAAATATAATACCTATACACTACATATACAGAATATCAATGAGAAAATGTCAAAAGGCCGCACGTGAGAAAAGTAACTCTGATTTAAAGGCATAATGTAAGCAAATGAACAGGGAAGGACCGACGATTGAGGATCAAGTTGTGACAAATAGTGAGCTTTGAGGAGGTTTTTAAAAATGGGAAGGGATTTGGCTTGCCTTAACGCCAAAGGAAGCGAATGTATGTATGTATGTACTTGTTATTCTGTATTGTTTTCTTTGTGTTGTACAGTAAAGAGTCATTGTATTTTATTGTATTGCACATTGCATACCTATTTAAGATCAGAGAAAATTACAAGTAATTGGGCCATTATTTTATTTTAGGGCCAGTATTTTTTGTTATACATGTATGTGCTCTTGAAATATTTTTTTTACAAAAACGGTAAAGTGCTCGGTTTTATTATTAAACATTTAAAATTATCACTATGTATAAAAAGTATTCATTATTATCTATAAAGTAGGTAACGCAGTAGACATGCATGTCCCCGCCATTTGTATGGATATTGGTGTATTCTCCGCTGAGTTACCAATTCTTTCCACAGAATTTCTTTAAATTTAAAGTTTTTTTTTCTTGAAAAGATTAAATTTAGTTATTTTAGTTTTTATATAAGTTATTTACACTTGAAAAAATCACCAGGTATGCCTTATATTTCACAAAAGATTAATGGCTATAAAATAAAATGATGACCCACTTCACAATTAGAATGTCGAAGAATTAATAGTTAAGAACAAAGTTATATCATAGTAGGATCGAATATGCTCGTGATTCTGAGCAGAAATCACACAAAATTTTCCAAACAAAAAATAAAACAGACAAAACAAATCTGGCTCAAATATCAGAAAACACGCTATTCCCAGATTTACACTTGATAGTTGGAGCACGGATTTGTGGATCGTAAAATATTTACAATACAGTCAGCAAGCGAACAGCTGAAGCGAGCTACTGGCATGCAAACTAAC
Source organism: Archips crataeganus (assembly GCA_947859365.1). Lineage (NCBI taxonomy): Eukaryota > Metazoa > Arthropoda > Insecta > Lepidoptera > Tortricidae > Archips > Archips crataeganus. Next base: position 19,727,784 of record OX402057.1, on the reverse strand, counting down.
CGCTGACCTATTGTAAACCGCATTTTTAGGGTTCCGCAGTACATACATCCGCAATATCTTGTCATCCTAAATAAAATACGTCTGTATCAAAGGGGGTAGGAAGAGCACACGAAACGCCATATTTCCGTTTCGGGCCTACTTTTAGCAATTTTAGGTTTAATGTTAGGTCATCTCATCATCATCATAGTGAAAATAAACAGATCACTCACGTCTTAAAACGAGTTTAACTCTACATGTTTCGGGCTAATCCGTAGACCTTCTTCACGGAGTCACACCGCCCGGGTCCGGGGTCGGAGTGAGTGCGCGTTTGGCTGCCGCCGTGACGTGATTTAATGGTTTACACGAACGAAGCGGGTATAGCGAAGTAATAAATATATCACAATTTGTGTGGATGTAGAGAAGAGCGTGTTCCTTTAAGTACAATGTGTCTCACAGACAAAGCTGTACCTATTTCAAGTGGTAGTAGGAACTTCTGAAAAGGAAGAAAGAAAGAAAACATTTATTCCTGATATCAAACCATTTCAAAGAAAGGAATAAAAATAAAAATGCGCATATCTCGAAATAGTCACAAATCAGCAAAGTGCCGATCTTGCGGACGGCGCTGATCTTCATTTGGGACCAACAGAAAGACGTTTTTCTTAAAAAAACCATTTTTAATACAAGCTTTGCTGACTGCGCTTTTTGCCCCTGATTACCATCTAGGACCAAAGGACTTGTCAAGACGAATCAAACGAGACCTAACTTGAAGGTACCTATTAGGTACCTATATCGTTTTATTACGGAAGTTCCTACATGGTCACCTTCCATCTCCATCATCAAATCGCTTGTCGTCATAATAATAATTGCATTGTCACCTGATTTCCACAACCAAAAAATTTCAGCTGAATCGGAGAAGTGAGTCAAATTTAACTTGCAAGATTTGATGACACACAGACATCGGGACCGGTGAAGGTGAATAAAAGAAAGGCGGCAACAGAAATACATCATCTGTGAATGTTCCAACTGTCTAACTATAACGGTTCATGAGATACAGCCTGGTGGCAGACGGACAGACAGACGGACGGACGGACGGCCAGCGGAGTCTAATTAATAAGGTCCCGTTTAACCCTTTGAGTACGGAACCCTCAAAAAGACACACCTTGACCAAGGTCCATTCAAAATTAAATTTGTCCGTTGGACATTTTCGGTGGACCGCAAAAGGTCCTCCACCTTTCACCTGTTCCGTGTTACATCATTTCAAAAGAACTTCCTAATTATTTCCTCTCCTTCGCCCTAGCGTGATATTACATAAAAAAACTTTTTTAAACAACCCCTTTTTGGCAACAAAAAGGATTGAAACTCATTTTTCTTTGCACAGGGTAGGGAATTTTGTTTTTCTTTTATGGAAAAGTTTCACCTTTTTTATTAAATCTATGCGGACTTTCATTACTGTTGATGGATTTGAAGACAGGTAAAAATAAGGTTAGGTAAATGGGATAGAGTAAATGTTTTATCTTAACTCACGTAATCTTCAATTTTGTTCGGGGCCAAAACAGATTAAAGTCTCGTTGATGATCTCAATACAATTTATTATCTACTGAATACCTTTAAACAAACAAACTCTTTTGTAAGAGCATAACATAGAGAATCCTTTTACTTTTAAAAATCTCTGTAACTTACTTATGTTAAACAAATATAATTCATTCATTTATGGCGTAAAATAACTTAAGAAACATAAATTTGAAATCTGTTGGGTTACTGGTTGGCCACGACAATGATAAATATCAACACACGCGCTACATTTTAATTTAAAAACATTGAGACTTACATCGATTGCACTCGATTTCTAATTATTTTACCAACTTCATCAAAAAATAAACAGAAAAAAAAAACTACTATTAAGAGAATAAAGAGCTTGGGTTTAAATGAAATCAATAATATTATTTATTTATTAGTAAGTAAGGACATAAGGACAACTTTTTGAGCTGCTGCTTTGAATAAAATGTTTTGTATTTACGTACTAAGAAATTATAATACTGATTTCATTCACTAAAAAGTTAGTTTTGTTACTTAGTTAGGTTAACAAACATTTTCCTTAAATATCAGAAAGCTTAAAATAACCTTCTAAAATCATCATCATTCTAGCCTATACACCGTGAAATTTTAGTGGTTGTTTTCCCGAAACGAGGAGATTTAGTATCGATTGTACAATCGATTTATAATTACTATTTTGACTAGAGTCAAAAATCCAATTGTGAAAAACGAAAGTCGAAAATGACCGCAAACCAATAGTAACGCTTCGTTGGTACCTAACCTATCATACGATCGTACGCTACTTGTACCAACGAAGCGTTACTATTGGTTTGCGGTCATTTTCGACTTTCGTTTTTCACAATTGGATTTTTGACTCTAGTCAAAATAGTAATTATAAATCGATTGTACAATCGAAACTAAATCACCTCGTTTCGGGAAAACAACCACTAAAATTTCACGGTGTATGTCTACGTCCCACTGCAGGGCACAGGCCTCCTCTCAGAATAAGACCTCACCTTCACCTTCACCTTCAAAAATACGGAAACTAAATCCTTTCTACTAATCTCATAGTAAATGTATGGGAATGTTTAATGTCAAAATTTTGGATATTTCACGTTGTATTGTTGTTGATATCATTAAATTTTTACTCCTTAGGTAACGTACAGTCAAGGAATTTAATTTCCTACCCACCTAAGTTTGAATATCGTACGGCAAACTGTCACCATAAGAGCTAGCAACGATGTTGTTTTGACGTGTTCCATTCCAATTGACATTTCGAACTTAATGCATTGCGAATATTACACGACATTTTTACGAAAAGGGTAGGGGTAGGGAATTAAATTCCTTGACTGTACTTTCAATATCAGTTTAAGGATTTGTCACACTGTCTGTTGTTCTGCGGTCGCGGTCAGGTCAAATTGACCGCAGCCCGCATTATGTTTATGTATGAACAAAATTGTCGGTCTCTATAATTTTGTATGGATATGCGATCTGACCGTGCGGTTCGCGCGGTCAGATCGCACGCACGCGCAATATACACATCATCAGCCTATGTTCGTCCACTGCTGGACATAGGCCTCTCCCATGGCACGCCACTGAGCACGATCCTCGGCCACTCTCATCCAGCAGTTGCCAGCCGCCTTGCGAAGATCATCGCTCCACCGAGTCTGAGGACGTTCCACGCTACGTTTGCCAATCCGTGGTCTCCACTCAAGAACTCGTCTACCCCAACGGTTGTCGGTTCTTTGGGTTATATGGCCTACCCATTGCCACTTCAGCGTGCTGATGCGGTGGGCTATGTCGATAACTTTGGTTCTCTGTCGGATCACTTCGTTACGAATTCGATCTTTCAGAGAAACTCCGAGCATAGCCCTTTCCATAGCATGTTGATCAACTTTAAATTTGTGGACCAGCCCAACAGTGAGTGTCCATGTTTCGGCACCGTATGTCATGACGGGTAGGACGCGCTGATTGAAGACTTTCGTCTTTAGACTTTCTGCAATATATACGATGATTTTTAATTGGTGATCACTGATCAGGAGTAACAAAAAGCGATAAAGACGATCATACTATATAACTTTTCCCATGGAACCATAACGAAAGTCGGGGTGAAAAATCAGCTAAGTATTTCATAGAAAACTTGAGGACCTCACCAGCCTCCGTGAATAGAACCACGGATTTTTTTTCCCGATTTTCGTATTGGTCCCATGGGAAAAGTTATTCAGTATGAGCGACTTTATCGCTTTTTGTTATTCCTGATCACCGATTTAAAATTGTTCATACATAATGCGGGCTTCAATTTGGCCTCACTGCGACCGCGGAACGCATTCAGTGTGACAAATCCTTTAAAGTTTTCTGATATCTATACTAATATTATAAAGAGTAAAGATCTGATTGTTTGTTTGTTTGTTTGCATTGAATAGGCTCCGAAACTAACAGACCGATTTCAAAAATTCTTTTGCCGTTAGCAAGCTACATTACCACAGAGTGACATAGGCTACTTTTTACCGCGGGCGAAGCTGCGGACGAAAGGCTAGTCTGTTATATTTACGGAATAATCGCCGATTACACTCAAAGTCTACACTCCGCTTTTATTCAAGACAAAACTAGAAGATAAAAGATTAGAGATTTTTCCAATACCCTTTGCGTATTCTATATCCACTTACAAATGAAAACATTTGCAGAAAACTCGACAATCCGTCAAAAATGAATTTATTCAAGAACTAGTGAAAATGATTCGCAGTAGTCGGAGAAATTTGCATGTTTTGCTTTCAGAAGTGACGTGCCAGCGGAAAATGGGCTTAGAGATTCGTGTGTGGAATTGATTTATTGGTAGGTGAATGGTAACGACAGTGTTTTGTTTTCGCATTGAAAAAACCTCGGATTGTGTTGGATTTTAAGGACTCTGTATAAAAAAGGAACCATTATTCGTGGGTCACTCGTTCAGTTTTGAGATAGAATATAACTTTTGAAGGTATTAGCACTATTTATTTTTGAAGTGAAAGTCCAAAAAGGTTTCGTTAAACGTTTAACTCTACCATGGAGGGGGTATGAAAGCATTAGTATATGTACAGTCAAGTGTAAAAATGTGGGTGCACACAACTTGCTCATAAATATGTCCCATAGCTCTTATGTCGTCGAATTAAGGTTTAGGTATGTAACGATGGGAGGATTAAATCGATACTTATTTTTGCACTTGACCGTACTGCCGAAGCAAGTACCGGTAAACTGGGTTTACATTAGGAAATTTTGGGGCTACTTTGATAGATTTAAAATGGTTATAAAAACGCAAATATTCATAGCTCGATTGAGCAAATGACGTAAAAAGTCAGATAATTTATCAAGGTACCTAGTTATTTCACTGCCACAGATGGTCTAAAACAATAAGGATACGGCGTAAAAACTGTTTTCCAAAGTAGCCCCTGCATTTGAAAGTAACCCCAGTTAACAGTAATCTCGCATTGTATATATACTAACGGATGTTAAAAACTTCGATAGAGCGATGCAGAACTCATACTGTTTGTGCAAATGTGTGAGACTTGATAAAAGCGCCATCTAGTGAGTAATTTAAACACATAGATGCATAAGTAAATTTAGTTATTTAAGTTATTGCAATAAGGTTCATATTAATAAGTGCCTTTTTCATTTCCACATAACGAAGTTTCACTTCTTCCGCGCTGAGGAACTGCACGCACGGTTTTTATATTCCAGTAGTCCACACGTTTTCTGCAGCTACTGCTGTTAGCGGGCGACTACTTCTGTGGTCATCTTCTAGGTTTGCTAAACCTTCTATAAAATGCTGCCCGGGATGGAGCAGTCTCCTAATGCTGATTGTAATCGTTGCAAACTTGTTCATTAAGACCAAATTTAAATAAATAAAATAGGTAATAAATAAATATTAGGGGACAATCTTACACAAATCGACCTAGTCCCAAACTAAGCAAAGCTTGTACTATGGGTACTAGACGACGATAAACATACTTGTATAGATAAATAAATACTTAAATACATAGAAAACACCCATAACTCAGGTACAAATATTCGTGCTCATCACACAAATAAATGCCCTTACCGGGATTCGAACCCAGGACCTCTTGCTTCGTAGGCAGGGTCACTACCAACTAGGCTAAAGCGGTCGTTAACATCGTATAACATCAGAACACGTAAATGTTTCCGGTTCACCTCCATCGTTTCAAAGAAAAAAACGCGAAAGCGTTACAGTTAAATAACTGGAGCATAGTTATTTTTTTAAATTGGAGCAAACTCGCTACTAGTGCTATATTATTAAATAAATTTCCTTTTTAAAAACACAACAACAATACGTACAGGTGTGTTTCATTTTTGAATTTCGAGCATCTCAAAAAACTTATCGAGTGGCCTACGTATAGGATCACTTCATTGATTTCATGATAAATAAATAAATAAAAAATAAATAAATAAATATCACGGGACAATTCACACCAATTGACCTAGTCCCAAAGTAAGCTAGGAAAGCTTGTGTTATGGGTACTAGGCAACGGATAAACATACTTATATAGATAGATACATACTTAAATACATATTAAACACCCAAGACCCGAGAACAAACATTCGTATTTTTCATACAAATATCTGCCCCGACACGGGAATCGAACCCGGGACCTCAAGCTTCATAGTCAGGTTCTCTAACCACTAGGCCATCTGGTCGTCTGAATAAGGCAATAGCAGGCTGTTCTTCATTTAACTTATAAGTACTAATTTTAACACATTTAGATAAGCAATTTCATATTAATAATGTTCACGAGAACGATACTCAACGATAGCTTTAAGGCCCTACCGAGCTTTTGACGCATTTATTGCATTCATTTAATCTCGTGCTGTATCATTACTAGCAAACAGTGATGCCAGATCTATTGATTTAGCAGTAGATCTACCTGATTTGAAAAAAATCTACTGATCTACTTCTTTGTTTGTTATTACTTAAGAAATCTACCTGCTTTTTCCAAATCTTAGGATTAATTAATTATTTTATGTTGTCGTTGCCGTCGTGTTGTGTCGTTCCGCCTTAATAAATGTTTTGTATAGTAGCGGAATGAAAAGGCTCGTCACTTTCGACCTTAACTCGTTGATATAGTCGAAAAGTGACGAACCTTTTCACTCCGCGACTATACATTCATGGTATTTTTATGTGTAGTGAGGTTTAGTTTATGTCTTTCTGTTTTTACTACATCTCTGATACTAGGAATTGGTAGATTGGTAGTATTGGTGGCTGTCGGCGGTTAAAGCGGAGACTTTTGTTGTGTTTGTGTTGTGTATTTCTACATTTTATACTGTTGTAAGGTAATGCATTCTTGTATTGTTGATCGAAGGTTTGTAGACACAAAATGGATAGCAACAGTATAAAATAAAAAAAAAATTTTTGGGTTAGTAATATTAGCATTCTTATGCGAAAGTATGATCATTTTCTTTATTTTGTTTGTTACTGACAATTTGATTTGCTAGACTATAACTATAATAACTTAATAACATTTTTTTGCTCTATCACTTTTACAGTCTACTGATTTTTCCCCAGATCTACTGCTAAATCTTTCATTTTTCTACTGATTTGTTCAGATTTCATCTGGCAACACTGCTAGCAAAACTCTGAAACTCATGTGTAAGATAATTGAGGATTCACTCTAATGGCCAGTGTTTATTGAAACACGATTACTTGTTGCTCGATAGAAAAAAAATCCAAAGTCTTCTCTAAAAATTAAAATAAATCCTTAGTACGACGTAAATACTGCACGAGGCAGGTCATGACTTTTTGAATGTTAATAAAATATTTTTTTTTTAGTAATACGATGAAAATACCTAAATACACGCGCCGTCTAACCAACCTATCTAAGCCATCGTGCTTCCCCCGTGCCCGTAGTTAGTTGCGTTTGTTCTCCTTCGGCCATCGGACGTGGAACTTGTGTCGCTAGCGCTTACGCACGGCTTTGATTCTAGCCGCTCTCACGCACACATACACGAGTGCGTAGAATACCTAAAATCGATTAGCGCCAAAAGCTCGGTAGGGCCTTAACAACAAAATACACCGTGAAATTTTAGTGGTTGTTTTCCCGAAGCGAGATGATTTAGTTTCGATTGTACAATCGATTTATAATTACTATTTTGACTAGAGTCAAAAATCCAATTGTGAAAAACGAAAGTCGAAAATGACCTCAAACCAATAGTAACGCTTCGTTGGTACCTAACCTATCGTACGATCGTACGCTACTTGTACCAACGAAGCGTTACTATTGGTTTGCGGTCATTTTCGACTTTCCTTTCGTTTTTCACAATTGGATTTTTGACTCTAGTCAAAATAGTAATTATAAATCGATTGTACAATCGATACTAAATCACCTCGTTTCGGGAAAACAACCACTAAAATTTCACGGTGTATAAGGAATAATGGTCAATTAACATAATTGCACATAAGCGATACAGAGCAAAAAACCGGTTGTCTGTAAAGTCAGTTTACGGACGATAGTTTAACGTGAAAACGTCATAACAAAACATTCAAAAAAATAAAATGAAACCAGGCGGTCACCCATCCAAATACTGACCGCACCCGACGTTGCTTAACCTCGGTGATCGGACGAGAACCTGTGCTTTGTCAAATATCTTGAAAACGGTGCATCCTACGGTAAAATCAATGAAATTTTCATCCCCCTTTAATGCCCCCGCACCCCTCTCCCGCACTCCCCCCGCACCCCCTTAACCCCCAATCGCCCCCCCCCCGCCCCACCACCGCCGCACCCCGCACCCCGCACCCCCCGCATTGAAAATTACCCGAGCGCTAGTACTAAGATTGCATGCTTTCGCTGCTCTCTTATACATACTGGCGTTCGCTTCTCTCTTGTACCATTGTACATACTGGCCTTCGCTGCACTGTAAGTACATGTACAGGACATGCAGGTACATATACGTTACATTACGTCACCCTTTTTCGTGTATGCAGCCGGCGTTCATCGATTTATTAGACGTTATCACGTCAAAAGTGAATCACAAGCTTTTGTTTAACTTGCAATGTATTTATGTCTATTAGTGTACAGGTCAAATCTTGCACGTTAAATTTAACTCACTTCCTGCTTTCCGATGATGCTGAAATTTTGCATACATGGTGTAAATCGGATGACAATTAAATTATTATGACGTAGTATGATGACATGGCGCTGGAAGGTGGCCATAGAAATTCTGTAGTAATAAAACGACACGTTTGATTCATCTTGACGAGTACTTTCGTAGCCGGGGGCAAAAAAAGCAGTCGGCAATAAAATTTTGAGTTAAAAATACAATTTTTAACAAAACTTTTTCCACCCAATCAAAGCTAAATCATCATTTGTCTTCGTCTCAATCATGCAAAAAGATGAAGGTACTCATAGTTATAAGCCACATCCTTTCTTCGGTACCAGAACGTTTGCAAACGTAATTGACGTGAGGAAACGTTGGAAACCGACGTTTGATGTATTATTCGCGTTTGTAACAACGTCTCGACTCCTTATTGGATCGTCCTCTGATTTTAATACGAAGATTGAATGCAAATAAAGGTTCAAAAGTGGGTTCACGAATCATGACATCAATCAGAGGACCTTTGCGTTTAGGCAATCGTTAGAAGGGTTGGATCTTAGGGATCTTGCATTGTATATTGTCTAAAGAGTTTGTATAGTCGACCAAGTAAGTACTTTAACATTTTTAGGGCTCCGTACCTCAAAAGGAATAAACCGAACCCTTATAGGATCACTTTGTTGTCCGTCTGTCTGTCAAGACCCTGTATCTCGTGAATGGGTAAAGGTATCAAGTTGAAATTAAAACCATATACTCAGGTTTATGGTCCCTTGAAGCTGTGAAAAAATCATACTTCTAAGTTAACGTAAAAAAAAGATACGGCCGTTTATTCCGCAAAAAACGTATTTCGACATTATCAAGGGAATCAAAATTTATTAGTGTATTTTCCGTTGACCTAGAACTATGAAATTTGACATGTAACTACAAATATAGGGAAAAATCTGGAAAATTCATTTGGAATTTTGTAAGGGGGTTCGCGCCTTACCAATATGAGATGATTACACACTGCGTACATTTTACTTAAAAGTAGGGCTCTCCGCGCAAGAACTAAAGCGACGACCTGGTGAAGGTGGCGGGAACGCATCGGATGCGGATGGCGCAGGGCCGATCTGTTTGGCAAGCCTTGGGGGAGGCCTATGTTCAGCAGTGGACATCTTTCAGCTGAAAAGATGATGATGATGAGGGCTCTGCTAATATATTATTATAACCTAAATCGTATATATTGATAATTATTCTGTTGTTATTTATATTTTACTGCCTTAAATTACATGTTATTCATATACTTATTATAGTATAATATAAAACTTCGTATAATTTTATGTAAATCGCTCAAAAATGTATACATATATTTTTGGTGTGTTACTTTTTTCATAACATTTCTAATTAAAACGAGATATTTCCGAAGCGCGTAAAAATTTTGCTAAAAAACCATATAAACATTCACAGTAAACTTGCATTCCCAAATGTTTTCACAGTAGGTTGGCTATAAAGGTGTACTTTCGTGAGTTAACACAAATTCTCAATAAAATTGTGACATTTACTTCGCCATTACACATACACTCTGGAAATTTATCGGCACCGCTATAATACTATTAAAAGCAAATCTGCAAATATAATAAGCATGCAATTTCAATATGAACGAAGGGTAATGTAAAACCTAAAGCGTTATATAAGACTAGCAGTCACCCAATCCTGACGCTTAATCTGTATAACAGGACATTCGTATTCTGTTAAGCAGCTGATAAACAGCCTGGTGACCCATAATAATTCCAATATAGTGCTACTGTAATGCTGTTAAACAGAAATGTGAACTAAACTAGAACTATAAGCTGAATAATTTGTGCCCAAATAAGAGTTATTTCAGTGTTAACAGCGCTGTTAACACCATTGTAACACTGTCTTGTACAGCTTCAAGTTTCCGTGTACACCAAAAGTGATTTCTTATAATGCTACTTGTGCTACTTGGGTACTGGATTATACGAGTAATAGATACGGCTGTTTACAGGGTGGATTTTGACATATATCTACACATTTGAACGGAACCCTTGGTGCACGAGTCCGAGTCGCCCTTGACCGGTTTTTTATGGTATTCCCTAAATTTAAAAAAAACCGGCCAAGTGCGAGTCGGACTCGCGCACGAAGGGTTCCGTACCATTATCTATAAAAACGGCCAATAAATTGTGTTTTTTGTATGAGAGTCCCCCTTAAATATTTGTTTTATTTTAATTTAATTATTTATTTTTAAAGTGAATATATAACTAAATATGCTGTGAATATTTCAAGCATCTACCTGTTGTCATTATCAATATCGAGCAAAAACGAGCAAAAAAAATGCGCTTGTCGTATAGAGCCCCCCTAAATATCTATTTTATTCTGTTTTTAGTATTTGTTGTTATAGCGGCAACCAAAATACATCATCTGTGAAATTTTCAACAGTCTAGCTATCACGGTTCTTGAGATACAGCCTGGTGACAGACGGACGGACAGCGAAGTCTTAGTAATATTGTCCCGGTTTTACCCTTTGGGTACGGAATACTAAAAAGGCAGACTGTCACATTGTACAAATGAAAATAGCCTTTGATGTTTTAACTGTTATTTTCCTTAGGTTAGGGTGGTAAAGAAATTTCTTAGTATGTATATATATATGTACAAGTGTCGTCCGGACTGGCATTTCCAATATTCTGTTTCGTACACATGTTTGCGAAACCTCCAATATGAGCCAGTAGCTTATTGTTGTTGACACATAGAGCCTTCAAATTGCATACGTTTATTATGACAAGTAATTTCCTTGTTGAGAAGCGAAATTGTTTAGCTCCGTGTCAAGATTGATATGAGGCTCAAATCACATGCTTCATTACAGACTACAAGAGTTTTAACGCATTTCAAGCAAATTATACAACGTGGATACGGCAAAATTAAATGTGCAAAACCATAAGACAGATTTTGTAAGAAATATTACATAATTACAAAGACAAATGGACAAATAAATAATGGCATTTAATAATATCTTAAACTAAGTTAAAATTATTACTAAAAGTGAAATAAAAAATACTGAAAACTAGCCTTCCGACCGCAGCTTCGCCCGCGATAAATTAATTTTCCCGTAGTAAAAGGTATTTTCCCGCGATAAAAAGTAGCCTATGTCACTCAGTGATAATCTAGCTTTCTAACAGCAAAAGAATTTTTGAAATCGGTCCAGTTGTTTTTCAGTTTATTCTTTACATACAAAAATACAAATCTTTCCTCTTTATAATATTAGTAAGATAAGATAGTAAGACTTAACTAAAACTAGGAGTTTCTATGCGGGATCACATTAGAAATTATGAAATCCGCGCAAGAACTAAAGTCACCGACATAGCTCGAAGAATCGCCAGACTCAAGTGGCAGTGCAGACGCATCGCTCGTAGAACTGATGGCCGATGGGGCAAAAAGGCTCTCGAGTAGCGTCCACGGACCGGAAGGCGCAGTGTGGGTTGGCCTCCAACAAGATAAATAAATAAATATCACGGGACAATTCACAACAATTGACCTAGTCCCAAAGTAAGCTAGACAAAGCTTGTGTTATGGGTACTAGGCAACGGATAAACATGCTTATTAATACCCAACACCCGAGAACAAACATTCGCATTTTTCATACAAATATCTGCCCCGACACGGGAATCGAACCCGGGACCTCAAGCTTCATAGTCAGGGTCTCTAACCACTAGGCCATCTGGTCGTTAAAGATGGAGCGACGACTTGGTTAAGGTTGCGGGACCGCGTTGGATGCGGATGGCGCGGGACCGATCTGTTTGGCGAGCCTTGGGGGAGGCCTATGTTCAGCAGTGGACGTATTACGGCTGAAATGATGATTATGATGTATGTATCATTAAAAGGAGTCCCTTTAGGCAAGGTTCTGAAGATACTGGCAGCGTTCCCCCCCTTTGAATAACTAAACTAATTCTTTATCTGATTGATTTGATTATTTATGTACTTTAACAAGTTAGGTATGAAGTATCTTTTTGAATTTATTTTTTTCAACTTCATTTTTTATTACTTTTACGGTCATCCCGTGAAACCAAATATTTCAAACTAAATACAAACTGAAATATAGATGCACAGAAAAAACCCCTGAAAAAAGACCAATGCTGGGAATCGAACCCAGGTCCTCAGCATTCCGTGCTGCGTGCGCTACCCTCTAGACCAGTGATGGTGTAAGGGTAAGCACGCAGCACGGAATGCTGAGGACCTGGGTTCGATTCCCAGCATTGGTCTTTTTTCTGGGGTTTTTTCTGTCCATCTATATTTCAGTTTGTATTTAGTTTGAAATATATTTACTAAACAATTTTGGATAAATAAAAAATCAAGAATGACATTTACAGGGTATTCTGCCAAACTGACCCTACCACGTGCTGTAATATCTTGAATTACTTTTTAAACTTTTTTACAATCACGTAATAACCTAAACGTACTTAAGATTTATTAGCAAATACTTCTAAAGCGGAATTTGCAGAGGTAGAGAACCTTTAACGTCTACTTTTACATTAAGCGCGAGAAAATATGGTGCTGAAAGGAAATAGTATTATTAAGGGATCGACGTGCCATTTCGTAAAAGAGAATTTGATGACTCTGCCTCCTCATTTTTGTGTTAGTGCTTGATTACTATTTAACGTAATGCGCGTATTATTAAGGTATCAGGAAAATATACCCTATTAATATAAAAAAAGCCGTGGTAGCCTAGTGATTATCTATGGCCTCTCAAGCAGAGAATATAATAATAAAATTACTGTAATTTGGCTGCCGTATTTAATAGCTTAAGCGAGCAAAGCCGGGCGTAAAGCTAGTGGCTCTATAAACTTGCAGTGCAGTGCAGCGTGTGAATTATGACCTGTGACCTGGAGTGGGAATAGCTGGGATGATGATGATTTTGATTATGATGATGATGATGAAAACCCTTCTCTCTCCACCTATTCTGTCTCTATGTCTTTCTCACTAATTCCCGAGGATTCCCATAGTAATTTGGTAAAATCCCGGATTTTTTTCGAATCACGCGAATAAAACTACGAGTAAAAGCCAGTATAGTAATTTCAAACTTATCAATAATATGAAAGAGCTGTCAGCCGTTCCAAATAGTTCCAATCGGCGTCTTGATCACAGAAAAATAAACTCAGAAATTTCGATTCCGATTTGTTTTTAATCTTCGACCACAGGTGCGGTGCCCCTGGCTGCTGGGCACATTAATTTTTCTGCCTCACTAAACTGAAAATGGCGAAGCCCTGGCAGATGTGGCGGTGCGAAATAAAACAAGTTTCATAATAACTTGTTGTTTCTAAAGAATAAGTTTTTTAATAATGGCCAGGCATTTTAGTGTTAAGTACTTTCACGTAAGTTATCCAGGGGTCCACAACTTACGGTCGTATATTTTTAAAGTGATTTCGTTTTTGAAATTGATCGATTAATCCGCCGTGTATGTTAGAACAGATTTGGCCGTCAGATTAATAATTTGGTAATTTACTAAACTTCCAAAACTTACATCATAAATAATTTTATTCAAAACCAGTCAAGTGCTAGTGCTAGTCGGACTCATACAAGAAGGGTTACGTACTTTCGTACAATAATTTAAAAAAGATCAGAAAAATAATTCATCATCATCATCATTTCAGCCGCAGGACGTCCACTGCTGGACATAGGCCTCCCTCATTGATACCCATTTGATACACCTCATGGACCCCACTCGACCCCACCAATTTACCCATATTACGCCTCTGTGATTCTGTACGGTCTTATTCTCCCTAAAACCCCTTCCAAAGCAATAGAAGGAAGCCCATTCATTAATCTTAACAAGTTTCTTTATTTAAAGATTTGCCTCGTAATCCTATGTAATTGGTTAGCTAAAGGGGCTTGTGCACGGCACTGATTGAATGATACCTATACAATAATGAGTTTTCACTTCTCATGCTCGTAAAGTTGGTGTTTATGCTGGTTTTTGGCTGCTTATAATGACAGTTTATGCTCTAGAAGGGGGGTTTCACTCCGCAGTTTAGGTATGTTCCGCCGGCGCGCCTCCCGGGCAGGCGTATAGCAGTAGGTTGTTGCTCGGCTTTCGGTTCGCACGCTAGCCGCGTCGTAAGTAACTAAGCATCTTTTTTTTCTGTGAGTTTTGCAACAAACAATGACTTCTAAACGATTTAACCCGTACCCGTACCCGTTTTCATGCAATAAATGAATTATTTATTTATTTATTTATTTAACGACCGCCTTAGCCTAGTTGGTAGTGACCCAGCCTACGAAGCAAAAGGTCCTGGGTTCGAATCCCGGTAAGGGCATTTATTTGTGTGATGAGCACGAATATTTGTTCCTGAATTATAAATGTTTTCTACGTATTTAAGTATTTATTTATCAATATAAGTATGTTTATTGTCGTCTAGTACCCTTAGTACAAGCTTTGCTTAGTTTGGGACTTAGTCGATTTGTGTAAGATTGTCCCCTAATATTTATTTTTATTTCATTTTTATTTTATTTTATCTTAAAATCCGTATAAAAGATACTGATGCGTTTAAAGATAGTTTACTGAATTAATACACACTGTTATCTTTCTTGATTTATATACCTACCTAAATATCGGCGAATGGGAACCCTGGGCTCTGGGTTTCGGGTCAGCGGTGCCCAACTGAATATGAACGCTCGTATCACGTGATAAGTTTCAATTTCGCGTGCAAGCAGTTAACGGTCGTAAGAGTAGGCAAATTTTTATAACTAAAGTTGACTTTTGTTCG
This sequence comes from Archips crataeganus, assembly GCA_947859365.1. Classification (NCBI taxonomy): domain Eukaryota; kingdom Metazoa; phylum Arthropoda; class Insecta; order Lepidoptera; family Tortricidae; genus Archips; species Archips crataeganus. The sequence goes on along the minus strand of OX402057.1, from coordinate 19,712,443 downwards.
AGAGTGATCTTTCTAAACGCTAGTACCATTAGTTATTCTGTGGCTCTAGTCCTTAAAGTTAAATCTTTGGGTAAGACCAAGGTAATCTATCTATACATATAATAAATCTGTAACAAGTCGGTGTCTGTACATTGAAGATATTTGAGAAAAACTGTCACTAGGGCTATTTATTAGCACAATAGAACCCAAAACAATGATTTTTAGAATTATTGTCTGTTTGTCTGTTTGTCTGTGCGTTTGTGCGCACTAATCTCAGAAACGGCTTAACCTAGAAGGATGCGGTTTTCACTGATATGTTGGTATTTTCTGGGATTAACATTTAGTGTTTGTTTCATTTGAATCGGTTCACAAATAAGAAAGATACGTCTATTTTAAGAATTTATCGAACAGGTTTTTTTGTTTGAACGCGCTAATCTCAGGAACTACTGCTCCGATTTGAAAAATTCTTTTAGTGTTAGATAGCCCGTTTATCGAGGAAGGCTATAGGCTATATATCATCACGCTAACACCAATAGGAGCGGAGCGGAGGGGAAGAATGTTTCAAAATCGGGGGTTTTTGAAGTAAAACTTCTATTGGCACGCTTGACTTGGGAGTACGGTGTTGAATGTGAACGCAGGTGTGCAGGGGGGTGCGGGGGCGGGTATTTTTTTTATATCGAGGAACTAAGGAGAGCCATAATTGATGAAAAAGCAAATTGGATAAAAAAAATAAGCTGCCCAAATTACTAATTCCACGCGGACGGAGTCGCGGGCAAAAGCTAGTTACTAGTATGTGTCGAACGTTCGGCGCAAGCCAGACAGCAGAGACGTGGGACGGGGACACGTCATAATCCAGGACTTGCAACTATCGTGTTATATTTCTATTTAGTTCGTAGAAGGGTTCGCTGTCGACGCATACCTACGTCGCGGAAGACATCATCATCAAGCAACCGATATTTTTTTTCTTCTTATATTTAAGAGCTATGCTCTTGTCGGTGGAGTAACCGCCACTCCGCGCGGTCTTCGGCCAGCCGTTTGACTTCCTGATACGACACGACACCCACTTTCTCCTTCACCTGCTTAAAATAGGTCAATCTTGGCCTTCCTCTGCCTCGTCTTCCTTCTATTTTTCCTTCCAGCAGGTTTAAAAAGAAATTGTCGTGTCGTATCAAGTGTCCCATCATAATAATGCCCCCTTCTACAATTTATGGTCTCCAGTACCTAATATTATTTTTTCCTTGACCATGGTAAGAACCTCTTCGATCAATGTTTGCGAGTGCTTAAATCTTTCAAGGTACACCCGAAAAACTTAATCTTGTTTAAAAATCTGACACCTATTCTCATACAAATACCATACACAGGGTTAGGGACGCGACATGCATTGTAATGGCTCCCTAATGATCTAAAATGTCGGCGAAGGTGCCTAATAGACGAGGGGTGACGTCGCAGAAACCCTTATTAGATATCATACAAGTATACGTACCTACATAATATATTTGAAGGTGACGTGTAATTGGTATCTAGGAGCCAATAATTTCTTATGCCCGAATGAATAGGGATGAAAAACTATCCTAAAAATAACCCTGTGCGTTATATAAGGACTGTCCAGGTGGGACGGGATTTCACGCCGGAGCAACTTTTTACTTTATACATAGCACAGGTTAGATCATGTATGGAATACTGCTGCCACCTTTGGGACGTTCCGCCAAGTATCAGTTGGCGGCGTTGGGTTCGGTGGAGCATCGAGCCCGAAGACTCATTGGTGATAGTTCGTCAATCGGTGGTAGGCTACAGCGCCTCGAGCACCGTCGTCGAGTTGCTTGTCTGTCTGTTTTTTATCGGATACATTTTGGAGAGCGTGCGCAGGAATTACATAATTTAATTCCTCCATCTCCATTTCACCAACGGACATCCAGGCGGGGGGAGCGTCTTCATCCTTATGTGGTTCGTATTCCAGTGGCCCGTACGAAGCGCTTCGCGTCATCCTTCCTAATGCGCACTGCTAAGGAATGGAATTCGCTCCCGTCGTCTGTATTTCCAGATAAATACAACCTAGGTCTCATCAAGGCTAGAGTGAATAGGCTGTTACTGAACCAGTGAGGTACACCTTTGGCCTCATCTTCACTTTTCATCAGGTGAGATAGTGGTCAATCACGGGTCAGTTTTATGTAAAAAAAAAAAAACTTATAAATAGAAACCGTCTAAGAGGCATACCACACTGGCGTTGACGTATTAGAAGCGGAGCGTACGCGCAACGTGTGTGACGCGGGCCGCAACGGTTTCGTTACGTCTAGAGGGCCGGAACGCCATGATGCCTAGACGCATAATAGGTACGCATCACCGCAATTTCGTGTGATAACTTGACGTCAACAACTTTACGCAAAAGTCGACTTTAAGATGACGGACCTTTTTATTCTGCGAATGAGCGTTTATCCAAAAATAATGGGTCCCAAAGCAATTTTAATTCAAATAGGTTGTCCTTCCCATGGTTTTCCTTTTTACGAAATACGTCTTCATGAAGACTTTATTATGTTAATTTTCGTGGATTCCGTCGAAATCATGGAAAAAGTTTGGTGTCGTGGTTGAAACAATAACCGCTGATTGTATTCAATTGTTCTAATTTTTTTTCCGAGACTAAAATATAAAATTAATTAGAGATTCATTCTTATGGGTGACCTGCATACTTTTTATCGGGTCACTTTTTGGGTACCGTACGTTAAAAAAAATTTTTGCTTGGTTTTCATGCTAGAATCTGGATGTTTTTATAATAAGTATTAATGTATAAGTGACAGGCAATTAAGGGCTACATCGTCGTTGCGCGTGCCAAATATCTTTTGTGTTTTTTATGAAAATCAGTTTTCGTACTAAATTGGTTGTTATTTCTTTCGACCTATTATCAATTTTAACAACTTTATTATACCTAGGATATAATTCCTTTTTGGACAATATTCTGAATGCATAATCCTTAGGGAGATGTCAAACGAGCGTAATTTTTTTGAGTCGGGAGCGGCGTAATTTCGGTCGCATAACTTCTGCCTACATTCGGTTTCATACAAAACTCTTGTTTCAAAATGAGTTACTTATAACACAAACAGACTTATATGAAACCAAAATTACGCGACCGAAATTACGCAACTCACAACTCAAAAATTACGCTCGTCTGGCTTCACCCTAAGTGATGTATTTAAAATTGCAATTTTTCCGATTTGGCACACAATTTCGAATGGACGTATTTCCATTTGTACTTTATGACAGTAAATGGTTTACGCGAGCAAAATTGCGGGCAAACGCTATTGTCACTACTAAACGCAGTCGACCATACGAACGTCATCCCATATTGCAACTGCACCACGTCCGTGCCACAACACTCGCTAAAACAGAATGCAATTTCATCACAGATTCATTTTCAAAGTTCACAAAAATGGGGCCCAATATTGCATACCGTAAATCGTGGTGTTCACGTTTGGGGCAAGTGCGGGGGAGAGGTTTGTTTGGCCATAAGGGTTACATAGTATGTCTCCGGTTCGTTTGCGATTCATAAAATCATATTCATAAGTCAAAAGCCATAACACTTTTGCCATAATCCCGTGGGTTCGATTCCCGTGTCGGGGCAGATATTTGTAAGAAAAATACGAATGTTTGTTCTCGGGTCTTGGGTGTTTAATATGTATTTAAGTATGTATCTATCTATATAAGTATGTTTATCCGTTGCCTAGTACCCATAACACAAGCTTTACTTAGCTTACTTTGGGACTAAGTCAATTGGTGTGAATTGACCCATGATATTTATTTATTTATTTATTTATTTATAATGATTATTATCCATAATTTTCTTTTGTCATCATAATACTCACAAGTCACAAGATTTTCGATTTTCGAATTTTGTAGTTTGTTTCCAAAATCGTCTCTAAAAAATAAAATAAATCCTTAGTACGGCGTAAATAAAATAACATAAATAAATAAATAAATATTAGGGGACAATCTAACACAAATCGACCTAGTCCCAAACTAAGCAAAGCTTGTACTATGGGTACTAGACGACGATAAACATACTTATATAGATAAATAAATACTTAAATTCATAGAAAACATCCATAACTCAGGAACAAATATTCGTGCTCATCACACAAATAAATGCCTTTACCGGGATTCGAACCCAGGACCTCTTGCTTCGTAGGCAGGGTCACTACCAACTAGGCTAAGGCGGTCGTTCAAATACTGCACGACAGGTCATAACTTTTTGAATGTTAATAAAACTGGATGTTTTCTACGGCCTAGTGATGCTACATTTTTAAATATGTATTTGTTTTAGTAATACGATTAAAATATCTAAATACACGCGCAGTCTGCCTAACCTATTTTGAGCCGCCGTGATTCCCCCCTGTCCGTATAGTTAGTTGCGTTAGTTCTCCTTCGGCCATCGGACGGGGAACATCGAGTGCATAGAATACCTAAAATCGATTAGCGCAAGAAGCTCGTAGCGGCCTTAAATATACAGACAGCCTCATGTGACGGAACCCTCAATACGTAACCATTTACGCTCCACAGCAGTCATTTCGTAGCGGAAACATGCCAGTTCCCTTCTGCGTCTGCAAACCGCAACAAATTTTCAACTGTGTGTCCTAGGACTTGCGGTCGAAAATCTCTTATCGATCCTAGTAATGGTACAAAGCAATCTGCTATTACGTTTCATGATGTCCGTACCAAGTACGAAGGTGATTTCAATTTTTTTTTTCTGTGCCGTTCTATTTCTCTTTAAATGTTAAGAATTAAGGTTGAGATTTGCGTGTCCTGCCTGTAAATTGTATGTTTAAATGGCAGGGGCTATATAAAAAGGTAGATAGTCTTATTCAAGATATGACTCCGACAGTTTTGCTTTATGGGATGAATGTGAAGCCTAAATTGACTTTGAAGTAGAAGGGCGTGATAGCTTAATGGTTTGGCCTTCCGTCTCTCACGCAGAGGGTCGTGAGTTCAAACCGGAACCCTTAAATTTTACAAGATCTGAGTTTAATAAAATTAGAGATATTAATTGTACAGGTTGTCCCAAAACTCAACGATAACCAGGTACGGTACGGTACGGGGTACGGTACAGCGAGAGGCGAAGTAGTTACTTATAACAATTGTGAAATATAAGAAGATAGTCCATTTCACTTTATTAAGCTATACTTAATAGATATTATATTATTTTAGAAATCAACATTACACAGCTTATATACGTCCCGCTGCAGGGCACAGGCCTCCTCTCAGAATAAGAGGGGTTCGGCCGTAATTTGCACGCAGACCTGATGCGGAATGCGAACTTCACATATACCCTTGAGTTTCTCTGCAGGTGTGTGCAGGTTCCCTCACGATGTTTGCCTTCACCGTAAAGCACATGGTATACAGGATATTTTTTGACGTGACAACGTCTAATAAATCGATCAACGCCGGCTGCATACACGAAAAAGTATGTCGCAATGTAACGTACATGTAACGTTACGAATATTGCAACTGGCCTTCACTGCTCGGTAACGTTACGTAACGTTACATGTACCTACAGAGCAGTGAAGGCCAGTTGCAATATTACATATAATCTTAGTACTAGCGCAGCTCGGGTAATTTTCAATGAGGGGGGGGGGGGACTATCGTCCGTAAATCGACTTTACAGACAACCGGTTTTTTATCAGCGCACAAATTTTTACATGATTTTGTATCGTTAATATATTATATTACTAGCTGTTGCCCGCGACTTCGTCTGCGTGGATAGGGGTTAAAAAAAGCCTTCAGCCTATTCTCACACCCGCCAAATACAGAAAAATAAGATTCATAAAAATCTGTCAAGCCGTTTTGGAAGAGTGAGTTTTTTATATTATGATTATGAGGGAAGATTACAATAATAAAATCAGTTAATTGTTTTTTGCTGCAGTTTATCCTACTTTTATCTTCTCGTGTGAATTTAAGTTAGTGGAATCACTGAGTCTGCAATATATGTAATATTTTTTAAGTTAGAGTTAAAATAACACAACATGACTGTTTTATTGATTAACAGTAGCGAAGTAAACTTTAAAAATTTATGCACCTATTATAAAATGTTTTGACGTGGGTTGTACAATGCTAATTAATTAGGTAATTTAAATAACTATACTGACTCGTTAACGAGAAATCGTAGTGCAGCGTTTACATTACTAATGTCGACTTAACAAAACCCACAATACAAAAAAATGGTATTTAGCATATTTTAAAACATGCGACTTATTAAATCTTTTCAACGTCTTCAAAGAACGTTCGTTAAAAAGGTAATTAGAAAATACTCACTCCATTTGGATAGGGTTCCGTAGACAAAACGGCAAATGCGGAACCCTTATTGTTTAGTAATAACTGTAAAAAAATAATTGAAATCCTCCTAAGCAATTTATATCACACATGAAAATCCGTCAAACCGTTTTAGCCTGAAAGAGTAATACACATCCATACATCCAAACATTTATCCATACATCCCTACAAACTTTCGCGTTTATAATAATATGATTAAGATGATCCCACAGACAGACACACACACACATACCTATAGCGGTCAAAGTTACAATAACCCTCTTTTTACGTCAGGGGTTAAAAAACTCGTCTTTATGTCTTCGCAAACTATGGGAGATTTATGAAGAAAAAAAACTGGCCAAGTGCGATTCGGACTCGCGCACGAAGGGTTCCGTACCATTAACTATAAAACCGACAAAAAAATCACGTTTCTTGTATGGGAGCCCCCCTTAAATATATGTTTTATTTTAATTATTTATTTATAAAGTGAATAATATAACTAAATATTCTGTGAATATTTCAAACGTCTACCCATTGCATTGCCGTTATCAATATCGAGCAAAAACGAGCATAAAAATCACGTTTGTTGTATGGGAGCCCCTTATATATTTATTTTATTCTGTTTTTTTTTTGTATTTGTTGTTATAGCGGCAATCAAAATACATCATCATCTGCGTTTCTCTTGTCTGTTATTTCTGCCACCTGTATTAGTCTGTTGATATTTATCAATTTCTGAGTAATTGGTTGTCTGGAAGAGATCGCTTTTTAGCGATAAGACCGCCTATTGTCTACCTGAATTTTTATTTTTGTAATGTCACTGTACTGTTTTTGGTGATCAATAAAGAGTATTTGTATTGTATTGTATTGTATCATCTGTGAAAATTTCAACTCTCTAGCTATCACGGCTCATGAGATACAGCCTGGTGACAGACGGACAGACGGATTGACAGACGGACGGACAGCGAAGTCTTAGTATGTAATAGGGTCCCGTTTTTACCCTTTGGGTACGGAACCCTAATAAAACGGGCTCCTCGACTGTCGGATGAAGATGCATCGGCTCATCGATCTGTTGTTATCGGGTCCCACGGGAGTACTGGAACTGAGCACTTGATTCTAGGTTTTTGGGTCATAGATGGCGTTGTTTTGCAATGTTTTAGCGCCATATTTCGCTGGGATAGCTGCTAGATCGGTGCCCCTTTTCTCCCATAACATTTTAAGTCATAATGTATCATTAGTCATAATCAACGTTAGTCATACAGTGATTTATTTCTGAAACGGTATTTTGTTCAGGACTTTTTTTAAATGCCATCTTATAGAATGCAGTAGGTTAGGTTAGGTTTGTTTTATAACAATTACGAAAAATAAATTGTTTCAAAAATAAATCACTGTATTACCTGATTTACACTCCCGCCTCATCACCTCGCCTCGCGCCTCGCCTCGTCGTCTCGCTCCGGACGCGAGCCTCAAAATCAAGGCAAATGACGAGACGAGGCGCGAGGCGCGCATGTTCACACTCTCGTCTCGTGGCTCGTCCCGCAGTTCGTCTCGCCACTCGTACGCGAGTGTAAACCAGGTATGAGACTAACGTTGATTATGACTAATGATACATTATGACTTAAAGTTTGGGTACCCTTGTGGTTTTGATTTAATACTTTTTTAAGGTTCCATACCGAAGGAGTGTCAACGGGACCGTATTACTGAGACTCCGCTGTCTATCCGTCTGTCACAGGCCTCTGTCTCTTGAACCTTGACAGACGAAGGGACAGAGAGCGGAGCCTTATTAATTGGTCCTCTTGTAACCCCTTCTTTAACAGAACCCTAAAAACTACAGTTTATTAAGTAAGACGCCAGAAAATTTCTAACTCACGAAATCTATCAATATATTTTTAATATAAATATTTTAAAATATCCAATGTGGCATAATATTTTTCTCTTCAAATATAAACTTGGCTGACATTTCATTATGCGGTTCACGTGCTTTGCAGTGCAGTATTTTTCCGCCCCGGTGTTATCAAAAAAATACGAAGGAACGAGTTCCTATCTGTTTGTCTTTTTGTTTGTTTAGTGTTCCTGCTAGAAAAAGGCAAAGGTCTCAGAACCATGTAGACAAGTTTTTTAGGGCCACCACAAACCGAAGCGTTTCCGTTGCCGTCATGCGCGGTCCCCGCGCTTCGGTCTGTGGAAGCCTTGAATGTTAAAACATGTTTAGTTTTCGTTTTTTATGTCTAAATGATAAGTTTATTATAATAATTATATAATTTGTGTCTGTTTTGTGTGGCCTTCCATGAGTTTACTGTACTGTGGCCCGGCGAAAGAACAGCGCTGGTTTTAACTAGCGACATGCTGAGTCTGGACCCTTTTGTGACAGCATTAATATGTACATAACTATCTTTGTCTATGTCTATGTTTGTTCTCTTATTTTTGCCTGTGTACGTGTGTTATTGTTGTTATAAATAAATGTTTTTTTTGTTCTTTCTTTCTATCTAACACCATCATAATAATTTTAGCCGTAGGAGTTCCACTGCTGGACATAGGTATCTCTCATTGATACCCAATCATTACGGTTGGAAGCTTGCATCCACCGTGAACCTGCGGCCTTTACCAAATCATCCCTCCATCTCATTGGTGGAAGCCTCACGCTGCGCTTGGCAGTGGTCTCCATTTGAGAACTTTTGGCCCCAACAGCCATATTCTGTTCTGCATGCTATGTGGCCTGCCCATTGCCATTTCAACGAGCTAATCCGTTTAGCATCCTATCCAGGGCTTAAAATACCGGTATTATCCGAAACAGGTACCTACCTACCGTGGCCTATACCAGGAGTCTTGGTACCTGCACCGGGGTATCGGTACCGAGCATACTACATGAGAACCGGTATAATTAATGAAATTTACCGGTTTTAAGAAGTTAAAATACCGGTACTTGAAAGTGCGCGTGGAGTGGATGAGAAAGTGAACACAATAAGTTAGCAACTTACATCGCAAATTTTCCAGTGGAAATAGAAACCGCTCACTCGTATCGCACCGCACGAAATAGCAACATCGCATATACAGGGTTATTTGTAATTCACTAGCATCCTTTTAACCCTAAACTCCTACCACTTAAACAAATGTTTTTTGTTTTACGACTTTTGTCATAACTTAATATTTTTGGTGTAATAACATTTTGAAAATTTGAGATTACCTCTTATATTTACGATACTCTGTGTATTTGTGTGGGGAAAAAAAATAATTTTAAAAAGTCGTAAAACAAAAAACATTTGTTTTAGTGATAGGAATTCAGGATTAAGAGGATGTCAGTGAATTAAAAATAACCCTGTATGTACACGTGTAAGAACCACTATAGAAAACCGGTATGATTTGGTGCTAATACCGGTATTTTTCTTTTACCAGTTTTCTGAAAACGTAACGAAGAAATCCTATAAATACCAGAATGCTACAGGTATTTCCGCTACCGATTCCACACCCTGATCTTATATTATAACAGAGAACAATTTAGAAGTTTCGACAAACTTAGTTATTGATAGTCTTTAATTTCACTACGAATACCCTAACTTTGTATCACTCTTAACAAAGTGTGTAAACATTGGCACAGGACCATACCAAACATCCACTGTTTAACTCAAGTCCACATCGCAGATGGCACAAAACTTCCAAAAGTAATTTGGAGTACAGGAAATTGGACATTTTCTTTTGATTTTATTTCTCGGTTTTTTTTCTGTCCGCGGTTTTCCCCGGGGTAGCAATAACTCGGCCAATTAACAAACTTCTGGAGTTCTCCCATTTTTGGGATTATTAAAATAAACCCTTATTTTTGAGCGTCAAGTTCACCCTCTTTATGTTACTTGTGAGTACAAAGGAATAATTATTACACAGAGCATTATTATCGCTATTTTATTTCTTTATTATTTTATTACACTAATGTATATGCTAAAAAAAAGTCGTGATATAGCCTCTCAAATAAAGGGTCGTCGGTTTGAGGGCTCACACTAGCATCAGCAGACGTCACGATTTTGGCGGGACGTCCCGATTTTTGGCCCAAAATTAAATATCCCGCATGGGACAGGCTCAGTCTCGCTTTTAGGGTATTGCTCGATTGCGCGATGACGTATGGTAATTTTCATGGCTTTTTGGTTATCTATTGTCATATACCTAAACGTAATTTGAAAATCAAATAAAATGATGATAATTTAAAAACCACTGAGTTTATACGTTTTTTCACTATGTCTTGCTTTGCAAGAAAGAATTCCGCTTTTTTACTCAAAAAGAATAATAATCCCGCTTTGCCCGAAAAAAAAACTGACGCCTTTGAGTTTTTCGAAATTTATTCTGAGTTTTCTTCACATCGTGGAAAAACTGCATACGCCAGTTCAATGGTGTGTGTGAAATTTCCAATTCGCATTTGGCCCTCTTGGGTACTTCAGCTGAAGCCCTCTCATTCTGAGAGGATACCTACCTATGCCCAGCAAGACGCGTATGCTTTGGTTAGATGATATATTTTTAACGGCAGATCCGATGAAAACCGGTGTTGTCAACGACTGTATCGCTGACATTACTTTGTCTCTAATACGTGTATTAACACTTCATCCCTTCAACCCTTTACTGTCAAGCAACACATTTTAACTCGCTTTATAACCTATCGACATAACGCTCGACATTTCTCACTACCCGCTACAAGCACTCCCGGCACTCGATTATAGAGTGATTGATGGGTAGACCCCTCGATATGTACTGTTCAAATTTATAGCCGTTCACGATCAACTCAGGATTACCGGTTGGACATTTGTTATATGTTGTCTACATAAATAAAAGAGAGCGCAATGCAATTCACTACGAAAGCACGTTCCCTGGAGGCTGGCATAAAATAAAGACGTAATAAATATACTGTGATACAGAATAAAACCTGTAATATAACATCAACAATCCAATTAAGTAGGTTCAACTTCGAGAAACAGATCAATCAACTAATTAGACTCGGCTAGGCAGCGTTTGGGAATTTAAGCTCCGCAATACGTTGTCATCCAATATACCGCAATATCTCAAGTCAAAAGTCTTTGGCCAGTGTGTGTTGTCAGTGATGACTTATGGCACTGAGATGTGGCCGGTAACGATGAGCCTCATAGAAAGCTCAAAGTCACTCAGAGGTCGATCGAGAGGGCTACGCTCAGAGTTACTCTGCGAACTCTCTCTCTCTCTCTGGGATTGCATTAGAAATGATGAAATCCGCGCAAGAACTAAAGTCACCGACATAGCTCGAAGAATCACCAGACTCAAGTGGCAGTGCAGACGCATCGCTCGTAGAACTGATGGCCGATGGGGCAAAAGGTTCTCGAGTGGCGTCCGGAAGACGCAGTGTAAGTAGGCCTCTATCAAAATGGAGTGACATATTGGTTAAGGTTGCGGAAACGCGTTTGATGCGGATGGCACAAGACCGATCTGTTTGATGAACCACTGATGATGCACTCTCTCAGGTGAACGGGTGTCATGATGAGACCCCAGTTAGGTAAAAGAAGCGTGCGCAGACCGCCTGCCCGATGGTCTGATGGCATTAGAGAGACAGCAAGAGGAGTCTAGAAGAGGGAAACAGATAACTGATCTGGATGGAAAAATTTGAAGAAGCGTATGCCCAATGGTGGTCAAAAACGCCCTGAAGAAGAAGAGAAGATGATGCATGTCGTTTTCACTGACGTTGTACAACCAACATCCGCTTAAAATTTCATATTTCTGGACTAAGTGGTTAAGATTTTGGGAAACCAAATCAGTATAGCACCCGCACGCATATACTGACAAACTTTCGTATATTTCAAACTAAATACAAACTGAAATATAGATGCACAGGAAAAACCCCAGAAAAAAGACCAATGCTGGGAATCGAACCCAGGTCCTCAGCGTTCCGTGCTGCGTGCTTACCCCTACACCATCACTGGTCTAGAAGTTAGCGACGAATCTTTCCCATACATCGTACACTTCAGTCTGTTATAATCACATTTAGGCAGTGATAAAGCGCATCTATGTTATGCCCTCTACCGAGAGACTTCAACACTCCTTCGGAGCTACCCGCTCATCTGGACCAAGAGATGGCGCTACTAGGCCAACTTTTACAAGTTAAGTATGAAGTATCTTTTTCTATTTATTTTTTTATTTTCTTCAACTTCATTTTTTTATTACTTTTACGGTCATCCCGTGAAACATAAACATCATCATGTCATCAAATAGCCGAACTACCAGGAAAGAAGCAACATATCGCCGTATATTTCAATTTCAAATTCATTTATTCAAGTGACAAGACTCATAATTGTTAATGGATACAAATTTCTTATTCTATGTTATTATTATTATTCTTTAGCCTATTCTGTCCCACTGCTGAGCAAAGGCCTCCCCCAACATTTCCACTGCCTCTCTGTCCGCTGCATACGAGGGCCAGTCCTCCAAGAAGAAGTCCAGTTCATCCCGCCATCGCCGTCTGGATCTGCCAGGTCGCCTCTTCAAGTTGTTGGGTTTCCACTCGGTGGTTATCTTGGCCCACAACTCGTCTGGCATGTGATTAGTTATTTAATAAAAATATTACATAAAATTAAAGTAGATTGACCCCCTGTTTCACCATCCATTGATTAAATTCATTTGACGGATAAATGTGATGCCGTCTCTGTTTGTGTTGTTCGAATAGACGGAGACGGCATCACATTTATCCGTCAGTTGAAATTAATCAATGGGTAGTGAAACAGCCTCTAAATCTTGCCTCGCTACTTGTGACAGCACAGCAGCAGGTGTCTCAAGTTGGTGCAGTCTAGCCTGTTTGCGAGCATGCTCAGCACGCTGTTGGCGCCGCCCCGCACCCGGCGCACCAAGGATGCGCACCTCATGGTCGTGCTATATCCATTAATACCTACTTGATACGTGAAACGTAAATGAAACCAGTTGTTTTGTTTTTATACATACATTTTATTAATAGTACATTACTGCAGCGGCCGCGAAATAGGGTATTGCCGGCCGAGTAGTTATAGATGGCCGAGTGTTAACGAGGCCATCTAGAGATACGAGGCCGGCAATCCCTGTTCGTGGCCAAGGCTTGTATAGAGTTTTTCTCAAACATGCATCATCATCATCACCACCACCGTCACCGCCATCATCATCACCATCACCATCAACATCAACATCCATCAACATCCATGAACATCCATCACCATCCATCAACATCCATCAACATCCATCAATATCCATCAACATCCATCAACATCCATCCATCCATCCATCCATCCATCCATCCATCCATCCATCCACGTCGACCACGTGGACCTATTAAACGTCATGGTGCTGTGTCACATAAAACAATAGACGATCACTTTGCTGGCCAAGGCCAGCAATGTTGTATGAAATTCCATTATTGACCTCTCGTCTAGGCGCACCTGCAACGTGACAGTTCGTGGCGTATTATAAGGAACATAACGTCAATATTTCATAGCATGTTTGAGAAAAATGTATTGTTAACACATTTTAATAATTACGTAGAAAATAGAATTCCTCTCTAACTTGAAGTACGCCATCCTTCTTGCATTAATTCCTACGCAATGAAAATCTAATTCATCTTCGTGTTCATACGTAATGCAATATTCCTAAAAATACTTTTGTTTTTTAATCGTATTTTTGTTTGTTGTGTCGCACATTTGGTTATTTTTGAATGATTGATGATTAATGATTGATAATCTCAACTACTCAAATTGCAATCATCTTGTACGCGGGGTGACGACATCGGCATCAAATGTACGGGCCCTGGTTATGAATCTAGTGCAAAATATGCATGTGATAAATTTGTAAACCTCATGCGCCTGTCCTCATCTACACATAGAACGAAATACCTAAACGATATCTCCGATTTTTCCAATGTTCATGAAATATGTATTTATCACAGGTGGGAACACGTAATTTCATTTTTAACGTCTCGAAGGAATCCCACGGGTATTGGCGTAAATAAATAATGTATCCAATATTATGTAGCGGAATAAAAAATGGCGTTGAAAATTTTTTGGTTTTGTTCGATAGGCATTGTTAAGATTTCTTACTATATAATATGAAGTATGTACAACTCTAAGATGTTTTGAATTAATTCTTAACTAATGAATCGAGTTGCATAAAATTTTAAGTCCAAACTCATCATTTTGTCAGAATTCATTATTTTGCCGCCGAACCAGGTTCTCTTACCACTAGGCCATTAAATTTGGTCGTCTAAAGAAAGCTAGGTACGTAAGAAAGTTTGGTGGCAAGAAAGCTACAGGTGGAATGGATTTAATGAGCGAATGAAAGTGTCTGTGTTATCTATTTGAATATACTTCACGCAAATATGAAAATGTCATGCATCAGTCATTTTCCTACAAAAATGTCAAAGTGACATTACTTTCGTTCAATCCATTCGTGCCAGCTCTTGTGCATCGACCTGTACGTCTGCACAACACATTATTTTTCACGACACTGCTCGAAAATGTGGCCATAGATAACCTAAATCCAGTACTCAAAACTGCCTATATATGTACATTTAACAGCTGACTCATTTATGGCGCACAAACACGACAACAAAGTTACACTAATCGAAAACAGGACGTATCAGTATATGTATTTCATTATACGATACGACTTTTTGAAAGATAATTTCTGAATTTCATTCCTGGCGTGCTGAAACGACATTATTGGACCAATCAACAGTAATCGTCTGCTGCATGCGATGGATGGATGGATGAATGGATGGATGGACGGACGGACGGACGGACGGACGGACGGACAGACGGACTGGATGGACGGATGGACGGGATGGACGGGATGGACGGGATGGACGGGATGGACAGAATGGACGGATGGACAGATGGACGGGATGGTCAGGATGGACGGATGGACGGGATGGACGGGATGGACGGAATGGACGGATGGACGGGATGGATGGACGGATGGACGGATGGACGGATGGACGGATGAACGGAATGGACGGGATGGACGGGTTGGACGGGATAGACGGGTTGGACGGGATGGACGGGATGGACGGGATGGACGGGATGGATGGGTTGGACGGGATGGACAGGATGGACGGGATGGACGGGACGGATGGACGGGATGGACGGAATGGACGGGATGGCCGGAATGGACGGGATGGACGGGATGGACGGGTTGGACGGGATGGACAGAATGGACGGATGGGCAGATGGACGGGATGGACAGGATGGACGGATGGACGGATGGACGGGATGGACGGGATGGACGGGATGGACAGAATGGACGGATGGGCAGATGGACGGGATGGACAGGATGGACGGGATGGACGGGACGGATGGACGGATGGACGGGATGGACGGGATGGATGGATGGACGGGATAGACGGGATAGATGGACGGATGGACGGATGGTCGGATGGACGGGATGGACGGGATGGACAGGATGGACGGGATGGACGGGATGGATGGATGGATGATTATGATGATGATGATGATAATGATTTCCTCGCATTAGTAGTGAAAAGCACAATGTTTAGTCTCGGCCAAAAGTGCAATAGATGGACTCGTACTTTCGAGGGCCTCCGCTACGCGTCGGCCCTCAAACAAACTCGTCCATCTATTGCTTACTTTCCAGCCTCTACAACAATGTACTATTTTTGCATTATATCCGCCCGCCTCCACCTCCATATAACTTAACACATTATTATGTAAAGTAATAAAAATAAAAAGTAAAATTAAAAAACCGGCCAAGAGCGTGTCGGACACGCACAAGGTAGGGTTCCGTAGCCATTACAAAAAAATCAAGTAATATTTTTCTAAGGATTTCGTATGTGTACGGAATCATCCAAGTTTAGGTATGTTTTATACCTTAGGCTACTATTTACTCTTAAACTACAAATAATTTCCAAGCAATCTTAGCCGCTATAATTTTCCTAGTAAATTTGATATATTTACTACCATTCTGAATTTTTTCAAATTTTTCCACCTAACAGTTTAGATTTTAGAGGGGGGGGACGCTCGATTTTAATGAAAATTTTCACTTTAAAGTTGAATATTTCGCAAACAGATCACTGAATAGAAAAATCATGTTAGCAACCCCGCAATGGTTTTAAAAGACCTATCCAACGATACCCCACACTATAGGATTAGTCAAGAAAAAAAAAATCACCCCCCTTTACGTCTATGGGAGGTACCCTAAAAAAAAATATTTTTTTATTTTTTATTTTACCACTTTGTTGGCGTGACTGATATGTATATTTATGCCAAATTACAGCTTTCTAGTACTAACGATCTCTGAGCTTAGCCGCGGACAGACAGACAGACATGGTGAAACTATAAGGGTTCCTAGTTGACTACGGAACCCTAAAAATGAAACCTAGGATCTTCATCGTCGTCTGCCAAATTTTGACAGAGTTTAAGATAAAATCCTAAAAAAAACACAGACGGCTTCTTACCCTAGGCACGTCAGTCACTAGAAGAATATATAGTTGTAAGGATCATGAACATAGTTCTTTATCCATAAATCACAATCATAATAAATCAATCTCCAAGTTACGAAACTCCATCGTTCGCAGAAACTGGACGCGGCTGTAATTTACTTATTTCTTTTAGATAAGAAGCTTTTGGGTAAAATAGCTGGAGAAACTAAAATATTTTTTTCGATGAATCTATTGTCATGAGTATTTTAGCTACGTGACAAAATTATATTTTTTGAGCAATCTAGCTGAGGCGTGTAGTAAACATTTTCGTCGGGTAATCCAGGGAGTGACAAAACATGAATTAGGTATGTTTTTGTAAGTTAGCTAATGATAATGATGATGATGATGACTGCTAGGAATTTAATAATGTATTAACAATGCTTGTTGTATCATTTTAATACTAAAACATGCTGTATCAAGGCATAAGTTCGCCTTGCTGTTAGTTTCATGTTTTTTAAGCTCACAAAGTGTTTTACATACATACATAATAATTAAGCCCTAAAAAGAATCGTACCTACGAATTTTCGATTCGATTTTAGCTAGATTTTTATTTTAAAACCCACTTTCCGGAAAAGTAACTTTCATGAAACAAACATCCCTATCTCAAAAAGCGCACTTTGTCAGAAGCATTCTCATTTATTTTAGCAGAATAGGTATCAGCATAAGCAGCTGATAAAATATTGTCTTTATTCTATTCCCTTTTTTATGAAACGCCTCCAAGTTCACGAAACTTATAAGGGTCCGTCAATTCCCCGACGGATTCAACATTTGTCATCCAAAAACTTCGGCACTAAAGAACTTTGGACGTAGTGCTTACTCGAACAGTCGTCGGCAACTTCTCTCAAGTCCAGACGTGTTAAGAAACCGAAAATCGGGCATTCGGTCTGCTATCAATCAATTTTCAATCACAGAAGAAACTATCTTGGTTAAATATACGAATGTTATGTTTCTGCTAGGACAGGTCGCAGACGCAAAAAGGTCCATAGGCCGACCCATGTTGCGCTTTAAAGACTGCGTCAAGCGTGACGTGGTTGCTTTTAATATCCCTAGCAACCAATGGGAAGAGCTAGCCGAAAATCGTGGCAAGTGGCGACAACTTGTTCACAAAGGCCAATCAAGGCATGACGATGCCTGGTTTGAGTCGCTGAGGGAAAAACGCACAAAGCGCCACAACCGGGCCACCAACTCTCGACCATCTGGGGCTGCGTACACTTGTCGCGAGTGCGGCCGAGGGATTTTATCCCGTATCGGTCTTTTTAGCCACGAGCGGAAGTGTCGCCAGGGTGCTACTTAAATCATCTGTCACAGATGTAAAGGCCTATTATTATTATTTATGTAATTTAGTTAGTTTAAATTTAACAACCAGACTTAATGAATGAATGACATGCCAGACCATCATCAGATCATCATGGCTTAATGAGTGAGAACTTTAACATAGATGTCGCTAGTGTCGCTGCTTAAGTGACTATATAAGACGAACTGAAAAATGTCGATATATAGCAAATATTTGTGTCTAAACTCCTGACCAGTGGTGGTGTAGGGGTTTGGCACGCAGCACGGAATGCTGAGGACCTGGGTTCGATTCCCAGCGCTGGTCTCTTTTTCTGGGTTTTTTCTGTGTATCCATGTTTCAGTTTGTATTTAGTATGAAATATATGAATGAATATTAGTTATTTATGTAGTCACATTGCATTATGAGAGGTATTAAAACACGAGTGTGGTATTATGAAACGAACCGAAGGTAAGTTTTGTAATAAGATCACACGAGTGTTTAATTTCCAATTATGCACACTCGCATGCATTATTATGCATAAGTCTAAGTTTTTCACCAGACATTTCACATCACAAAATATGTAACTTTACCTATTTTCTGTTCTTTGACAGTTCAAATTCGAAACAAATAGCTAACATTTACATTATTTTTAATATTCATAAACAATCTAGACTTGAGTTGATGCCGATTCTCAAATCGGTAGTGATATTCGAGATTAAAAAAACGTATGGAACAAGAATTTAACATTGAATGAAATTACAAATCGACTAATTCAACAATCAAAACCAAATAATATGATTCTTTTGTTTAAGAAGATCTTCGAAATTTGAATGTAATTAAAGTAAAATACTTTAATGTAATTGTAAACATCAAGGTAAATATTGTTTGCGTGATAAGTCCTGTTTATAGTATAACTAGCTGTTGCCCGCGACTTCGTCCGCGAAGAATAGGGGTATAAAAATAGCCTACGACCTATTCTCAGACCTACCAAATATAGAGATAAAAGTTAGGTACATAATAATTGGTCAAGCCGTTTCGGAGGAGTTCGATAACAAACACGAGAAACAAAACAAACTAACAAAATTATAAGATAACATTGATCTCATTCTCGATAGTAAAAACCTTAAAATAATATAACGGTTCACGCAAACGAAGCCGCAGATTAAAGCTTGTTTCAAATAGTTCCAAAAGTCCTCACAATACTGAAATCTAACTGTACTCCTTAGTGCATGCACTAGTTTGGTAACTACTCTCAAACTTGCGCGATCTAGCCCCCGCCGTGATCCCCCATTAGCTTGAAGCGACACGAGTTTGATTTGCTTGCAAGTTTGTGTATAAAGCGCAATGTTCAGGGCACATGAGCAAACAAACCGAGCTTAGACCTTAAGCTGCGTACGGATTGCGTGTACATTTGTACGCGTAGTCGATTACGCGTGGCCTGGAACGCCATGACCGTACTTGCAGTTCCCCTAGAGTGTACGCGTTGCAAGTACGGACATGGCGTTCGCGGGGTTAAATTCAGGAACGGTCGAACACGGTTTGCGAGCGGTAATTCAATCGTTTGGGAGAGGATAGGAATGGGTTGAGCTTGGGATGAGCCTTATTTTCCTGTTAATTCGCTTTGTAAATAAATAAAACAAATAAATAAATAAACAACTAAATAAGGCTCACCCCAAACCTCTAGCAAACCAGTGATTTTTGGCGTTGCTGAATAGCAGTTCAAACCAAACCCAACCTAAACGATTGAATTACCGCTACCAAACCCGTGAAGGCCCGTTCCTGAATTTAGCCCCAGGACACGCGTAATCGACTACGCATACAAATGTACGCGCAATCCGTACGCAGCTTTAGGTGCAAGCTACACATAAGCAAGCAACGTGCTTCGTATCACCTTTATGCTGATGACCTACAAATCTACTCTCAGGGTGTGATTGGCGATCTTCCGTTGGTTATCGAGTCTGTTAACTTGGATCTAAAGAAGATTTTGAAATGGAGCCAACGATTTGGCCTGATTGTTAACCCGACAAAGACCCAGGTCATTGTTATTGGTAGCTCGAAACTTGTCCCAAGAGTCGACTTTGCATCTCTGCCACCGGTGCTTTTCGACGGAGTACTAATACCGTTTGCGCATCAGGTCAAGAGCCTGGGTGTTATTTTAGACCGCACTCTCTCATGGTCTCCTCATGTGTTCGAGGTGAGCAGGAAGGTGTTTGCTGCGGTGGGATCTTTAAGACGGCTTCAGAATTTCCTACCTTTTGCTACCAAGGTTGCGCTTGCTCAAACTTTGCTGCACCCTATATTCGACTATGCTGACATTTGCTATCCCGATCTCCTAGAAGAGCAGCTTAATAAACTTAAACGAATTAAAAATCTATGCATTCGGTTTATTTTTGGTCTGCGTAAGTTCGATCATAAATAAACAAATAAATAAATATCATGTCTCTAATTTTCGATCACAGCTCAAGTGGCTCCCAATCCGCCTTCGCCGTAACTCTCACGTTCTCAACCTTCTTTACGGCATTCTCTTTAACCCTGTAACTCCTCGCTACCTCAAAGAGCGGTTTAGCTACGTAACTTCTATTCCGTGCCTCTCTCTAACTCCAAATTCTGTCTATTCTTATACTGTCCAGGCTATTCGGTTGTGGAATGCCTTGCCGATTGACTTGCGACGGGCAAAATCTCTGTCAATCTTTAAATCAATGCTTAAGGTGTACTATCTGTCTTCTTGTAATAATTAGCTTTGTTATAGTTTATTTATTTATATGTGGCTGTTTATCTCAATGCTTATGTTTGTTTTAAACGTGTACTTATTATATGTACGATATATGTATGAGTAGATGTACTATTTTTTGTTGCGTTTTAATTTTCTGATCCACTGTTGATGCACCACCTGCTGTAAACTAGTCCTTCCTTCTTTCTGGTAAAGGGTTGCCTGGAAGAGATCGCTCTTAAGCGATAAGGCCGCCTATTGCTTACTTTGTAACTTACTCTCTGTGTACCTGTTTTCTGTATTGCTTACTATTCCTGGTGTACAATAAAGAGTCATTGTATTGTATTGTATTGTATTGTGCTTTTGGCGCATTTATTGCATTCGATTAATCCCTTTCTGAAATTCGTGTATAAGATATTTGAGGATTCACTCTAGTGACCAATATTTTTCGAAGAGTAGTTTGCTCGATAGAAAAAAAAATCCAAAAAAAATAAAATAAATCTTTAGAACGGCGTAAATACTG
Organism: Archips crataeganus; assembly: GCA_947859365.1. NCBI lineage: Eukaryota > Metazoa > Arthropoda > Insecta > Lepidoptera > Tortricidae > Archips > Archips crataeganus. The sequence goes on along the minus strand of OX402057.1, from coordinate 19,691,211 downwards.
CACGGCAGGTCATGGCTTTTTGAGTGTTAATAAAACAAGATGTTTTCTCGGGCCTAGTGTTGCTTCATTTTTAAAATATGTATTTGTTTTTGTAATACGCGTGGTCTGACCAACCTATCTTGAGCCGTCGTGCTTCCCCCTTGTCCGTAGGTATTAGTTCTCCTTCGGCCATCGGGGAACTTATGTCACTTGCACTTACGCACGGCTTTGATTGTAACCGCTCTCACGCACAATACACAAGTGCATAGAATACCTAAAAGCGATTAGCGCTAAAAGCTCGGTAGGGCCTTAATCAGTTTTCATACTACATGTATAGAAGCGTCGCTATCTAAAGCAGACAGCAGAGACGGGGCGGAGACGCGGCCTGCAAACAAACGACGCGGACTGCGACGCGCCCCCGTCCCACGTCTCTTCTGTGTGGCTTGCGCCTTGGTCTATGTTAGCTGATAGCTTTTAACTATTGCAGATCCAATCATTTCGTTTTCCATAATTTCATTCGTCATAATTTCACGTTCATCGACGTTTGCCATTAATTATCCAGGTTGAAATTTTAAACGTGGTTGACAACTTAATTGAATGAGCTTTTGTATTAAAAATTCATTCATTGTGTCTGTATTATTGAGTATTCTTCGCTTTACTGTATTTCTGTGGAGATATGTTATTGGCTTTCGTTTAATACTTAAGTCCCATTAAGTATATAGATTAGTATTCCTGTTGATACCCCAAAATAAATAAAATAAAAGTGAAATCATAAAAGTTTTTTGTGAGGAAAGCAGCACACACCAGCAAAAATTCCCCTTATTTTAAAAGAAGGCCTGTGCCCTGCAGTGGAACGTATATAAACTGCGATGATGATAATGATGACACACAATTGTTTTTTTAAACCTTAAAACCAACCAATACGTCTCGTTTATCAAAAAAAATCCACCCATGGCGTAAACAAAAATAAAATTACCATTCTTTACGCAACGCTCGTAGCGATAAGAAAGCCGCTCAAAACGGCCCAGATAAAGTTGTCGCAAAAAATATTTTCGCCAAGACTCACATTTAGTGGGCCCTCTGGGATAGCGCGACGTGGGTCGGAGTGTATGTTGGTCCTTACACTCGACTGGATTAAAGTCGACTGGGAGCAGTACAGTTGTCTTGTACAGTTTGTTATGAGAATATTTTATTTGGTACGGTTTTAGGTCAGAAAATAATATAGTAATCAATTTGTTTCATTCTGGTTAATTTAGATTTCGATTCGCTTCACTTTTCATAACTAGTATGTGCACTCTTGCTTCTGGTTCTTTAAATTTAACTGGAAGAGATCCCTATAGGGGATAAGTTTGAAGTCAAAGTCAAAATATATTGTTTTATTGTTTAACTAGCTGTTGCCCGCGACTCCGTCTGCGAAGAAAAGGGGTAGGTATAAAAGATAGCCTATTCTCAGACCTGCCGAATACAAACAAAACATTTCATATAAATCGGTCAAATCGTTTCGGAGGAGCTCGATAATAAACACCGTGACATGAGATCTAATATACAAAAATCTCGTGTCACGGTGTTTGTTATCGAACTCCTCCGAGACGGCGCTTGACCGATTTTTATGAAACTTTTTGTCCGTAATCGGCAGGTCTGAGAATAGGTCGTAGGCTATTTTTTACACCTACCCCTATTCTTCGCGAACGGATTCGCGGGCAACAGCTAGTTTTTATATATAACTTAGATTTATTTGAATAGCTGTGGTGGCCTAGTGGTTTGACCAATGACCTCTCAAGCAGAGGGTCGAGCTTTTGCGCCCGGGCTCCCACCTGTGAGCTTTTCAGAATTACATTTTGAAATTTACCATGAGCTTTACGGTGAAGGAAAACATCTTGTGGAAACCTCCACACCTATGAAAGAAATTTAGTGGTATGTATTAAATTTTCAATTCACGCTGGGCCCGCGTGAGAACTACGTTCAAACTTACATTACTAATTTAAGGATCAACCACGCGATATTTCTAGAACCATCTACTTAAATGTCGCACCATCTAAATGAAGTTTAATGAAACTCCTCCCAACTCCTGGGAAAATTTTATCTTTAAAAATCAATCAAAGCTAATTGGTAATCTTTTTTAATCAGCACTGCGGTAATCCTTCGCTCCCTGCAGCTCTCACGTCCTTGGCAGAAATTTAATTAATATCCTATTGAATAATCTGAAAAGTATGAGTGGGATTAAATGTCGCTCCCATAGATATATTCATCATCATCATCATTAGGTTTTCCTATGCTATGCTATTCGAGAACTTTCCAGCCCAAACGGCCATCTGTTCAAAATTCTATTGGCCTGACCATTGCCATTTCAACGAGCTAATCCTTTTGTGTCGGTAACTCCTGCTCTTCTACGAATTTGGTCATTTCTGATTTGATTCCGTTCGGGAACATAGCCCTCTCCATAGCTAGTTGAGCGACTCTGAGCCTATTTATTAGACTAAGAGTGAACCGCCAGGTCTTGGATACGAAATATTAATGTAGGAGTCATAGCATAAGACGCAATGTCAACGTTGTTGTCTTTCTCCCACCGTAGCTACTAACTAATACACACACATTGAACGGCGTAAACACAAAACGATGGGCATAACTGAGAGTCTATGACAACATGCATACGGGAGCTGTGATTGGCTTAGAGGCACTTCACACACACGAGCACAGTGAAATAAGTGCTATGCCAAACCGTCAATGTATGACGTGTGAAAACCATCAATGCCAAGTTTGGTATCATGTAACTCATTTTGTTCGTTAAATACATATGTTGTTTTAATGGCTTATTAGCAAAATACTAATGAAATTGCAATACATACATGTGGTAAATTACTCTATTGTTCTTGTAGTTGTTCGTTTTCCGTTTTTGCATGTAACGAGAAAACAACCCGGCATTTTGAAAAAAATATCGGGAAATAAGGTAAACGTCCCGTTGCTCGACACTGGCACCTTCAATCTCATGTCATAGTACGAGAGTTGTGTCATCTACTGGGCTTTGAGGTGTCGAGCATTGGTACGTTTACCTTATCTCTTCTGTGACACGTTTCCTGAAGAAGTAAACTGCCTAATATGTTTTAAGGTTTTATAGGAACAATCTATTTGTATTGACTATCCAATCAATATCCATACTAATATTATAAATGTGAAAATGTGTTTGTTTGTTTGTTTGTTTGTTTGTCCTTCTTTCATGTCGAAACTGAGCGACGGTTTGCTGTGTTTTTTTAAAGGTCATAGTTGAAGGGCTGGAGAGTGTTTGTAGGCTACTTTTTACGACGGGAAAATATTTAATTCCCACGGGAAACACGTTATGTGCGCGAACGTAGTCGCGGGAAAAAGCTAGTTTTATATATAAATAATTAAGCTACAATTATTATTTTCAGGTACATCGACATAACATTTTTATCCCCGACCTATGTCCGCGGTCGACCTTAAGCGTCATTTCTGTAAGTGCCAGGTAAGAGTAATAAATAGTCATTAACTGTCATTAGTATTTATGGGAGGGTGCGGAGGACCAAGGGTGGGGCCTAATGAGGTCAGGCAGGGGTTTGTTAGTAAATAATAATAGAGTAAGCTCATTAAAATAAAACTAAAAAATGCATCGGTGAAATCAAACTACATTAAAACGACCGCTTTAGCCTAGTTGGTAGTGACCCTGCCTACGGAGCAAGAGGTCCGGGGTTCGAATCCTGGTAAGGGCATTTATTTGTGTGATGAGTACGAATATTTGTTCCTGAGTTATGGATGTTTTCTATGTACATTTATCTATATTAAGTATGTTTATCGTCGTCTAGTACCCATAGTACAAGCTTTGCTTAGTTTGGGACTAGATCGATTTGTGTGAGATTGTCCCCTTATATTATTATTATTTATTATTATTATTATTATTAAAAATTAACCATGTGCTTTTCGGTGAAAGAAAACGTCGTGAGGAAAGCTGTACTGGTATGTGTGAAGTTCCCAATCTGCACTGGGCCCTCGTGGGGTTTTTTATAACAGTTCTGTACAATTAATGGATTCCAAGTAAAAAGAGTTATGAATAACAATTCATACCTTTAACAAATTTGCAACCCGATATGGACACATTAATTTAATGACAATACAGTGTATTGAATACATAACCCTTCTTCTACACTTGAGCGAGTAAATGCACTTTTGCAGTGACATTTTCATTCCATCTAACTTGAGACATTGCCGTCTTAAGTACGACAGAATGGATCCGGGAATATATCTTAGTTGCACTTAACTTTATGCATCACTGAACAGAACAACCTGGTACACACTAACCAGACAGCATAAGGATTGGGTGGCCAAAGTTTTCCCTAGGGTGAACTGAAACAATTAGGTACTTTGCTCACTCGCGACCTTTTAATAGGTATATGGATCCGTTTGTAAAATATTAAATCAGGATAATTTTTGTTACAGTCAAGGTGTTCACGCTCTGCAACTTAAACAGTTAGCTTGAAGAATCTGAAAACAAAAGTTAATAATCACCTTAGTAGTGGAGGAGACCGAGGTGAGTTGTAACAGAGGAGAGTTGTGACATCGTCGATTTTTGGGGACTTTATTTACTGCTAGCAAGCTCGCAACAGCGCGTGTTTGAAAGCTCGAGACTTGAACTAAAACACGCGCGCTATTACGAGCATAAAAGTTGTAAAAAATCGACATTGTCACTACTACTCTCCTATGTCACAACTGTCCTCGGTCTCCCCTAGATTTAATAAGTAAATAGTCAAATAAAACTTATTAAAAAAAGTCTCGCAGCCGCGTTCGGCTACAACGATTACTTCCTACAAATGAGAGCGACGTTGATAATGTGCTCTCTGGTGACTGACATACTATCTTATAGTACGAGAGCCCACGACCAAAATTTTTGTCTCATAGCAATACGGCCAAAACCGCATCAAATCGATAGATACGATTATCCTGAACTCGAAAATACCAATATCAGACATTTTCCGCGTAGCGTTTGATCTGACCGAATTATCAAAATTGTCAAAGAATTTTACCGAACTGCATCATAGCAATGTGTCTGATTTGCAGACTGTAGTTGAATGATAGTTCTGAGATACCGGAAACATATTTTTCAGACGTTAGTGGTGTAGCGCAAACCCGTAAAATCACTTAAAAAAATTAAAAATGAGACAAAAAAAATGTCTCATAGCAATACGTCTGAAAATGTTTTTTATTAGTAGATTTTGGTTATTTGATGCGAACAAAACAATTTTCAGACGGAAATGTGAACGCATTAAATTTTGAGACCGTTTTGAAAATGTTAACAAATTTTACCGATCGGTATCATAGCAATATGTCTGAAAATTGTTGGACATGATAAAATAAGTTGTCCACATGTGCAAAAAATTTATATCAGACAAATTAAGTGTAGCACCTTATCTATCAGACAGTTTGAAAGTTTTGGTTTTATTTAAAGCACACTTGAGTAACTTTTACAAAAGAAAGAAGTAATGACATCTGTCATCTGTCAAAGTACATATAATAGACAAGGGAGATTCTTGAATATCTATGAAGGCTGTAAATTTAAAAAAACATTTAACAGAGGCGTCGGCCAGGCGACTCCGAAACGTTATTTTCGTTTTTGGGAGTATATGCTACACTTAAAGTGTCTGAAAACAGGTTTTTGGTAATCCTGGCAGCAATGCGAAAAGTTTAAAAAAAAATTTAACCGTATTGCTATGATACAGGTCGGCTAAATTTGTTGACATTTTCAAAATTGCGCTCAGGCTATATGCTACGCGCAAAATGTCTGAAAACAAACTTTTTCGTAATACAATTATAAAATCTATGTACATTTTCACTATCAGACGTATTGCTATAATACCGACTGCCTTTTTTTTTGACACAGCAGAAATGGCCTCCCACGCAGTTGCTACACTTTCGACCGTTACTACACACCTAGTCGGGTTCAGAATCATACAATCTAACGATTTTATAGGGTTTTTGCCGTATTGCTATGAGACATGGTTTTGGTCGTGGGCTCTAGTCCTATTAGCAGTGAATGTGCGCCTGCACTCGCTGCACGTCAGCACCCCTCTGACATAATTGTACAGGCGGCCTGGCCTTCAGCTCATCGCTCTTTGCATCGAGCTCGCTACATCACTGTACCTCAAATTCGCGCACTTTAGAGTGTACTGTAAATCTTGCGGTACAAAGATGTGCTCAAGCGACACATGAAGTGAGTTTGACATGACACGTCAAGATGGGAGACTATGGACCGATCTCAGTGGAGGCAAAACTTATTATTGAATATTTAACGCATGTTAGTACGGAACCCTCCACTCTGCGTGGCCCTACATGCACTTGCAAGTCAAATTTCACCATCAATTTGTCTTCAAATTTTGTACGTATAGATATGTATTTTGGATAACAATACAAGCAGTCAACTAAGAGTATAGCCAGCAAAAAGCTCGTACTCAAACCTATTTTGTACCACAAAAGTGCGGTAGCAGAGAAGCAAATTGAAAACTTGCAATCAACAATAAAAGCCCACTCTAACGATGCAAAACTGCATGGTTGGAATGCACCCGGCTATTCTACCAAATTGGACACGCTCTGTAGCATTTCTTTACTGCTGTCCTATTTCAATTCTGCATGCAGTTACTGGAATATGTTAAACTCTCTATGCTCTTTCATTTGAACACTTGAACAGTAGAAAGGTAAAACCAGTATGATAACTCTAAAGAAAGATGATAATGAGGGCTGAGGTGTGAGTTGTGGCATGAAAAATGATGTTGTGACTCGTTTAGAGAAAATTGGTTTGGGCATGTGGAGAGGATGGACGAAGGAAGAATTACGAAAGAGATATATAGGTAAGGCGAGTGTAGATGGAAATGTTGGAAGAGGGAGAGGGAGGGAGGCCAAGAAGGATGATCCATGATCAGATTGGAGATGTCTTAAAGAAGTGTCAGGTCAAGAGTAACCGAAACCGGTGAGCATGTATGAAAAGACTACCTAAACAATGTTGTGGAAGCGAAAGATGTAAGTCAGAATCGTAGCAGGTGGTAACAAATAGTGTCTGCCTATCCCTTTGCTGGGAATTAGGTGTGATTGTATGTATGTACAACTCTAAAAACAGTGCTGCGGTTATAATGAAATTAAATGCAATCCTAAACAGCGAAAAGCATACTTTATGCACTTGTCCACGACCCTTACACGATAATTGGACCACGATTGGATACTTTCGACGACTATTTTACAACTGATCACACTAAAATGCATAGCAAACGAACGCAAACGGTTAGATTTTATTTGACATTGACAGAGTTGACAGATGACTTCGTTTTTTTTCTGTTTCTGCTAACTGCTAAGGACTGAGCTCGAATGGCTTGACAGCCATAAAATCTTCAATAAACAAAACAAATGCAACAAAAATAAACAAATTCAGTTCCTTGATCAAAAAAACCACCACAGCACCTCTTCAAAAAATTAACTTAGTTAACTCTTTCTATAACCGACTCCATTTTACTAGAAGAATGTGATAAATATATTATATCATCATAATCATTTTAGCCGAAAGACGTCCACTGCTGACCACAGGCGTCCCCCAAGGCTCGCCGAACAGATCGGTCCCGTGCCATCCGCATATATTATTATTATTCCGTGTATATGTTAAATACATAAATATTACTCCAAATGAAAGTCTTATCCATCTTATGCATTCGCCACCATGCATCCATGCACTATGCATATGATTTGCATTACTGCTACATAACCGTGTACTGCGGTACATTTTCAAAGTTCATAATACAGACGTAACTTGGTATTAACTTTGTAATATGTATTTCGAGAGAGCCGTGGGATTTGGCTTGTATGCTAATTTAGTATTTCATTTACATAATAAAATGTCAGCTTGATTAAAAGCGTCGGTCTTAATTTCAGTTCAAATATAATACATTAATAGCTTCTATAATTGACGGCCGATGGGGCCGAAAGGGTTTCGAGTGGCGTCCACGGACCGGAAGATGCTGATTGATTGATTCCGCACCGCATAAGCATGTTAATCAATTACAAAAAATGTCAGATGCGCCTTTTTTCTATATGACGACAGAAGAATACTTTTTGCATTTATTTATTTTAATACGTACCAGTGGCGAAGGGTGCTAACAACTCGATTCCCAGCGGGTTGCCTAAAATTTTGAAGTAACCAAACGCTTCTCTTAGTAACCGATTGTTTGTATAGAGACTTACTCTTCCATAATAAACTTTTAAGTATTTTTCAAAATGGTGCAGTAACAAAACGCATCAAAATATCCACAAGACCCATCAGTCATTCATAAATTCAGTATTCAGGCAGGAATTGTACACTCACACATGTAAATATTCATTCATAAAACCATAGATTCACATTATCACATTTAAAAAAAGACTTTCTATATTGTGCATAAGGCTTAATTTCACTTTGACAGAAGCTTTTTTTTTAATTAATTTATCCCACTTGGAATAGCCGACGGAATTGACATTCATGCAGCCATTCGTAGACTTATTTAAAATTACTGGAGCGAAATTTAATTTTAAAATATCGAGTTTTAGTGTAACACAGAAAGTACGATATTATATCTATTTTTATAATAAGATTTATAAACAGACAAAATTAAACCGCCACGGGCTGTGCTCAGCGCGCTGCACAACACCAAATCGTATACGCTGTGCCGCGCTGCCGGAATGTGTCACTGTATGTACGATTCGGAGCCATAGAACGTGCCGGACGTGATCCGCTAGCGCGGTCGATTTGTTTGTGGTGTGGTATTTATTGAAATGACAACATTAGGTAATGTCATGTCAATCGCTCAGTGTTTTGTAGTTTGTTTATTTATATTATAATAAAATTATGTGAAATAATTTTAATAAAAACACAATATTAGATCAGTGTTGATACGCAATATCGGTGAAATTTGATCGTACATATTATCGTCTGTCAGGTTGTAAATCTGATTATAATTCAGTGTCTAATTCATGTATAAGTAACATAATTGTTTTGATACTGATATCAGTGAAAGGATAAATATGCTGCAGTCTTATGGACCGAATTACTGCACGTAAGTACTAGTTTTCAAGAATATAACCTAGTATAACTACTAAGAAATGGGGTATGATTTTTGTTTGCTTTTTTTCGTCCGGCTTTACCTGGAAAAAAATTCACGCCTCGCCACTGATACGTACCCGGATTTTTTTATTTAATTCACATTCAAATAGGCGTATTGATTTAGCGCCGTCCGCTGTAGACGTTATGATTGAATTAATTGAATTGATCAACCCATTTTGCGCGGAGCAATTTCAATCAATCCATTTAAAGTCCATTTAAATTTTAAATATATACAAGTTAAGTATGAAGTATCTTTTTCTATTTATTTTTTTCAACTTCATTTTTTTTATTACTTTTACGGTCATCCCGTGAAACCATATATTTCAAACTAAATACAAACAGAAAAAACCTCAGAAAAAAGACCAATGCTGGGAATCGAACCCAGGTCCTCAGCGTTCCGTGCTGCGTGCTTACCCCTACACCATCACTGGTCTAGAAGTTGGCGACGAATTTTTCCCACACATCGTACACTTCAGTCTGTTATAATCACATTATGCAGTGATAAGCGCGCATCTATGTTATGCCCTCTACCGAGAGACTTTAACACTCCTTCGGAGCTAACCGCTCACCTGGACCAAGAGATGGCGCTACTAAGCCAACTTTTACAAGTTAAGTATGAAGTATCTTTTTCTATTTATTTTTTTCAACTTCATTTATTTTAATAAATATATGATGATTTCACGACGGACTGCTCAAGTTTAAAATGGAGATGCTGTGGCCTGGTAAAGCGTAAAGGTATTAATTAAATTGAACATGTTTGTACACGTTACTTTAGCTGGGTAACTTAACAATACATACAATCTCGCTTTCTTCCCAGCAAAGAGACTATATTTGTTTCCATCTTCTACGACCCTGATTTTCGCTTCCACAACCACTCATTTCATTAGTCTTTTCATACATGCTTGCCGGTTTCGGGTACTTTAGACCTGATCTTTCTTCAAGACACCCCTAATCTGGTCAAACCAATCAATCAATCTAAACAATCTGATCTATGTTGTCGTATCATGTAAACTGAAACTTACTTACTTACTTAGTATGTCATGTATGGACATCTCAAATTTAAAAAGACTAATTGAAACAAATGAGTTAGTGCATTATGTTATTCAGAATTAACTGAGTAAGAAACACTCATTTTGTATCACCATTTTGATTTCACCCTGTTTATGGAATCATGGGTACAAGCTCGTTGCTTGGCTACTTGTATAGGTATCCAAGCAACCCAAATCAATACTTCAGCTGATCTAAATCAGGATCAAATTTGTCTATAATAAATTATTGTAATTAATCAAGTAAAAGTTGCCCAAAGATTTACAAACAACGCAAGTGGAAACAGGCCAAGCGTGACGGGGCACAGTTAAAATCAGCGCACTCACTGTATCTCAAAGGAATGTTGAATTAGCATAAAGCATAAGCACGGGAGTTGACTTTAGATTATCTTCTCACTATAGTGTTTACCGTTTTTCGTAGGGGGGAGACGTATACACGTATAGCACACGACCTCAAGAGTGATCTGTCAGAACCATTTGAGTCAGATCTGTGTAATACATACAAAAAAACTAATCTCATATAGATAATCAATTAAATGACATGAAAACTAAATTTAAAGTATAATTTTTTTTTTTTATTATTTTTTTTTTTCAAAAAAACATAACATAGTATTACAGCTTAAAACTAATGCACTGTGCAAACATAATAAATTACAATGATAACTGAAAACAAATTATAAATACATACAAAAAAGGAAAAGAAAAACAGGTAAAAAAAAATAGCAATAACAATAAATACACGTATGTTCATTGAACAGTGGACATACGCTCATACTTCCGCTCACAAAAACTAAGACACTCTGCACACACACTGGTCCATCCACTTGCAAACACATCGCAGTCAGGAGCAGATGCGAGCATCGCATTGAGGGAGTTCAGCGCTCGCACTAGCGGCGACTGCCTACGAGACACAGTGCGCGCCGAGGGCACTGCCAGGAGGTGCTTAACGCGCGGCCGAAGATTGAACTTTGGCAATGGCGGGACGGACAGACGCACAAGCTGCGCTACCAGTTCAGGGCAATCCGAGTTTCCACGCAAGACACCACTTGCAGTCACTATCAGCCCAAGATTTCGTCTGACTTCCAACGAATTAAACGCCAAAGAACCCAGAAAAAAATTACTTGGATACATAAAGGGATAGACACCATACGTTTTTTTGTACAGGAAACGAAGAAATGCTTTCTGAATTTTTTCCAATAGTAAAGTGTAACTAGCTTCATGAGGATTCCACACTGCCGCGGCAGCTTCAAGCTTACTTCTTACTAGAGCAGTAGATATCAGTTTTATGGCCCTGAGATCATAGAAATCACGGGCGTTACGAATCACGAAACCCAACCTCCGATAGCAGTTGGAAGCCAGAGCTTTCATATGTTCATGAAAGTTGAGATGCGCATCGAATATGACACCCAGATCCTTGATCGAGTCAACACGGACTAAATGAGTAGTTCCCAATACGTACACGGTGCAGAGTGCATCGCGGGCACGACTAAAAGTCATTACATGACACTTGGCAGTATTAAACAGAAGTCCGTTATCGATGCTCCATTGATACACCCGGTCAATGTCTTCCTGCAGTGACTTACAATCGGAATCCTGCTGGACACCGTAAACCAATTTCAAGTCGTCAGCATACAGCAGGCATCTGGCACATCTAGGAACCAAAGCCAAATCATTTACCATGATTCCGAAAAGTAGTGGACCCAGAATAGAACCCTGGCTGACTCCAGATCGGGTGTGGTAGGTGTCAGAGATGAAGTGACCGTGCTGCACAAACTGCTGTCTGTCGCGCAGATAACCAGCGAAAAATCTAAGCAATTTTGGAGAAAAGCCTATGCGGCATAACTTTTTGAGAAGGACATCGTTATCTACGCGATCAAACGCCTTCCTGAAATCGAAGTACAACACATCAACCTGAATTCCTCTATCCAGGTGGTCCGAAATGGAATCAACCAGAGTCAACAGAGTCAACAAATTAAAATGATTCCCCCGCGGCGTGGACTTAATGACGATGCTGGCAGAGTTTTCTCGCTTAATAGCAATGCTGATACGTTGTGCGTGGAAGCCGCCAGCTCTTCGTGCCCTTATTATTATTATGATTCATCATCATCATCATCATCATCAGCCTATGTTCGTCCACTGCTGGACATGGGCCTCTCCCATGGCACGCCACTGAGCACGATCCTCGGCCACTCTCATCCAGCTCTTGCCAGCCGCCTTGCGAAGATCATCGCTCCACCGAGTCTGAGGACGTCCCACGTTACGTTTGCCGATCCGCGGTCTCCACTCAAGAACTCGTCTACCCCAACGGTTATCGGTTCTTCGGGTTATATGGCCTGCCCATTGCCACTTCAGCGTGCTAATGCGGTGGGCTATGTCGATAACTTTGGTTCTCTGTCGGATCACTTCATTACGAATTCGATCTTTTAGAGAAACTCCGAGCATAGCCCTTTCCATAGCACGTTGAGCAACTTTAAATTTGTGGACCAGCCCTACAGTGAGTGTCCATGTTTCGGCACCGTATGTCATGACGGGTAGGACGCACTGATTGAAGACTTTCGTCTTTAGACTCTGTGGAATTGGCGACGTGAAGACTTGACGCAGTTTCCCATTAGCTGCCCATCCCAGCTGTATTCTTCTGTTGGCCGCTTTCTCGAAGTTGTTTTTACCCAATTGCATAGTTTGCCCGAGGTAAACATACTCCTTAACAACCTCGAGAATATTGCCTTGAACTGCAATTGGTTCCGGACTTACATGTTCATTGAACATTACCTTGGTTTTATCCAGGTTCATCCGAAGACCAACGCGTTGAGAAGAATCAGCTAGGCCATTCAACATATGTTGCAAATCTTGCAGCGTTTCCGTCATGATGACGATATCATCTGCAAATCGCAAGTGTGAGAGGTACTCGCCATATTAGTTAATATGATTAGCTTGAGGAAATGTCCAACTTCTGGGCAAAAGCCACCGCCCATTTTTCTCCATTCGCCATGATTTTGAACGGTGTCCGACCAGTCTAAACAGTACACGTTCAGGTCATCCCGAATACATTCTGGGCCTACCTCGTTGCCGCCATCCATCTTGTGGTATCTGCGTGGCTATTTTAGCCCACCTATTGGGATCCATGCGGCTGGCGTGGCCTGCCCAGTCCCGCTTCAGCGTGGCAGTCTTTGCATCCACATTGGTATGCGTGTTTTGGAGCACCGCGAAGTATTTTGGATCTGGTCAATTCACTTTACTGCGAGCATACTAAGCTTAAATGCTCTTCGGCAATCCTTCAATTTGGTCTTCCGTAATTCTTTTAATGATCGTGCCATAGCACCGTTAGTTAGGACAGGCACATATCGATAAGTCTCCGTTTTAATTATAATAACAAAATGTGTTCTTGAATGGTAGCCAAGTGCTGGAAGACGGAGCGCAGGTAAGCTCTTCATACGGAAGATTGATGATCTGGTGAAGGTAGCGAGAGTCTGACGGATGCGAATAGCGGAGGACCAGTCATGAAGATGTTCTTTGTGGGAATTTTGTATCCAGTTCTGGACATTTTCCAGCTAAAAACGATACTGGTGATAAAGAATATAATAAAATTAAACATGTTATCTCCTGTAATTTAAGTGCTTCGTGTGAATCAGAGAAACAAATGAGAAAATGCCTATATCGTGACGTTTGGCGTAAGCTTAGTTACGTTTTCTGCTACGTCATGGACCTTCAATTACTTTTCGTACCCCTGTATGTTTATATAGAAGCACTAAACGAAATGGTACCACTTGGTGAATTTTAAGAAAATATATGTTGGATCTATAGCTTCTTAAGCAGAGGGACGTGGTTTCGAAACCGGGCATCTCTGAATTTGTGCGAAAACCATGAACTTGTGAGGAAATTCAATGGTGCGTGTGAAATTCTCAATCCGCACTGGGGCTCGTGGGATCTACGACCCAAGCCCTCTTGTTCTGGGAGGAAGCCTGTGCCGTGCAGTGGGACGTATTATAGGCTGGGATGATGAGTGGTACCCAAATCAACTAGAGATAGATTGATAATGTTTCTAGAATTGTTTTAATAGATCTCTCTGCATGCCCAATCGTCTGTGGCACCGAAGGATATGAATTTAATAAAGTTCACGCAATCCTGGCATTCGAGTAGGCAGCCACTTCAAGTAATCCAGTTGGTTTTTAATACGGGGTAATCCGGTTTTTAATACGGGGTAAGCCGGTTTTTAATAAACCGGCAAACGTGAGCCGCTGATCCGCGTGTTGACTCAAGCTCATGTTATTATGGAAATTCGCTGATCACGAAATTGAGTTGTTGAAATTTTCATAAGGATTTTCTTGTTTTTCTTGGTACTGTTACTCGGAGAGTTAAATAGAGTTTTGGATGTTTGTGATTCCCGTGCTTTTTGCGGTAATCCCATGTTTGTTTATTTGTTTATACTTAAAAAGGGCGTGGTCTAGTGGTTTGACTCTCACGCAAAGGCGGTTCAAAATCGGGCTCGCGCCTCTGCCTTTTTCGGAATTCACGTGTGAATTACATTCGAAATATACCATAAGTTTTACGGTGAAAGAAATCATGGGAGGAACCTTAGGATGCCTGCGAGATAATTCAATGGTGCGTGTGAAGTTTTCATTCCGTACTGGGCCCTCGTGGGATCTACGACCCAAGCCTTCTCATTTTACAAGGAGCTCTGTGCCTTGCAGTGGGACGTGTATAGGCTGGAATTTGGTAGTAATCGCAGTCTCCGCGGCACGTGGACATGGTTATGAATGCATCTAGCTTACTAAATGTATTTGGATGCTGAACAGTAATAACGCGTTAACCCACAAAAACTCAAGTTTTTAAAACGAAATTTTACGTTGTCGTCTCCTCTAAATTTTACACAGAAACGAGCTATGTGGCTTAAGTGACGGTGCGAAATAAAGGAGTCTTCACAGTGTCGAAGTTTGTTCGAGTGGCCGATGTGGGAGTGGGACATACAGTCGCGAAGCTGAAATGGGCTTGGGCCGGCCACGTGTGCCGACGACACGACGAACGGTGGAGTAAGCGCGTTTTGGAGTAGAGACCCTGGCTAGGCAAAAAAAATGTGGGCAGACCGCCTGCCCGATGGTCTGATGACATTATGGAGATAGCAGGACCGGTCTGGAAGAGAGAGACAGATATTCGATCTAGATGGAAAAAGATTGGAGAGCCGTATGCCCAACGGTGGGCGAAAACGCGCTGAAGAAGAAGAAGAAGAAGAGACGTTTGTTCATCCCTACTAAAAAATCTTCAGCGGCCATGTTCTCAAAATGATGTTTGTGAGGGTTGACATCTTGGAGGAATAAAATTTGACATGTTGTTGCTTGAATAGCAATCCGTTTATCAATAAAGGAACTGCTAAGGAATGGAATTAACTTTCATTGTATGTTTTTCCAGGCAGGCACACCTTTGGCTTCATCCGCATTTTCAGGTGGGATATCATCAAATCAATCACGGGTCAGTTTTGTATAAAAAAAACTAAACATGGAAAATTTCGACCCGTAGCGACGCAAATGACGAAACAGTTGCGAATTCAGCAAACCAAATAGACCCCATCGCAATATTAAAAGAACCCAGTAAGTCACAAGCAAATCCAGTAATAAACAACATGGAACACACTCGCCTAGCCATAAAAGGCGGCCGAAAGGAAAACGTAAGCAAATAAATTGTGCCCGTAAATTTACAACCAAACAAGGAAGTCATCCAAGCCTGGTTCACGCTCGATTGATTTATCGACAAATGATTCGAAAAAGGGACAAAGCAGGCCCCGACTTCGCAAAGTTTGAGCTTGTCTCAATCGGCAAAGCTTCGGAGTCGAGGAGCTTTTGAGTTGCGCGGAATCAAATGTAGATCGCAAAGGACTTGGGACAGGAGTTGGCTTTGACTTATCATTGTCTTGTCAATGTTTCGTTCTAAATAGAAAATCATACCAAAATAAAGTGAGGCTGATAGATATTATCAACATTTGATATAAATAATGTAACATTTGAAAGGTATAGTAGCGGAATGAAAAGTTTCGTCACTTTTCGATCTTAACTCGTTGACAAAGAGTCGAAAAGTGACTACTCTTTCATTCCGCGACTGTACACGGAAATAACATAATAATATATTATTGTCTAGTCACCCTTTTTAAATATGAGATTTTAATCTCAGAATGTAGTATAAATTACCATTGGATTGAATTATGGATATCTGAAATATCTAATATATATTAGGTACTAGTTGACCCGGCAAACGTTGTTTTGCCATATAAGATAGCCTACGACCTATTCTCAGACCTACCAAATACAGACAAAAAAGTTTCACAAAAATCGGTCAAGACGTCTCGGAGGAGTTCACTTTTAAAGAAATGGTTACAATAATAATTGATTGCGATGACTAACTATCAAATATATATAACTCAAATAGTTGCTTAGATGACATGTTATTTCCGTGTATCCTTCAATTTGGTATAAGGATACATTTGGATATAATCCGATTTACTTATGAAGTAAACTTTGCAGGATTATTAAAAACTAGCCGTTGTGTCCGTCTGCAAATATTTCGTATCTCGCTTTCCCATAATCTAATATATAAAAATCTCGTGTCGTGACCGTGGTGCTTGTTACCCTCCTCCGAAACGGTTTGGCCGATTTTTATGAAACTTTTTTCTCTACACTAGGTAGGTCTGACAATAGGTCGTAGGCTATTTTTTATCCCCCCCCCCCCCCATTCTTCGCGGACGGGGTCGCGGGCAACAGCTAGTATCATCATATAAAAGTATCCTATACTCGTATGCTATTATCTTGGATTATATGGAAGTGCTTGCTTAACCAAATAAACATTTTATTTATTTATCTAGTGTTTTCTAAAATCGCGGCATGTGACACGCTACATGTTAAACCACTTTCTTTTATCACCCTGTCTACCTTTGAACCCAATGCGTGTCCTACAATAGTCAAGTAAAATACTTCGCATGATCCTCCTTCAACAATAGCAACCAGACTTCAATTCATTAGTATTCAATCTCGGATACGCTGATCGTGATCATATCGGATTTAGCTTCTGAATTGGCTTCGCATTGTTCGAGTCCTGGTATAATACGGATAGATGAAACCTTTTGCTTCTGATACTGATAAGTTTGATAAGCCCTATTTACTTCTATTTATAATACAACTAACATTTGCTCGCGACTGTATCCGCGCAGAATTAAAATTTATAAAGCTTTTTCATCTCTCTCATTGAATAAAGCGAAAATCCTAAAAACCATCGTCATAAATGACTCACCATCATCGATATTAGTTAATAAATATATACCTGACTCCTGATTTTTCCCGTGGGAATTTTCAAAAAACCTTTCTTAGAAGTTGCTTACGTTATAATATTTATCTGCGTGCCAATTTTCAGCACGATCCGTTCAATGTTTGAGCTGGGCGTTGATAGATCAGTCTGTAACTGTTTGTTGCCTTTTATATACAGGGTTATTGGTAAGTTGACCTATTCCCGTCAAGGGGTTATGGAGGTCATTTGCAATTAATTTTATTCTATAATGCCCTATGAATTAAGTGAACCATTTCTGAGATGATTGTAATTTAAGTTGTTCACATAAAAGTCGGGTACGGATGTTCAAAAATCAATATCATTATTGCAATAAATTATGTTATCTTATGTACCTACTTACTATGCACGCCTACGCCTTTTCTATCGGATTAGGTTTAATTTTTGTGATGGTAGTGTAAGTGATGATTAATTTAAAACAATTGACAACATTTCATATTTCTATGACTGTAATTTGATTCGTTCTCTGTAGACTGTTTGGAAAGAGAAAGACGCTGATAATTTTAAATTTTCACTAGTATTATTAATTAATTTATTACAATTTTTTAAAGATGTGCTTATTCTAAAAGAGCGTAACGATAGAATAGATCCATTACTTTTGTCTAGTCTCTATTAAAAAAAATTAAGACGTAAATTTGACATTAAGGTTGTTATCAAATTTAAAATTATGACAGCTCTTTTTTCTAGTGAAAAGGGTAAAGGAAACATCTCTATTCTGTGGAGGTACAGGTAAGTACACATATGTTTTTTAAATATGTTGTATTTTTTTAAATGTGAAGAAATAAATTATAATAAAATATTTTTCCGTGTTAAGGAGGCGAAACTCTTTCGATTCCTGTAGTAATATTCAGGTGTTAAAAAAATGAAATGTTGCCAATAGAGTAATGCATCGAGGAAATGTCGACGATAAGATGACGAATATTTCCATGCCGTGGTTGTACATTGTATTATTCTACCGTGATTCTAACACAAGCCTACATTAATCTATTATTAAGATCGCCGAGCCTGCCAGAATCCGCCGCAAGATTCTAAAAACCTGCTGAAAATAATGAAAAGCGATATCTTACCACACCCCGTTCCCCTAAAACTTGAGCGCCCCATTTCCATGTAAATTCGGATTTTCACAAGCCCCGATAATGCTGTTATTGATATCTGTTGTTATCTCGACTTTAAAATATTATTGTTCGTAGACATGCATACAGTAAATATTGTGTAGGTATTATTTTAGAACGTTTCAGCAGAAAGACGTCCACTCCTGAGCATGGGCCTCCCCCAAGGCTCGCCAAACAGATCGGTCCTACGGCATCCGCATCCAATGCGTTCTTCGACTAATATTTCATACAAGCCTTCCGAGACCAATAGCTTTATTCAAATTCAAATTCAAATTCATATATTTTATTTCGGACCATTACAATCCATAGTGTTAATTAAAAGTTACTTAAAAATCTAGGGTTAGTGTTATAAATACAATTACAATTAAAATTATCATAAAATTAGAATATAAAATAAAAATAAAATGAGGTATAACTAGAAGCGCCGGGGTACGGGGGCGCCGGGCGCGTGCAGCCGCGCCCGGCGCTCCAGCAGGGGCGAGTCCCAACGCCGCGCCAGCACGCTCAGGATGCTGTTCGGGCTGGAGCGAAGGCGATTAAACAATGATGCGCTTCTTTTTCGCATGATTGTGTAAAAGCAATCTGTTTGCGCTTCGGCAAACATTGCCGAAGCGCTACAGTATCGCCGCAGCCCGAACAACATTCTGAACGCGTCATTATATTGGACGCGCAGCGCCCCATACGCGCGCTGCGTGAAGCTAGCCCACAGTCCGCACGTGTAAAAAGTCTGACAGTAAGCTTCATTAGTGTACCTATTTTACTAGTGTATTTTTTTTTCTTTTTATTCATGAAACCAAAACCCAACTGACACTAATAATATTAGCTAATATTTATTAGTTGGTAAATAATAACTAATATTTTATTACTGTAGATTCGAGAACCGTATACTAGTAAACTTGTAAAAAATATTAGTTCATGGACTAATATTATTAGTCTAATAAGTTTCGAGAAATAGGTAAGCCTCAGACATCAGATAAAAATACAGGCACCAAAACTCATAAAACTGTAAAATCTAATACGCGAACGTAGCTTCAAAATATTCCCATTACCGAGGTAAGCCATTAAAATCACCGGATTCTTTATCCGGTAAAATAATTAGCTATTATTCTTAACTTTGAAGTTATCCACTGTAATAATGGAAGAGAGATAATCCTGGCTGGCGACACAGAATACTTTGGTAGGTACAGATGGTTCAAATCTATGGGGCACATTTTTGTTACCACCTTTGGGACGGTCCCGATAAGTAGTTAGCCGAGTTAATTTAGTGGAGTGCACCCTAAACTCATTTGTATTGCACCAATAGGGTAGATGACCATCATCATCATTATCATCATCATCCCAGCTTATATACTTCCCACTGCAGGGCACAGGCCTCCTCTCGGTATGAGAGGGCTTGGGCCGTAGTTCCCACGCGGGCCCAGTGCGGATTGGGAACTTCACACACACCATTGAACTTTTTCTCAGCTGTAAGCAGGTTTCCTCACGATGTTTTCCTTCACCGTAAAGCTCATATTAAATTTCAAATGTAATTTCGCACATAAATTCCGAAAAACTCAGAGATGCGAGCCGGGATTTGAACCCACGACCCTCTGCTTGAGAGGCCATAGGTCAAACCGCTAGGCCACCGCGGCTTTTTATGATGACCATCATATTGAAAGCAATAATTTCAATAAGCAGCTCTAGTAAAAAAATACTTTATTTTAGTCCCAAAAACGGAAATAGATAATTTATTGAATCAGATGTTACTTTGCGGAGGTCCATATTATCAATGTATTGAAACAATTACCTCTCTTAATCCCTACCTTAAGGCCTTAAGGTGGCGGACGAGCAAAGTTTCAGTGCTGAAAAAGTAAGGCAAACAATCTTTCAAGTACAGTAAGAAGTAATATCTATCTATCTATCTTATACCTTTAAACGAGCAATTCTTGTATGTATTATAATCAGAATCTCAGAAACTGCTCCAACGATTTCGATGAAATTTAGCATGTGGGGGTTTTCGGGGATGAAAAATTGATCTAGCTTGGTCCTATCTCTGGGAAAACGCTTGGTGCCGAGTTTCAGCCCGAGTGGAGCTCGCTCGCCCAGGTACTGTACATAAATACACAAAATAAACATCAATAACTATGACAAACATAATAATATTTACAAGTTAAGTATGAAGTATCTTTTTCTATTTATTTTTTTATTTTCTTCAACTTCATTTTTTATTACTTTTACGGTCATCCCGTGAAACCATATATTTCAAACTAAATACAAACTGAAATATAGATGCACAGAAAAAACCCCAGAAAAAAGACCAATGCTGGGAATCGAACCCAGGTCCTCAGCGTTCCGTGCTGCGTGCTTACCCCTACACCATCACTGGTCTAGAAGTTAGCGACGAATCTTTCCCATACATCGTACACTTCAGTCTGTTATAATCACATTAGGCAGTGATAAAGCGCATCTATGTTAATGCCCTCTACCGAGAGACTTCTAACTCCTTCTTCTTCTTCTTCGTCGCTAACTTCTAGACCAGTGATGGTGTAGGGGTAAGCACGCGGCACGGAACGCTGAGGACCTGGGTCCGATTCCCAGCATTGGTCTTTTTTCTGGGGTTTTTTCTGTGCATCTGTATTTCAGTTTGTATTTAGTTTGAAATATAATAATATTTACCTACTTCATATTAAACTGATACATTCTATACCTTTTAGTCAGAGAATGTACTTCTTTAATGAAACGAACTATCTTTAATTTACTTCTCTTTGCCCTTCGCAGAGTCGTAAATACCCTTCTTTTACTACTAATTTGGCATATAGCTTTTTCTTTTCATACAGGCGTACAGTCCACCTCGAATAATGTTTCATAAAAATAAAAATGAAATAACAAGCGTGGACTAAACAGTTAGTAAAACTGGAGACTTTATCACTGGCTTTCGCTTGCGGCTTCATGCGTGCAAAAAAACATTCACCGTCTTACCTCCCTTTTTACCCCTTTAAGGGTCGATTTTCCAGAACAATAAACGACATTGCTTTGACGTAAAATTTGATATCTGTAGCTTCCACAGTTTCGATTTTCCATACAACACTTCGTTCCTTATTTCAACCCTGTAGGGTTGATTTTCAAAAACAGTAAACGATATAGCTCTGACCTAAAATTTGAGGTGTGTAGCTTCAGCAGTTTTGATTTCTTATACGACATTTCATTCCTAATTTCAAACCTTTTGGCGTTGTTTTTCAAGAATAG
This sequence comes from Archips crataeganus, assembly GCA_947859365.1. Lineage (NCBI taxonomy): Eukaryota > Metazoa > Arthropoda > Insecta > Lepidoptera > Tortricidae > Archips > Archips crataeganus. Next base: position 19,669,402 of record OX402057.1, on the reverse strand, counting down.
TAAATAATTTAACTCTAACCTTAAATTAAAGTTCTCTAGCTTCAGCAGTTCTAGTTTTTATACTTTTTATACTTTTCAATCCTTGTAAAAATTATCTGAAATAGATTTATTTATTATTATATTATTATTATATTCTTTTGTAAAACTGACTGTTCTCCTAACATATACTAATAAATCCTTCAATCACGTAATATATACGCTTTTTACGCCTTCCTTTACATAAAGAAGGCTTCACACTTGACCCCAACCGCAGTTTACTTTACTACCAGGGCCAAACATCCCGTATCGGTGATTCACGTACTTAATATATTTACATACAAACATGGTGTATGACTTGTTTTGTATTTTTTACGATCAGTAAAAACGTTGTAAAACTAGATGAAGAAAAGATACAGTTCTGAGAAAGGCCAGGGTTTTAACGTTGCGTAACCCTGCTTGGGTTCTGTAACTAAAAAACACCAGGGTGTTATAATGATTTAAACTTTCGCGATTTTCACTCAAAAAAAAAACAAAATGGCAAAACGGAACCCTTACAGTTTCGTCACGTCTGTCTGTCGTCCGCGGCTTAGCGCAGTGGCTCTAAGTGCTAGAAAGCTGTAATTTTGCATGGATATAATTATATAGAAATGACCTCGAGAAAGTGAAAAAATAAAGTGTAATCAAAGGTACCTCCCATAGAAGTAAGTGGGGGTGATTTTTTTTTCTCGTTTAACTTTATAGTTGGATAGTTCTTTTAAAATCATTACGGGATTGTGAAGACGATTTTTCGATGCAGTGATTCGTTTGCACAATTAAAGTGAAATCAGTGAAAATCAGAATGGGAGGAAATAACTTAAATTAACAAGGAAAACTATAACGAATTAACGACTAAGTTTGCTTGAGAAAATATAAGTAGTAGGTAGTAGCAGCCTGACCTAGAGAATATGTCTATTTACTTGGGAATTTCCGTAAATACAGATAGTACACGTCGTAATGGCTGCGGAACCCTACCCTGGGCGTGTCCGACACGCTCTTGGCCGGTTTTATTCGGATATTCCCACGGGTATACCTAGACTAGAGTAGAGATAAAATATTAGTTACAATGTGACAGATTCGACACTGGCGTTCGACAGCTGCTATATTGGGTCGCCCGCTGGCTTGCCGCCAATTCTGTTAGCAGCAGTCACAGAGTAAATTTCCAGGCGAATTATGGCCACAGAGAAGAAATCATCATCATTATCCATCATCCCAGCCTATATACGTCCCACTGCAGGGCATTGGCCTCTTCTTAGTGAGAGGGTTTGTGCCGTAGTTCCACGCGGGCCCAGTGCGGATTAGGAACTTCACACAGGGTACTACTCATCAGATCCTGACTTTGAAAATGGGACCTAAATGAAAGTATTTTCTGTCCCTCCTCCTTTTTTTAAAGTCGATTAGAAATAAATACAAGCGGCGAGCTAAGCAGAAACGGGAACTCTTGCCTGTCATTATCATTAAGAGGCGAAAAACTGCATATATCGGTCACGTGCTTAGGTACGATAGATATGAAGTTTTGCAACTCATAATTATGGGCAAGGTTGCCGGTAAGCGGCGAGCTGGTCGGAGAAAGAAGTCGTGGCTCCGCAACATCCGAGATTGGACTGGAATAGCGAGCGCTTCCGAACTGTTTCGGCTCGCTAAAGACAAACGACAATTCCAGAGGTTGAAAGCCGACCTTCACTAGTTGGAGAGGCACTTGAAGACGAAGAAATACAAAATAAAAACAATGCGTGGAGTCCCTCCGCGCGGAAGAAGTGAAACTTCATAATAAACCAATTCGCTCTCAACCCGCCCCAACCCGCTCCCAACCCGCCCCCAACCCGCTCCCAACCCACCCCCAACCCGCTCCCAACCCGCTCCCAACCCGCCCCCAACCCGCTCTCAAGTGCCTATAGAAGTTTTACTTCAAAAACAATCGTCTCGTAAACGTCAACTTGTGTTGCGTTGCGTATTTAACGCAACGCATTAAACGCAACGCTTGTTGGAAGTCGCATTAGAAGTTTCACTTCAAAAACCTATCATTTTGTAGCCGGGCTCCCAAACAAATCCAACAACACCGGGTAACTTTAGTATGGAGTGTCGAAGCACTGGTAAAGGTTCGTCACAGTCGTCCCCAACGTCATTCTTAATTACCGCCCTCAATATCCTTTCAAAAAAATACACATATTATTTTGTAGCTTGGCTGCAAAATAAGTTCAACGACACCGAGTAGCTTTAGTATGGAGCATCGAAAGACGGTGAAGGAGTAAGTTCGTCACAGGCGTCCCCGACGTCACTCTAAATTACCGCCCCCAGTGTCCTTTCAAAATATAATTTAGATAAAATCACGCTTCTGTAATAAAGCGTGGAATCATCAAACGCGATGACTGTTTAAGTTTTTATAGCGTAATCACCTCCTTTATAACAAGTATTTAAATAAATGAAGGGTAGGATTTTACGCGTTGTCGACATTGTGTCGGTTTAAGGGGTTAAGTTTTTACGTTGTTTTTATGGCTGCTAGTTTGTAGGATATCTGCGGTCAGGATTTGACGACTGTTGACGCTACCTTTGGCGTGATCTTTTGTTAAGATGTAACCTTCGATCATATAATATCTAGATGCACGATCGCCGCTCGAAAAATGGACCCAAAATCGCTCTCATACGTGGGGCATACCGAAATGATCGGGAATTAAAAAAACTACAAGTACGTTATACCTAAATTATATTTCATTGTTTTTCGAAGTATTCTCCCTTGCAATCAATGCACTTTTGCATTCTTTCGAACCAGTTATTAAAACAGTAATTCCACTCTGAAGTGGACGTTTCCAAAATGGCCGATTTATACGCTTGTACTCCCGCTTCTGGGTCTGGAAATCGCTGACCACGTAACAAATCTTTCATTTTTGGGAATGTAAAAAAATCGTTAGAGCTCAAGTCGGGACTATACGGAGGATGAGACATAACTCTACCTTTTCCTGGTTCAAAAACTCTTTTGTTTTGCGAGCGGTATGGGAGCTCGCATTGTCGTGGTGCAAGATGATTCGGCGTGTAGCATTACCTCTACGGAGCTCAGCCAACATTTCGGGCAAACAAACCGAAGTGTACCAATCGGCGGTAACCGTTCTGTGTTCCTGTAACGGAATTGTGGCCACATGACCTTTTTTGGAAACAAACGAAGCAACCATTTTCTTCGATACGCTACGTGAACGCACCACTTTCGTTGGTTTCACCTCGCCTTCGAAGGCCCAAACTGCCGACTGGTGTTTTCTTTCAGGTTCATAAGAATAAATCCATGATTCGTCACCTGAGACGACGTTATAAACGGCTTTTGACTTCCCTCCATTGAAGCGTTTCATAGTAGACCGGCACCACTCAACACGAGCCGCCTTTTGCTCTTTAGACAAATTAAACTTTCTGACGACCAACTCATTATGCAAAATATTTTGAATTGCAGTCATACCAATCCCTATGAAAGCCTGAATCTGCTCGTATGTCACATGTCGATCATCTTGAAGAATTTTTTGCACAGCCGTCACGTTTTCAGGCGTTACTGCAGTTTTCGGTCGACCACTAAATGGTACGGTGCTGAGAGAGGCACGACCTCGTCGAAACTCCGAATACCAGCGATAAATAGTCGTTTGGCTTGGTGCTTCCAAATTATATATGGAAACAAGCTCACCGAGACATTCATCTTGAGATAGCCCTCGACGAAAGTTGTGATAAATTATGGCACGGAAATTTTCACGCGTGAGCTCCATTTTGTCTATCGACTTGTCAAATTTAAACTGGCATTACGAAAAAAAACCGAGCTTTTTTTTTAATTGTGTAAATTTCATTACTACTCAGTACTCACGTAACAAAAAAGGTTTTATGCTAACTCAATCCCAAGTACTCAATTCCCGATCATTTCGGTGTGGCCTAGTACCAAAATAACGAAACTCGAATATTTAACTATCGTGATTATTACTTAACTTATATTAAGTATATATTTCAAACTAAATACAAACTGAAATATAGATGCACAGAAAAAACCCCAGAAAAAAGACCAATGCTGGGAATCGAACCCAGGTCCTCAGCGTTCCGTGCTGCGTGCTTACCCCTACACCATCACTGGTCTAGAAGTTAGCGACGAATCTTTCCCATACATCGTACACTTCAGTCTGTTATAATCACATTTAGGCAGTGATAAAGCGCATCTATGTTATGCCCTCTACCGAGAGATTTCAACACTCCTTCGGAGCTACCCGCTCACCTGGACCAAGAGATGGCGCTACTAGGCCAACTTTTACAAGTTAAGTATGAAGTATCTAAATAAATAAATAAATGAAGTTGAAGAAAATAAAAAAATAAATAGAAAAAGATACTTCATACTTAACTTGTATATTAAGTATGTACTTTCAGGTTTTTTTTTTATTCTTTCCTTCTTATTGTTACAGTCGGGAACATAAATCGACGGTGGAAAGCATAAACGCTGTAACCCACACCTTGACCAAAAACTTTTTATTGCATATTTCGTTTCAGTTTTTTTTTCTGCGTCGAATGCTGTAACCCACGTTGCTCTACGACAATTAGAAGTTTCTGGACAGCGTAGTAATTTTTATGATTTTTGGCTGTTTATGATACATAAAATGCTGTAACCGACATAAAAAACAAAGAAAATAGAGTTATTTATCTTACTTCACACACGCGGAACAATATTCAGCCGCCCGATGTCACTTACAGCGTTTACGCGGAATGAAAAATATATCATTACGTGGGTTACAGCATTTAAGCTGATCAAGAATATATTGCAGGTGAGTGTTAAAGCATTCACTCGTAATCAAAATAACTAGTTACTTAGGGTTATAGCTTTCTATCAAAGTTTTAAGATAAGAATCATGACGTTACATCATTTGAAAATTTGTGATAATATTGTTAGTAATAAGTTTACATCATTTTTTTAAAGTATGTAACTAAGAGATTGTGACTTCAGAGCATACCTACCCGCGTCTTGTTCGCTATCCGTCACTATCTTTTTTAGTCAAATTCTGCAACATGTCTATCTCTTAATACGTCTTATTCGTTTTTCGCCACGGTCTTCCTTGGACTAATTCGTCGTTCTTTCCTTTCGTATTTGTCTCATTGGCCAAAAATTTTTTGATACGTTCGGTGCTGTTGAATAAATTTTCGTAAATAAATGAGACAAAAAACGAAAGGGAAGAACAACGAATGAGCCCAAGGAAAACCGTGACGAAAAACAAATAAGACTTATTAAGAAAGAGACAAGTTACAGATTTTGACTAAATAAGATAATGACGGTTAGCGAATAAGACAAATAAAGATTAAGTGACGAACACATAATAAGACGAAATAAAAATTAAATGAAAAACGAATGAGGCGAGATAATAGGATACCTACCGAGAATATCACTTCAATTTTCAGAAAGCCAGATCACTTTTTGGGTGATACAAAACTAAAACTTGACAAAATCTCGCCTCTAAGTTCAAATTATACTGATAATTCAGAAAATACAATAAACTCTACGAACCAATCTCTACAAAAGTATCCTTTGATAGATACAAGCCTTATAGAATCCAAGGTTTTGGAAATTTATTCTAATTTGAGCGATCTCGGCAGTTCAAAAAAAGAGTCAAAAAGAATAAGTGATTAAGATACGTATTTTATTGAAGTTACTCCTGAAATTGAAAAGAAAAACAAAAATCGAAGAAAAAGCTTGATTTTGACGCCGATGGCATTAGGTACTAACAATAAGCTGTTGATAGTGGGACAAAAAAAGGATCCTCACATATACTACTAATCTTACGGTCGTTTATAATCTCAATTTTATAAGCTATATCTTTCATTATTACTTTTTCTTTACTCTTTTTTTTAGACATCAAAGTTGGTAGCAGTGTAAAGTCTGATTTTGAGCCGATTTTAAAATCAGAAATTGATAGTGACGATGAAAAAGAGGATTGTGTCCAAAGGTTTACAGTCGACGAGCGATATAAAATTTTAAGAAAGAGTATTATAGAAACATATCAGCTCAAGATCAAACAGTAGTTCATCATAATTTTATTGGAGATGGAATCAAACTGTTGCCTGAAGAAGTTGATTTCATTGTATTATGTTAATAGCAATATTTACAAAATTATTTAATAATTTTTTATTATGTTTTGATGTTTTACTAAACTTTATGTTATAACTAGCTGTTTCCCGCGACTGCGACTGCGAAGAATAGGGGTATAAAAATATCCTAAGACCTATTCTCAGACCTACCGAATACAGAGAAAAAATTTCATAAAAATCGGTGAAGCCATTTCTGAGGAGTTTGATAACAAACACCGTGACACGAGATTTTTATATATTAGACTAGATGACCCCGCAAATGATGACCTAGCTAGGGGTATAAAAAATAGCCTAAGACCTATTCTCAGACCTACCGAATATAGAGAAAAAATTTCATAAAAATTGGTCAAGCCGTTTCGGAGGAGTTCGATAAGAAACACCAAACACGAGATTTTTATATAATAGAAAGATTGATTTTAGCTAACCAAAATGAATCCGAAAACGATTCCAATGGGAATTTTAAAGAGTTAAAAGGAAATCGAAGCGAAAAGCAGCTGCCAAAAAAGCTATCTTGATTTTTTAGAGGAACAGGATGAGATTCAAGTGATGTTAAATGAACATTTTCCCTCCGAGCTAGGTTGATGTATTTCTGTTGCCGCTATAACAACAAATACTAAAAAACAGAATAAAATAAATATTTAAGGGGGCTCCCATACAACAGACATGATTTTTTTGCCGTTTTTATAGAGCACGGAACCCTTCGTGCGCGAGTCCGACTCGCACTTGGCCGGTTTTTATGATTAATAAAAATAATTCTAAATAAAATAATTGTTTGACATTTTAAAGTCCCTTAATATTTTTATCAGTTGCTGATTACGCTAATTTATTTTATATGGATTGGATTGATGTAAGCTGTTACTTCAATTTAATTTTTCATTTTAAGAACCTAAACAAGCTTACAACACTTTGTATGTTTAAAAATATTGTAAATTGTCAAATTACGATATTTATGCTTTCCCAAAAAAAATCACTTTCTTCTATTTCATACATTAGTATATTGACGTTACAGCGTTTTCGCGGAGTGAAAAAAAAAATTCAAATGCTGTAACCCACCAAAACTTCTTTGCAGACTACTTTAGACAAGATTTTTACTAAGCGGTTAATAGCCTAGCCAAATATACATAATTTCCCAAAGAATTGTTACTTTACGCAAAAAGGGTCATGAGTTCTGATTTTTTTAGTAAATTTTAAAAAGTTTTTTGGCTCTGGTGTAAAGTTTATACATTGTGGGTTACAGCGTTTATGCTTTCCACCGTCGAAATATACATGCGCTCCCTGGGCGTCAATATAGATATACACTTCTATGCCATTAACCATAAGGTTGATGATTGCATATATTTGACGCGTTGGGCGTGTGGGTGTTTGTGATTTCGACTGTACGTTTGCACCTACTCAGGTTTATAAAATTATATCATTAAGGGAGTTCTGTTATTGGCCTTAAGAATCACTCTGTAAATTAGGATAAACTTGATTGTACCGCTGTTGTACACCTAAATAAATAAATAATAGTACATTACTGCAGCGGCCGCGAAATAGGGGATTGCCGGCCGAGTAGTAATAGATGGCCGAGTGTTAACGAGGCCATCTAGAGATACGAGGCCGGCAATCCCTGTTCGTGGCCAAGGCTTGTATAGTGCTTTTCTCAAATAAATCCAAGGAAATGATACGAATGTTCAACTTATATATTCATATTTAATTCAAATTGTTTTTTTTTTTATTCCCGCCAAAATATTTATTTTCCAGCAATTTATTTGTAAGCTGTTCCAGTTAATGTTTTTGACGCAAAATATTGAGATGATTTATATTTATTCAAAAATTACGACCTTATTAATAATAAATTGTTAACAATAAACGCCAATCCTTATTTATTTTATTGAATACCTGATTAAATCTAGCCAAGTAAGATATTAAAAAGTAAATTCACAAACTAAATTTTTCTTAATTGGCAGTATGTCATTGATAGTCAATAAAAGAAAATACGACCCACTAAAACAAAAGACAATCTCTTTGCTGGCCTTGGCCAGCAATGTTTGTACTGTCGTCTAATTTGAAATTGGAACGAATCTTCCTCAACTGCTGTACAATGACATACTTCGTGTTCTATTGTCACGACTATAAGGACCACATTTCCTTGGATGTTTGAGAAAATAAACTTTAAGGTTCATTTTACAATACACTTTCTTTTAGATATTTTTTTTTCTTTCTCAATACCGCTCTCATGTGGAATAGGGTCATAGGTAATAGGGTCGGACGAACGGGAACACTCGGGGAGGCCTATGTCCAGCAGTGGACGTCTTTAGGCTGAAATGATGATGATGACTATTATTGACAATGGGACAGTGGACGAAGTCGTCCTGAGCCGTTTGTACGAGTCATCAACATCATCATCCCAGCCTATACACCGTGAAATTTTAGTGGTTGTTTTCCCGAAACGAGGTGGTTTAGTATCGATTGTACAATCGATTTATAATTACTATTTTGACTAGAGTCAAAAATCCAATTGTGAAAAACAAAAGTCGAAAATGACCGCAAACCAATAGTAACGCTTCGTTGGTACCTGACCTATCGTACGATCGTACGCTACTTGTACCAACGAAGCGTTACTGTTGGTTTGCGGTCATTATCGACTTTCGTTTTTCACAATTGGATTTTTGACTCTAGTCAAAATAGTAATTATAAATCGATTGTACAATCGAAACTAAATCACCTCGGTTCGGGAAAACAACCACTAAAATTGCACGGTGTATACGTCCCAATACAGAGCACAGGCCTCCTCTCAGAATGAGAGAGCTACGGTTTTGCGAGGGTTAGGCTGCGGCTCCACTGAGGCGGAGACGAGCGGAGCTGAGAGGAGACGTGTGGGGATCGACCAATCATATTACATGAACGGAGACGAGATGTGGATTTCATGTAATATGATTGGTCGATCCCCACACGTCTCCTCTCAGCTCCGCTCGTCTCCGCCTCAGTGGAGCCGCAGCCTTACGGTCGGTACGGGGTTTGTACGAGTATATTTCATCATATTTCGATCAAAGTTCAGAAATGCGGGAGCTTAAGGATCTTAGACCGTTAGCTAGCTCGCACTCCTTCGCTAGATTTACGGCCATCAGTGGCCATATGTTCGTTTTATGGTAATCACATCAATAGGCTAACAGCCTAACGCTCACCCACATTATCAGAGAGCCCGTAAAAATCTAGACGCATGATTTTCCAATTCCAAAGCTATTGAGGCCTATAAAATCCACACTTGTGCCACTTTTATGGATCCGGTCTCAGTTTTCTTATAGGTTTTTTTGCGATAAAGTACCTATGGGTATAATAGTTACGTCTAACTGGTGTAGTAGCTAAAAATGGCCAAGAGTGTGTCAGGCTACGTACCGTAACTTTTAAATGTAATAACACAGAGGTGCGAGAGGGATGGCAATCCTTCTCGAAAAAGATCGATTTTTAAATCGATTCTAATCGTTATCTGAAAAATCGATTCACAATAAAATCGAGGTCTCAAAGATCGATATTTTTTTTTCGAATTTACATTTATAATGCAAATATAAAGCATATCAACAATATCAGCTTTCAAAAGTGACATCACTCGTTGCCTCCACTTTAGGCTACTACTACTACTACTACTACTACTACTACTTAGTATGGATCAAATCATATCAATATAAAGATACGTTTCTATCAAATCATACAAATACTTATTATCTTTTTCCCCTTTCCAATATCACAGGCATCCTCGGGAATCCAAAAGCCGTTCCGCAAAACGACTTTCTCAAGGCATTATTCGGTGCATCATAGAATTCAATATGTGCTTGTTATAGGTCACATAGCAGAGTTCCGGCCAGCAGAGAATGTCCTTTGTGTAGACCATAAGCTTTATAACCAGTCTATGTATAGCTCTGGATCGTCAGGACTACAATTTTTAATGGTTCCGTGACTCCATAAACAGGATATTTTATGAAATCACGTGGCTGTCTTTTTAGGATCCATTTTTCTCTACCCATTATTTTTTAGGATAACGTACCCAAAAGGTGCCATCGGGACCCTATTAGTGAGGCTGTCTAGCAGTCTGTCTGTCTGTCCGTCTGTCACTGGGCTCTATTTCTTTAACCATAATAGTTAACGAATTGCAGCACCTAGCCTAAAAACAAATACTAAAAATAAAATAAAATTTCTACTGTAATTATTGTTATTTTAATGAATAAATAAACAAATAAATAAATAAATTAACGAACGCCTTAGCCTAGTTGGTAGTGACCCTGCCTACGAAGCAAGAGGTTCTGGGTTCGAATCCCGGTAAGGGCATTATTTGTGTGATGAGCACGAATATTTGTTCCTGAGTTATGGATGTTTTCTATGTATTTAAGTATTTATTCATCTATATAAGTATGTTTATCGTCGTCTAGTACCCATAGTACAAGCTTTGCTTAGTTTGGGACTAGGTCGATTTGAGTAAGATTGTCCCCTAATATTTATTTATATTTATTTATTTATTTATTTATTTAATTAAACATTAAAGAGAGTCGTCACACAAAAAACGTGTTTTTTTTTTCAGCGTTTTTAACTCGATCCTTATAATGGCATTAACTAGACACTTGAAGTTTTCGTATTACTGCGGCCTCTAGAACAACAAATTATAAAATTATATTTAAACTAGCTGTTGCCCGCGACTCCGTCTGCGAAGAATAGGGGTATAAAAAAAATAGCCTACGACCTATTCTCAGACCTAACAAGTACAGAGAAAAAAGTTTCATAAAAATCGGTCAAGCCGTTCCGGAGGAGTTCGATAATAAACACCGTGACACGAGATTTTTATATATCAGGTATATTAGACTAGCTGTTGCCCGCGACTCCATCCGCGAAGAATGGGGGGGGGGGGATAAAAATATAAAAATAGCCTACGACCTACCGAGTGTAGAGAAAAAAGTTTCATAAAAATTGGCCAAGCCGTTTCGGAGGAGTTCGGTAACAAACACCGTGACACGAGATTTTTATATATTAGACCAGCTGACCCGGCAAACGTTGTATTGCCATAATATCACCTAGGGGTAAAAAAAATATCCTACGGCCTATTCTCAGACCTACCGAGTGTAGAGAAAAAAGTTTCATAAAAATTGGCCAAACCGTTTCGGAGGAGTTCGATAACAAACACCGTGACACGACATTTTTATATATTAGATTAAACATTAAGGGGGTTAGCCTATAACTCTCTAATATTGTACGGCTGTTTACGGCATATACACTGACGAGCAAAAATAAAGAGTCGGTTACAGAAATGACGATAACTACAAAACCCGCTGAGATAGCTTCTTCGAGTAAAATGAGTTTAGTAAAGAGTTTTTTTCTCAATTAAACTTTTTCTTGTTGAGAATAAAACTCTTTACTAAACCTATTTTACTCGAAGAAGCTATCTCAGCGGGTTATGTAGTTATCGTCATTTCTGTAACCGACCCTTTATTTTTGCTCGTCAGTGTAAATCATAACTCCTTCACTATGACTGCCATTCGTCTTTGAAATTCCTTTGGCGTTAAGGCAAGCCAAATCCCTTCCCAATTTTAACAACCTCCTCAAGGCTCACTATTTTTCACTAACTTAATCCAAAGTCTTTGATCCTTCTCTATTCTTTTGTTTTGGTTTATATTGTTTCTTTAATTTCCTTTTAAATCCTTGTTTCGCATCGGCCTTTTTGTCATTTTTCCATTGGTATTTTATATTAAGTAGTAGGTATTTGTAGTGCATAAGTATTATATTTACCCCCTGTTCCACCATCCATTGATCAAATTTATTTGACGGATAAATGTGATGCCGTCTCTGTTTGTTTTGTTCGAATAGACGGAGACGGCATCACATTTATCCGTCAGTTAAAATTTATCAATGGGTGGTGAAACAGCACCTTAATGTATTTCTTCATTTATATAATTTATATTATATTTGTATTGTTTTTAATATTTATTGTTTATTAATTCTGCGTTTCTCCTGTCTGTTGTTTCTGTCACCTACATTGGTCTATTCAAATATTTTATTCCTTTCTGAGTGATTTGCTGTCTGGGAGAGATCTCTTTTTAGCGATAAAACCGCCTATAGTTTGCCTGAATTTTTGTTTTTGCAATGTCACTGTACTGTTTTTGGTTTTAAATAAAGAAATATTTGTATTGTATTGTAAATTTGACATACCCAAAAAAGTCCGACTTGCACTTGGCCGGTTTCCCCCCATCCCTACCGAAAGGTGGCACACCGTGTCCTTTGCAAGGGACGGCCCTTATTCTCCCCGAATGGGCCGACGGCGTGTGAAGAAGACAGTTTTACGCCACATGCAAATCGCCTGATTTTTATCTCGCTACGGTAAATCCTTGGAATTTATACGGATTCAGATTTCATCGCGGGCGTTTAAGTTGTGATTTGCAGTACAGCGAGATAAAGATGCTGTTTTGTATTCATTTAAATTGGCGGCTGTTAACCCTTAATAAGGCCCCATTTATTGGAGCATACTAGAGATAATCTACGATAATATGGCCCGCCCCTTCACAATTCAAGAAGTCTTCAATGTATTGTGAAAGTATTTATAAAGCACACCAAAACTTTCAACGCATGTGTGCGTGTTGAGACAGCCGTCAAACAAAAGCAGATACTACTACATATAGTACATTGTTGTAGAGGCTGGAAAGTAAGCAAAAGATGGACGAGTTTGTTTGAGGGCCGACGCGTAGCGGAGGCCCTCGAAAGTACGAGTCCATCTATTGCACTTTTGGCCGAGACTAAACATTGTGCTTTTCACGACTAATGCGAGGAAATCATTATCATCATCATCATCATAATCATACATCCATCCATCCCGTCCATCCCGTCCATCCTGTCCATCCCGTCCATCCCGTCCATCCGACCATCCGTCCATCCGTCCATCTATCCCGTCTATCCCGTCCATCCATCCATCCCGTCCATCCCGTCCATCCCGTCCATCCGTCCATCCGTCCCGTCCATCCCGTCCATCCCGTCCATCCTGTCCATCCCGTCCATCTGCCCATCCGTCCATTCTGTCCATCCCGTCCATCCCGTCCATCCCGTCCATTCCGTCTATCCATCCCGTCCATCCGTCCATTCCGTCCATCCCGTCCATCCCGTCCATCCGTCCATCCCGTCCATCTGCCCATCCGTCCATTCTGTCCATCCCGTCCAACCTGTCCATCCCGTCCATCCCGTCCATTCCGGCCATCCCGTCCATTCCGTCTATCCCGTCCATCCGTCCCGTCCATCCCGTCCATCCTGTCCATCCTGTCCATCCCGTCCATCCCGTCCAACCCGTCTATCCCGTCCAACCCGTACATCCCGTCCATTCCGTCCATCCGTCCATCCGTCCATCCATCCCGTCCATCCGTCCATTCCGTCCATCCCGTCCATCCGTCCATCCGTCCATCCGTCCATCCCGTCCATCCCGTCCATCCTGTCCATCCCGTCCATCTGCCCATCCGTCCATTCTGTCCATCCCGTCCATCCCGTCCATCCCGTCCATTCCGTCCATCCATCCCGTCCATCCGTCCATTCCGTCCATCCCGTCCATGCCGTCCATCCGTCCATCCCGTCCATCTGCCCATCCGTCCATTCTGTCCATCCCGTCCAACCCGTCCATCCCGTCCATCCCGTCCATTCCGGCCATCCCGTCCATTCCGTCCATCCCGTCCATCCGTCCCGTCCATCCCGTCCATCCTGTCCATCCCGTCCATCCCGTCCATCCCGTCCATCCCGTCCATCCCGTCCAACCCGTCTATCCCGTCCAACCCGTCCATCCCGTCCATTCCGTCCATCCGTCCATCCGTCCATCCATCCCGTCCATCCGTCCATTCCGTCCATCCCGTCCATCCGTCCATCCGTCCATCCGTCCATCCGTCCATCCGTCCATCCTAACCATCCCGTCCATCTGTCCATCCGTCCATTCTGTCCATGCCGTCCATCCCGTCCATCCGTCCATCCAGTCCGTCTGTCCGTCCGTCCGTCCGTCCGTCCGTCCGTCCGTCCATCCATTCATCCATCCATCCATCGCATGCAGCAGACGATTACTGTTGATTGGTCCAATAATGTCGTTTCAGCACGCCAGGAATGAAATTCAGAAATTATCTTTCAAAAAGTCGTATCGTATAATGAAATACATATACTGATACGTCCTGTTTTCGATTAGTGTAACTTTGTTGTCGTGTTTGTGCGCCATAAATGAGTCAGCTGTTAAATGTACATATATAGGCAGTTTTGAGTACTGGATTTAGGTTATCTATGGCCACATTTTCGAGCAGTGTCGTGAAAAAATTTTTACAATGCATATGCTCGGAAAGTGCCTCTTGACGCGAGTCAACATATCTATAGAAAGTTAGTCATCCCAGCACACTTTCGCAAGTGTGAAAAAAAATTGTATGGATTTTACTTTCCACACGCGTGCGGGAAAGTAAGTTTTTAAATTGCCAATTCTCAAAAAGTTGTGTCCAAACTAGTGTTTAAAAAATAAGACTAGAGAGTTGTGTCTTCATAATTCAGCTTTGCACAAATAAGAAAATGTTTGATGCAACCAAATGAATATTTACTGATAAAATAATAAAACAGATTGTTTTAATATTAAAACACACAAATTTTAATTTCGTCAAAAGTTTTGAAATAAAAAATTTAGTACTAAAATAATTCCTTGAGTCCATTTCGGACCGTAAGACATCTGCGCTTTCAGTGCGCGCGCATGGCGTAACACGAACCAATCATGTTTACCCGTTCAAGCCTGTCAACCAATGAGCTTTCAATGTGCGCGCATGGCGTAACACGAACCAATCACGGTTACCCGTTCGCGCCTGTCAACCAATGAGTTTTCAGTGCGCGCGCATGGCGTAACACGAACCAATCATGGTTCGTTCCGTTCGCGCCTGTCATGAAAACCCGCCACAGTAATGTTCATGAATTCAGTCCGGAGAATTAATTTAAGTTTAGTAAATTAAAATGGAGAGTTCAAGTGATGAATTTACATAGGACTTAACGCCGCCTGACGTCCTAGACCAAGCACAAAATTAAATGTGATAGCCTCCTGCTGACTAAACCGATGCTGAAATATGTAAACATCTACGAGACTTTCCCTCAATGAAAGGTAAATAAGAACGCAACATCTTTTTCCGAAAATGTTTATGAGCGCGCGCAGACAGAGAGCGGTCTGGAGATCCGAGTTCAGAGTTCTGCGTTCTTTCGAATGTACTGAGTCTCTTACGATAACGCACACAGCAGGCGACTGGAACTCTCGAGCGATGAAAACACAGAACTCTGAACGCGGAACTCGGTACTCCAGACCGCTCTCTGTCTGCGCGCGCTCTTAGCCCCAATTTTTTTCCTCGCTTAATGCATTGTAAAATGTTGTATGATATACGTGTCGAAAGTAGGAAATTCCCAACTCATGTCGGCTAAACCAAACTCGCTTCGCTCGTTTGTTTAGATCTCCGACATTCGTTGGGAATAGCCTACTTTCCGCACTTGTATCATAAATAACTATTTTCGTAAATATGTGACTAAACACATTGTAATAGTAATGTGGAGGGGCGGGCCATGTTATCGTAGCTTATCTCTACCACAGAATCAAAAGCAGCAATCGAATACATACCTACCTGACAAAGAATAATATTTTGAAAGCTATTCGTATTTTCAATCAATAATTGTAAATGTGAAAGTGTGTTTGTTTTATTGATTGTTTGTCCCTTTGTCACGTCAAAACTGAGCGACGGATTGCCGTAATTTTTTGTGTGGGCATAGTAAAAGAGCTGGAGAGTGGCATAAGCTACTTTTTACTACGGGAAAATATCTCATTCCCACAGGAAAACACGTTTTAATCTACTTAAGCGGGGGCGAAGCCGCGGGAGTTAGCAACTAAATAAAATTCAAGCAAACAATTCATTTCGATCCCAAGATAACGGAAATTTCTGGAATCCGATCAGTACTGGCAACATTTCCTCATCGCAACACAAACATAACTCCCATCTTACTTCTTGTTTAATTTGCGAAGGAAATATTGGTATTTTAAATTGGATTTAAGGAGACAGAAAACAAATACACTGACGAGCAAAAATAAAGGGTCGGTTACAAAAATGACGATTACTACAAAACCCGCTGTGATAGCTTCTTCGAGTAAAATGAGTTTAGTAAATAGTTTTATTCTTAACAAGAAAAAGTTTAATTGAGAATAAAACTCTTTACTAAACTCATTTCACTCGAAGAAGCTATCACAGCGGGTTTTGTAGTAATCGTCATTTTTGTAACCGACCCTTTATTTTTGCTCGTCAGTGTATTAGTCCTAATCAATTCGGAATTCATTTCGTATTGACACGCGATGCTACATTGTGTTCAAATATTCTGCGCTGGCCCTTTTCGTTATATTTAACTAGCTGATTCCTGCGACTTCGTCCGCGTTAATCATTGATGCTCAGCTCCTATTGTTCGTAGCGTGATGTTACGTAGCCTATAGCCTTCCTCGATAAATGGACTTTTACACACAATTATAATTATATTTCATACTAAATACAAACTGAAACATGAATGCTCAGAAAAACCCCAGAAAAACGACCAGCGCTGGGAATGGAACCCAGGTCCTCAGCATACCGTGCCGCGTGCCATTCCCCTACACCACCACTGGTCAGGAGTTTAGACACGAATTTTTCCCATACATACATATCTCAATCTGTTAAATAATTACTTATAGCAGTGATGCAGCGCCATCTATGTTTATACCCTCATCGAGAGACTTCAACACTCCTTCGGAACTACCCGCTCACCCGGACAAGAGATGTCGCTACTAAGCCAAACTTTAAGAAGTTTGATATGAAGTATCTTTTTTTATTTTTCAACTTCATTTTTATCAATTATATAATAATTCAATTCGAACGGGTTAGTTCCTGAGATTAACGCGTTGAAACGAAACAATTAAACTCTTCAGCTTCATAATATACTCACGATCAAAAAATTCGGCCCACAGTTCACCTTTCATACAAACGAGGTCACTTTGATGTCTTGGTTCTCCACTAGGTGGTGAACCAAGTGGTGATGGTGGAATGGTGGTGGTGGTGGTGGTGGTGGTGGTGGTGGTGGTGGTGGTTGTCAGTGATCTGATGATGGCTACTCCGAGCATTGATAAAGGACATTCAGAGTTCCTAAAATACCTACCTGATTGAATCTGCGTTTAACATGGAGTTATACATGTTCAGAAAAACATCTAAAATGGCAATAAAATGAATAAAGATCTAAGTGCTGATACAAATTCGCTCGCTGTGGTGTGAACTGCTTTTTGAATTAGTTGTGTATGCTGGGAACTCTGGACCTCCATCATCGGTGCTCTGGATATTCGAGTGATAGCCCCCAATCAGAATTGAATCTCATCGATAGTGGTGAGGAAGTATCTATACAGTAAAATTACATAAAGTTTACCACTGACAGATGGTTTGCCTTCATTTGATATTCAACTTTAACGACCTACAAATAAAGCCAATTTTAGAATACTGTTACCCACGTTTGCAGATTTTGTAATAGCTACTTTATTTGTATGATTTTAAAGTTGGTAATGAAATGAAGGCAAGCTATCTGTCAGTGGTAAACTAAAAGTAAACGTATTCTACCTACTTTATTATTACGGAGTGATGGAGCACTGGTTGTAATATTTGAACAGTAAGTAAACTATTTTGTATTTTATTAGCAAACCTTCAATATAAATAAATAACTATGAATAAAGACATAAACGCTAGTGTCTAGCAATATCAATAACAATTCGGGATAATATATTGTTGTTTTGTTATTTCATAGGGCATAAGGGATTACAGCTAAGGTCACGCCTTACCGTGAACGGAGCGGGCACTGACCGTTATTTAACGCACGTTAACTTGATCAATTGAATATAATTATTCACGCGTAGACACTTTAATCAACGGTAGACAACACGTTACTTTAACGATTTAGCGTAATATTAATCAAAATTTGAATTTTTTCCTAGTGAATTTGTACCTTGTCGAGCTAATCAAAATTGACATACACTCCGATGACTTCTACAGAACATAAGACACGTGCGAAACAAATGTTGAACACTCATTCAAAGATCGTGTGAATAACAGTTTATGCTCACAGCTTTGTCCTTGTCACAAAGGATCAGGATTTTAATTTGGACTACTTACATTAAAGGTAACATTAATGCAACATTTTAGTTTTCTTCAGTCAAGTGTTTCAGTTTGGCTTTTATGAGTGAGTCAGTCAATAACTTTTTATGTAATATTGCGAGAGCTTAGGGCATTGCTAGACTTAAGTGGAAGTGGGCAGGACACGTTGCTTTTAGAACCGACGGCCGATGGGAGAATTAGGTTTTAGAGTGACGACCGGAAAACATGGCCTGGGAAAGCCTCCAACAAGATGGACTGACGATCTGGTAAAGGTCACATCATCATCATCAGCCTATGATCGTCCACTGCTGGACATAGGCCTCTCCCGTGGCACGCCACTGAGCACGATCCTTAGCCACTCTCATCCAGCTCTTGCCAGCCGCCTTGCGAAGATCATCGCTCCACCGAGTCTGAGGACGTCCTCAAAAAGTCACAGGAACCACTTAAATACGTGCAGCGAAGGCTTAATCTTTGTCCTGCAGTGAACGCCTTTTGTCTGATATGATAATGATGAAAATTTTTCGAATAAAACTCTATAGTGCTTTTCAATGTGTACGTAACTTTTCTCTCTTAACAATATCTTTATAAAGTTTTATCACACATATAGAAATAACAAAGCAAA
The DNA here is from genome assembly GCA_947859365.1 of Archips crataeganus. Lineage (NCBI taxonomy): Eukaryota > Metazoa > Arthropoda > Insecta > Lepidoptera > Tortricidae > Archips > Archips crataeganus. The sequence goes on along the minus strand of OX402057.1, from coordinate 19,650,526 downwards.
GGTCGCGCGAGCCCCCGAAGTTTCCTGTTGACCCTTTACCGCTGCTCGCGACAAATAATACGCCCTTCGCCTGCAGATTATCAGTTCAAGTTTATTGAAAGATTATAGCCCCTTTTATGGGCCAATATTTTATTATAGTTCTATCACAGATAAACTATTTTCGGGTTTACTACTCAATATAACGGAGCTGTTTCAGTATTTATGGCGCTGCGTGATTTTCGCGTTTTACACGGGACTAAACCGAACTATATAACTAGTTAGTTATGTGTTTAGATGATAGGCATTCCGGTTGCAGTTGGATGTCAATGAACTCAATCACTTTTTAATGGGTCCCACTAAAACGAGCGTTGAGGCTGGCCGCAACATGCTGAGTGGGGTCCAATTTACAATGTTCGATGTTTTATAACTGACTTAAAAAAAAAAGAGGAGGTTCTCAATTCGTCTGAATGTTTTTTTTATTTGTGTTTTCCATTCTAGTGTTTTTTTCCGTGTATCGGTTATCTGTAAATAATTTAAAGGGCTGTTTCACCACCCATTAACTGACGGATAAATATGATGCCATCTCCGTCTATTCGAACAAAACAAACAGAGACGGCATCACATTTATCAGTCAAATAAATTTGATCATTGGATGGTGAAACAGGGGGTTAATCTATCAGATAGCCGCACCGGACGGCAGCGTTTAAAGAGTTTTAGGTTTGCAGCGTCGTGCTGGAATGACATCCCCCCTTCCCATCCTATCCCATCCTAGGTGTGACCAGCAGGTACATCTTTGGGCGAAAGCTTAAAGGATATTTGTTGTCATTACAAAAACCTTAATTTCCTCTCCTTTCCAGCACTATTTCACAAAGCTTCTTTGATTTTTATTGTCACGGTTATTTCATTTTTCAATTTTGTCCGCGCAGGGTTGTATACTTGGCAAGTGAGATATAGTAAACATGTTTAAGTGATTTTGTTATTATTATTTGCTTTTATAATCTACAAATTATCTATTTACGCATGTAGTCTTATGTAGCTATTAGTGTGCAGTTTATTAATCTATCTAAACAGCGATCCGGGTGTCACCAACTGTAGGTACTAGCTGAAAATCAGCGCTGGGGTGCTATAAACGCCTCAGCATTATGCTGAGCCAGAGTCCGATTTGCAACCGCAATGACACATTCTATCTTTAGCTTTCGTGTTGTCTTTTGTTTTGTAAAAATATTGATGATGTATCTTGTGTTGTTGTAAATAAATGTATTTTCTTTCTTTCTTTCTTTAGATATAACATAATGTACATACATATATCATTCACATGCTATTCCTAAATGTTTTTTACGATATCACACATAATAAACTAAAAACAACTCACGTACTGAAAATGTAATATTTCAACAACGGATTCATGTAATCTTCTCATTTTGGACGTGACCTTACTTTGTATTCAAAGAAAAGAGTTAAAACAGAAGTTACTGCCTGTAGATATACTCGCAGACAAATATCAACATTAAATGTATTGAAGTGTACTTAGTGCTCAAACATATTATTATCTGAACACGTACTAACTCGTTCGACAGTATAATGTGTACAGTTTGTAACTGAACGAAGAGCAAAAACCGGCCAAGAGCGTGTCGGACACGCCCAAGGTAGGGTTCCGTAACCATTACGAAAAAATCAAGTAATATTTTTCTAAGGATTTCGTATGCGTACGGAATCATCCAAGTTTAGGTATGATTTATACCTTAGGCTACTATTTACTCTTAAATTACAAATAATTTCCAAGCAATCTTAGCCGCTATAATTTTCCTAGTAAATTTGATATATTTACTACTATTTAGTTGGCTTACAGGACGACGAACAGAATCTTTTTCTTCTTTGAACAATAATTATCGAGGTTCTACTAACGGTCATAATTTCTACCCTCGCGTTAAAAATCTTACTAATGTGGAATTTTTGGATAATGAGAATCAGTTATTGGAAAAAGGTTTAAAATATAATCTACCCACTAAATTTAGTCAAAAAATAGTGGAAGGTTTGGCGGTAGATTCTGAGGTTGCTATTACAAGTAACTGTGGTGATTTTGAAACAAAAGTGTTAGTGGCAAATACACTTAAAAATACCAATTCCACAGAGTGTATTGTCAATATAACCGAATTAAATTCTTTGAGATCTATTCAGGAGAAAGTGTATGATAATGATTTAGTGGTGACAAAGGCAGACAAAGGAAATTGTATTGTTTTATTGGATAGGTATCAATATAATCGGAAAGTTTTAGATATCGTTCAAGGGGACGGTTTTACAGTTTTACGTAAGGACCCTACAATTACATTTCACAAAGATCTAAAGAGACTAATAAAGGGTTCTTTGTTTGCCTTTGAAACCGAACAACAAAAGAATTTTGTAATTCCCATGAATCCGCAGGCGCCAATTCTATATGGATTACCTAAAATTCATAAAGATGATGTGCCTGTTCGTCCAGTTGTCTCATACGTGAGTGCTCCAGCATATAAATTGGCGAAGAAATTAAATAGTATTATTCGTGTAAAGGCTTCCTTTAAACCTTCTTATAGTTTAAAAAATGGTTTAGATTTGGTTAGTAAAATTAAGGACATCAGCATACCGCCGAATGCAACGTTGCTTTCTTTGGATGTAGACAGTTTATTTACTAACGTACCATATAGTGAGACACTAGAAATTCTAAAAGACCACTTAGAAAGGAAGCGGTTGCATCCGGGTGAAGTTTGTGAATTAATAGATTTGGTAACTTTATGCATGAAACAAAATTATTTCCGGTTCAATGGTCTTTATTACTTACAGAGTGATGGTTTAGCTATGGGTTCACCTCTGAGTCCTTTAATGGCAGATATATTTATGGATCATTTTGAGAATCAGTATATTGTGGGTAATAGTAATATTGTGTACTATTTTAGGTTTGTTGATGATTTGATCCTATGCTGGAGAGGGAGTATGAGACAGCTTGACGTGTTTATTAATGGTTTGAATAACAAGCACGTAAAGATAAGGTTCAAAAAAGAATTGGAGGAAAATTGTTCGTTGAACTTTTTGGATTTAACGATTTCAAAATTAAATGGTAAACATCAATTTAAAATATACCGTAAGCCCACGTACACAGATGCTGTTATACCAGCATCTTCTAATCATCCGTGGCAGCATAAACTGGCTGCTTTCCATTGTTATGTTAATAGATTGTTGACTGTGCCTCTTTCTAAGGAACATTATGATTTAGAGTTGAGTACTATTTATCAGATAGCGATCTCAAATGGTTATACAAAATCAATGGTAGATAGTTTAGTTCAAAAGAAGCAGGCACGGTTAGTAAATAGCATGCTTTACGCTGCGTTACCTTCTCAGTCTACTAACAAATATAGATCTAGCATCTCTTACGTCGGGGGTTTGTCTGATAAGATTTATGGCATTTTAAAATCAAACAATATTAATGTTGCCTTTAAGACTAACAACTCTTTGTACTCTAGGCTATGTAACCACAAAGAACAGGTAGATAAGGGAACTAGATCGGGGGTATACAAGCTTACTTGTAATGACTGCAATGGGATATACGTAGGACAGACAGGCCGTAGTTTTAATACTAGATTTAAAGAGCATGTTTCGGCATATAGGAATGAGCATCCAGATAGATCGAATTTTGCAAAACATTTGTTGGAATCAAATCATTCATTGTTAGATTCAGATTCTTATGAAGTGTTACATTATTGCGGCAAGGGGTTGCGTCTGGATGCTCTGGAATGCATGGAAATAATTAGGTACAACACTATGGGGTCTATTATTAATGAACAGGTAAATTTAGTATCTTCTCCTTTACTGCGGCTTGGGTCGAATTTGAACAGTTAGTATTAATTAAATATGCCTTATAAATAAATAAACAAAAAAAAAAAAATTCAAGGTAGTTTTAAATATGTCAATAAAAGTTAATTTTTGTGGGGTAGTTTGAGAATAAGAAAAATAAAGTGGGTACTTGAGAAGTTACAGTGACAAGTTAAAACATTTGTTTTGGTTTGTTAGTTTAACGTTTGGTAGCATAGCATACGGTTGTGGTAACTCTGAAGATGAGCTCTGGTTGAGTTCGAAACGCGTCAGTGTAGCTTGGTGGTGGTGATGGTTGGGTTTGTGTGATTTGTGTGTGTTCGTGCAGTGTGGAGGTGGAGGAACTGCATGAACGCACATTTCTTGCATAAGCGTAGCTATTGTAAGGTCGCGGGTGAGCAAAGTAATTGTTTTAGTTCATTTAGTTCATATTTACTACCCTTCTGAATTTTTTCAAATTTTTCCACCTAACAGTTTAGATTTTAGAGGGGGGGACGGCCGATTTTAATGAAAATTTTCACTTTAAGGTTGAATATTTCGCAAACAGATCACTGAATAGAAAAATCATGTTAGCAACCCCACAATGATTTTAAAATACCTATCCAACACCCCACGCTATAGGATTAGCCGAGAAAAAAAAATCAGCCCCACTTTACGTCTATGGGAGGTAACCTAAAAAAATTTTTTTTACTTTTTTTTATTCAATCACTTTGTCGGCGTGACTGATATATATATTGATGCCAAATTACAGCTTTCTAATACTAACAGTCTCTGAGCTTAGCCGCGGACAGACAGACAGACAGACAGACAGACGGACAGACATGGCGAAACTATAAGGGTTCCTAGTTGACTACGGAACCCTAAAAAGCTGATACCTTGTTGATGGCAAAGTTGAGTATGATGGAATGGTAACTACATCATCCCAGCCTATATACGTCCCACTGCATGGCACAAGCCTCCTCTCAGAATGAGAGGACTTGGGCCGTAGTTCCCACGCGGGCCCAGTGCGGGTTGGGAACTTCACATACACCATTGAATTTCTTCTCAGGTTAACTTTAAACTTGAAACTGCCGGAGACTCACTCATAGTGAAAATAAACGGTTCACTCTTGTTCTCAGGTGTATGCGGGCAGGTTTCCTCACGATGCAATGTTTCCCTTCACCTTAAAGCTCATGGTAAATTACAAATGTAATTTTGCACATAAATTCCGAAAAACTCAAGGTGCGACCCCGGATTCGAACCCACGACCTTCTGCTTGAGAAACCATAGGTAAACCACTAGGCCACCACGGCTTTCATGATGGAATGTTATTATTACACGCTTTATATTAGCTTCACCTGTATGTTTGTATGTTTGTTTGTAACCGACTCCTTAGGGCGCGATTTTGACCCACTTCCCGGTTTCCGATTGAGCTGAAATTTTGCACATATGTGTAAATTGGATGACAATGCAATATCATTGTAACATGGAGCTGATCTGATGATGGAGCTGGATGGTGGCCATAGGAACTATGTAATAAAACAACACAATCCCGTCGAGTTTGGGCTCGTTTGATTCGTCTTGACGAGCACTTTGATCCCAGATGGTAACCAGGGTCTGATGATGGAGCTGGAAGATGGCCAAAGGCACTCCACAATAAAACGACACAACCCCATCGAGTTTGGGCACGTTTGATTCGTCTTGACGAGCACTTTGATCCCATATGGTAACCAGGGTCTGATGATGGAGCTGGAAGATGGCCAAAGTCACTCCACAATAAAACGACACAACCCCATCGATTTTGGGCTCGTTTGATTCGTCTTGACGAGCACTTTGATCCCATATGGTAACCAGGGTCTGATGATGGAGCTGGAAGATGGCCAAAGGCACTCCACAATAAAACGAAACAACCCCATCGAGTTTGGGCTCGTTTGATTCGTTTTGACGAGTACTTTGGTCCTAGATGGTAACAAGAGTCTGATGATGGAGCTGGAAGGGGGGTAGGTGGCGGGTTGGGGGTTAGGGTGTGGCGGTCAGGGTTAGGGGATGGGGGGGGGTTTACGGGAAATAGGGTGGGGGTGTTGGGTGGTTCGGGGTTAAGTGATTTTGGGGGGTTGTGGGAAATGGGGAGGGGGTAAGAGGCCTAGATGGTAACAAGGGTTTGATGATGGAACTGGAAGGGGGGCGGTAGGTGGCGGGGTGGGGGGTGTGGGAGGGGTGGGGGGGGTTTCCGGGGGTATGGGAGTTCGGTGTTAGGGGGGTTGGGTTTAGGTGGTTCGGGGGTTTTTTAAATGAGGAAGGGGTAAGGGGGGTTTAGGGGATTGGGGGTAAGGGTGTGGGGTTTGGGGGGGGTTTGGGGAAATGGGGTGGGGGATGTTGGGGGGTTGGGTTTAGGGGGTTTGGGGGTTGTAGGTGAGGGGGTAAAGTTAGAAAGAAAAAAATGCAACTAAAAAATAGAAAATAAATAATAGTTTAAAAAAACTAAAAAACACGCTTTAAAAAATAAAAAAATAATTTTAATAAATTTCAATTCACTATTCTTATAGTGCAGTAAAAAATCTTAATAAGCAATTATTATATTGTTATATCCAGATCAAAATTTGTAAGCAATTCTAAATATTGATAAAATAAATAATAATAGTTTAAAATATTTTATTGTAAAAAAAGCGTGGGGTGCTTTTTAAGATGTTATCAAAATGACAATCCTTGACAATTGACACCATGCACCCCACGCTTTTTTTACAATAAAATATTTTAAACTATTATTATTTATTTTATCAATATTTAGAATTGTTTACAAATTTTGATCTGGATATAACAATATAATAATTGTTTATTAAGATTTTTTACTGCACTATAAGAATAGTGAATTGAAATTTATTAAAATTTATTTTTTATTTTTTAAAGCGTGTTTTTTATTAACTTTTATTCCTGTTTTTCGTTTGGTCATTCAAAAATTACATTAAAATATTATAAAACTATGTATGGACCAAAAAAAAAAGTTAATAAAAAGTATGACATTCCATCATACTCCTTTTGGCCATCAACCAGGTATCGGCTTTGCTCTTCGTTTAGTTACATGCTGTATAGCGAGACCATGACTATTCCACAGTGTAATTGTAATAACAAGTAACATTGTAGTATAATTATTAACAATAGTCGTGGTAAACTGTGGTTTGACCTAATGGCCTCGAACGAAAATACATATCGCTTCCAAATCGCTATAAAATCAGCTGAATTCAGAAGCCTGATATTTGAAATAATCCTCGTAGATGCTCTACGAGCTACGCCATTATCCGCTACGTGTGCTACGCCGTAGCACGTGCTCAGTATGGGAAGCAGTATTTCAAATTTAAAGCGGCTACTGATGCTTTTTTGTCAGTAATAGTGATATATAGCACATTGGACCCTGTATTGTATTTAGCCCTGCAACACGTTGGACTGATGACCTTAGGAGGACAGCGGGCAGTGGATGGATGAGGGAAGCCCAGGATCGCGAATGTTGGCGCAATATGAGGGAGGCCTACGTCCAGCAGTGGACGGACAATGGCTGTAGATAGATAGATAGATAGATAGATAGCACATTAGACAGAAAGAAAGAAAACATTTATTCGTGATATCAAACCATTTCAAAAATAAATAACACATGAATAAGAATATAAAAAAAATGCGCATATCACGAAATGGTCCCAAATCAGCAAAGTGCCGATCTTGCGAAAGGCGCTGATCTTTCTTTGGGACCATTAGTGATTTTAACACATTGCCTTCTTGTTTAGTGAGTAATGAACAAATGAAGTTAGTCTTAAATCACTTTGTGACTAACGTTGATAATAAAGAACTAGCGACCCGCCCCGGCTACGCACGGGTGCAATTATGCATGTATTAAACATACAGGGTTATTTGTAATTCACTAGCATCCTTTTAACCCTAAACTCCTACCACTTAAAAAAATGTTTTTTGTTTTACGGCTTTTGTCATAACTTAATATTTTTGGTGTAATAACGTTTTGAAAACTTGAGATTACCTCTTATTTTACGATACTCTGTGTATTTGTATGGGAAAAAAGTGCTTCATTTTAAAAAGTCGTAAAACAAAAGAACATTGTTTGAGTGATAGGAATTCAGGGTTAAGAGGATGTCAGTGAATTACAAATAACCCTGTATAAACCTTCCTCTTGAATCACTCTATCTATTAAAAAAAATCGCATCAAAATCCGTTGCGTAGTTTTTAAGATCTAAGCATAGGTACATAGGGACAGACAGACAGCGGGAAGCGACTTTGTTTTATACTATGTAGTGATGAGACATTATGACTTGTTAAATTATGCGAAACCATCGAGACCCGATGATGACAAATGGTGCACGTGAGTGTCAATTACTCACTAAGCAAGAAGGCAACGTATTAAAATTATTACTAGTGTGCTATATGCACTATGCTCAATGGGTTCGATAATCCCTTTGTGAAATTGTACAAAAGTCAAAAAGTATGTCAATGTCAATGAGAACATTCAATTAATCGGAATTTGACAAAAGGTCGTTAAGACCAAAGTAAATGCTGCCTTGGAAAAAAACAATACAATACAATACAAATATTCTTTATTGATCACCAAAAGTAGTACAGTGACATTACAAAAATAAAAATTCAAATTCAAAACAATAGGCGGTCTTATCGCTGAAAAGCGATCTCTTCCAGACAACCAATTACTCAGAAATTAATAAATATGAACAGACTAAATTAATGTAGAAACATATAATTGCCACTAAAATGTTCAAAACAAAATGACTTCTTTTTCTTCTTCGTGTATTCTTTGTATGTATGTGTATTGTTTATGTTCTATTGGTTTGGGTTTACTTTTGATTTCGGCTCTCTTTACTCTTCATTGTATGTGTACTCTTGTCTCTGATGTCCTGTCAAAGGTTAACTGGAAGAGATACCTTTAATAAGTTCGCCTTTCCACATCTGTTTCTCTTGTGACCTGTTAATTTTCATGTTTTATGTACATTAAAGTACATACATACATACTTTGGGGCACAGACATTTTATACTTTTTGACAAAATGTTACATCTCCACATATTATGCATTTTACCATTTGTACCAAAATGTCCTGTTACCTACCAAAATGACCCCAGTGAAATAGAAAAACTTTGAGAGGGATAAAGGCCAAGGTTGTATCTAAGTTGGCGTGCACCTTGAAGATTGGAACCCACTTAGGTTGAAGGCTGGCCTGGATTTGCAAAGTGCTTTGCTGGCTCATTGAGCCAGCAGCCCTTTGGCTTACTTAGGGTTGCCACAGCACGAAAATTACTACCGTAGATAAGTTAACCCTTTTTCAAACAGTTCATATTCATATTCATATTCATTTATTAATGAAATTAAAATTTTTACATGTCAAATTATTATACATTTACAATTATTTACACTATAATTACAATTTATATTAATTGATGATAATAATAAAATCCATCATTCCATAATTAATTCAATACTTACAAGAAAATATAAAAATTAAATTAAAAATAAATCATCATCATTATTATTATTATATTCTGACATGTCATAAAAAGCGTTTTTTGTTAGCCATTTTATTAATCGGTTGGAGAATGTCAGGTCGTTAATATAGCATTAGTTCATATAGCGAACACATAATTCTACACAAAGATTTAACCTTGCTACATATACAATATGGTAGAATTATAAAATATACTTACTTTTTTTCTAAATTAATCTTGCTTTCGTAAACTATAGAACGATTTTTTTTTGTAATAGCGTATCTAAATAAAATGGGGCCTGGAAAAGGGTTTAATACACTTAAAACGAATCACGTGTATGCTTTTTATTTCACAAAATATTTTTGGTTACTAAAAGTACAATGATACGAAACAAAATAAAATGCCAATATCAAACCTAAAATTAAGCTAGTAGTGGTAGAGCCATGTTGTAGCTAGCCGCTGCATCACGAATGGGTCGGCTCGTCCGGGGCAGTACCACCCTCTCACAGAACACCGGCGTGAAGCAGCAGTAATCCTGCTTGCGTTTCGTACGGTCAGTGAGAGTGCCGGGGGCCCAATACCTCACCCCTTCCCTCTTCCCTCCCTCACCCCCTTCCCCTGTTCCCTTTCCTTTAGGGCCGACAACGCACTGGCATCGTGTAAAGCGCTGCGGGTGTCTATGGACAGTGGTGATCATTTAACATCAGGTGACCCACTAGTTCGTTTGTCTGGCCTTTCTAACATAAAAAAAAAAAATATAAAAAATAAAAAAAGCTTCCATCGTTCGCTAAATACATTGAGTTAAAGAAAAAAGCAAGATAATAAAATAAATTAATTTATAGTATATTGACCTCCGTAAAATCTAAAGTCGTTTTAAGACGTGGATGATTCGTATTTTTTTTTCACTTTAATTATTGCGCTAAGGTATGTCGAGTTTATTTAATAAAACTAACGTACCTAGAAGGTTTCCTTTTCGAGTAATATCGAATTAAAATCAAATGTGGTATTGTACCAAATGTTACAGTTATATCAAATGTTGGTACAGTCAAGGGCAAAAATATGTATACACTTTAGTATCTTGTCACTTTAACCACTGTGACTGTTCGTTCATATGTGGCAGTTCAAATATGACGAAAATAGACAAGGTACTAAAGTGTATACATATTTTTGCCCTTGACTGTACACATTACACCTGTCATTACACACTCTTTAAAAATAGTCGCGCTCTCATATTGTTTGCAATCTACCACACCATATTTGGCGGCCTTTGGCTCACTGCCAACCATTAAATCACCCAATTTGAACCCTTCTCAACAATGATGACGACACAAATTATATTCACATAAAAATCTAAATATTCCACAATCGCCAACCCTAGGGTATCGGCGCCATTTGCATCTAAAACAGATTAAAGACTCTATCGCTTCATGATTGGGTTTTTCTCGGCACAGAGCCCTTTAGGGTCCCAGCGCGCCCATCAAATTGGCCCTAAGTCATTAGGGGAGGGCCCAAATGTTTATGCCTGAAGTTTTTTGTAGAATTATGCCTGTAGTATATAGGTAAAGGTTGACGGGATCCTGTCATTGGACAAACAAATGTTTGACCAAATGTAGCTTTTGAAAAACACTACATTACCACTTTCTTACCTGCTTATCTTTAGACTTTCAAAAAAGCTGACACCTGAGACCGTATTGTAGCGTTACAACTCAGGGATCTTTAAAAAGCGAGCCTACCAATTCCTAAAAGGGTCGGCAACGCACCTGTGATGCCCCCTGTGTTACGGGTGTCCATGGGCGGCGGTGATCGCTTTCCATCAGGTGACCCGTCTGCTCGTTTGCCACCTAATATAAAAAAAAAATTCGGCTGCTCACCGAATCTAAGATTATTTAAAAGCGAAAAAAAACCACCACCACCACCACCACCGCCACTGTTGGCGTATGTAAGCGATTAAGAATTTCGGGGGAGTCGGTTGGATGCGACGTGGTTCAGTTGGCATACCCAGGAGACGTGGGTTCGAATCCCACCGGCGCACCCGAAAAATTTTTTCGCTTTTAAATAATCTTAAAAAAAAAATTGTCTGACGCGCGGGCGCTTGCCATTACTTTCACCATCTCTTTCTGTCACCATCCTATACCGGTTGACAGAAAGAAATAGTGAATGTGATAGCAAGCGTCTGCGCATTAGATAATACGGCCTCTGGTCCTGGGCTTACTTATTGGCTGGATATGGAAACACTTGAAAACTATAGCTAAACCGTTCAAATGAGTCATACCCCCCAGCCGCTGTACCGCGCGGGCGAGAACTCATTTAAACGGTCTAGCTATATAGCTTTAGCAGTAGAAATAATAAAAAAGTTTAATGTCTTTAAGAGTGTAGGGTATAAAAATGGAGTGAAGTGATGACAGACAGAAAAACAATATTCAAACATTTAAAAACACACACACACACACTCACACACACACACACACACACGCACACACACACACACACCTACCTTGCTTTGCTTGACTCGCTAGATCCCTTGCACTATGTTGGTCATGACTATATACATAAGTTTTATATAAAAGTAGGATAAGTTCGCCTTTGTACATCTGTTTCTCTTGTTAACTGTTAATTTCATGTTTTTTTTTTCTTCGTGAGGCCCAGTGTCAGATATATTTATATTTAAGTTTGTAGGAATTGTGAACTCTATTGCTTCTAATTCAAATTCAAATTCAAATTCAAAATTCTTTATTAACATAAATATGGTACAAGGTCAAATATGGTGTAATGTTTGGTTTTGATGTTTAAAATTCTGATTTACAAAATTACTTGGGTCTCAGGAGATTAAGCCTATATATATACATATATAGCGTAGTTGGTAGGTAGTTAAGTAATAGACACAAAATGTAATGTCGAGAAGGAGGAGGAGCGGTGCCTCCTGACACAGGCTTTTTCAAGCTTTAAAGGAGGCTCCAGCCACTATTATGTAAAATCCTATTACCTAACAAATAAAACATTTTTCATTTTATTTTTTCAAAAATATACGCAGTATCAACAATGGCATGGGTGATTAATATTTTTTTTTTATTGATAGAGGGAGGCAAACGAGCAAGTGGGTCACCTGTTGGTAAGCGATCACCACCACCCATGATAACCAGAAACCCCAGAAGGGTCACTAGTCCGTTGCCGGCCTTTGAGGGAACAATACACTCTTTTCTTGAAGAACCCGATGTCATAGTTAGTTGGAAACACCGTAGACGGGAGTTGATTCCACAATTTAACTGTGCGTGGCAGAAAAAAAATTAAAATTGAATTTTACTAAAATTGTAGTACAAGAAGGTTTAACAAAAACAAATGAAATTACCACCAAACAAAATGTGAATAAAATAAAGTATTTTAGGGTCAAAATACTAGATGAACAAAACGCGCCTGTATAATTCCCGTTCCCATGGGAATTCCGGAAAAATATATCCTATGTCACTCGCGGAACTGAGACGAATCTAATGACACCTCACACTTCAAAATCCATTGAGCCGTTTAGGCTGCAGGGCGTGCCAAAGATTGATACATACATTACATACATTAATACATACACTCGAAAAAAATAACCCTCCTTCGACAGTCGGGTGATAAATCAAAACAGGCGTGTGCTGTGTGTTGTTTTCATACAAACGAGAACAGAAGTTGAAATTAACGGTGTACTGCCGTTTGGCAAATTATTTTACCCAAATATGACTTCCCAAATAACTTATCGCAATAGTTTAATTTCCCAAACGAATGTTTAGCAAAGTTACATTTCGCATTTTATTCATTTGGTCAAGTCATCATTTGGCAAAGTTTCACTTCGTCAAGATTTTATTACGCAAATGTTTATTAAGCAAATGTTTTATTTTGTCATAAATTATATGCCAAAAAAATGTTTGCCAAATTTGTCACTTCCCATGCTCAACTCATTTCCCAAACGAATATTTTGTTGCAGATATACAATAGTAGGTAACATTGTTAGGCATATCGCCGGCAGCGAGCGAGCGAAGCGAGCGAGCAAGACCTTTCAGGGCAGAAGCGACTCGGACAGGTTAGGTTCAGGAGGCTAAGGCGGGAGCGAAGCGTAGCGTAGCTCCCGCCTTAGCCTTCGATGTTAGGTATTGTTTTATGACAGCGCAGAAAAGGATTATTACTTATATTATGAAATGTCATACAACCATGACATTGAATATTTTCCATGCTTTAATGTAGTAGTCTTAGATGCAGTACAAGTCACTTTATCCCGCCGTAATTCACAATACCAGTATTATTAATTTTTATCCTACGCACTACTCAAATGGGGATATAAACCGTATGCCATGCAATGTTTTGGGATTGGTATGTTAATGCCAAACGATACATTTGCCAAAAAAAATTTGGGAAAATAGAACATGACCATGTAATTATTTGCTAAACAATCACTTGCCAAAAAAGAGGTTTGCTGACTGTAAAATTGCGATAAGTAGTTTTGACAATTGAGTTTTTGCCAAATAAAAATTTGGGAAAAAAAGTTTGCGATGTGATACTTTGGTAAACATTTTTTGCCAAACATTAGTAATCCGAAATTAACAGATACAAATTATAGTTTATAGTTTTGCAAACAAAATAATTCCACCAGCTTATCCGACACTCACTAATGCGATAATTACAAACAAATTGTAATTAACGACAGTTCTAAACTCGACTTTACTGTTTGACAGTTTTTTCGGATTCCTTTTATTAATGGCGGAAACTTAATAGGCAATTTGTAATTCGGATACTTCAGATTTCATTTGAAATTTACCACAAGCTTTAAAGTGAAGGAAAACATCGGGAAACCTGGACATACCAACGAAGCAACTCAGTGGTTTGTGTGAAGTCCTAATTTGCGTTGGGCCCGCCTGGAAAGTACGGCCTAAGCCCTCTCATTGTGAGAGGAGGCCTGTACCCAGCAATAGGATGTATACCGGTCGAAATGACGCACGATATAAACTGAGATACTGTTGTTTATTGTCATCTTTGTCCTATAGCGATATCCTGCAGGGTTATACAGCTATACAACATTATGACGACCAGATGACCTAGTGGTTAGAGAACCTGACTACGAAGCTTGAGGTCCCGGGTTCGATTCCCGTGTCGGGGCAGATATTTGTATGAAAAATACGAATATTTGTTCTCGGGTCTTGGGTGATTAATATGTATTTAAGTATGTATCTATCTATATAAGTATACTAGCCTTCCGTCCGCAGCTTCGCCCGCGATAAAGTAATTTTCCCGTAGGACAAGGTATTTTCCCGTGGTAAAAAGTAGCCTATGTCACTCAGTGATAATGTAGCTTTCTAACGGCAAAAGAATTTTTGAAATCGGTCGAGTAGTTTCGGAGCCTATTCAATGCAAACAAACAAACAAACAAGTAATCAAATCTTTCCTCTTTATAATAGTAGTTATAGATTTATCCGTTGCCTACCTAGTACTCATTACACAAGCTTTGCTTAGCTTACTTTGGTACTGGGTCAATTGGTGTGATTTGTCCCGTGATATTTGTTTATTTTTTATTTATCTTATTATAAGTACTTATACCTACTATTTGCGTGCCCTACTAATTACGCCTTCATTGAGCACACGCGGCCGCATGTCGATGAAATCTAATAAGTAGGTACACACCGTCATCATTGTAGGTGGCTAATATAAGTGATGAGCCATGTAAATAAAAAACTATTTTAAATTGATTTTTTAGATAAATTTTGGAGTTCCCATTATGTTCGGTTTTCAGCCTTAAAGGATTTGTCACACTGGATGCGTTCTGCGGTCGCGGTTAAGTCAAATTGAATGCAGCCCGCATTATGTATGAACAACATTGTCGGTCTCTATTATATTTTGTACTAGCAGCCCGTCCCGGCTTCGCACGGGGTAGACAATTATTTATTTTTGGAAATTTGGATATAAAACACTTTTTTTCACAAATATTTTTATTTATTAAAAAATTATTATTTATTATTTATTAATTTTTACAGACGTGCACGCCCCACTCCTGTATTTCAGTGCCCCCTCCACCCCGCCCGCCGCGATGCCCGGCGCGCTTTTCAGACTGCATCGCAAACAACGGCCACGGCGCTATGGCGGTTTTGTTTACTGTTTGAATTTTTTAATTCGTAATATCTTTTGAATGGAAAGTCCAATTTAAATAATTTAAAAACTATTTTATAGGTAGTTAAATGGTCTTTACCATAAAATAATTTATTTGGATAAGGATTAATATAAACACATAAATAGCATGGTTTGAATTTGGTTAGCATTTTCATTAATGTTTAAAATGAAAAAAGTTGTTGTAGTGACATAACTACAATAGTTGGACATATGCTACCGCGGAGTTTTTTGTAGACATTATGATGTTCTTCAATATTGTTGTACATTATTTTGTTCTATCGCTAATAGTTTCGGCAGCGCATTCGACGAAAGACATTTTAAGACTCATTTTTCTACACCTTCGGTTACATTGTTCAAATTTTACCAAGGATCCCTAATTTTTTTCAAAATGAAATGTAGCCTATGTCAAATTGGAAGAATGTAGCATTCTATTGGTGAAAGAATTTTTTAAATCGGCCCAGTACTTTTTGAGCCTATTCATTACAAACATACAAACATAGGTACAAATCTTTCCTCTTTATAATATTTATTTTGTATAGATATGCGATCTGGCCGTGCGCCGCAATGTTTATACACAAACTGAAAACAAAAAACAATGAAATCAGAGTGAGACTAAAAACAAATACAATTTTGTGCAAAGGTGAGGACTCGGCAAAGTTGCTGGTTTTCAGTCCTTACCCGATACGAAGAAGGTGGTAGTGTGGCTGTCTACTCAAAGACGTCACCACTACCCAAATAGATTTATAGGTGAAAAACTTAAGTAAGTCACCTGTTGTATAGTAGTGCACAGAATTAATATGGAACTTAAGTCATTATTGAAATTTGGAACGTCAATTTGTTTATACGGACACGTTACTACTACATACAACTGGTGACTTACTTAAGTTTTTCACCTATAAATAGCTATAATTCCAAAAATAACAACAGACCTTTGACCAAACCAGACAACAACTTAAAATTGCTTTAGCTGCAGGTACATTTACCCAGATAGATTTATTTTAGAAGGTGATTTTATTATTTTTATTTTTAAAGACATACTGTGTGAACTACCGCGGACCACAAGAAGAAGTGTGGGAAGGTCCCAGATGAGATGGTCTGATGGCATTAAAAGTTACGCCGGACTGTACTGACTCAGGAAGACGGAGAATAGGACGAAGTGGAGGAGATTAGAAGAGGGTTTCATCCAGCAGTGGATAAAAAAGGCCTGAAAAAGAAGAAGAAGAAGACTGTGTGAACTAACATATTTACTTAATATGTAAGTGTTTTGATTGGAACTGCAATCTTGCATGTGCTGGAAAAAATAAATCCCAACTTAATTATCTGATTGATCAGAATCATCATAAACACACACAAAAGCTTCAATCTTACGCCCTTTGCGTGGGGGTTAAAAATAGTCCTAATTGCGTTCCCTTTGATGTCGTTACGTCCCGAAAACTCCCGACAATCGCCGACCGTAGTTCCTTAACAAGATTACTTCCCGAAATGTTTTCCTTTTAGCATTTTTAATTAAATTATTGTTTTTTAAGTCCTTCGGGTGCTCCAGGACTCTTTGAACGCTTTGTTTTTCGATTCAATCAATATTGTACTCGTAAGGTGAGAAAGGATTCCATTATTGGTCCTCTTAATGTGGCTCATGCGACGCAGTATATTAGACTAATGCGAGGAAATTGCAGGCAACCACCGGGTAGGGCAGTAATCTTTGAGCTGAGGCTATATTGCAGGGTATTCCCCTGGGTTTCACTCCGCAGTTAAACCCCTTCAACACGGTCGGGACCAACCGCCGACCGTCGTGTCGCTTGCGTTGGCCGACAGCGTTCCATACGGTTGGGGCCGACCACGGACTATGCGCTCGCGACCAAGGCCGTTGACATCAACCAAATATCGGTCGGGTCAACCGATTTCTACACTGTCCCTTTTTAAATAACCCGACAAAGGACACGATGGTTGGCGGTTGGTCCCGACCGTGTAGAAGGCCTTTTAAGGCATGTTCGGCCGGCGCGCCTCCCGGGCAGGCGTATGGCAGTAGGTTGTCGCTCGGCATTCGGTTGGCACGCTAGTCGCGTCGCGCGTAATTATATTTCTGTGATTTTTGCAACAAATACTGACTTCTAAACGATCTTATAATCCGTATAAAAGATATTGTTGCGTTTAAAGGTAGTTTAATTAATACGCACTGTTATCTTTCTTGATTTATAATACCTACTGAAATATCGGCGAGTGGGAACCCTGTGCTCTCAGTTTCGGTTCAGCGGTGCCCAACGGAATATGAACGCTCGTATCACACGATAAGCTTCAATTTCGCGTGCAAGCAGTTAACGGTCGTAAGAGTAGGCAAAATTTTATACCTACCTAAAGTTGACTTTCTTTCGAGAGTGATCATTCTGTACGCTAGTACTATTAGTTATTCTGTGGTATAGCTTAGAGTAATGGCGTGCAGTGGACCAGCTCTAAGGTTGGCAGCTGCTAGTCGCAGGTTGCAACTGCAGCAAGACCACTATAATATTGTCACACCTATTGTACCTAACCTGGACATATTCATACGTCAAAACCTTGTCACTGTAAATCATCATCATCCCAGCCTATGTCAGCCTACGTCCCACTGCAGGGCACAGGCCTCCTCTCAGAATGAGAGAAGTTGGGCCGTTGTTACCGCGCGTGCCCAATGCGGATTAGAAACTTCACACACACCATTGAATTCTTCGCAAGTGTATGCAGGTTTCCTCACGATGTTTTCCTTCACCGTATAGCTCATGGTAAATTACAAATGTAATTTTGCACATAAACTCCAATATTTCAAACCACGACCCTCTACTTGAGATTTTATAAGTCAAACCACTAGGCCACCATGGCTATATGGTCACTGAACGCTTTCTGTCAATTTTACACAAAAGTTCGAACGCAAAATGACAGCGACAAAGTACTAAAGCGTAAACATATCTCTGACCTCGACAACCAATTGGTAAAGAAAGGTATACGTGACGAACCCAGCGAAGACTCCAATCCAAGATTTTACAAAAACAAGCCGCAGCCCGAGGTTAATTCCATATTCATCCCGCGCGTCAAAAACTGAACAATTCCCAAGTAATTTCCAAAGTTAGAATGGTATTATAATCTCTCCGAGAAATTGTTAATAATTTATGGGCGAAGACTAGAGGACGGTAATCGAGTGCTTTAAAACTTGAGGGCAATTGTGTAGATGTTTTTAGCAATGAAATTTAATGGTTGGATAATAGTCTCGGAAAGTTTCGGGCGGCGCAGTCAAAAGCTGCCGCTTAACAAGTGTTTAATTGCGGGATCAAATTAGGCGAAGGCTGGACGTTTCATAAATACTGTATTCATCATCATCATCATCATTTCCGCTGCTAGACATAGTCCTCCCTCATTGACGCCCAAACATTACGGTTGGAAGCGACTTGCATCCACCCTGAACCTGCGGGCTTCACCATCTCGTTGGTGGACGTCCCACGCTGCGCTTGCCAGTTCGTGGTCTCCATTCGATTTTGGGCCCCGACGGCCATCTAGATCTGTTCTGCGTGCTATATGGCCTGCCCATTGCTATTTCAGCAAGGTAATCCGTTTGACTGTAAATACTGTAGTAGTCTACTGATATCTTTATAAATAAAAAATAATTGCCAAATTTGTTGCTAAGCGCAAAACTTGAGAGCCACTGCTTCAAACTGTATAATTCTTTTTTGTTGTGTGTAATTGTCTGATAAAGGTTTTTATGAAAAATAAACTTCAGTGGATGCGAAGCCGTGGGCATCAGCTAGTTTTTTGTCTCGAAAATGTCCTAAATTCTCATGAGCCGCAGACAAACTTGTAGGTATTTTATTTTTATTGAATGAATGAATGAACAGTTTATTCACAGAACATAATAATATGGTACAAATAGGGTGTTAACAAAATTAATTACATTATTATCCAGATATGTTCGGCCATCAGGCATGTGAAATGTGTAGGGCAACACTATATCATAAGGGTGGTCATTCTTTAAGGATACGACAGACATCGCGTGACCAGTACCAAGTAAATTTATTAGGGAGTATTATGAGATTATTATGTCACAAAATACTAATACACTACCCGCGCAATCAATCTAGATTAGAGACGTACAGAAGTGAATAATGTCATAAGTCAAATACTTATAATTTGCATTCATGCATATGCGTGGAAAGAGGTATTTAGAATACAAAACTTTTTTGCTGACTGTACTTTTTGTTAACCATTATCTGCATTTTCATTCAACCTCCGTAATGCACACCAAGTTTCAAGTTACTTTTCGACTAGAAGTGGATCAAATTTAACTATCTAGATTTGGTTTCTGACAGACGGGCACTGGAACTAGAAGTTAAGTTTTTATCGGGAGCGTGTCTGGTGGCATAAAATTTTTAGGCATAATGTAAAGTTCGTCATAATTTTTGTTTGTCATAATTTGTTTCCCCGTCGAAAACGTTAATTTTTCAGATTTTTTTTTTTTTTATATAAGAGGGGGCAAACGAGCAGACGAGTCACCTGATGGAGAGCGATCACCGTCGCCCATGGGCACCCGCAACATGGTCAGCCTGTAGAACTCTATACTTAGGTAGGTAGGACTATACGTTATGATAAACATTACATTATGACCTTCAACAATTATGAAAACTGATTTTCTGATTCTGATTCGATATGGACCCCTATTTTCATAACGACCGGGTTTTATTCCCGGACTGAGTAAGTATAAGTTCTTTATAATCTATGAATTGTCTTCAAAGTTGTATTTTTCTTGTCACGAATATCGATGACATAGTTTCGTCGAACAGATTTTTATTTGTATTATAGTTTCAGATTTACCTACACCATCCCATCTAAATGAGCCATCCTATATAATACTAATTAGTGTAAAAAAAAAAATATATCACGGGACAATTCACACCAATTGACCTAGTCCCAAAGTAAGCTAAGCAAAGCTTGTGTTATGGGACATCAAAGTAAATTAGTAAGGAAACTTGTGTTCGATTTCGTTTTGTAGCTGACTTTTATTCAATGGTAACTTCGTAACTATGATTCAGATACCTATATAAATGATTAATTACCCCGTTGTCAGTCACTATTATCTCCTATTTACTATAGTTTTATTTTTAGGGGGAAGCTGTACGGAAATTAAAATAAATTGAATATTAAAAAGCCAAAATAAAACTGTTTTGGATCAAACATTCTTAATAAACTGTTAATGATAACAAATCGATTTGGGTGCAGTTCTGTAGTAAGTTTGAAGCATTACTGTTTATTAGGAGAAGCATTTCTAAACCAGTTCTAATGACTAATTTTTTTTCCGATTTAGGCTGCGTATCCACCGGAGCTGTGCGAGGATGCGTTGCGAGGGATGTGTCTGTCATGAACCAATAGAAACACTTCATTTAAAAGGTCCTAAGTGAATGAAGTGCTTCTATTGGTTCATGACAGACACATCCTTCGCAACGCATCCTCGTACATCTGTGGTGGAAACACAGCCTTACATAGGTACTATTATGGGGACACTTTTGCACCTAACTGTAGTTCTTAGGCATAAATTTTTAATGGATATTTTTTGTTTTTTTTTTTCAATGTACCTATAGGTATAGGTACTGTGGGACTGTAGCTAGAATTTAGGTAGATAAGTACGAGGATACGCGCGTGATGCTTAGCAAATAATAAAATGGTTATCTTCATACGTGGATTTATTCCTTGAGATCAGTATAACTAGGTTACAACATCATGACCAGCACCTTCGGCTGTCCGGAGCAACCTGCCCTGGCTCGTATACCGTTGACAATTCTATTTATTTAAAATCAAGTTCTAGAAATTATGTCTAAATTTATTACATAACAAATTTAGACTAACCCGCCAGTAGCGGCAGGCCTCATGCATGCCATGTACTTACGCGCGATATTTACCTACCGCGGGGACGATCTCCTGCGATCGAAATTCCAGTAGGTTGTCACAAGCGCGCGCCGACGCACGTTCATTCGTGTTCCACGGAAAAAATATGCCGCCTGGACTTTTATAAGTGAATAGTGAAACAGGGGGCAAATTTTAATATGACTATGCTAGAAATAATAGCTAATATAATATAACAATTTGGAAGTTCGTATCGTGCTGTCCCTCTTAGTCTTCTATAAAAAGCTATAAGCGTGAAAGTTGACCTTCGTATCTAGTATAACGCTAGGGTACTGTGAGCATGGCAATGTGTTCTGCGCATTACAATAAATATCATTTTTTGTTAGGATTCCAGAGCTAAAATGGCAAAAACGGAACCCTTATAGTTTCGCCATGACCGTCTGTCCATTTGTCCGTCCGTGGCTTAGCTTAGGGAATATTAGTGCTACAAAGTTTGCATGGATATAATATATAGCAATTATCCCGACAAAATGGTAAAACAACATGTAGAAAAAAAAAATCCAAACTGCCAGCCCTTGTTACTGTCGACACGCACACATTCTTAAGGAGACGGAGTAGTTTAATCTGTGGCTACAATCGCGGTAAGTACCAAGATTTTGTACGGGATGCAGTATCTGTTACGAAGTATCAGTATCAGTTGTATCGAAGTATCAGTTGGCGGCGTTGGATTCGGTGGAGCATCGAGCCCGAAGACTCATTGGTGATAGTTCGTCAATCGGTGGTAGGCTGCAGAGCCTCGAGCACCGTCGTCGAGTTGCTTGTCTGTCTGTTTTTTATCGCATACATTTTGGAGAGTGTGCGCAGGAATTACTTAATTTAATTCCTCCATCTCCATTTCACCAACGGACATCCAGGCGAGGGGAACGTCTTCATCCTTATGTGGTTAGTATTCCAGTGGCCCGTACGAAGCGCTTCGCGTCATTCTTCCTAATGCGAACTGCTAAAGAATGGAATTCGCTCCCGTCGTCTGTATTTCCTGATAAATTCAACCTAGGTCTCTTCAAGGCTAGAGTGAATAGGCTGTTACTGAACCAGTGAGGTACACCTTTGGCCTCATCTGCACTTTTCATCAGGTGAGAAAGTGGTCAATCACGGGTCAGTTTTATGTAAAAAAAAAAAAAATTAAGTAACTATTAAGTAATCTGTGGTAGCGGTATAGAGCCGTGCCTACAGACCTACAATTCAATTGAGAGCACATTCTATCTCACAATTTCTGTATAAAATCGAGTGGGTTGCCAGTAATTGCGTCGCGCGTCTTCATTTATGTTCGGAGGGTTTCGTGCTCCTGTCACGCTGCGGTATTAGGGTACCGTGCGATACCCAAATAAATTTTCGTCAGCAGAACACCAGTTTGACAGTTAACTTGATAAGGTCTCAGTGGGATTATAGCACAAAATGAGGCCGTTGAGTTCTGCGCGAAGTAATACGACGACAGAGAGTGTGAAGTTCCCAACGCACTGGGCCCGCGTGGGAATTACGGCCCAAGCTCTCTCATTCTGAGAGGAGGCCTGTATTATGGATGATGATGAGAGAGTAAACAGGTATGTAGGTTTAAATTTTACAGTACAGTTCATCATCTTCATCATCTCAGCCGATATACGGTCAGTGAGAGCGCCGGGGGCCCAATACCTCACCCCTTCCCTCTTCCCATCCCTCACCCCCTTCCCCTGTTCCCTTTCCTTTAGGGCCGACAACGCACTGGCATCGCATAAAGCGCTGCGGGTGTCTATGGACAGTGGTGATCATTTAACATCAGGTGACCCACTAGTTCGTTTGTCTGGCCTTTATAACATAAAAAAAAAAAAAAACCTCCAATGTACAGCACTGGCATCATTTCATTCTGAGAGGGTTTTGGCTGTAGTTCCGACGCGGGCCCAGTGTGGATTGGAAACTTTACACACACCATTGAATTCTTCTCAGGATCAGGTTTCCTCACGTTCCTCTTCACCATAAAGCTTATGGTAAATTTCAAATCATCATTATCATCATTTCAGCCGTAGGACGTCCACTGCTGGACATAGGCCTCCCTCATTGATACCCAATTATTGCGATTGGAAGCGACTTGCATTGTCTTGCATCTACCTTGAACCTGCGGCCTTCACCAAATCGTCTGACCATGTCGTTGGTGAACGACCCACGCCGCGCTTGCCAGTCCGTGGTCTCCATTCGAGAACTTTTTTACACTCTTGCCTCGTCACCTCGCCTCGCGCCTCGCCTCGTCGTCTCGCTCCGGACGCGAGCCTCAAAATCAAGGCAAATCACGAGACGAGGCGCGAGGCGCGCCTGTTCACACTCTCGTCTCGTGGCTCGTCCCGCAGTTCGTCTCGCCACTCGTACGCGAGTGTAAACCAGGTATAACGGCCAACGGCCATCTGTTCTGTGTAATTTCAAATGTTATCCAAAAAACTGAGAGGTGCGACCCCGGGTTTGAACCCACGACACTCTGCTTGAGAGGCCACAGGTCAAAACACTAGGCAGCCAGGGCTTTTTGGCAACAAAAATTAAAGATTCACTGTAGTGAAATGTTCACAGTAATACATGTACGGTTAACCACTTTTAACTGTTGAGCAATTTGCCACTTTTTGCATTTTAGCCGTGTAATGCGAATCAAGATATACGTGTATAAGCGGCTACTAGTGTTGTTGCGATAGCGATAGTCTATCGATAATATCGTGGGCGTGAAAATCAGTCATACTATCGACCCTTGACGATATTATCGTTTGATGAAAATAAGTAATACTATTACTAAAGATCGATAGTATCGATACTATTGCTAAAGATCAAATAGTAATACTATTGCTAAAGATCGATAGTATCGATACTATTGCTAAAGATCAAATAAGTAGTATTACTTATTTTCATCTATCGATAGTATCGATAGTATCGACTTTTTTGACGCGATATTATCGATACTATCGGTCAAGTTCAATAGTATCGTCCAATTTTCACTAGTATGGTAAGGGTCGATAGTTTCGATAGGACTATCGATAGTATGACTGTTCTTCAAGGTTAACTGGATGCTGTTTTGCAAATAGTGTGATTAATTCTGCAATAGAATGTCAACCCTTAGAAAATAATTTATACAGTTGACATTTTATTACAAAATAACAGTGAGTTGACTCAGTATTGCAAAACAGCATCCAACTATCGCTAACGATCTCTATCGCAACTACACTGGCGGCTACACCCGATTTGCATTACGCGGCTAAAATACGAATAGACGCAATTTGCTCAGCAATTAAAATTGTTGACTGTACCTTGTACACTGATACGAGGTTCAATATATCCCGTATGCGTGTGACATGAACACAGAATGAACCGTTCTCTTTACTTCTAAAAAACGAAGTACATTTGTAAAATATTGTTTTCCTACTAAAAAGCTCACATCATTAGAAACTATTAAAAAGGTCCGATGAAAATTGTATCAATTTAAAAAATATCGTGGTAACTTTAAAAAACCTCGTATCTGAAACCAATGTGCAAACTAAACTAAACCTTAAAGCATACGAAGGAAAGTTTACTAAAGAAAAATTATCAATGTTTAGATACGAGCTTTTTTAAAGTAGTGGCGATATATAACACGCGAATATTTATAAAGAATGATTTATGGGTCGCGTGTAGCACGATTAACATTCTAAAATGACCACATACTCGTAACTATATTTTATTGAGGACAGCCTATACCCGCGGCTTCGTGGGCGTAAATGATTAGATTATCATCATCTTCAAAGTTCGCCAACATAGTCCTTTTTGGTACGGAACATGCACTAAATAATGCGGGGGGGGGGAGTTTAAAGAGGGGATGAAAATTTCATTGATTTTGCCGTAGGATGCACCGTTTTCAAGATATTTGACAAAACACCGGTTCTCATCCGATCGCCGAGGTTAAGCAACGTCGGGCGCGGTCAGTACTTGGATGGGTAACCGCCTGGTTTCATTTTTGTTTTTTGAATGTTTTGTTATTTTGTTATGACGTTGTCACGTTAAACTATCGTCCGTAAACCGACTTTACAGACAACCGGTTTTTGTTCTACGTTATAACATGCGATCAGTCTAATGACTATGAGCAAAAGTTCGTGCACGTAAGTAGAGTTGGTTCCTCAGTGGGAGCCCCTCCATCTGTGGCTGAATCTTCAAGTAAGTTGATCCAGTTCTACAAGTCTGGCCTCTTAAGATGTCTTATCTGGTCAGGTTCAATAAGACAAGTAAGCCTGCCAGCTGGTTTAGGTGTACCGTTTACATAATAAAATTATAATAGATATATCTCTATCAGAAATTCACTTGGCTCCTTGCGACCCGGAGTTTAATGCGAATCGACCCCTATTTTATCTCACCTCACCAGAGTTTTTTCGGAATCGCTGTGAGACTTTTCACAGTTCATAAGTCCTTGTCCTAAATTAAATAAAGATAATTTGATTTTGACTTCGAACAGATTCCGTTTCTTCGATTCATGTTACTTGAATTACAAACTAATTGTTTTTTATCGGAAGTACGTTTTCTTGAAAGACAAGTTTGGAGAATTCCGCTTGAGTACCTGAAAAACTTTATTGTTTTAAAAATATCAAGCGCTTAAGAAGCGTAAGCGAAGAGGTTAGTTTGCCGAAAAACTGATTTAAATTTGAATTCAACTTATTTGCTAACCTCTCCTTTAATTACCCAAAATAAAATGTAAAAAACAAGGTAATGAATGGTCCGTAGCGAATTTTAATTCCAGCCATAATGGATTAGGTTTATTAACATATCCTCAATTCTAACCGCATGCCGTATCCCCTTGTTTTAAAGTTCACAGTGTCCCAGCAAATAAATGTTGTACCCTTTGTTTTATTTGGAACTCTTTCGCGATTAAATTTAGATCTAAAATTGGGCTGCCGTATTGTAATTTCGTTTAGAAACGGACGCCTCGGTGGAAGTAATACCAATTAATTCTGGTTTTTCTCCTAATGCCAAGATTACTGGTTATCAGGGCCTGTTTTTTGTGCAAATTACTTTTATCGTGGCAATACGGCGGTTTTCCTTTGTTTTGGTTGCTTTTTAAAGCTCCAGCAGATATTTGAGAGCTTCTCCAAAAACAAATAATTTGATAACAATTAAATTATTACGAATTTCAAGGAACTCTACGAGAGTTTTGTTATATGTACAAGGTGAAATTTCGGGGCGAGACTCGTCGTCTCACCAGGTTGTGACACCATTACTATACGACGGAAACTCCTATTTCTAGCCTATTTGCCTCTATAATAAGTCTCTATAGTGGTGTGACAACTTGGTGTGGCCACGAGTCTGGCCCTGAAATTTCGTATGATGCAAAATTAGTATTTCTAAGTCAATGAAAGCTGGACCAACTAAATTGTCAAAAGATACTGCATATATTTAGACGTTACTTTGTGGAGTTCTATGTTAAAATAATTGCAATACTTATTTTGCTCCTCCGCAATGTAGTGGGGCCAAGTCCTGCAAAATAGCTACGTTTGCATTGAAAATATGCATTTTAGAAGAAAGAAAGAAAATACATCATACATAAATGATTTTGTATTTGTATTTGTACATTTATTTACAACAACACAAGAAACATAAATATTTTACAAAAATAACAGTTTTTCATGTAATTTTGCCGGCTTCCCTAAGCTAAATACTGAAATTAACTTACGCAATCGTAACTAAACCTACAACCAAAAGAACCATCATCAGTGGTTGATGATCCTACGATGGGCCATCGAAGAATGAGCTCGCTCAGAACGATGCAGTTAGTATGGAAAAGTGGATACTTAAGTTAGGGAACCGACCCTACCTAATTATTTCCATCTTTTCTGGAACATTCAGACGTAATCCTTTTTCACAGATGTGTAAACGTGAGTATGTGTTCTTTGTTTTACCAAATTCGTATATGTGCATAGTTTAAACGTTCGTGAAATAGGATTACAAGATTGGTATGGAGAACTTTTTGTATTTTTAGTTTCAATTCCTTTTTTAGGGTTCAGTAGTCAACTAGGAACCCTTATAGTTTCGCCATGTCTGTCCGTCTGTCTGTCTGTCTGTCCGCGGCTAAGCTCAGAGATCGTTAGTACTAGAAAGCTGTAATTTGGCACGAATATACACATCAGTCACGTCAACAAAGTGGTAAAATAAAAAATAAAAAAATAATTTTTTTTAGGGTACCTCCCATAGACGTAAAGGGGGGGGTGATTTCTTTTTCTCGACTAATCCTATAGTGTGGGGTATCGTTGGATAGGTATTTTAAAACCATTGCGGGGTTGCTAACATGATTTTTCTATTCAGTGATCTGTTTGCGAAATATTCAACTTTAAAGTGAAAATTTTCATTAAAATCGAGCGTCCTCCCCCCCTCTAAAATCTAAACTGTCAGGTGGAATAATTTGAAAAAATTCAGAATGGTAGTAAATATATCAAATTTACTAGGAAAATTATAGCGGCTAAGATTGCTTGGAAATTATTTGTTGTTTAAGAGTAAATAGTAGCCTAAAACATACCTAAACTTGGATGATTCCGTACACATACGAAATCCTTAGAAAAATATTACTTGATTTTTTTGTAATGGCTACGGAACCCTACCTTGGGCGTGTCCGACACGCTCTTGGCCGGTTTTTTAGTTATCTTATCGCTGCAATTAGTGAGTGCTGAAACGTGTGATGCATAGAAAAATGACGGTGTCTATATCCCGACCAGTTGGGGTGTAGGGGTAAAGCACGCAGCACGGAATGCTGAGGACATGGGTTCGATTCCCAGTGCTAGTATGAAAAAGGATTACGTCAGGGCTTTGTTTTATGTGTATAAACGGTCGTTTAAATCTGGCTTGGTTAAACAACGTCTTAACTAAAAATAACTTAATCTTGCATGGTCAAAAAAATTAAATCACATCACAGGTATACCTAAAACGTAACTAATACAGGGAAAAGTTAGTGTAAGTCATAGCTTGTACTAACACGACATCCCTCCTAACATACCTCAAGTCCTAGACTTGGCAGAGAGCCAGCAATGATTAATTATTCCTCATTTGTAAGAATTAAGCTAACGGATCTTAATTGCGTACTAACGTAAACTGCGACATTATGTGCTAATGATAATTGTTATTTTATTACCATGGCCGCAGTAGTCTAGTGGTTTGACCTATGGCCTCTCAAGCAGAGGGTCGTGGGTTCAAATCCCGGCTACGTTTATGCAAGAAATGCGTGTTCATGTTGTTCCTCCACCTCCCACTGTACGAACATACACAAATCACACAAACCCAACTATCACTACCACCAAACTACACTGACTCGTTTCGAACTCAACCAGACCTGGTCCTCAGAGTATCGCAACCGTTCACTATGCTACCAGATGTTAGTCCACATTTGACACCATAGACATCTGAGACATGTGGTAGCATACCTAGTGAACGCTTGCGATACTCTGGAGATGAGCTCTGATTAAGTTCGAAACGCATCAGTGTAGTTTGGTGGTGGTAATAGTTGGGTTTGTGTGATTTGTGTGTGTTCCTGCAGCGTGGAGGTGGAGGAACTGCAT
Source organism: Archips crataeganus (assembly GCA_947859365.1). Taxonomy (NCBI): domain Eukaryota; kingdom Metazoa; phylum Arthropoda; class Insecta; order Lepidoptera; family Tortricidae; genus Archips; species Archips crataeganus. Next base: position 19,621,670 of record OX402057.1, on the reverse strand, counting down.
GAACACACATTTCTTGCGTAAGCGTAACTATCATAAAGGTCACGGGTGAGCAACATAAAATAATTGTTTCAGTTCATTGATATGGACCTCCGCAAAATAACGCCTGATCCAATAAACCATGATGATTTTTAAATCAAAATGTTTACTCTATGTATAAGTAAAATGGCCGTCGGAGTGTAAAACAAATAAATCGCTTCACGAAGATTAAAAGCATTATTTGAATCGAGAGAACTCCAAATATTTGAATTAAATGTTTATAAGCGGCGATAGAGAATCGTTTAATTAATTAAGTAATTACGTAAAGGGCAAGGGATCACATAACTTTGTAATTTGATAGATTTGGGTTGGATGCCCGTTGCTAAGTGTTTTTGAGGTTTCGCTGTTGTTTTTTTAGTTTACTGGCTGCCAGGTAAAATGAGGAGTTGGTTAAAAAAGGTGTGTCCTACAGCGTTTTATCTAATTCCACTATAATAACGTTCACAAATTATAATAAACAATAGACATAATAACGTAATCCTTTATTTTTATAATCGGCTTTCTTCGTCCAAGCAGATATTAATAAAAGGAGAAATAAAAGTCAAAATCAAAGTCAAAGTGATTTAATTGTAAACATAAGCCTACAGCTGATGCAGTGGTGGAAAAGTTTGGTATGCAACATTATGTTTTGTCGATAGGCGTACAACAAACATGGATAAAATTGCAATTGAAACTAGGATTACTAATTAGGAATGTCCAAAAAAATTACCCATGGTTTACATTTTTTTTTGTATAGAAAAGTCAATCATAAGAAACTAATTCCAATATTTTTTCATTTCAAAATTAAATTAGATCCATTTATTCATAGAAGACAAATAATAAGAAACAATACTTAACAATAATTAAAACTATAAACTAAATATCTAACTTAAAAACTACTAGACTATAAGTCTAAAAAAGGTCCCCGTGGCATCGTACCCAAAAGGCTGGCAGCGTTCCCTCGTTGAATGGCGATGGCTATTCGTTGAGAGAGATAGCTGCCGGCCCTTTGGTCTCCTGTGGTGCAGAATTAAATTAGATTCATCAACATCATCTCAGCCGTAGGACGTCCACAACTGGACATAAGCCTTCCTCATTGATACCCAATCATTACAGTTGCAAGCGGCTTGCATTCTAAATTATTCTATTCTCCACAGAATAAACTACAACTTATATTTCAATGACAAATGAAGATCATTGCTTATTTGACATGTAATAAATGCATTAAAATATAATAAAAAATAAAACTACAGAAAACGATTTAAAAAACATTTATCTCGAAATGGTTTTTGATTTACTTTACATTACAAAAAAATAGACATCCCCAATTATATAATACAATTAAGAAAATAAATAATAATATTTTACATAAGCACGTTATGATATTAATATCTCAACGAGTTTAAATGTGCTAAGTACGTATACCGAACTGACAAATTCAATAAGAAAATGAATGAAATCACGTTTTGCAACTGAAATAACATTTCTTTTGCCAACATCACTCTGTAACAGGGATTTATTCAAGCTGAAACCCAAAAAGCGTGTATGAAACAAACGAAGCAAAAAAACACCAAAACTTAAGTACACCTTTATTCACTTCACTGGTTTTGCTCGAGTATGGGGGAGCACACTTGTATCTTTATAAAATGTAAAATGTTTTCTAAAAACATTTGCTATTTCTGTATTTTAATCCGGTTACAGACAGCATCTTCAGCTCTTTTAACGCTGAACGAAAAGTCTGTTGTCTATGATACCTACTCGGAAAAAAATAGTTCTGTACTTACGAATATTCCGTTGAAATTCGAAAAGGGGCGGAATTTTTATCCAGTATGTACTTCTTCAGTTTTTTTTATCTCGCTCACAATTAACGAAAAGTTTTAAATTTCGATGTAAAGGTTATTTATGTTTGTTTACTTGAATAAATTATTTTTCCCATAAAATAGTCCTTAAATTCATAATTTACATTACTCGTTCGTGTTCGAGTCTCAGGGTAGGTATGTAATATGTAAAAGAAAAGGTGACATTTGCAGTCTCTGACCTCATGTGACGTTCAAGAAAAGAACAACCGTAAGCCTTTCATGGTAGGAGTGAAAAGGATATAAAACGTGTGTTGATGTAAATGTTAACCTATCTATATAGCTACAATTGTACAAAAGCCTATGATCTGTATTGTCATTAACATACGTCAGTCGCAAATTAAACTCAATCGAACCACACGTATTTCTTTTAAATAAATCCTACAAAATCAAGCCATCCAAATCTCAACCTTATCACCTCAACATATGGTCACAATCGAACCGGATCACTTACGCTGCGGACACTCGCCGGCCGAGCTACGAGAACAAAAGAACCTGCATTCCAGAGAGATAAGAAGCCCGGCGATCTATTCAATTGCATCGAACTTGAGATTATTACGGAAAAGTAAACAACTTTTATGGTTTAAAGTTATAAAAACAATTAGTACGAGTTAAATTTACACTAATTAAACAAAACATTTGAAGAATACGTGAAGTATGGCTACTCAAGAACAGACACTCGCCGTGCTTGAAGATACTGCTACTTTGTTAAAAAAAACACAAATTAACTTGAAGAAATGTCCGAAGGCCAGACTAACAAAGGGATACATTGAGTCACGGATGAAAATTATAGACGATTACTGGACAACTTTTAAGGATGCACACAAGCAATTAGTGAAAATTACTCCAAAGGAAAATCGAGGAATTTTACCATACTTTCTTAACGAAGAGTATTATATCTACGAAGATTTATATAACGTATTACAAGGTGATTTAGGAGATATGCTGACGAGCTTATCACAGCAATCAACTATGGAGTCTGTAAATTCGAGCCTAATCGAGAGTGCACAAAACAACCTTGTACGGTTGCCGAGGCTTCAGCTTCCCACGTTTACCGGACGTTACGAAGAGTGGCCCACGTTCCAGGACTTGTTTATTTCGTTGGTGCATAACAATAAATCTCTCAGTGATGTACAAAAGTTACATTATTTGAAGACAAGTGTTACCGCAGAAGCCGAGTCATTGTTAAAGCATGTGCAAGTTACGTCAAATAATTATTCACAAGCATGGGATATTTTGAAAACGAGGTATGGCAATAAAAGACTTAATTTGAATCACAATTTGAAGAGATTACTTAATCAACGAAAAATTACTACCCAATCAGCTGTTCAATTTAAATGTTTGGTAGATACTTCTACTGAATGTTTGAATAACCTTAAAAACATGCAAATCGACACGAGCTCTTGGGATTCGATAATTATATTTCTGCTCGTCCAGAAATTGGACCCAGAGACACATAAAGAATGGGAAGAGTATTCGTATAAGAATGACTCCGAGCCACTGCCCACATGGACTGATTTCAAGACATTTTTAGAAACCAAGTTCCGTACATTGGAGTTAATTAATGCAAATACACGAGAGATTAAGCAAATCAAAGAAAAATCATTTCATGTTGCCACGCCGACTGTTGTTAAACATTGCGTTATGTGCAAAGAGAGCCATACACTATGCCACTGTAAAGAGTTTACCACTTTGGAACCTACAAAGAGATACGAGTACGTTAAAAACAAAAACCTTTGTTTTAACTGTCTAGTACCAGGACATTCAGCGTCAAAGTGCAGAGTACCTATGTCCTGTAGAATATGTCAACGACGTCATCATTCTCTTTTACATCAACATAATGAAAGGGAGCCCGCGGGATCCATGAAATCTTCACAACCGCGAGCTTCAGTGCAACATGTTGTAGAAGAGCAAGAAGAATTAGTAGCTAATACAATGATCGCGTCACATCTCACTACTAGACCAGGAGTAGCACTACTAGCCACTGCTGTGGTGGAAGCAACAAGCAAGCTGGGTCACATCATTCCACTGCGCGCGCTGGTAGATCAAGGTTCCCAAGCGTCGTTCATCAGCGAAAAGGCGACTCAACTACTTAAGCTAGATCGACAACCAGCAAAGGGAAGCGTCACAGGGGTGGGGTCTACAAGAACAAATATCAAGCACGTGGTTCAACTTCAACTGAAGTCACGGTGGGATCCATCATAAGCAACGTCATGCCTAAGCAACTGACCACGAAGATACCCACCAAAGAAATTATGACACAAACATGGCCACACCTAGAGGGACTACAACTGGCTGATCCGACTTGGTTCACGTCAGGACCTATCGACCTTCTTCTAGGCGTCAAAGAATATGCAAGAATAGTACAACAAGACTTAATCAAAGGTCCACCAGGTACTCCAAGCGCACATAAAACCAACCTGGGTTGGATTCTTTTTGGAGAAGTCTCGTCAAAAACACAAGAAGTTACTCACCTGGTTATGCATCATCAAGTTGACATGGAAGACATGCTGAAAGCTATATGGGAAATTGACACAGACACTAAAAGACACTTAACACAAGAAGAGAAATTATGTGAAGAAATTTATGAAAAGACAACTAGTAGAAACAAAGAAGGACGATACATAGTCAAACTTCCATTTAAAACTGATAATCCACAATCTCCCGACGGAAACACAAAAGAGATAGCTGCAAACCGATTTCTTCAGTTGGAGAGAAAATTCAGCAAGTCACCGGGCCTGAAATCAGAATACACAAAAGTTATTAAAGATTACATAGATCAAGGGCACATGGAAGAAATACCTAAGGAAGAAAAAGAAACAAACAAATCAGTTTACTTACCACACCATGCTGTTGTTCGCGAAGACAAAGAAACCAGTCGCACGCGCGTTGTTTTCAATGCTTCCTGTAAGGGATTGAATAATATATCGTTGAATGAAGAATTAATGGTTGGGCCTCAGCTACAAGACGATTTGAGAAACCTTTTAATGAGATGGCGAATGAAAAAGATTGCATTTGTGGCAGATATCGCACAAATGTATCGTCAAATTTTGGTTGCTCCTGAAGACACGGATTATCAACGGATTGTCTGGAGAGAAAACGCATCCGAAGATTTAAGAGACTACCGTCTACTAAGAGTTACGTTTGGCACGGCACCAGCCCCGTACTTAGCTGTCAAAACACTACAGCGCGTTGCTACAGATGAAGGACGTGAAAAAACAGAAGCTGTAAAAATAATTAAAGAGGATTTTTACATGGATGACTTACTGTCTGGTGCATCGACTCCTGAAGAGGCTATTTCAGTTGCTAAAGAAGTTTCAAACATTTTAAACAAGGGTGGATTTCATCTGACAAAATGGGCATCAAACAACATGGAATTTATGAAAGCTTTTGATGCAAACGAAAGATCAACTAATGCTCATGTACAACTGAACCTTGATGGTACCATAAAAGCTCTTGGAATAGTTTGGAATTTAGGAAAAGACACATTTCAATACAATTCGTCTTTACTACCGATGACGAAAAACGTAACTAAACGAAACATTTTATCTGATGTACAGAAACTATTTGACCCACTTGGATGGATTGCACCTAGTACGATTATGGCAAAGATATTTATTCAGAAATTATGGCTCGAAAAGGTGAACTGGGATGAGAGTGTAAGTTCTGGTCTGGAACAAAAATGGAGAAAAATAAGAGAAGATTTTGAAAATGTTACCGACATACAAATAGACCGATGGCTTTACACTGATCATTTAGACATCAAATCCATTCAAATCCATGGCTTTAGTGATGCATCGATGCATGCATATGCGGCTGTAGTCTACATAAGAACTGAAACAAAGAATAAAATTAAATGTAAACTCGTCGCTGCTAGAACTAGAGTAGCACCACTGAAGACTATTTCATTGCCACGCCTGGAACTTTGTGGAGCCTTATTGCTCTCCAACTTAATGAAGCAAGTTGGGCAAGCTATGAGAATACCTACCTCTCAGATGTACGCTTGGACAGATTCATCCATCGTGATCGCGTGGCTTTGTGGAGAACCCAACCGATGGAAGCCTTTCGTAGCCAATCGAGTTGTAGAAATAGTTGAAAACCTAAACAACAAACATTGGCACCATGTTCAATCTAATGAAAACCCAGCAGATGTGGCCTCTCGAGGAATACTACTGGCGGAGTTGAAGACGCATGCCCTGTGGTGGAACGGGCCGAGCTGGCTATCTGAAAAAGAAATAAAAATTAATACAACAGAAATACATACAACAGATGAAGAAATGAAAACAGCTAAAATGTATACTTACTTCAATGCTGAAGAACAAAACAAATTAAGTACTAAATTAACTGCACAATTTGAAGGGTTTGACTCCTTGGAAGAACTGATAAAAGCCATAACCTATTGCCGAAGATTTTTAAACTGTAAAAAGAAAACAGAAAATATTAATAATGACTTCACAACAATGGAATTAGACACATCACTTACTATTTGCATTATAAAGGTACAAGAAGACGAATTTAGAGAAGAAATTGAAAGATTGAAATCAAACCAACAAGTAAAAAGAACGAGCGTACTGCGATTGCTGAACCCGTATCTAGATGAAAATAATATACTCAGGGTGGGCGGTCGCCTCCGGCATGCTAAGCTTGACAACGATAGAAAACATCCCGTTATTTTGGGACATCAAAACCACCTAACGCGTTTAATCATTGCTGATGCACATAATAAGACGCTACATGGAGGATTGGCGCTAATGATGTGCAACTTACGCTCGAAATATTGGATTTTAAGAGCCAAGTCACTGACGAAAGGTTACATAAAAAAATGCCTAATTTGTGCAAAGCAAAGAGCCACAGCTAAATCTCAAATTATGGGAGACCTCCCAGAAGTCAGAGTAACTCCATCAAGAGCCTTCTTACACAGTGGAGTGGATTTTGCCGGGCCTTTTCAAGTTCTGTCATCCAGAGGAAGAGGTGCGAAAACTGCAAAGGCTTACATAGCTATCTTCATATGCATGTCCACGAAAGCCATTCATATAGAATTGGTCGGTGATCTCACTTCAGAGGCATTTATAGGAGCCTTTAGGCGTTTTGTGGCTAGAAGAGGAAAATGTAGTCATATGTGGAGCGATCAGGGGAGAAATTTTGTAGGAGCTAACAAGGATCTCGTTAATGCCTGGAACGAAGCAAACTTAAAGTTTACGGGGAAAATAGCTGAAACACTCGCAACTGAGGGCACCCAATGGCATTTTATACCCGCCTACAGCCCCACGTTTGGTGGTTTATGGGAGGCAGGTGTTAAATCAATAAAACATCACCTTAAACGAATACTCAACAGCAATCTTACGTTCGAAGAAATGTCAACTGTCCTTTGCCAGATAGAAGCCTGTTTGAACTCGCGACCTTTGTGTCCGATTGATGATACAGATTCGGAAAATCTCAACCCTCTCACACCTGGACATTTTTTAATTGGGGAAGCCCCCATCGTAGTTCCAGGTCCTGAGTATAGAGACGCTAAGATGCATAGCTTGTCACGGTGGCAGCATACTCAGAAATTATTATCAGATTTCTGGCGAAGATGGCAGGATGAATATTTAACTAGATTACAACAACGACCTAAATGGCTAAAGAAGGAAGATGAATTTAAAATTGGAGATATTGTCCTAATCAAGACTGACAATTTGCCACCAGGTAAATGGTCATTAGGAAGGATTGTTGAAAAACACCCTGGAAATGACGGTTATACTAGAGTATACAGTGTGAAATCTGGTAGTAACATAGTGAATAGATCTGTTACGAAATTGTGTGCTCTACCTGTCGATACAGAGTAATATTTAAGTACTTATAATAAAATTGTTAAATCGTTTCAGTCACCAATTTTGCATGCTGTACAAATTCAATTTGAAAGGACTCAATAGTCCTTTGGTGGGCGGTATGTTGATGTAAATGTTAACCTATCTATATAGCTACAATTGTACAAAAGCCTATGATCTGTATTGTCATTAACATACGTCAGTCGCAAATTAAACTCAATCGAACCACACGTATTTCTTTTAAATAAATCCTACAAAATCAAGCCATCCAAATCTCAACCTTATCACCTCAACAACGTGTATGTGTGTGTGCTGACGCTGCGTTCCTCGAATGTATTCCTATTGTCTTTGTGAGCATAAAACGTACATATTTATAAAATTATTGGAAACTGATCAAATACCAGTAAGTTGAAATTTGTTATACGTATACATCTAGTAAGCAAATTTGCGGTGACAAACAGACAGCTAGACACACAAGTGAAAGTAGAAGCGTACAATTTTTCACATGAACATACGATACCCTAAATAAGGTTAAAGAAAGAAATTTCCGGAAGACATGAAATTCAACCAAGACTATTTTTATTGTTTCTGTCAAAACTTCCAACGAATGTACAAATATTTTTCTTACATTCAACAACATATTAAAATCATTTGCACGAGTTGGCAGCTCCTTTTTGCCTCCCGCCGTTCAATTCTATTTCATTTGTACGTCTGAAATAATATTTGTGTCACCTCTATTTTTTTAAGCCGACACTCTACTCGCATGACGCCCTTGTCAACAACGGTGACGTGTCGAGTTACGAGAACCATGGATGACATTTTGCTTTTGTGCGTTTGTTTTCAATTTAAACCTGATACCAAAATGGGAGCTGTGAATTTAAAACCTTCCCCAGCAGTCTGTGTTTGTTTTGTCTTTTATCTTGCGATCGGTAAATAATTTGAGGGTTTATGCCTCAAAAGTAATAAACCGACCAAGTGCGATGTGCTCGCGCACCGAGGGTTCCATATACATTTTTAGCTATGGCAAAATATGGCCGCAATGATCCCGTGTTAGCAGAGCCCTGCTTCTGAATAAATGTAGGTAGGTACGCCGTGTGGGATCGTTTTATAATGGTTAATCGGGACCCCCCTTATACGATTTAATTGTATTTTTATTATTTGTTGTATGTATGTACGTATGTAAAATCTTTACTGTACATAAAACATGAAAATAACTAGTTAACAAGAGAGACAGATGTACAAAGGCGAACTGGACAACAACAACAGCGGCAACAGAAATACAACATGTGTGAAAATTTCAACTGTCTAGCTATAACAATTCATGACATGAGATACAGCCTGGTGACAGACAAACACACAGACGGACAGTGGAGTCATAGCAATAGGGTCCCGTTTTTACCCTTTGCGTACGGAACCCTAAAAATGTACTAGTCCGTCTATATTATGTCTACCAAGACTCTTTTTCTATGGAAAGTAAGGAGATATCAAATTGAAACAGATAGTTATTAAATTAATGAACTGAAACATTGACTTTGCTCACCCGCGACCATGCGATAGCTACGTTTATGTAAGAAATGCGTGTTCATGCAGTTCCTCCACCTCCACACTGTATGAACACACACAAATCCAACTGTCACCACTACCAAACTACACTGACGCGTTTCGAACTCAACCAGAGCTTCAGAGTAGGTACCACAACCGTACCCTATGCCACCAAATGTTAGAATGTTAGAAATGTTGTGTCGGTTAAAAAATGCTTACTAACCATCTCTTTTCACAAGCTTTTATTTTTTATTTGATGTAAAATTCAGCGGTACTTAAAGGTCCTTTAAAATTAATGAAAATGCCCCGAAAACCCTTTTTAAAGTAGGTGTCCGTTTTCACAGTCCCCTGTCCCGAAACATTTGGTACAAAGACACGGGCGCTCCACGGCTTTCTGACCCCATTTGTACCAAAAGGTACGAAAATACTAATATACTGTCATGTGAAGGTACAGTTCGCACTAATTTTATCTTCAAATGTATTATTTTCAAAGAAATCTTGATACTACTAAAGGTTTTTTTTTAAATATGGTATGGTATGTACCCACATACAATGCCTAAAATCAGTCATCATCATCATCATTTCAGCCGAAAGACGTCCTCTGGTAAACATGGGCCTCCCCCAAGGCTCTCCAAACAGATCGGTCCTGTACCATCCGCATCCAACGCGTTCCCGCAACCTTAACCAGGGCGTCGTTCCATCTTGTTGGAGGCCTACCTACACTGCGTCTTTCGGTCCGTGGGCGCCACTCGAAATCCTTTTTGCTCCATCGGCCATCAGTTCTACGAGCGAAGTGCCCTGCCCACTGCCACTACATGCATCTACATGCTCATTATCATCATTTTAGCCGAAAGACGTCCACTGGTGAACATAGGCCTCGTCAAACATATCGACAAAAGACGATGGGGCCGAAATGTTCTTGAAACCCCGTATTAGCCGCACTCTGACTGTAAAAGTGCAGTTTGTATCCAGTTGTCTTGCAATTGACATAAGTGCATTGAAACTGTAAATTGACTGCGAAGTCCACTTGAAGTCAGCGTGCAATTCCAACTGTAGACCGACAGCTAGCTGCACAGTTCGTGAACAAAACTGCACTGAAACTGCAATAACCGCTAAACTATCATCTTCATCCCTAGGTACAGTCGGCCAAAAATATTCGAAGTTCATTTGCACGTCATGATACAACGAGGTCGATTTTCCCTTGCAATAATATGATGACAGTGCCTTAGGCATATTTAGATGTCACAGAAACTTTTCTTTTTCTTTTTCTTTTTTTTTCCTTATTTTTGTACAATAAAGAGTTTACATACATACATACATACATATGCCTGTGCTATCGATCCTGAGTGTTGGGAGGAACTTGCTGCAAAGCGGTCATCTTGGCGATCTACCATCTCAAAAGGCATCAAATTATTTGAGGAAGAGCGTCTCACGGCGTTAGACGTAAAACGCCAATTACGTAAAGAGAGACCTAAGTTCTCCTACACGTATACATACAACTCAGCTGGGCGACTGTACTGTCACGCGTGTAGGAGAGTATTTAAATGTAAATTCGGCCTAGCCAGCCATATCAGAGCCCATGATAGGCGTCTTAATTTATATAATAGTGGGGTCGCCGTCATCGAAACCGATGAGGAGGACTATACATACATACTTTTGTTAAAACTGGTAGACCACTTTCAACCGTACGTTCCACTGCAGAGCACAGGTCTCCTCTCAGAATTAGAGGACTTGGACCGAAGTTCCCACGTGGCATAGTCGCCGGGAACATTTAAAGCAATTAAAAATAGTTAATTTGTTTATTCGCGACTGACTGTACCTCCGTACGTGACTGCGGTCGCCCTACTTAAAACATACATTTTGATTTATCGTCGCGTTGTTACGTGTTAATATTGTACGCGTCGGACAAATTTTATTGTTATGGAAGGTATTCAATTATATAATTAATGCCAAAAAGGCTATTTTTTTTTAAATGGAAGGGGGCAAAAGAGCATGCGTGTCACCTGATGGAAAACAATTACCGCCGAACATGGACACCCATAACACAAGTTGAGTTATAGATGCGTTGCCGGCCCTTTCAGAGAAGAGTAGGCTCATTTTTTGAAGATCTCTAAGTTGTACCGGTCCGGTTATATTGCTGCTGCAAGCTGATTCCAAAGTTTCATAGTGCGTGGCTAAAAGTTCCACATGAAACGGTCTGTAGTGCACAGCCAGTGAGGGTGGAAAGAAAGTCGGTTGCAAGTAGTGCGAATGGAGAAGCAGCAAACTGATATTTACTTTCTTTTGTTTCAGGTTAAAATGACCGCGCCTCGTCGTACGTCATGGACCAGGCATTTGACGACGATGGCATGAAACAGGCACTACCATGGTTGGCCACTGGCTGGCTGCCATCCCTCTGCTCCTTCTTCTGCATCACACCGAAATGAGACCAGAAGACGACATCCTCAACCCTAGACACCACCACCGGCACCGCCACAAAACCGACCACGTTTCCCATGACACCTTCGACAAATTCAAAGATATCTTCGACCCCATCAGCTTCAAAGATGACACTAGATATTTAGACAGGAATTTAGTTTACGATATAGTTCTAACGGAAAATGAGAGTAAATACGATTGGATGAACATGTCGAACGATCAAGTTGGTGAAATGAAGGATAAGAAGCACCATCAGCATTGGCCTATAAAAAGAGAGGCTGTCATCGAAGGGGAATTAGTTCTAGGAGGTCTGATGATGGTTCATGAAAGGTCGGAGAATATGACGTGTGGGCCAGTCATGCCACAGGGTGGGGTGCAAGCGTTAGAGACCATGCTGTATACCCTTGATATAATAAACAAAGATCTGAAGTTGATACCAGGAGTTAATCTGGGTGCACATATCTTGGATGATTGTGATAAAGATACGTATGGACTGGAGATGGCTGTGGACTTTATTAAAGGTAACTTTAACATTTTTAATATTAGTAGTTGAATAAATATAGTTGTATCGTTTAGCGACGATAGATATTGGAAAGAAACGTCTGTATTTTTGTGATGGCTTCCCAATAAAATGATCTGATTGGACCATCTGTACTATTCACAAATGTTTCACCAATTTCGTATTCTTTGTCTAGTTCACAACAAATAATGCTTAATCTTCTTTTACGCTCAACCCAAATCCTGAGTAAAGTAGGATTTGACAGACCAGAGTTAACTATACAACTCAGAGTTAAGTGCTAACCCAGAGATTTTTAGTGTCAAAATGCATGTAACTGTCATCAGGTCAGGTTTAACGATTAAATTTTTTAACCCTAGACCGTGCAAACGAGTATTAGAAAGATGAAATTTAGGATATTAGAGGTTCACTTTAGAATGATGAAAAGGAATAAGGACAGTATTTGCTATAGGAATATACGTTAATATGTAGACTTCAAACCCCAGTATTAAGTAAACTGCATTTAAATAAATATCAAATAAATATCTACTTATCTACATTTAGATTCCAATATTTATTTTGTATTACGGCCTTATAATTTACGTAAACGGAAATATTTGGCACTCGAGCTTGTTCACTATAACCGAAACCCAAAAAAGTAAAGAATGCACAAGAGCAGCGAACAATTTTCATCAAGTGCAATTCTGAACTACCGACCGTTCATAACTTGAGAGCTTGCAAATTTTAACTATCTGTATTTCTGGCACATTGCCAGCCTCGAAGCTTCCCAAGAACGTCGTACTATTATTGGGCTACTAATATTACAACGAAACGAACGCGATTCACCGCGTCGAATGCGGATGGCACGGGACCCATCCGTTTAGCGAGCCTTGGGGGAGGCCTATGTTCAGCAGTGGACGTCTTTCGGCTGAAAATAATGATGATGGTGATGAATTTGACATTGACTTCGAACGGATTTCGTTTCTTCAAATCTTACTCGCGCACCAAAAAAACATTATCGTTTAAAAATATCTTGAATTATAAAAATTAAAATCTAAAAATTATGTTGAATATTACAAATGCGAAAAGTTCTAAGTGTGTGCGTGCAAGCGTATGCAGGTTTGTTTGTTAGGATATATCTCACAATTCGAATGATCGTCAATAAATACCATTCGATCAATGGTAGAATAAATTGGCCGGATCGGATTTGCGGATGATGGCCAACGGGGCTGAAAGGTTCTCGAGTGGCGTCTACGGACTGGACGACGCTGTGTAGACCTCAAATAAGATGGAGTGACGACCTGTTAAGGTTGCGGGAACGCGTTGGATGCGGATGGCGCAAGACCGATGTGTTTGGCGAGCCTTGGGGGGCAGTGGACTTCTTTCGGCTGAAATGATGATGAAGATGTTGAGAATAGATTGGTCGACGTTGATCGACAGTTTCTAATACATCAACTGATCGATGCCATTATCCATCCATGGGTATCATTGGCAGCGCAGAACGAGATCCTATCGATGTTTAGAAAATTTTATTTCCGAAGGTTAGAATCCCGAAAACTCATTTGTCCGAAAGCATTTTATTCTGAAACTGTAAATATTTCAGGATTTATTTCAGGACCATCGTGTAGAACCCTTTAGGTTAGGTTAGGGTTGTTTTATAAAAATCCTGAAATATCATATATAGTTTCAGAAAAAAATGCATTCGGATAAATGAAGCATTCGGGATTTTAAATATTCGGAATAAAATAATTCTAAATTTTGATAGGTAACCGCGCAGGACGGTTTGAACTCTTTGGCCTTTGTCCAGTGGACGCTTTTTGGCTAATACAATGAAAGGCTACTTAAGTACAATTTGTTTCAGGTTCAATTAGCAACATAGATGACGCTGAATTCGCTTGTAACGCTACTGCTGTAAGGAAGGTGATATCGGGGGTGGTTGGAGCCGCTTCAAGCGTCACCTCAGTACAAGTTGCCAATCTGCTACGGCTCTTCAAAATACCACAGGTAAGTTTTTATATTGACCTGACTTATAAAATTTCTCCTGTATAATGGATAGCGTAAGAAACAAAAGTCTCTCCTGTGGATATAAAATTAAGGTCTCCGAGTCAGCAAACTTAAGATTTATTTAAACGGGCCGAAAGTTGGCCAGGCGTCCCACACGCCGATGTAGACTTGACTAAAAACCGGTTGTCTGGAAAGTCAGTTTACGGACGATAGCTTAACGTGACAAAGTCATAACAAAACATTCAAAAAACAAAAATGAAACCAGGCGGTCACCCATCCAAGTACTGCCCGCGCCCGACGATGCTTAACCTCGGTGATCGGACGAGAACCGGTGTTTGTGTCAAATATCTTGAAAACGATTACTAAGATTTTAAATCCTGGACCTGATTGTACATGTACGTTACATTGCGTCATCCTTTTTCGTGCGTGCAGCCGGCGTTCATCGATTTATTAGACGTTGTCATGTCAAAAATTTTGGCTGTAGACCCTTAAATTTTGCCATGACCACAGGAGAGACACGAACAACAAAATGTGTATGACCCGACCCATAGTACAGAATGTCAAAAATCCATCATCAAGAAAATCGTTCGAAAGTGGACGTCTTTCGCCTGACATGATGATGATGACGAAAATTCTGTGTGTGTGAAGTTTCCAATCCTGACTGGACTCGCCTGGGAAGGAGAGGCCTGTGGCCAGCAGTGGAACGCTTGTATCCCGAAGATGACAAGCAATCAAGCCCTATTAAACCTGACTCCTGCATAGTAAGGGAAGTTAATTATTATTTGACACATAACTGCAGTAATTACAAAGACGCGGTCAGTTTACCTAATTCACCATTGCAATCAAGTCTGATTCAAACATGCGGTACTGATTGTAACGAACAGACACTGTCTTAATTACCTTCCAGTCTAGCATTTCCACAGCATAGGGTATGCGCGAATTTTCGGAGATGACCATTTTATGGGTTCCGTACCCAAAGGGTTTTTACTGAGACCCTATTACTGAGATTTCGCTTTCCGTTCGTCTGTCTGTCTGTCTGTTTGCCTGACTGTCCGTCCGTCACCAGGCTGTACCGATCTCATGAACCGTGATAGCTAGACAGTTGAAATTTTCACAGATGATGTATTTCGGTTTCCGTATAACAACAAGTACTAAAAAACAGAAAAAAATAAATATTTAAGGGGGCATAAATATTTATGGGAATAGGTACAAGAAACGTGATTTTTCTGCCGTTTTTATAGATAACTAGCTTTTGCCCGCGGCTTCGCTCGCGTGTACTATGAGTATTCCAAAGAACCAAGATATCAAGCAAGCAAGCATACCGGCAAGCAAGCAACCAGGTCCACAATTGACCGAGAAATCGGTGAACATACCTACAAAAAAAAATTCATAAAGTGGAATGCATAACTTCCTCCTTTTTTAGAATTCGGTTAAAGGGCCCTTTGCGGCCTACTTACAGTATAAACTTATAAATTTTGAAATTTTAGCTTTCTACAACCAGTAAAACGCAAAATCCCGTTTTTTCCCGTTCCCGTAAGAATTTCGGGAAATGTTTTCTTAATGCTCCCCTACACTCCCCAAGGAACCCACTTGCCAAATTTCAGCTTTCTATAACCAGTAAAACGAATAAGCCCGTTTTTCCCGTTCCCGTGGGAATTTTGGAAAGTCCTCTCTCAATGCTCCTCGACACTCCCCAAACAACCTACATGCCGAATTTCAGCTTTCTACAACCAGTAAAACGAAAAATCCCGTTTTTTCCCGTTCCCGTTGGAAATTGGGAAAGTCCTCTCTCAATGCTCCTCTACACTCTCCAAGCAACCTACATACCGAATTTCAGCTTTCTACGACCAGTAAACGTTTTTTCCTTATCCCATGGGAATTTATAATTACCTACATCTATGCCAAATTTGATGAGTCTAGTAATTATAGTTCATAGGATCCCGTTGAACTGAATATATAAATCCCGTTTTTTCCTTATCCCGTGGGAATTTTGAAAAATCCTGAAATTAATGTTTTAAATAATGTAATACCTACTTGTGTATCAAATTTGAAGAGTCTAGTTATTATAGTTACGAGGGGCGTTCAATATAAAGTGAGAATGAGATGCAAACTCTTTTAATATTACGAAATTAAATACTGGCCGGTAAAGCTAATCTATCTAGCTGATTGCTATGAAAGAAAAAACTAACTGTCTTTTGTTTAAAAAAATATACGGTAATTTCCTTGCAATGCTATTGAGTACGTTAGCGAAAATGGAGAAAATTGAACTGCGCGCCGTTATCAAATACTTGTGTTTGAAAAATTTTTCTACGGACCAAGTCAATTTGGATTTGCGGGACACTTTAGGGTCTAATGCTCCTCCGTATTCGACAGTCGCACGTTGGTGCGCCGTATTTAGACGTGGAAGAACATCGACAATGGACGACCCCCGCTCCGGACGCCCTACTACAGCAGTAACTGAAGAAATTGTGAAAAAAGTCGAAAACTCAGTTTTGGCGGATTGTCGTGTCACAGTTCGTTTTATTGCTGAAAATGTAAAGATTTCAACGGGGAGCGTGCATAATATTTTACATGAACGCTTGGGTATGAAAAAGGTATCTGCGCGTTGGGTACCAAGAATGCCTACTGACACGCAAAAACAAACTAGACTAGAGATTTGTCAAGAAGCTTTGAACCTGATGCAGCAAGACCGGGAACTTTTTTTGGCACGATTTATAACAATGGACGAAACATGGCTCCATCATTACGACCCAGAAACGAAACTGCAGTCTATGACATGGAAAAGGCCATCATCTCCAACTCCGAAGAAATTCAAGGTGAGCCCATCTGCCGGTAAGGTCATGGGCTCTGTTTTTTGGGATGGTAAAGGGGTATTAATGATTGAGTATCTCGAGCATGGAGCCACTATTACGGGCACATTATACGCCAAACAAATAGCAACATTGCGCAATGAGATCCGCGAAAAACGGCGAGGTAAACTCTCGAAAGTTGTGCTGTTCCACCAGGACAATGCCCCGGCACACAAGTCCGCCGTTGCAATGGCTGCAATTCGTGATGCTGGGTTCGATATCCTTAAGCATCCTCCGTATTCGCCAGATCTCGCTCCCAGTGATTTCTACCTATTTCCGAGATTGAAACAATACCTGAGAGGCCAGAAATTTGAAGACGACGACGCGGTAGTCGCTGCAGTACAAGATTTTTTAAGTACTCAAGATGAGACCTTTTTTAAAAATGGAATTTTAAGTTTAGAAAAAAGATATACTAAGTGTATTATGCTAAAAGGTGACTATGTCGAAAAATAAAATGACATTTAGTAAAAGTTGTTTATAACATACTCATTCTCACTTTTTATTGAACGCCCCTAGTACTGAGATAGGGTCACTCGCAATCGAATATATAAATCCCGTTTTTTCCCTTTCCCGTGGGAATTCCCAAAAATCCTTCCTTAGTGGATGCCTACATTGTATAAGGTATCTATGTGCAAAATATCAAGTCTCTAGGTCCAGTAGTTTGGGCTGTGCGTTGATATATCAACAGTCATTTAGTTTATTTAGATATTTCAACCCCATCGCACCCCATCCAGGGAGATGGTATTTTACGTCTGCCACGTCGGATTTTAAAACCGTTGTTGTTTTCATAACCAGCGACCCGATAAACCATAGAAACAACACCCATGTTGATTTTCAGACTTCGTTACCCCTTTTCCCCCTTTTAGGGGTTGAATTCTCAAAAAACCTGAAACACGTGTTAACTCATTTATCATTAAGAGTATTTCTGTGAAGTTTCGAATAAAATAGTCGAACTAATCTTGTTTCCCCATACAAACTTTGAACCCCCTTTTTACCCCCTTAGGGAGTGAATTTTGAGAAATCCTTTCTTAGTGCACCCCTAGACCTTATAAGGAACCTACATGCCAAATTTGGAATCTCTAGGCCCAGTGGTTTGGGCTGTGCGTTGATATGTCAGTCAGTCAGTCAGTCAGTCAGTCAGTCAGTTTCTTCTTTTATATATTAAGATGGTACGGAACCCTTCGTGCGCGAGTCCGACTCGCACTTGACCGGTTTTTTTTTATACACACACACACTTTCACATACCTACACACACACACAACACACACACTATAGATTGTAAGATAATGTAGATTTAATAAATAAATAATAAAATAAATATCACGGGACAATTCACACCAATTGACCTAGTCCCAAAGTAAGCTAAGCAAAGCTTGTGTTATGGGTACTAAGCAACGGATAAACATACTTATATAGATAGATACATACTTAAATACATATTAAACACCCAAGACCCGAGAACAAACATTCGTATTTTTCATACAAATATCTGCCCCGACACGGGAATCGAACCCGGGACCTCAAGCTTCGTAGTCAGGTTCTCTAACCACTAGGCCATCTGGTCGTCTAAATTAGATTTAATTAAACTTTATATTTTGCTTGTGTAACTCAATACACCTAGCGCTGTTTTAAATGATTTAAAATAAAAATAAATATTAAAATAAATAAATAAATAAATATTAGGGGACAATCTCACACAAATCGACCTAGTCCCAGACTAAGCAAAGCTTGTACTATGGGTACTAGACGACGATAAACGTACTTATATAGATAAATTAAATAAATACTTAAATACATAGAAAACATCTATGACTCAGAAACAAATATTCGTGCTCATCACACAAATAAATGCCCTTACCGGGATTCAAACCCAGGACCTCTTGCTTCGTAGGCAGGGTCACTACCAACTAGGCTAAAGCGGTCGTAAATAGTACATTACTGCAGCGGCCGCGAAATAGGGGATTGCCGGCCGAGTAGTTATAGATGGCCGAGTGTTAACGAGGCCATCTAGAGATACGAGGCCGGCAATCCCTGTTCGTGGCCAAGGCTTGTATAGAGTTTTTCTCAAACATGCATCATCATCATCACCACCATCATCACCGCCATCATCATCACCATCACCATCACCATCACCATCACCATCACCAACAACATCATCAACATCCATCAACATCCATCAACATCCATCAACATCCATCAACAACCATCAACATCCATCAACATCCATCAACATCCATCCATCCATCCATCCATCAACATCCATCAACAACCATCAACATCCATCAACATCCATCAACATCCATCAACATCCATCAACATCCATCCATCCATCCATCCATCAACATCCATCCATCCCTCCGTCCGTCCGTCCGTCCGTCCGTCCATCCGTCCGTCCATCCATCCATCCACGTCGACCACGTCGACCTATTAAACGTCATGGTGCTGTGTCACATAAAACAATAGACGATCACTTTGCTGGCCTTGGCCAGCAATGTTGTATGAAATTCCATTATTGACCTCTCGTCTAGCCGCACCTGCAACGTGACAGTTCGTGGCGTATTTTAAGGAACATAACGTCAATATTTCATAGCATGTTTGAGAAAAAAATATTTTGATTTAGTTTTAAACATTGTTGTGCTATGATAAAGTATAAATACTGCAATTATCCAATTCACTTATTTCCAAATGTATAATTATGACAAAAAATACACGGGCTCCTACACTAGGCAAAGGCCTGTTCTGCAAGTAACCAATTCGCATGTGGTGTAACAAATGTCAGGCGGAAAGTTAATTCAAAATTAACCATATTTAGCAAATTTTGGACAATCATTAATTTTAAGTACCTACATCTACAATAAATACAGTCTTAAAAGTTCTTGGACAGAGTTTCTGTTAAATTATATTATTGAACAACGGAAAATAATTACATTAACATGTTCCACGTGCCCATACCCCTACACCACAACTGGTGGTGGTGTGACCAGTGGTGATGTAGGGGAATGGCACGCGGCACGGAATGCTGAGGACCTGGGTTCGATTCCCAGCGCTGGTCTTTTTTTGGGTTTTTTTTTCTATGCATTCATGTTTCAGTTTGTATTTAGTAGGTATGAAATATATGGATTTCACGGGATGACCGTGAAAGTAAAAAAAAATGAAGTAGGGAAAATAAAAACATACAAAAAGATACTTCATAGCATACTTGTTAAAAAGATTTCGGCGAAATGATGACGAGTTTATCACTTTAAATTTTATGCAACCCGATTATGGACCCGACAGCTACACAGCCATAACTTCAACAAGTTGGAACATACACCGCGGTAACAAGACACACAAGATACAGCTGCAAATTAAAGTACTTCTTGCCTTCCATGCTCCATTTAGCCAAATAAATGGGCTCCGCCACTCACCATATTCCCGTGATATTGATCGATTCAAACCGACGCCATATGAATTAATGCCGACGCGGTAATGCGACTTGTTGACAATCGTATTAGCAAAATAAATTGAATTCGTTTTCGTTCCTCGAGTGTAAATCGATTTACGGAAGTTTGCGGGCTTCTAATGGTAAGGGAGCTCAACGGTGACCGTTAAATATTGCCACTTGGAATCTGAGGGATTCTTCATCGTATCTGGGCACAGGCCCGATGTCAATAATGGTGTCAAATGTCATTGTTTTGACATTTATGACAAAGTCAAAATATTTTCATTCAATTTAGGCAACCAGAGTACTTACGTATGCTTATCGAAAAATGTACCACCTTTTCGGAAAAACCCTGTCGAGAAGAATCCGGCAAGACATGGTATATGGGAACCTATCGATGTTTAGAAAATTATATTTCCGAAGGTTTAGAATCCCGTAAACTTCATTTGTCCGAAAGCATTTTTTTCTGAAACTGTAAATATTTCAGGATTTATTTCAGGACCATCGTGTAGAACCCTTTAGGTTAGGTTAGGGTTGTTTTATAAAAATCCTGAAATATTTACAGTTTCAGAAAAAAATGCATTTGGATAAATGAAGCATTCGGGATTTTAAATATTCGGAAAAAAATATTTCTAAATTTTGATAGGTAACCATTTTATTGAATCAGGCCAACGGCCATCTATTCGCAGAACAGAATAGAACAGATGGCCGTTGGGGCCCAAAAGTTCTGGAATGGACACCACGGACTGGCAAGCGCAGCGTGGGACGTCCATCAACGAGATGGACGGACGATTTGGTGAAGGCCGCAGGTATAGGGTGGATGCAAGTCGCTTCCAACCGTAATGATTGGGCATCAATGAGAGAGGCCTGTGTCCAGCAGTGGATGTCCTACGGCTGCAACGATGATGATATGATGATGAACTGAAACAATTACTTTGCTCCACCGAGTCTGAGGACGTCCTACACTACGTTTGCCGATCCGTGCTCTCCACTCAAGAACTCCTCTACCCCAACGGTTACATAGTAGTGCCTTAGTTAATTCTCTAAAACGACGCACGTCGTACCATTTCTGAGAAGGTTGTATTAGTTCCATTTCGCCTATAGCGTGTATTGAGTGATTACGTCTCCCCCTAAGTAATTACGCATGTACCAACATATAGGGGAACCTGTAAAGTAGGTATGTTTGGTGGTAACATATTGGGAACATCAGTAGTTTCGAATGTAGGTTAGCTGATTGGGAAATGTTAACAATTTTCTAGACAGATGCTTTACTAGATCATGATGAAAATTTGTTACCTCAAAAATTAAAACCGTATTCAATAATGTGTTTAACATTAGCATAATGCCAGGCCGCTTGTAGAACTGATAGCCGATGGGACTAAAAGGTTCTTGAATGGCGTTCAGGGACTGGAAGACACAGTGTAGGTAGGCTTCCAACTAGATGGTGCGACGACTTGGTTAAAGTTGCAGGAATGCGTTGGATGCGGATGGCGTAAGGCCGGTCTATTTAACAAACCTTGGGGGAGGCCTATGTTCGCAGTGGATGTCTTACGGCTGAAATGATGATGACATGTCATTTCAGAAAAAACTGTCATTTTAGATTTATTTAAGTCGCGTCGAAGTTTTTGTGACAAGATGACACAAATTTAAATGTAAGGTTACTAAATTTTTTGCTAAGTTAGTAACATTATTAATAAAACCTATGCTACGTCCATATGCCTGATTAAATTCAGCATTCGCAGGTTGCCAATTCGTTTTTAATAAAAAAAAAAAACAGAAAACCCGCAGTGATCCGCAAAGTAACGGATAAGCAGAAACATTATCATTACCATAATCAAAACCATTGTAAGTCTACCACACGAAGTTTTACTGCAGACTGCAGCAATTTATAATATCAAACGTCAATCTCGATAAACGTATTTACAATATGATTAATGTTCAAAGACATACCTACCGATTTTGTTTATGTACAAAATGCATTAGGGTATTATGTAGATGGAGGGAACCGATTGATGTGGTAGAAATTGAATTGGGGTGGAGCGTACGCAGTAATAATTTTGGAATCAGACAGAAGCAATAATTTGACAACAATGAATTTATTGATTCCTATTACAAAGTACAGTTAAAATCACACCTAGCTGAAAATTTAGACAGCCGATGAATAATATTAATAATATTGATAATAATAATATAATAATATTACGGAACTATCTCACACAAATCGACCTAGTCCCAAACTAAGCAAAGCTTGTACTATGGGTACTAGACGACGTTAAACATACTTATATAGATGAACTAAAACAATTACTTTGCTCACCCGCGACCTTACAATAGTTACGTTTATGCAAGAAATGTGCGTTCATGCAGTTCCTCCACCTCCACACTGTACGAACACACACAAATCACATAAACCCAACCATCACCACCACCAAGCTACACTGACGCGTTTCGAACTCAACCAGAGCTCATCTTCAGAGTTACCACAACCGTATGCTATGCTACCAACTGTTAAACTAACAAACCAAAACAAATGTTTTAACTTGTCACTGTAACTTCTCAAGTATCCACTTTATTTTTCTTATTCTCAAACTACCCCACAAAAATTAACTTTTATTGACATATTATAAATCTACCTTGAATTTTTTGTTTATTTATTTATAAGGCATATTTAATTAATACTAACTGTTCAAATTCGACCCAAGCCGCAGTAAAGGAGAAGATACTAAATGTACCTGTTCATTAATAATAGACCCCATAGTGTTGTACCTAATTATTTCCATGCATTCCAGAGCATCCAGACGCAACCCCTTGCCGCAATAATGTAACACTTCATAAGAATCTGAATCTAACAATGAATGATTTGATTCCAACAAATGTTTTGCAAAATTCGATCTATCTTACAAGCTTACTTGTAATGACTGCAATGGGATATACGTAGGACAGACAGGCCGAAGTTTTAATACTAGATTTAAAGAGCATGTTTCGGCATATAGGAATGAGCATCCAGATAGATCGAATTTTGCAAAACATTTGTTGGAATCAAATCATTCATTGTTAGATTCAGATTCTTATGAAGTGTTACATTATTGCGGCAAGGGGTTGCGGCTGGATGCTCTGGAATGCATGGAAATAATTAGGTACAACACTATGGGGTCTATTATTAATGAACAGGTAAATTTAGTATCTTCTCCTTTACTGCGGCTTGGGTCGAATTTGAACAGTTAGTATTAATTAAATATGCCTTATAAATAAATAAACAAAAAATTCAAGGTAGTTTTATAATATGTCAATAAAAGTTAATTTTTGTGGGGTAGTTTGAGAATAAGAAAAATAAAGTGGGTACTTGAGATGTTACAGTGACAAGTTAAAACATTTGTTTTGGTTTGTTAGTTTAACAGTTGGTAGCATAGCATACGGTTGTGGTAACTCTGAAGATGAGCTCTGGTTGAGTTCGAAACGCGTCAGTGTAGCTTGGTGGTGGTGATGGTTGGGTTTATGTGATTTGTGTGTGTTCGTACAGTGTGGAGGTGGAGGAACTGCATGAACGCACATTTCTTGCATAAACGTAACTATTGTAAGGTCGCGGGTGAGCAAAGTAATTGTTTTAGTTCATTAATATGGACCTCCGCAAAGTAACGCCTGATTCAATAAATTATACTTATATAGATAAATAAATACTTAAATACATAGAAAACATCCATAACTCAGGAACAAATATTCGTGCTCATCACACAAATAAATGCCCTTACCGGATTCGAACCCAGGACCTCTTGCTTCGTAGGCAGGGTCACTACCAACTAGATTAAAGCGGTTGTTATAACAATACTGCGGAATACATCATGTAACATGTTGTATTTTATCAGATAAAATCAGATAAAGATTCTTAACTAGCGAAGGAACTGCAATTCTCTGATGTAACGAATGTTAGGGAGTGCTGATTACTTATAATCTGTGATTTACTAGCTCGTTTGTTACACTGTGTCATAAAAAAAAACGATTAAAATAAAGACAACTTGCAAAAAATAGTCCATGGTTGATAAAGACGGAAGAAATCTAAAATAAAATCCTTATCCTTAAAATACTTAAGAATAAGTATAAGTTCACCTTTAAACTCTTTTTTTTTTTGTTTTTTTGTGTTTTATGTATAATTAAGTATTTACATGCATACCTACTTACTTACTTATATCGTATATTGGGTTCAATGTAGTCCCCAAAGTGGTGGCCCATAACCATTTATGTATGCATGCCTCTCATGCATGCTGCAGTTGTGAACCTCTAGAGACTGTTGCTAGCCATACATATCTAGGCCTAAAAATTGACTGTAAATTTAACTGGGGCCCTCATATTGAATACATATGTAACAAATTAAGAGCTTGTCTTTGTAATATTAGTATATTAAAACATAAAATGCCATATAATACTTTGAGACTTCTATACATGGCAATGGCAGATTCTGTTATTAATTATGGCATCTCTAGTTATGGCAGGACATATACTAGGGGCGTTCAATAAAAAGTGAGAATGAGTATGTTATAAACAACTTTTACTAAATGTCATTTTATTTTTCGACATAGTCACCTTTAAGCATAATACACTTAGTATGTCTTTTTTCTAAACTTAAAATTCCATTTTTAAAAAAGGTCTCATCTTGAGTACTTAAAAAATCTTGTACTGCAGCGACTACCGCGTCGTCGTCTTCAAATTTCTGGCCTCTCAGGTATTGTTTCAATCTCGGAAATAGGTAGAAATCACTGGGAGCGAGATCTGGTGAATACGGAGGATGCTTAAGGATATCGAACCCAGCATCACGAATTGCAGCCATTGCAACGGCGGACTTGTGTGCCGGGGCATTGTCCTGGTGGAACAGCACAACTTTCGAGAGTTTACCTCGCCGTTTTTCGCGGATCTCATAGCGCAATGTTGCTATTTGTTTGGCGTATAATGTGCCCGTAATAGTGGCTCCATGCTCGAGATACTCAATCATTAATACCCCTTTACCATCCCAAAAAACAGAGCCCATGACCTTACCGGCAGATGGGCTCACCTTGAATTTCTTCGGAGTTGGAGATGATGGCCTATTCCATGTCATATACTGCAGTTTCGTTTCAGGGTCGTAATGATGGAGCCATGTTTCGTCCATTGTTATAAATCGCGCCAAAAAAAGTTCCCGGTCTTGCTGTATCAGGTTCAAAGCTTTTTGACAAATCTCTAGTCTAGTTTGTTTTTGCGTGTCAGTAAGCATTCTTGGTACCCAACGCGCAGATACCTTTTTCATACCCAAGCGTTCATGTTAAATATTATGCACGCTCCCCGTTGAAATCTTCAACTTTTTCAACTTTTTTTCTTCAGTTACTGCTGTAGTAGGGCGTCCGGAGCGGGGGTCGTCCATTGTCGATGTTCTTCCACGTCTAAATTCGGCGCACCAACGTGGGACTGTCGAATACGGAGGAGCATTAGAGCCTAAAGTGTCCCGCAAATCCAAATTGACTTGGTCCGTAGAAAAATTTTTCAAACACAAGTATTTGATAACGGCGCGCAGTTCAATTTTCTCCATTTTCGCTAACGTACTCAATAGCATTGCAAGGAAATTACCGTATATTTTTTTAAACAAAAGACAGTTAGTTTTTTCTTTCATAGCAATCAGCTAGATAGATTAGCTTTACCGGCCAGTATTTAATTTCGTAATATTAAAAGAGTTTGCATCTCATTCTCACTTTATATTGAACGCCCCTCGTAAAACTTACTTACAGAAAATATATAATATACAAGTAAGAATACTGAAAACCATTGTACCACTTAAAATTAAACTTAAGTATAGAAATAATTATGATAAATTGTTTCAGCACTGCAGAATTTTGAATGTATTTGATAAAGTCAAATTAGCCATGGCTTTAGAATATAAGGATAGGCTGGGAGAATTATTTAGTTAGATATGACAGATCAAAAAGACTCCGAAGCCTAGATAATATTAATCATTTCTTTGTTCCAAAATGTCAAAATATTTATGGTAAAAGGATCTGGTCCAACTACCTTCCTCAAATACTAAATAATTTTCCCAGGACTACAATTGATAAAAATAACTAGTACCTAATCCTAAGAACATTAAAAACATAATTAAGAATTTATTTATTAAGGGCAACTCATAGCCTAGCAATTAGAAATCTTTAAAAATAAAGATTGGCTAGGTATGTCATTATTGTATAATTGTTATGAAATCAACAGATATAATTTTTTTTTTTTTTTTTTTACTTAATGCTACAAATCATCATGCTGAGTTGGGACCATTTCATGACCATTTTATTTAAGGTATCTATGTACGTTTTTACTTTTTGTAAAAAAAAATGTCACGTATAAATTATGTCTTTCTTTCTTTTTTACGAATTTAAAAGTAACTTTGTCTGTCTGTTACCTTTGCGCGCATAAACCGCTGAACTGATGTAAATAAAATTTGGCATGGACATAGTTACAGACCTTGAGAAGGACATAGTCATCTCGCGGGATAGCAATGAACGAATTCTTCGCAAAGTTATGGTTCGCTAGTAGATATACAATTGAATCAATTTCGTTCTTTGTTACATGCACAAGCAACTACTTTACTTACTTGCTGTGAGAAATTAGGTCGGGAATGTTTTTAATGTTTTAATGTTTTTAATGTTTATTTGGGTACTAACGGTACAATATAGCTAATTACAATAGAAATCTTACATTATACATCAATCAGTAAAGTTACCACAGGTTGCTATTACATGTAACTAATCAAGCAATATAAAATCGTGACATTACTCAATGAATGTGAATCAAATGGTTCTACAGTAAAATTCCTTCATCAAGCATTCCTCCAAGTTAAAGGTTTTTTTTTATTAACTAACCAGCGATTTACTTCACCAAAAACTTAAACCAAACTCACTGGTTCAGTAAACTTCCACAAGCGCTTGATTCAAATCATCCAACTTCTTCCCCAGGTGTCCTTCTTCTCCACGTCGCCCGAGCTATCCAACAAGGCTCGTTTCGAGTACTTCACGAGGACCATCCCCTCAGACCTGCACCAGGTGCGCGCCATGGTTGAAATCGTGAAAACCCTGGGTTGGAGCTACGTTTCTATCATCTACGAGGAGTCAAGCTATGGGATCAAGGTACAGTAAACAGATAGTGCGTGCAGTTCCTCCGCGCGGAAGAAGTGAAACTTCGTAATGTGGAAATGAAAGAGGCTTATACATCAATATGAACCTTATTGCAATAACTTAAATAACTAAATTTACTTATGCATCTATGTGTTTAAATTACTTACTAGATGGCGCTTTTATCAAGTCTCATACATTTTGCACAGACAGTATGAGTTTTGAATCGTACTATCGAAGTTTTTAACATCCGTTAGTATACACCGTGAAATTTTAGTGGTTGTTTTCCCGAAACGAGGTGATTTAGTATCGATTGTACAATCGATTTATAATTACTATTTTGACTAGAGTCAAAAATCCAATTGTGAAAAACGAAAGTCGAAAATGACCGCAAACCAATAGTAACGCTTCGTTGGTACCTAACCTATCGTACGATCGTACGCTACTTGTGTTGTTGTAACGCATTTTTATTCAATAAAAGGGACTGATTTGACTAAAACGGTAGATCTACCTATTTTCATTTTCAGTTTTACCTATTTCTACTACATTTTCATTTTATTCTACCAATTTTTCAAAATTGTATGTGACAACACTCTAATAAGCCTGCTGGTCAATCAGTAAACAACCGCCGTAATGTAAGCAGTAAAATAGGAAACTTTTATAGGTAAATTTTCGAAAAACATCCAAACATCATAGGGTCCCTGGCGCGCGGCTATGGCTGTTAATTGTTACTTAACCAGCGCCGCAGTTCAAAACGCTGAAAAAGACATGTTTCTTGTACGACCCCCTGTAATTTTTAACTTTATTTTTTTTTTAGTATTTGTTGGTTTAGCGGCCACTGTGTAATACTTACATAATCGGCGAAAATTTCAAGTAGCTAGCTATTAGGTACCGTTTAAGAGATAGAGCCCTGTGACAGACGGACGGACAGACAGACAAACAGCAGAGTCTCAGTAATAGGGTCCCGTTAATACCCTTTGGGTACGGAACCCTAAAAAGTAATATTGCTACTACTACTTCTTCATCGCAACCATTTTCTTTGCTGAAACTAAAGCTAACTAGATTAAACTTAATGCCCGTATAACGTGCTGGCAAACAGCTTTCCACGAGGCTAAATTTAATTGTAATTTACATTTTGAAACGGAATTTAACCAACTTTCTTATTTGTGAAAGAACTATAAATTAATTTGTCAACTCGGCTAGCACAAAAGCACGGCGGGGCTTTTATTGTGGCTGTGAAAGCAAACCACATCTCAGGAATGGCTTTAAAGGATGATTCCAATTAATAATAGAAATGTGAAGGTTTCTATGTTTGATAAATTGAATACTTGCTTTTTGGTCTGTTTTTACCGGATACATTTTGACACGATATATTTAATGCCTCCAAAACCAAAATGCATTATTGTGATCATAGTTGTTACTTAATTTTGCTAAAATATCGTGTACGTTATTATGGAGGGTTTTTTGGAAACAACATTTTGAACGTTAAGTATGTGTATTTAGTTAAGAAATCTTACGTAAATATATTCTTTTGTAAATGAGGAAACGTTTACATATAATTAATGCACGTGACTGTAAGTAAAGCATAACTTCCGATCGACTGTACCAAATCGGATAATTCGTTTTTTGTTCCGTTTGCTTGTCAGGAGAAGGTTCTTATGAAATAAATTTTAGAAAAAATACAACGGAGCATTAGCTAGTTTATTATTTAAATATAAATAACCTTATTTTGATTAAATAATAAGAGTATTTCCGAAGTTCTGTTGATTTAACGTTGGCACCACTGTCTTAGGAGGTGTCGCTTTTCATTGTTCCTTTTTTGGAAAGCGTTTGGTTGTATCTGCGTTCGATTGTGCTATCAACTTCTAGATTGATCCTAATTAGTTTGAAATAAGTAACCGCTTTATACTGCATAGTTGGGCGGTCATCATCATTTCAGCTGAAACACGTCCACTACTGAACATAGACCTCCCCCAAGGCTCGCCAAACAGATCGGTCCCGCACCATCCGCATCCAACGCGATCCCGCAACCTTAACCAGGTCGTCGCTCAATCTTGTTGGAGGCCTACCTACACTGCGTCTTCCAGAGCGTGGACGCCACTCGAGAACATTTTTGCCCCATCGGCCATCAGTTTTACAAGCGATATGCCCTGCCCACTGCCACTAGAGTCTGGAGATTCCTTGAGCTATGTCAGTGACTTTAGGTCTTGCGCGGATTTCATAATTTCTAATGCGATCCCGCAGAGAAACTCCAAGCATAACCCTCTCCGTCGCCCTCTCAGTGACTTTGAGCTTTCTTATGAGGCCCATCGTTAGCGGCCGCGTCTCAATGCCATAAGTCATCACTGGCGACACACACTGTTTAAAGATTTTTGACTTGAGACACTGCGGTATATTGGATGACAAGATATTGCGGAGCTTCCCGAACGCTGCCGCACACTGCAGTTGGGCGGTAAATTGATAGAAATAAGGAACACTGGCCTTTTTATATTTGACGGGGAAGTCACGGGTAGGAGTTAGTTTTGCCTAAAATAGACCAAAGAAGGAGGCTCAGGGTGTCTGGGAGACGACGAATGAGAAAATATTATTATTTACTGGCGCAGCTGCTTTGCTCTGGGTGGCTTGAAACTAGTTTCGTGAAGGCAATTTGTATCAATTACTTGTTATTTATAGGAATACTAGCTGCTGCCCGCGATTTCTTCTGCTTCTTACGAAACTCTGTGTTTTACTAAGTAAAAAGAAGCATAATAACTATGTTGTTTAAGAAGCTTTATATTTGAAAATTATTTTTTGGAATTGGTTCAGAGCTTGATCTGTTCAAATACTCATAGAAGAAAGAATACAATTTATTTCTTTACTTTGTCCGGATAATTGCTACACATTTCCATGCAAAATTACAGCTTTCTAGACCTCATAGTTTCTGAGATAAGCGGCAGACGTACGGATGAACGGACGGACGGACGGACAGACAGACATGGCGAAACTATAAGCGTCCCGTTATTGCAATTTCGGCTCCGAAACTCTAAAAAGCTTGTAGGTAATTAATAAAATATATTACAAATTGCAGCTAAAGGGTTAAAAATGTTTTTGATCCGACAAATTTCCGCCATAATCTACCCAAAGGTTAACTAATTCCAATTCAACCCCGACTAAGCCCCAATTTATACGGCGGTAATCCTTTAATCGGGGCGGACACAGTCGTAAGCGAATTTTAAAATTCGTGTCGATGTTACCAAAATAAATACGATAAATACCTTCTTTCTGCTTCGACGTCCGATGCGTTTCAAATCCTTTACCTTTATACCTTTAAATGATCAATTCTTTAATTGTTTTACGCGCCTGTAATCATTGTGTTTCTCGCGTATATCTTGTCTCTCAAACCACTGAGCGGATTTAAATAAATCCGATTGGGCTTACGTTACGTCTTGACAGCAGCCTAAGTAAGTAAATTATAAAACATAAATAAATATCACTGGACAATTCACACCAATTGACCTAGCCTCAAAGTAAGCCAAGCTTGTGTTATGGACTAGGCAACGGATAAACAAAAACCCGAGACCCGAGAACAAACATTCGTATTTTTCATATGTACAAACATCTGCCTCGACGCGGGAATCGAACCTGGGACCGCAAGCCTCAAATTTAATTTTGCACGTAAGTTCCGAAAACTCACGGGCACGGGTTTGAACACACGACCCTCTGCTCGAGAGGCTATAACTCAAACCACTAGGCTACCCCGACTTTTTAACCGTATAACATGTAATTTCGTATTTTATTACACCCTAAAAACTTCTCAGCGTGCACAGTTTAGGAAACGTTCAACGGAAATACAACCGTGTTGAACATCTCCCCGAGCGATGCCAACTTAATAAATCGCGCGAAGCACTGTCCATAAAACTAAAACGTTCCTAAAGATGTCTTTCCACCAGAGATATGCTATGCAGCTATGCTGCAAGGATGTGAAAGCTATACTACGAAAATATGTGACCGTTTCCAGTAATGCTAAGCGATGTAGACGTGTGAGGAAGATGTGGTATGAAGGTCTATATCATCGCGAGTTAGCTACGCGAGAAAGATCGCAGCTCGAGCTAAGCGATGTATCGACGGTAGAGACCATCGATAACACCCATCCATTGTACGCTTCCACATCACGCATCTATAGCACGCCTTCACATTACACACCTACAGCACGCATCTAGGACACACATCCACATAACGCATCCACAGCACGCATCCACGTAACGCATTCACATAACGCATCGATAGCACCCCTCCACATTACACACACACACACACACACACACACACACACACACACACACACACACACACACATAGCGGTCATGGATTCTCTTGTTTGCCATTATTTCACTTAACATGGCCATAAAATATATATATAGAAGCCAGCATTTCTCAGGATTTATTGAAACGTCATCTTATAGAATATTTACAGTAGGCTAGGTTAGATTGGTTTTATAACAATTTCGAAGAAAATACTGTTTCAGAAATAAATTAAATTATGTCAATAAATTATTAAATTATGTGTTGTATTATGTGCTGTTATGTGGACCAATGAATATGACTGGTGGGTATCAAATGGATCCAAAGCCGTGGTGGCCTAGCGGTTTGACCTACGGCCTCTCAAGGAGAGGGTCGTGGGTACAAATCCCGGCTCGCACCTCTGAGTTTTTCGGAATTCATGTGCGAAATAACATTTGAAATTTACCATGAGCTTTACAGTGCTGCATACACCTGCGAAGAAATTCAATGTGTGAAGTTC
This sequence comes from Archips crataeganus, assembly GCA_947859365.1. Taxonomy (NCBI): domain Eukaryota; kingdom Metazoa; phylum Arthropoda; class Insecta; order Lepidoptera; family Tortricidae; genus Archips; species Archips crataeganus. Next base: position 19,589,361 of record OX402057.1, on the reverse strand, counting down.
CCAATCCGCACTGGGCCGGTGTGGGAACTACGGCCCAAGGTATCTCATTCTGAGAGACAGCCCTGCAGTGGGACGAAGGCTGGGATGATGATGATGATAAAATGGATATAAAACATCGTAGCATAGCACAACACTGATGAAAAGGCAGCCTTAAAGTTTAAAACGCTGTTCCCTCGAGTGCATTAACTGCAAGTTTGGTTATTGTACAACACGGGTTAATCGCAAGCTTGCTTTGTTAAACGCAACATTTCACAGGTATTTTAATTACAAAACTAACGCGGGAGCAGAACTGTGTGAGTACTCGTACAGTCTAGGTAAAGGTATCGCCACGAGAGTTGACGTCACGCACACAACAACACGCCATGTAATGACAGCGGGATTTTGACATTTACTCGTACCGATAGCAAGTTCAACAGACTCAACAGTTGACTCAGAAGATTGGCTATAAATTTCTTCAACCTATTTCGTTAAGGATCATTTAGAAAATACATGTAGTACAAACAAAACAAAAAATAAAATATTTTGATCTATTTTATTTAAATCAGATAAGCATATTTTTCGCTATTTATAAAATATCTATTTAACACAAACTCACCAAATTTGGATTATTTATTGATACTAATAAGATTAACTAGAATCCCAAATTTCATAAATATAGCAGCTTAAACGGTTCTTGAAATACAAACCTCTAAATATCGCTATTTTTCCACTGACTTACTGACTGACATAAGTATTAGATCAAAAACCTCACCCACTTCCAGACCAGATGTCCAAAGTTCAAATCTAGTAATTTCGTGTATACAAAGTAAAAACTCAGAAAACAGTAAATTTTAAAATTTGAAATATTTCCAGAAAAATATGATTAAATAGCACCTAACGCCTATCAGCCTATCACAATTATAAAGCAAAAACTTTTTCTTTCTTTGACCCACTTTTCGATTACCGGCTGTACTGAAATTTTGCATGCACATGTTGGATGACAACGTAATATTATTGTGATATGGAGTGGAGCTGATCTGATGATGGAACTGGAAGGTGTTCATAAGAACTCTGTAGTAATAAGACTTGACCCTCGTTGAATTTGATCTCGTTTGATTTGTCTTGACGAGTAACTTTGATCGTAGATGGTAACAGAGTCTGATGATGGAGCTAGAAGATGCCAAAGGCACTTCTCAATAAAACGACATAACCCCATCGAGTTTGGGCTCTTTTGATTTGTTTTGACGAGTACTTTGGTCCTAGATGGTAACCAGGGTCTGATTTCAAAGGGGGATTAAAATTTCATTGATTTTGCCGTAGGATGCACCGTTTTCAAGATATTTGACCAAACACCGGTTCTCGTCCGATCACCGAGGTTAAGCAACGTCGGGCGCGGTCAGTACTTGGATGGGTGACCGCCTGGTTTTATTTTTGTTTTTTGAATGTTTGCTATGACGTTGCCACGTTAAACTATCGTCCGTAAACCGACTTTATTTTATGAAACTTTTTGTCTGTATTTGGTAGGTCTGATAATAGGTCGTAGGCTATTTTTTATACCCCTGGTGATATATGGCAAAGCAACGTTTGTGGGATCAGCTTAGTAAAAATATACTTAGGGACATAAACTTTCGCATATTTGTAATCTAATAACATTTTCGCGATACCTAAATAAATGTGTGAACATTTTTTAAATTCCACGTCGCTGTTCACGGCATTAGCATGTAGATCGTGCCTGTGTCCATTTTAAATAGAAATAATTGCGTGATTCAAACAAAAGCAAATATAAAACGTGTTACAACTAATTTCATTATTAGTTTACTTTCCGTGGCACGGAACTGTAGGTAGTTAATTACTTTCCTAATGACTGGATTACATGGCGGTTTGCTGTTAAAATGAGCTTTGAGGCTTAAATCGATGTTTCGTAAGCTACAATACTTCTTAACTGTGATTCGTATGTTAGTATTTCGTTTGATTCATTAGAGAATTGTGGTTAGTTAATGTTTTTAAGCCGTGGTCCCACACCACTGCCGTTTCGGCGAAAATTATTTCGCAAAATGATTCAATTGGCAAATGTTTCATTTGGCAACTGTTTAGAAACTGTAAACGGTTATATTTCAGGACTATCCTGTAGGTGAGGTAAGATTAGGTGTGTTTTATAAAAAATCCTGAAAGTTTACAGTTTCAGAAAAAATAAACATTTGCCCAATAAAACATTTTCCAAATGAATCATTTTGCGAAATAATTTACATTTGAAATTTACCATGAGCTTTACGATGAAGGAAAACATTGTGAGGAAACCTGCATACACCTGTGAAAAATTCAATGGGGTGTGTGAAGTTCCCAAGCCGCACTGGGCCCGCGTGGGAACTACGGTTAAAGCCCTCTCATTCTGAGATTTTTTTAGACATTCCCAACTGGTGTGAATTTTATTGTTGTGTATTTATGTGGCAAATATTTTGCACGCATAATACGCTCGGTGGGTATCTACTAAAAAATTTAAATAGTAACAAAGTTTTTTACTAGCCCGTATCAGTGTCCCACTGATGGGCAAAGGGCTCAACCTTGGTTTTCCAACTCCACCTGTGTTTACTTATTTTTGGCCAACAAGTAAATTATTCTCTTTTTTTCAGGCATTTGAAGAGTTGGAGGCGCTACTAGCAAAGGACAGTATCTGCATCGCTGTCAAAGAAAAACTGGTGAAGGACTCAGGAGTGGCCGATGAAGGCGCCTACGATTCCATTGTCCAGAAACTGCTCACGAAGCCCAGAGCTAGGGGTAAGTTCTCTTAGTAATTAATACAGTGTAACCGTCGTAGATGAGGGCATCCTGTCTTTACGCCGAAAATATTTTGACCAACTGATTCATTTCCCAGCTGTGTTTTTGACGTGACAACATCTAATAAATCGATGAACGCCGGCTGCATACACGAAAAAGGATGACGCAATGTACCCACGTTTGCAGATTTTGTAATAGCTACTTTATTTGTATGGTGTTAAAGTTGGAAATGAAATGAAGGCAAGCCATCTGTCAGTGATAAACTAAAAGTAAACGTATTGTATAGGTAACGCCATCAGAGCTGAGGTCATGCCCACAACAACACGTCATGTAATGACAGTGGGATTTTGACATTTATTCGTACAGATAGCAAGTTCAACAGACTCAACAGTGAATTACAAAATTGACTAAAAATTTCTTCAACCTATTTCGTTAAGAATTATTTAAGAAAAAACATTTAGTTCAAACAAAACAGAAAATAAAATATTTTGATCTATTTTATTTAATCAGATAAGCGTATTTTTCGCTTTTTATAAAATACCGATTTTTTTGTTGCCAAATTTTTCTTATCAGTTTCAAATTGTTTTATTTCAAAAAAAAGTTATAATAAAAGATTATGATTAATTATGATAAAAAGATTATGATAAGTTATGATAAAAGAAAAATTATAATATGCATAGTAGCGTAGGTATTTCACCATAAGATCATAATAATTCACATTTTCATTCACTCATTCATTTCATTCATAATCATTCGCTACTTTTTTTGCAATCAGTAGTTTATGTAGCTGTGTGTGTAATCATTCGCCTCAACTCTGAAATATGGCGTTACCTATAACTTTCTGATCACAACATGCCAACATGCAAATAGACGTAAAGAGTTTATAAACGTTTTCGGTCCATGTCAGAGAAGAAAAAGAAGTTTTGACAGACCGCCAGTCACAATTCAAGTTATTAATACATAAGCAAACTCCTTTCCTATTTATTATTGTTGACACCATGTTCGCAAAATCGTGATGTCATTCTGACATAATTCACGCAATAATCACCGTCGTAGAAGATAAACAAATTGAGTAATTATGACATGGTTTTATAGTGGCCTAGGAATCAAATCGGTTGACTGTACAACGTAAATAAAGGTCGCGATCAAAGCCGCGGGTAAAAACCAGTATGAAAATAAAACTAATGAGATTCGTCGATTCTATACGTCACTGCGTCATTTTGTTTCTGTGGAAGCGCACCGTTACGTCTACAAACGAAATATTCGGTTGGAAAGTAAACAGAATTATCAGCCACCAAATTTGTCACCTAAATCCCTACTTCCCACAAGACATCAAATTTAGAAGGCAACTCCAAACCCCTCAAATTACCGGACATGCATTCACAGACTCCTCTTTGTCTCGCTTCCGTCTCTGTGTTTAAAGCAGGTGGGAAAGAGACGGAAAATTTCATTACACCCGTTTATCAAACTAGGGAAAAGTCACGTTTCCAAAAGTCAACAAGGTGTAATCCACCGTAAAAGAAAATTGCCGAATAAAGTGTTATCAGTATTGAAGCTATCACTTCACTGTAGGGTCAATGGGTTTGAGATAAATTGTGGCTGTGCCTCGCCATATGATACCAGCTGTGCTTCGAAGACAATTTTTCGCTGAAGTGGTTACAGAAATTGAATCCAGTGGGTGGTGATTACGCCACGCCGCGATAGCTGCGTGTGGTTGGGTGGTTTTTATCCGATATTTTGGCCTTGTTTCATGGCAGATTGATTGGGTTAGCATTAGATAATCTAAAGTTTCGGAGGATGGTTTTTAGGTGAATTTTTAGGCTTCTGCTGGATTAAACGGAGCGGAATACGAATAGTTACATCATTTTTAGGGATCCGTACCTCAGAATAAAAAATCGGAACCCTTATATTATTATTATAGTATGACATATTTGCACGCCTGCATGCAGGCTAAATACACTGTGAACAACCGTATTCTTCTTTAGTTAGTACTAACTATAAGACCTTACTGTACTGTGTTCTGGTAAATAAATACATTTGATTTGATTTTGATTTTATCACTTTGTTGTACGTCCGTCCGTCCGTCTGTCTGTAAGACCCTTAATTTCGGGAGCGCGTGGAGGTATTCAAAAAATTAGGTATGTGAAAATAGTCCGTGATATTTTTAGTCACACAAGGGACATTGAAGTTCAGGGTGGTAAACATATATTATTTCTTGGTTGACTATACGACAGAGAAAAAAAAATATTAGTACCACACGTAATCTGGTTCACGGTCGCTACCTCTAAGCACTCACACAAACACACACACAACCCACTCTCAGAACTCGTGTGTAAATATAAACTGAACAAAAGCGAGTTGGAACATGTTGTCACTGGGACTTCTTAAAGGGCTAATTGAATTTACTTTTGGTTTCAAACTCTTACCTACGTCCATTGCTCCAAAACGCCCACGCCACCTTTAGTTTAGGAACGACAGGTAATTACTAGAGCTCGGTCGTGACGCGTTTTCGTTAAAAGTTAACGTAACTGTTTAATTTTAAGAATTAACCGTTTAGAAAACCGTTACGTCTTAATTAATTAAGTGCACTGTTTGCTGAAATCCATGACTTTCCATGTAAAAGGTTACCTGGAGATTTCTTTAAGGCCTATGCTTAAATGATATATTTTCTCCACGTACGTGTTTTTCTGTATTGTTTTCTATGTGGTGTACAATTTAGAGGCATAGCAGCATTGTATTGTAATTGTATTGTAACTTTGCCAATATGAAAACCATATAAAAAGAGTCTAATAAAAATGTTAAAAAGTGGGTACAGCTAAAACCAACAATATGGCAATGTGCGATAGTTACAATGAAAGAATAAAATCTGAACTGAATAAATCGCAAGGCTAGTTAAGCTACCTTTTAAAGCTTACGTAACCCGACCTTACGGTACTTAAAACAGTTTACTTGCCACAAAAACATGTCTCGGTTTCATTTCAAAGAAAACGAAAACTTCGTTATTAAGTAAGTAACAGCAATTTCATATATTGAAAATGTTTGCTTCAAGAAACTGTTGTTAATAAAACGTTTTGTGATGTTACGTTTAGAGAAGGATCGGTTATTTGGTTTTATAAGAAAACAAAATCAAAATAAAAACGTCTTTATTTAATGTAGGTTATAACAAGCAAGTAAGAATGCTGAAAAATGTAGCACCGGTTCGGAATACCCTGTTGAGAAGAGAAGGTACAAACTCAACAAGTTATATTTTTAGGTTTCCGTACCCGAAGGGTGCTAAGAACCATATCAAACGAACGTATTAGAAGCAGAGCGAACCCGCGGCGTGTTCGACGCGGGCGCGCAAATGATTCTCCCCGAACGCGCATCGTATTAATGTAAGGCCGCATCGAGTTTCTTGCGGTTATCGATTTTAGGTATTCTATGCACTCGTGTATGTGTGAGTGAGAGTAGCTAGAATTAGAGACGTGCGTAAGCGCAAGCGTCCCCGTCCGATGGCCAAAGGAGAACTAACGCAACTAACTATACGGACAAGGGGGAACCACGACGGCTCAAGATAGGTTGGTCAGACCACGCGTATTACTAAAACAAACACATATTTTAAAAATGTAGCAACACTAGGCCCTAGAAAACATATTATTTTATTTACCTTAAAAAATTCATGGCCGTGCTGTATTTATGACGTACTAAGGATTTAATTTAATTTTTGAGACGACTTTGGATTTTTTTTCTATCGAGCAAACTACAAGTAATCGTGTTTTGAAAAACACTGATCACTAGAGTGGTTACTTAGCTCTTTTTAAAAAAATGTACTCCGTTGTGCGACTCGCACTCGACCAGTTTTCTCAAACAGACAATTTTATTTAATGATTTTATTTTTATTATTATTTTAAAGTACTTGGACAACTAAATTTTTTAACAAAGTTTTAACGCTTTTTGATAGTACTTAGAGGTCGTCAACGCGGTTCAGGATTATTTCCAAAGAGCCCTGACCATAATAACGAGTAAGTACGTAGCTACTTAAATTTCCAAGAGAAATTAAAATAATAAATAAATAAATAAATATCATGGGACAATTCACACCAATTGACCTAGTCCCAAAGTAAGCTAGCAAAGCTTGTGTTATGGGTACTAAGCAACGGATAAACAAACTTATATAGATAGATACATACTTAAATACATATTAAACAGCCAAGACCCGAGAACAAACATTCGTACTTTTCATACAAATAACTGCCCCGACACGGGAATCGAACCCGGGACCTCAAGCTTCGTAGTCAGGTTCTCTAACCACTAGGCCATCTGGTCGTCAAAAATTAGGCTGTGGTAACGTTACTCGAGTTGCATTGTTTCACGGAACTACGTTTGGTTTAGGCATGAAACGGTTATTTCGTTATTTCGCAGCTCTAGTAATTACATTTAAAAAGAAAATTACTTTCTAGCCTTACTTGGGGCCGTGTAGGCGTCAAAAACAGTTTAGGACATAGAAAAAGGTATATTTCTTAACCCGACCCTTTTTAAAGTTACCTTAACATAGATTATTTATACACTAGATAGAGCTTAGGCGGCATGAAAACGTCCCGAAGTAAGCCAACAGTTGGCTTATATGTCAGTTGTCCCCCTTCAGTCTGAATGACGTAATGTGATATTAAAAAAAAATTAAATAAATAATAAGACCTCCTTCAAAAAACCCCCAAAAAAACATAAAATAATAATTGATTGAACCGACCACAATAAGCATGAAAATATCTTTCTACTAATCTGTTTGAAGTTGGTGCCTCAGCACGAGCCAGCAGGAGTGTAGAAGCCCTATAATAGGTATGTAGGTAAGTTAGATTACTAGGTCCACTCCTGCTGGCTCGTGCTGAGGCACCAACTTCAAACCGATTAGTAGAAAGATATTTTCATGCTTATTGTGGTCGGTTCAATCAATTATTATTTTATGTTTTTTTGGGGGTTTTTTGAAGGTTTTATTTTTTTATTTAAAAAAAAAATATTTCCAAGTTTTTTTTGGGTGTTTTTTGAAGGCGGTTTTAGTTATTATTTAAAAAAAATATTATTTTCTTTTTAGCTGTTTCTAATGGGCTGGACTGGCTATCTTTACTGACTGTACTTTTTGCCTCTGGTTACCAATGTACTCATCAAGACAAATCAAACGAGACCAAACTTGATGGGGTTGTCGTTTTACTACGAAGACCTTATGATCACCATCCAACTTCATTGTCAGACCCTGGTTACCATCTAGGACCAAAGTACTCGTTGAGACGAGTCAAATAAGTCCGTACTCGATGGGGTAAGTGCCGTTACTTTATGGAGTAACTTTGGCCACCTTCCAGCTCCATCATCAGACCCTGTTTATCATCTGGAATCAAAGTACTCGTCAAGACGTTTCAAATGAACCCAAACTCGACGGGGTTGTGTTGTTTTATTACAGAGTTCCTATGGCCACCTTCCAACTCCATCATCATATCAGCTCCATTTCACAATAATATTGCATTGTCACCTGATTTACACATGCATGCAAAATATGAACTCAATCAGAAACCGGGAAGTGAGTCAAATTCAACTTGCAAGATTTGACCCGTTGAGGAGTTCCGTTGGCCATCTGCGGTCTTCTTCATCAGATCTAGTTTACCAAATGACACTTTCTGAATGCAAATGCTCGATTTGTCACTGAAAATACTAAAATCGCTTTACATTTCCCTTGAACTTTTGAAGAGTTCCTTCAATTCCTCATGGATCCCATCATCATAACTGGATTCTGGTAACAACGGGACCAATCTTGAAGCATATGCTTTCAAACAACGAAAGAATTTTCCAAATCGGTTCATAAATGACGGAGTTCTGAGGTAACACACGTTAAAAAAAAAAAGAACACAACCGAATTGAGAACCTCCTCCTTTTTTTGAAGTCGGTTAAAAAGAAGCTGTCAAATGGGTTTTTGGACGTTTTGTATGCCAGTGTTTGCTACTGACACTCTATCTAGTGTATAAATTATAATCTAAGACCTTAACCTTAAAACCATATTATTGCCACTATGGTGTCTGTCTGTCTGTTACAAGGTTGTATTTCAAGAACCGTAATAAATAAATAAAAAGCTGAAATGTATGTTCATGTTTATCTTATTTGAATAAAAATACAATTTGTCACCGAATTTTTTTAGCAATCATTCACAATTCTATAAGTTTCAACGCCCCGGAAAAATAAGCTTGAAACTTGTAATGATATATTATTTCCGAAGCATACATTGTTATTTTTGCCGAGTAAAAGATATTTCTGGATACCGCTACTTCTTAAGGCCGTGAGTCGACCAATATGGAATTTTCTGTAAGCCGATTAGAGTCTACGTGGCTTTTGATAAGACTATGGCAGTGTTGTTGTTTAGAATCGACTTTCGGCTTAAGTTGCCAAGTTGTCGAATTTTTGTCATCATCATCATCCCCCCAAAAAGATCCCCTCTAAAAGATCGAATTCGTAACGAGGTGATCCGACAGAGAACCAAAGTTATCGACATATCCCACCGCATTAGCACGTTGAAGTGGCAATGGGCCGGCCATATATAACCCGAAGAACCGATAACCGTTGGGGTAGACGAGTTCTTGAGTGGAAACCACGGATCGGCAAACGTAGCGTGGGGCGTCCTCAGACTCGGTGGAGCGATGACCTACGCAAGGCGGCTGGCAAGAGTTGGATGAGAGTGACCGGGGATCGTGCTCAGTGGCGAGCCATGGTAGAGGCCTATGTCCAGCAGTGGACGAACATAGGCTGATGATGATCATCCCCCCAAGGTTCACCAAACAGATCGGTCCTACGCCATCCACATCTAACGCGTTCCCGCAACCATAACTAGGTCGCTCAATCTTGTTGGAGGCCTACCTACCTTCCGGTCCGTGGACGCCACTCGAGAACCTTTTTGCCCCATCGGCCATCAGTTCTACGAGCGATGTGCCCTGCCAACGGCCACTTGCGTTTGGCGACTTTTAGAGCTATGTCGGTGACTTTAGTTCTTGCGCGTATTTCATCATTTCTAATGTGATCTCGCAGAAAAACTCTGAGCACAACCCTCTCTATTTCTGCAAGTTCATATATTTTCAGCATCACAATTCGTTCCTATTGGGCATCCTGCCTTTCACAGATTCTTTTTTCCCAGCTGATTTGTTTGTCAACTGTTTTATTTCCCAACTGTTTCTTGAAGTGAAAACTTCTTTAGCGGCGTTGTGCTCTTTTTGGGATGGTTAAAAAATGTTAAGCTCGCGTCAGGGCACGTGACCCTGATCGGAAATTCGTAAAACGGGGGGATGAGGGGGGTGAGGGGGGTGAGGGGGTGAGGGGGGTGAGGGAGGTGAGGGGGGTGAGGGGTGAGGGGGGTGAGGGGGGTTCGTAAGACAGCACAACGTTAATGTTCAAGTTGTAACTTCTGCCGGCACTTCTGGAGTGCAACCCGTTGCTTTTTTTTTTCTGAAACTGTAAACTATTCAAGATATATTTCAGGACTATCCTGTAGAAGCTTAGGTTAGTTTTATATCAATCTATACATATAATAAATCTGTAACAAGTCGGTGTCTGTACATTGAAGATATTTGAGAAAAACTGTCACTAGGGCTATTTATTAGCACAATAGAACCCAAAACAATGATTTTTAGAATTATTGTCTGTTTGTCTGTTTGTCTGAGCGTTTGTGCGCGCTAATCTCAGAAAAGGCTTAACCTAGAAGGACGCGGTTTTCACTGATATGTTGGTATTTTCTTGGATTAACATTTAGTGTTTGTTTCATTTGAATCGGTTCACAAATAAGAAAGATACGTCTATTTTAAGAATTTATCGAACAGGTTTTTTTGTTTGAACGCGCTAATCTTAGGAACTACTGCTCCGATTTGAAAAATTCTTTCAGTGTTAGATAGCACATTTATCGAGGAAGGCTATAGGTTATAATATATCATCACGCTAACAGTGGAGCGGAGGGGAAGAATGTTTCAAAATCGGGGGGTTTTGAAGTAAAACTTCTATAGGCACGCATGACTTGGGAGTACGGGTGTGCGGGGGGGGGGTAATTTTTTTTATATCGAGGAACTAAGGAGAGCCATAATTGATGAAAAAGCAAATTGGATAAAAAAAAATAAGCTGCCCAAATTACTAATTCCACGCGGACGAAAACGCGGGCAAAAGCTAGTCCTGAATGGTTTCAGAAAAAAAAATGAATCAGTTGGGAAAAAATATTGTTGTGAAAACGCAGTGAGCCATCCTAAAGTGTGGTAAAGAACGTTTTGAAGATCTTGACGCTAAGCGCCAATTACGATAAGCCAAACAAACCTGACCAGACACTTGACAAGTTTAAATTACCAAATCAGTGTTTGTATCGCCGAAAAAACTTTCGTCCAACTCTCGGCCAAAGTCGACTTCACGAATCCATTCCTAGAATCGCTATCATAATTGTATCTGTATTTGACATTTACAAAATTAAACTTAGCAATGGCTGCCACCGGAAGGTCATTTTCTTCTTGCCTGAGCATTGAATACGTGACTATTCGATTCAATAATTCCGCTATATATATGTTAATTTAGTTTTTTCCTCGTCTTGCCTATTTTAACTTAATGAAATTTGGTTGTTCGGCCGGCTAGACCGGGATTGTATTCGAAGTAACTTTTTTCACAGCAAAACTGAGTTTTCTTTATTTTGTTTCTCGAAGACATCGGTTTTTTAATCAAAATTTATCGTGAAAATTAACGAAATTGGTAAAGGTGTTAGTTCCAGGGGGGGCACACTTACATATATCACACTTTTCATGCGACTACAGCGATCTCTGGTTGTTTGGTGGAGAACTAAATTAGCGGCCATCTTGGTTGACTTGTCAAACTTGTCAGTTGTCATTCATCGGCCATGGCCATGGCGTACCAAATTGTACGGTCAAGGACTTTAATTGATAGGCCACTTGCCAATGTTCGTATTTTAGCCGTATAGTGCAAATCGGGTTTAGCCGCTTATACTTCGTATATGCTGATTTGAATTAGACGGCTAAAATACGAATAGTGGCAATTAGCCTATCAATTAAAATTACGCGTAATTATAGCTGTTCATCACTACCAACATATACATATAGATAGGTATACATCTATAGATACGTCACATTAGTTCTTCACCAGGGCGTAGGGCAGCAGCACCTTCCATACATGCATATTTGACCATAGAGTTGCCACTCTTGTTCATATAATATTACAATACTCTTTGGTTAGTTCCCTCGTTTAATTCTATTACAGAAGTATAGCGTGTCAATACATAAAACTCGACAATTGAGATTTGAATTCGAAATTGTACCTTGTAGGTAGTCTCTGCTCGACATTTTGTAAAAAATTATGTGACCTTCACAATATCCAGAAAAATAGTTGACATAAACGCGTTTGTTGGTTCCTAATAAAAATATTTAGCGGTCTTTTTGTCTAATTGATGTTCTTGTGACAGGTGGAATATCGCTAGATGGCGTTAGTATCGTAAGGTCTATTTGACATCACACCCATACAACAAATGTGAAAGTTGTCAAACGGACCTGACGATACTAGCGCCAAATAGCCTCTCATAGAAAACCCTCATTGAGAGACACTAATTTTATCAAAGATAAAATACGAGTTTATGCCAACCAACTCCTGCAGCTTGAAGCCGCGGTAGCCAAATGGTTTAACCTATGGCCTCTCAAGCAGAGGGTCGTGGGTTCGAGCCCGAGTTGGCACCTCATGAGATTTTCCAAATGTATGTCACTTGACTAAGTGACGTTTTTTTTCTTATTTTATTAACTTTGCCTCACGCGTGGCACCAATTTATCGTTGAGTTTTGGGACATTTTAAATATAGATGATAAAGAAAATCGATGTACAGTCAAGGTCATTAATTAGTATTACATACATTACCAAGGTGTCAAAAATAAACAGCATGTAACTGAACGAAGAGCAAAGCCGGTACCTGGTTGATGGCCAAGAGGAGTATGATGGAATTTCATACTTTTAATATTTTTTTTTCGTTCGGTCCATATAAAGTTATTTGATATAAAATCTAATTTTAGTGAACTAAAACAATTACTTTGCTCACCCGCGACCTTACAATAGTTACGTTTATGCAAGAAATGTGCGTTCATGCAGTTCCTCCACCTCCACACTGTACGAACACACACAAATCACATAAACCCAACCATCACCACCACCAAGCTACACTGACGCGTTTCGAACTCAACCAGAGCTCATCTTCAGAGTTACCACAACCGTATGCTATGCTACCAAACGTTAAACTAACAAACCAAAACAAATGTTTTAACTTGTCACTGTAACTTCTCAAGTACCCACTTTATTTTTCTTATTCTCAAACTACCCCACAAAAATTAACTTTTATTGACATATTTAAAACTACCTTGAATTTTTTTGTTTATTTATTTATAAGGCATATTTAATTAATACTAACTGTTCAAATTCGACCCAAGCCGCAGTAAAGGAGAAGATACTAAATTTACCTGTTCATTAATAATAGACCCCATAGTGTTGTACCTAATTATTTCCATGCATTCCAGAGCATCCAGACGCAACCCCTTGCCGCAATAATGTAACACTTCATAAGAATCTGAATCTAACAATGAATGATTTGATTCCAACAAATGTTTTGCAAAATTCGATCTATCTGGATGCTCATTCCTATATGCCGAAACATGCTCTTTAAATCTAGTATTAAAACTTCGGCCTGTCTGTCCTACGTATATCCCATTGCAGTCATTACAAGTAAGCTTGTATACCCCCGATCTAGTTCCCTTATCTACCTGTTCTTTGTGGTTACATAGCCTAGAGTACAAAGAGTTGTTAGTCTTAAAGGCAACATTAATATTGTTTGATTTTAAAATGCCATAAATCTTATCAGACAAACCCCCGACGTAAGAGATGCTAGATCTATATTTGTTAGTAGACTGAGAAGGTAACGCAGCGTAAAGCATGCTATTTACTAACCGTGCCTGCTTCTTTTGAACTAAACTATCTACCATTGATTTTGTATAACCATTTGAGATCGCTATCTGATAAATAGTACTCAACTCTAAATCATAATGTTCCTTAGAAAGAGGCACAGTCAACAATCTATTAACATAACAATGGAAAGCAGCCAGTTTATGCTGCCACGGATGATTAGAAGATGCTGGTATAACAGCATCTGTGTACGTGGGCTTACGGTATATTTTAAATTGATGTTTACCATTTAATTTTGAAATCGTTAAATCCAAAAAGTTCAACGAACAATTTTCCTCCAATTCTTTTTTGAACCTTATCTTTACGTGCTTGTTATTCAAACCATTAATAAACACGTCAAGCTGTCTCATACTCCCTCTCCAGCATAGGATCAAATCATCAACAAACCTAAAATAGTACACAATATTACTATTACCCACAATATACTGATTCTCAAAATGATCCATAAATATATCTGCCATTAAAGGACTCAGAGGTGAACCCATAGCTAAACCATCACTCTGTAAGTAATAAAGACCATTGAACCGGAAATAATTTTGTTTCATGCATAAAGTTACCAAATCTATTAATTCACAAACTTCACCCGGATGCAACCGCTTCCTTTCTAAGTGGTCTTTTAGAATTTCTAGTGTCTCACTATATGGTACGTTAGTAAATAAACTGTCTACATCCAAAGAAAGCAACGTTGCATTCGGCGGTATGCTGATGTCCTTAATTTTACTAACCAAATCTAAACCATTTTTTAAACTATAAGAAGGTTTAAAGGAAGCCTTCACACGAATAATACTATTTAATTTCTTCGCCAATTTATATGCTGGAGCACTCACGTATGAGACAACTGGACGAACAGGCACATCATCTTTATGAATTTTAGGTAATCCATATAGAATTGGCGCCTGCGGATTCATGGGAATTACAAAATTCTTTTGTTGTTCGGTTTCAAAGGCAAACAAAGAACCCTTTATTAGTCTCTTTAGATCTTTGTGAAATGTAATTGTAGGGTCCTTACGTAAAACTGTAAAACTATGGAGAGGGAGTATGAGACAGCTTGACGTGTTTATTAATGGTTTGAATAACAAGCACGTAAAGATAAGGTTCAAAAAAGAATTGGAGGAAAATTGTTCGTTGAACTTTTTGGATTTAACGATTTCAAAATTAAATGGTAAACATCAATTTAAAATATACCGTAAGCCCACGTACACAGATGCTGTTATACCAGCATCTTCTAATCATCCGTGGCAGCATAAACTGGCTGCTTTCCATTGTTATGTTAATAGATTGTTGACTGTGCCTCTTTCTAAGGAACATTATGATTTAGAGTTGAGTACTATTTATCAGATAGCGATCTCAAATGGTTATACAAAATCAATGGTAGATAGTTTAGTTCAAAAGAAGCAGGCACGGTTAGTAAATAGCATGCTTTACGCTGCGTTACCTTCTCAGTCTACTAACAAATATAGATCTAGCATCTCTTACGTCGGGGGTTTGTCTGATAAGATTTATGGCATTTTAAAATCAAACAATATTAATGTTGCCTTTAAGACTAACAACTCTTTGTACTCTAGGCTATGTAACCACAAAGAACAGGTAGATAAGGGAACTAGATCGGGGGTATACAAGCTTACTTGTAATGACTGCAATGGGATATACGTAGGACAGACAGGCCGAAGTTTTAATACTAGATTTAAAGAGCATGTTTCGGCATATAGGAATGAGCATCCAGATAGATCGAATTTTGCAAAACATTTGTTGGAATCAAATCATTCATTGTTAGATTCAGATTCTTATGAAGTGTTACATTATTGCGGCAAGGGGTTGCGTCTGGATGCTCTGGAATGCATGGAAATAATTAGGTACAACACTATGGGGTCTATTATTAATGAACAGGTAAATTTAGTATCTTCTCCTTTACTGCGGCTTGGGTCGAATTTGAACAGTTAGTATTAATTAAATATGCCTTATAAATAAATAAACAAAAAAATTCAAGGTAGTTTTAAATATGTCAATAAAAGTTAATTTTTGTGGGGTAGTTTGAGAATAAGAAAAATAAAGTGGGTACTTGAGAAGTTACAGTGACAAGTTAAAACATTTGTTTTGGTTTGTTAGTTTAACGTTTGGTAGCATAGCATACGGTTGTGGTAACTCTGAAGATGAGCTCTGGTTGAGTTCGAAACGCGTCAGTGTAGCTTGGTGGTGGTGATGGTTGGGTTTATGTGATTTGTGTGTGTTCGTACAGTGTGGAGGTGGAGGAACTGCATGAACGCACATTTCTTGCATAAACGTAACTATTGTAAGGTCGCGGGTGAGCAAAGTAATTGTTTTAGTTCATTAATATGGACCTCCGCAAAGTAACGCCTGATTCAATAAATTATCTAATTTTAGGTTAACCAAACGAAAAAAAGTACTGAAAGTTAATAAAAACCGGCTAAGTGCGAGTTGGACTCACGCACCGAGGGTTCCGTACAAATCTATATGTATCTATGAACATCCAGTCTTAGCAGATCCCTGCTCCTAAGCAAAATGTGCGCAGTGTGGGATCATTGTAGATTGATTACTGATATAGACAGACAAACAAAAAAAAATATGCTTTTTGCAATTTTTCCTTTATCTGTGCTATAAGACCTTGCTTCGTACCAAATTTCAAGATTCTGAGTTCACGGGAAGTACCCTGTAGGTTTTGATTCCCTTGCCAGTGTCGAAAATTTGCGGCATAACTGGCTTTATCTTTTGATTGCGTTGGCTTAGAAGTTTGATTTTTTCACAGCTCCAAGGGACAGTAGATTTGAGTACTTGATATAAATTTCAGCTTGATACCTTCACGCGTTCCTGAGAAAAAGGGCCTTGACAGACGGACGGACGGACGAACGGACAACAAAGTGTTCCTATAAGGGTTCAGCTTTTTCCTTTTGAGGTACGGAACCCTAAAAGTGTAATGTATGCGGAAACCTAAGAAGTATGCGATTCCATCATACTCCACTTTGTACCACCAGGTATCAGCTTTGCTCTTCGTTCAGTCACAAACTGTATATACAACCCTATGCCGCTAACCGTACCCGTTGATGTTTGCATATATTTGAATATTTTTGCCTTCAACTACTAAGCCTTTTGTCCTACTTTTTCTCCACGCAGGTGCCATAATCTTCGGCTCCGACCAAGAAGTGGCCGGCGTGATGCGGGCAGTAGAACGCATCAACGCCACCAGCTCGTTCAGCTGGGTGGGCTCGGACGGGTGGAGCGCGCGCTCCCTGGTCTCCGACGGGAACGAGCGCGCCGTCGAGGGCACCATCAGCGTCCAGCCCCAAGCCAACGACGTCAGCGGCTTCAAGGAGTACTTCTTGGGGCTGAACGTGAAGAATAACAGCCGAAATCCCTGGTTTGTTGGTGAGTCTTTTTCTTTTACATAATTATGTAGCCGTTGTGGCCTATTGGAGCTATGGTCTCTAAAGCAAAGGTGGGTTCGGGTCCAGGTTCGCACCTCAAGAGTTTTTGGGAATTTGTATGCGAAATTACATTTGTTTAACTTGTGCTTTCCGTTGTAGGAAAACATCGTGCGGAAACCTTTACACACCTGAAAAGAAATTCAATTGTATGTATGAAGTTCCCAGTCCGCACTGGGCCCGTGTGCCTGAGAGGAGACTTGTACTTTGCAGTGGCACTTGTACAGGGTGGAAACGATGAGTGCTCTCACTCGATTTTTTGTAAACTATACAAGATATCAAATAAAAACCGGCCAAGAGCGTGTCGGACACGCACAAGGTAGGGTCCCGTAGCCATTACAAAAAATCAAGTAATATTTTTCTAAGGATTTCGTATGTGTACGGAATCATCCAAGTTTAGGTATGTTTTATACCTTAGGCTACTATTTACTCTTAAACTACACATAATTTCCAAGCAATCTTAGCCGCTATAATTTTCCTAGTAAATTTGATATATTTACTACCATTCTGATTTTTTTCAAATTTTTCCACCTAACAGTTTAGATTTTAGATGGGGGGGGGACGCTCAATTTTAATGAAAATGTTCACTTTAAAGTTGAATATTTCGCAAACAGATCACTGAATAGAAAAATCATGTTAGCAACCCCGCAATGGTTTTAAAAGACCTATCCAACGATACCCCACACTATAGGATTAGTCGAGAAGAAAAAAATCACCCCCCCTTTACGTCTATGGGAGGTACCCTAAAAAAAATTACTTTTTTATTTTTTATTTTCTAGTACTAACGATCTCTGAGCTTAGCCACGGACAGACAGACAGACGGACAGACATGGCGAAACTATAAGGGTTCCTAGTTGACTACGGAACCCTAAAAACTGGCTACTGATCCTGAAAGTGCTTCACAAGTTCAAACGGTATATAAAAGGTTACAGAATAAACTGGATCTATCCGAAAATTCAATGTTTCCAGCTTCCATACATTTAGTACAGCCACATGGTTCTTATCTCTTGATAATATCATAGCAAGCAAAGCCTAAAACCAATGTTTTCCATAAATAATTTTAAATAAGAATGCAATTTGCGAGTTTATTGTAAGAGTTTATTATTTAATAAAAAAATAACAATTGGCTAAGTAAAGTTTTTTGAAGAGGTGCTAAATATATATTTTTTCGACAGTAGTCGTCTTCTAGACCGAGAAACTGCAGCTGTTTTATTTTTATCTCCTATCGTTTACTGGAAATATTTTTTTAAGTGTTCGAGATGACATTTGTGAGATTTAATGGCTGACAAGCGGTTCGTGCTCAGTACTTAGTAGAAATAGAAAAAAAAACGAAGTCAATTGTCAATGTCAAATGAAATCTAACCGTTTGCGTTTCGTTTACTTGGCATTGTCCAAAAACTAGTTCCAAAATAATGATCGAAAATATTCAATCGTGATTCAATTATTGTGCATAAGTCGTGGAGAAATGCGGTAAAATTGAAAATCCGGATTTTGTGCGGAGGTCGTTAAAAATAGTCCAAAAATCACACCAAAACGCAAAGCAAACGAAACGCAAACGGTTTGACATGGACAAAAGTAACTTATGACTTCGTTTTTTTTCTGTTTCTACTAAGTACTGAGCACGAACGGCTTGTCAGCCATAAAATCTCACAAATGTCAACTCGAACACTTAAAAAAATATTTCCAGTAAACAATAGGAGATAAAAATAAAACAGCTGCAGTTTCTCGATCTTCAGAACGCCGACTGTCGAAAAAAAATATAATTAGCACCTCTTAAAAAAACTTTACATAGCCAATTCTAATATTGTTCGAAGTGGCGTCCTTCATTTGATATGCATTTACTCGCTCTATCTACAGTCTCTCTATGTAACCTACTATTGATACCATTTGATAGAGCTCCTGGAGCACTTTCAAGATCAGTAACCAGTTTTTCGATATTATCTTGTATATAAATAATCGAGTGAGATCACTTATCGTTTCCACCTTGTATAGGTTGGGATGACGTATACTTATTTGACCTGCAGACCCTATTAACTACATCTCTCGGTTGTGCTTTTTAAACTTTTTCTTAAATGTTGTCTTATAACATTTAGTGTGTTTCCTTGGTAGGTATAATGAGTTTTCTTTGTGTATTGTAACTGAAATTAAAATCGGTTTAAAAAAAATACATTGTGCCTAATTTCTTACGGCACATTCTTTTTATTCATCATGGCCTTGTAAAAGTGCCCTTAATGACCTACGACAAAAATATTTTTTTGATTTTGAATCTCAAATCTAGAATCTGGGATCTGGAATAGCGTGCGCTTCCGAAATGTTTCGGCTCGGTAAGGATAGACAACAAATCCAGAAGTTGATAGCCGACCTTCACTAGTTGGAGATGCGCTTGAAGAAGAAGAACATTTTTTCAAAATACTAACTACCTAACTAACTAGTTTGGCTCAGTGACCCAAAATGAGTCTTGGCCTCCGAAACGAGAGCACGCCACTTACTTCTCAAAATACAACTATACATATTTTTTCCAGAATTCTGGGAGGACCATTTCCAATGCCGCTACCCTGGCAGCGCTCGGACTCCTTACAACGTGCAGTACTCCCGCCGCTGCTCCGGCCTAGAGAGACTAACGGCCGAGAACACGGAGTTCGAAGGACAACTCCAATTCGTGTCCGATGCTGTCATGGCCTTCGCATACGCTATCAGGTAACTGGCTGAAGACATCTATACCATTTTTTTGTGTCCGTTTCGTAACGAGCCATACAAACTATATGAAAATAAGTTACAAAAATTACTCAATAATAAGGACAGTTTTTTTTATAGAAAATGAATAGTGCTCATGATTCTAAGTAAGAAATAACCAAAATTTCCTAATTTGCGCACTCTTAAAGTGAAAAAGCCCAAATACTTCAGGATTGTTTCTAAACTAACCTATTGGGTTCTACAGTGATACGAACGTGACAATTGTCTGTGACATAGTTTCTCGACATATCATGTCGAGAAACTATTGTACCACTAGCGGGTTCTTGGTACTAAATGACAACGTGTTAATGAATATTATGTTGTTAAACGAGAATATTTTTTTGTACTGGACATTATTGTAGATTTGTCGGTAAATCTTGACATGAGATTAATTGCGTTACAACTGTAGTATTTCGTGGTCAACATACGCGTATATTTTAATATAATTTCCATGTAATAATGTGTATTAATAGGCGCGACAATTGTCACGTTGGTGAAATACTGCCCTGAGATTTATCCTGAATAGTTTTAAGTTTTAAAAAAATACCAGGAGCGTGTGGGACACGCCCAGGATAGAATTCCGTACCTTATTTTAACATGTGGTTGTTTTACTATCTGTGACTATTTTATAACTTGATCAATGGACAAGTAATTTTACTATTAATTAGACAGACATGCCGAAACTCAAAAAGATTTTGCCATTTTATAAACCTAAAACACAGTAAAGTTGGGAAATGAATTACCTAGTTAAGAAAAATATTTTCGAGTTTTGGGGCATCTCGTACCTATAATCTGCCAAAACGGTTAACATAAGACTATATAATAATAACAGCTTTTTGTCGTCAAACATTTAATTCATCTTTTTTCATATAGGGAGGTCGGAAGACCATGATTTACTAAGTTTCTTCAACTCTTGCGAAATATAATTCCTTGCTCAAAGTGTTTACTACCCCTATACTACCTAAAGGGGATGCGAACTTGATATCTTCAAATATAGGTATAGCGTACATTAGTGAAAAGTTTTTGTCGTTATCCTTTTTTGTTTGTGAGATTATTTCAGGCAAGGCCACATTGTCACCCATGGCAGCCAGATTCTTGCAAAATGTCACCAATGCTCTGAAAATCATTTTTTTAATAAGCTATAGTAAATTATAATACTAGTATTGTGTCGTGTTGTGTTGTGTTGTGTCGTGTCCTGTTGTGTTGTGTCATGTCATGTCCGCCAGTCAGCACGGGGTCGGTTACAGGGATCCCAGCTGTTCATCTACCCGCTCGAGTCTCAAAGGGCTAACAACTTCTGCTCATTTAGGCTCCAAGTGCCTGTCCAGCACCAGCAGATGTTCCTGCACTCCGACTTTTGGCCGGAGGGTGTGGTGTTCCGTCGTTTTAGGAAAGCGACGAAGACGTTTTTCAAAGATCCCTAAATAGTTAAGTTTTATTTGTAATTTTGAATTTAACAGCGCATAATGCTGTATTTTTTATTGATGAATAAATAAATAAATAATAAATGTCATGTCATGTCATGCCAAATGCATGCCAAATTTAATGATTCTAAGTCCATGGAAAGTACCCTATAAATTATGATTCCCTTGAAAGTAAGGAAATATACGTTTTTGCGGCATAAGGCTGCGTATCCACCGGAGCTGTGCGAAGATGCGTTGCGAGGGATGTGTTTGTCATGAACCAATAGAAACACTTCATTTAAAAGGTCCTAAGTGAATGAAGTGTTTCTATTGAGTGTGGTAGACAGAAGCTTGAGGTCCCGGGTTCGATTCCCGTGTCGGGGCAGATATTTGTATGAAAAATACGAATGTTTGTTCTCGGGTCTTGGGTGTTTTATATGTATTTAAGTATGTATCTATCTATATAAGTATGTTTATCCGTTGCCTAGTACCCATAACACAAGCTTTCCTAGCTTACTTTGGGACTAGGTCAATTGGTGTGAATTGTCCCGTGATATTTATTTATTTATTTATTTATTTATTGGTTCATGACAAACACATCCCTCGCAACGCATCCTCGCACATCTCTGGTGGAAACGCAGCCTAAACGGCCGTATCTTTTTTTTAAGTTAACTTAGAGGTTTGATTTTTTCACAATTTCAAGAAACTGTAGACGTGGGGCCTGTTGCATATCAAAGTGCAACAATATTACAAGCGGAACTCTCGCTTCAATTATATTAACTAGAAAGGGAGTTCCGCTTGTAATATAAGTTGTACTTTGTTATGCAACAGGCCCCTGAGTATATATGTAGTTTTAATTTCAACTCGATACCTCCACGCGTTCCCGAGATAAAGGGTCTTGATAGGCAGACGGAC
The DNA here is from genome assembly GCA_947859365.1 of Archips crataeganus. Lineage (NCBI taxonomy): Eukaryota > Metazoa > Arthropoda > Insecta > Lepidoptera > Tortricidae > Archips > Archips crataeganus. The sequence continues at coordinate 19,567,131 of OX402057.1, read as the reverse complement.
GGACGGACGAACGGACTACAAAATGATCCTATAAGGCATCCGTATTTTTTTTCTTTTCAAGTATTTCTTATTTATTATTTCTTATATCTATCTAAACAGCGATCCGGGTGTCACCAACGGTCCTGGCTGAAAATCAGCGCTGGGGTGCTATAAACGCCTCAGCATTATGCTGAGCCAGAGTCCGATTTGCAACCGCAATGACCCATTCTATCTTAAGCTATCGTGTTGTCTTTTGTTTTGTAAAAATATTGATGGTGTGTCTTGTGTTGTTGTGAATAAATGTATGTTCTTTCTTTCTTTCTTTCGAAGCACGAAGCCCTAATTACCCGTTGAACTCCGCCTTTGGGCTTAGCTGTTTTTCGCGGATTAATCTGATGAGACAGGCATCGATTGCACCGCAGTGGAGACCGATCATATCGCCATGCGTTGCATGTTCTAGAGCATCAAAATGATCGTAAACTGATGTCTGAAATCTACGCCCCACCTGTAAAATAAATGATCCTATTAATACTAGCTGTTGCCCGTGACTCTGTCCGCGAAGAATGGGGGGGGGGGGGGGGGGGTATAAAAAATAGCCTACGACCTATTCTCAGACCTACCGAGTGTAGAGAAAAAAGTTTCATAAAAATCGGCCAAGCCGTTTCGGAGGAGTTCGGTAACAAACACCGTGACACGAGATTTTTATATATTAGATTTAATATTTAACTAGCTTTTGCCCGCGACTCCGTCCGCGTGGTATTAGTAATTTGGGCAGCTTATTTTTTATCCAACTGGCTTTTTCATCAACTTATGGCTCTCCTTAGTTCCTCGATATAAAAAAATTACCCGCCCCCGAACCCCCCCCCCCCAGACCCCCCAACCCCCCACCACAGAACAGCCGACAGGTTGCTAGGCAACGAGACCGACCCTATGTTGTTGGATGTTTACCTGCCTATAAGTTTGCGATTTTAGTGCTTACTTTTCGGCGATACTGAACTGTTTTTAATTATGGAGGTACGGAACCCTCCATGTCCGAGTCCAACTCGCAATTGACCGATTTTTTATTATGTTCCTAGTTTTACGCACCTCAGTAATGTAAATCTTTGGCTTGTCTGCTAGAGTTGGGTTCCGTTCTAGTTTAAAGTTGTCCATGATGACGGACTCCTCGAATCCATCAATATCGTCAGCTATCATGGGCATCACTATCGCCAACGCCACAGCGCCATAGTCGGTGAAGTCTCTTTGGAAAACTAAAAAAAAAACAACAAAAGATGTTAAACAAAACAGAAGCTGATACTTTTTGAATCCCATTAAATTATTAAACTCATTATAGGTATGACGAGATTGGGCTGAGTTTGTCACGTTGGTCAGCGTCCTTACTCGGTATGGGTCTGGCAGAATACCAGCGCTGCGGCTTGCTGCAGCATTATGCTGAGCCAGCGCCTATTCTTCAGTGCACCACATGGATTCTCATCTATATGTGTCTGATCTGTTTAACTGTTATTTTATGTTTCTTTTTGCTATCGTAAGTATCTTGTTTCGGGCATAATTTTTAAGTGCTGAATTGTTAGTTTTCTTATTCTTTAGTTACTAAGTAAGCCATGTCGTTGTTTTGAAGAATAAAGATTTTTTGAGGTCATGAGCAACAGTCGGTTAGAGACCGCATCTGAACTCACTTCCAGTCGTAACGGTCACCCGTTCCACGGAACTCAACTGAGCTACGACGAGAGAGTGCATCTGTGCCTGCGCAACCACTTACGCACTTAAAAAGATGTGGACTACTGGGCACAAGGTTTTTCCTCAGAATCCCGTCGGTCTCGTGTTTCCCCCGCCAGATCCCCTGGGGGAGGCATCAGGAATATGCCAGTCCTAGTATGTCCAATTTCTAGGGGTGATATCAGAACTTGCTTCTAAATAATATTTCAGGTACTCGTGCATCCCTTTTCATGCTTATAGATACTGGCACTCAATAAACGAGTGCGCTTGGCTCCACTGGTGCTTTGCGTTTTACATAGGTACATATTTTATGTTATGACATACCACATTGATGCGTTGCGCCTAGCGATGCGCCGAGTACGGCTTGACTCGAGTCAGACTCGATTCCTGCTTAGGACTCGCCTACTCGAGTACAAAAATATTTTGACTCGAGTACCTACGCCAGACTCGATTCGGTACTCGAGTCAGAGAGAATCGGTTTCGTACTCGCTGACTCGATTCTATTATGCGAGTACAACTGACTCGAGTCTAGTATTCGAGTTACTTGACCTGAAATGTGTTTTAACACATTCATTTTTAATGATTGTGACATTGGAAGACTATCTCTGATATATCTATTTTTTTTTTAACTATGGGACCCAATACATCCCTGTATTGTTTTTTTATATAATTATTATTATTTTTTATTTAATTCTATATTTGTATGGTTTTTTAGTTTGTAATTTATTATATTTTAATTTGAAAAGATGACTTCCTGCCAAGTTTCTTGCGGCGCATTCTTCTTGGCAATGATGGTCCTTACGAAAGCGCTGGTAGTTTAAAAAAGTGACATGTAAAAGAGCCCTTTGCAGCCTATTTGCATAATAAACGTTTTGACTTTTGACTTTTTTGACTTTTGAGTCAGATTGACTCGCTTGAATTCAATCTCTTTTTACTTGTTTGGAGATACTCCTTTTCGATTTTTCCTTTTTGTTATAAAATTGCTAACGGACTTGATTTCTGGACTCGAATTTCTTGACTCGAGTAAACATTCGAATATATACCAAACATAGACTCGAGTAGGTCTTCACTGGACTCGAATCCCGGAATCGAGTCAGGATTCGAATAACATATTAACTGACTCGAGTCGACTCGATCCACCAAAACAGCGACTCGGCACATCACTAGTTGCGCCATCGAACGCGACGTTTTAACGAATCGACGGACAATAGAAGCGGGGGGAGGGTGATGCCGCTGCGCTGTCTCTAACAGTACATTTTTGTCATACGTCGACACAGCGCAGGTGTGGCATACAATGCGTTGATTCATTGCGACGTCGCGACGCAACGCAACGCAACGCACCAGTAGAGCCTCACTCCGATGTGAGCGTGTACTATCGGCCCAAGCGCCAGCTTGCCAGTTTCAAAACAAATTTGCTTGCAGCCGTTGAAGTTCATTGGTATGGATTGGTATGGACAGATGTCTAGTCACTGCAAGCAAACTGGGCCTTTAAGGTGTCAAGCTGGCGTCTGGGCCGATTGTACGTGCGTGTGTATACGTGCTATATACCTACGTCCCACTGCAGGGCACAGGCCTCCTCTCAGAATGAGAGGGCTTGGGCCGTAGTTCCCACGCGGGCCCAATGCGGATCGGGAACGTAACATACACCATTGAATTTCTTCGCAGATGTATAAAGGTTCCCTCACGATGTTTTCCTTCTCCGTAAAGCTCGTGGTAAATTACAAATGAATTTCGCACATAAATTCCGAAAAACTCAGAGATGCGAGCTTGAGAGGCCATAATTATGTCAAACCACTAGGCCTCCACAGCTTCACGTGTTTATAATAATTAATAAGTAAAAGTGAGTAAGTAGTACTTACATTGTCCACATTTTTCGTAAAGCTCTACATTGTTCTTTCTAATATTGACCACTTCAACCTCGAACCTAAATTTGGCAAACGTTGTTTTCAGTTCCATGATCTCGGCATTGCGTTCATAATTATTAACTGCAGAGGTGACAATCAGCATAGCATTCTTGGAGTAACTGGAAAACATTGAAACGTAAATTAAAGACAACATAAGCATTATCATCATCATGATCATCATCATCATCATTTCAGCCGAACGAGTCCACTGCTGAACATAGGCCTCCCCCAAGGCTCACCAAACAGACCGTCCCTGAGCCATCCGCATCCTATGCGTTCCAGTCACCCTCACCATGTCGTCGCTCCATCTTGTTGGAGAGTGATGCACAAAATCTGTTAATGGAAGCGGTCTATCATATATCCCTGACATAATGCGATTGCTCCTTTTGTGATGTATATTGCTAACAGCAAGCTGCATAGCAGATTGACTATCTGATTCTTTGTTTAAAAACTGGACAGCCTAAGGATGCTGTTGATGGCCAACGTTAGGTATATTCAACAGTATCTACACCTGCACACACCTGAGAAAAACTTCAATGGCATGTATGAAGTTCCCAATCCGCACCAAACCCGCGTGGGGAGTACGGCCCGAGCCCTCTCATTTCGAGCGGCCTGCTAGTGGTCTAAGAGCCGTTAAAGATCGACCTTCACCGATCTGTTAACTCGATGAGACATATTTTTTATCAAATATAATTTATAAACAAATATGCCTATGATAACTTGCCTATCGAAAAGTGTTCATAGCTTTTTTTTTTGTTTTATTGTTGAGTGCCTTTAGCCATCTTCCAGCTCCATCCCCTGGTTCATCCACCCAGGTTATCATCTGGGATCAAAGTACTCGTCAAGACGAATCAAACGAGTCCGAACTCGATGGGGTTGGGTCGTTTTATTGTGGAGTGCCATTGACCATACTGAATTAATTAAATTACGAATTACCCCATCGAGTTTGGACTCTTTTGATTCGTCTTGACGAGTACTTTGATCCCAGATGGTAACCAGGGTCTGATGATGGAGCTGGAAGATGGCTAAAGGCACTCCACAATAAAACAAAAAAAAATCTGTGAACACTTTTCGATAGGCAAGTTATCATAGGCATATTTGCTTATAAATTATATTTAATAAAAAAAATGTCTCATCGAGTGAACAGATCGGTGAAGGTCGATCTTCCACGTCTCCTCTACTATAGTGGGACGTATACATTTTTTTTACTTGTATAAGCTGATGATGGTGACTCTGAGTACTTACTTGTACAGCTCATACGTCTGCCTAGCCCTCGTGGTCACTCGAACTGTGTCGTCGACCGCCAGCTCCGGCGCTTCGTGCTCCCTCGCCCGGGGGGGGCCCCCACTACTTCCCGGGCACTCCTCAAAGCAAGCATGCTTTGTTTCACTATACGGGTTCGCTGCTTGCTTGTAACGGCACTCAAACTGATCCAATATGCTGCCAGAGCCTGAGTTTGGTGGCATTTTGTAAGATACCGAGTCGTAAATTTGTATTTACACACTATAATTTACGCGTTTCGCTTTGTATTGAAACTTGCAGATGGCAGCGCAGCGTATAATAATCAGTAGATACCATTATCGCTTGATAGCGATAAAATTGTTGCCAATTCTAAAAATTTAAATTGTATTCGCACGAAATTATCGTTTTGTCAGCAAAATTGTCGTACGTAAAAAATATTTGGACCTTGTGTTTGCGCAGGAGAGGGACATTTTTAGGGATCCGTTTCCAAAGAGTGACTACAGGATCCTATTACTGAGACTCAGCTGTCTGTTCGTCCGTCTCTCACAGTCACAGGGCTCTATATCTTGAACTGTAATAGTTAGACACTTGAAATATTCACAGATTATGTGTTACTGTAGCTAGGTATAATATACTACGTATACTATATATGTACTGAAAATAAGATAAAGCTAAAAATTAAAGGGGATCTTATAAGGAACGTGCTTTTTTCAGCACTTTTAACTCAAAACTTAATAAAGATTATAACTTTTTTTTTCACGAGGCAATTCACACCAACTCACCTAGTCCCAAAATAAGCAAAGCTTGTGTTACAGATACAAGTACAAGGCAACGGATGAACTTACTTAAATAGATATTAAACATCCAAGACTCAAGCACAAACATTCGTATTTTTCACACAAATATCTGCCCCGACCGGGAATCGAACCCGGGATCCCAAGCTTCGTTGTCAGATTCTCTAACCACTAGGCCATCCGGTCGTCTACAACAATGGCATTCACTAGTTACTTGAAAATTTCACAGAATAGGTATATTGCTATAGTCACTAGGTATTATAATATAAGTAACAAATAAGAAATATAAATTGTACTTGAACACTAAAGAGAGAATTGAGTATATCGGACTTGACGTCCAAAATACCGAACGATAAAATGGCTGGGACTCAAAAAACTCACTTTCCCGTAATGTGCATTTTCTCTAAAAGCGCACTTTCCGCAAAATGAACACTCCCAAATTGTACACTTGCCCATTAAGGGCACTTTCCCTGTAAGTGCATTTTCCCAAAAAGTATATTTTTTCAAAACGCACACTTTCCCAAAATGTACACTAGTCAAAATGTCATCTTCACCACAAAGTTTTCTTTAGATGAAGATCCTAAGCTGTGATGGCCATGTTAAATTTTTTACTTATGTACCTAGATAAATCCTTCGTGCTCGTGCATTTTTACCGTTTATCGAATAGTCTATATAATTATAGGTATATATTACGTACTTTTCCAAATCTAGTGCTCTATTTGAGAAAGTGCTCCATTTGTGAAAGTGTCCTTCTAAACAAGTGTACCCTTAGAATAAGTGCACATTTCGGGAAAGTGAGTCTTTTGAGCCTAAGCCGATACAATGAATATTAATTAATTTGTTCAGCTGTGTCATAACAATTCTTGCGGTACAACCCTGTCACAGACAGCGGAGACTTAGAAATGGAGTTTCGTTTGTCACCTATTGGGTACGGAACCCTAGAAATTATTCTCACGATAATAAAGTCAACACACCAAAACTAATCTCGAGAAAGGAAATGTTTTTGGTCTTCCTGTTACTTGATATCCTCTCACGTAATCTTGGCCAATCAAAACATTCGATAAATCTTCCGTAGTTTATCCCGGAGGATTTTATAATTCGGGATATCTCGAGCTTAATCAAGATACCCTTAAATCATTTGTAAATAATATCTTCCCTTATTTGTTTTGCTGGGGGAAGCGGTAATGCGTTTGTCTCTACTAAATCATAATACGCAGTGGCTTTTGGTTGTAAGAAGTGTTTAGTTGTGTGTACGTTTGGTCTAGATTTAAATCATCATCATCATTTCGGCCGAAAGACGTCCACTGCTGAAGAAAGGCCTCCCCCAATGCTCGCCAAACAGATCGGTCCCGCGCCATCTGCATCCAACGCTATCCCGCAACCTTAACCAGGTAGTCGCTCTATCTTGTTGGAGGCCTACCTACACTGCGAAAAAATTATGGAAAATGATATACATTATGGCGTGTAAAATTAGGGCGCGATAGAAAACCTTGAACCAAAAAAAAAAAAAAAAAAAACCCGGGACCTCAAGCTGTCAGGTTCTTTAACCACTCATCCAGATGTATTACGAGCAATTTTGGAAAACGCTCTGAAGAATAATTCAAAGGTCGACGAGATTGTAGAGCTCTTAAGTGCCATCAGGCCTTTTCGAGGTGCTAAGCTCCTGCTTGAGCTTTACAAAAAGCAACGTAGTCACTCTTGACGGGATGACGAACAAGTTCAAGTGTCCCGGAGAGAGTGGCGATTGAATTAATATTATTTAGAGAGTTAACAGTGAGTTTTTAATGCGTCAAACACATTTTTGAAGTGAAACTTCTAATGCGACTTCCAACAAAGTCGCGGTAAGCGTTTAACGCTACCATAGAGGGGGTATGAAAGCATTAGTATATGTACTGCCGAAGCAAGTAATCTCGCATTGTGTATATACTAACGGATGTTAAAAACTCCGACAGTGCGATGCAGAACCCATACTGTCTGTGCAAATTTGTATGAGATAAAAGTGCCATCTAGTGAGTAATTTAAACGCATAGATGCATAAGTAAATTTAGTTCTTTAAGTTATTGCAATAAGGTTCATATTGATGTATAAGTGCCTTTTTCATTTCCACATTACGAAGTTTCACTTCTTCCGCGCGGAGGAACTGCACGCACGATTTTTTGTTAGTGTCTCTCCTGTGGACATGGAAAAAGTTAAGGGTCTATAGCCACTATATTTTAGTCAAGTCTACATCGGCGTGTAGGACGCCTGGCCAACTTTTGGCCTTTTTAAGTCCCGATATGCAGAGACTAAAGTAACATTTTATGAGCATGAGAAGTGAAAAAGTATTTTAAATAAATAAATATCAAATAAATATCATGGGACAATTCACACCAATTGACCTAGTCCCAAAGTAAGCTTAGCAAAGCTTGTGTTATGGGTACTAAGCAACGGATAAACATACTTATATAGATAAATAAATACTTAAATACATAGAAAACATCCATAACTCAGGAACAAATATTCGTGCTCATCACATAAATAAATGCCCTTACCGGGATTTGAACCCAGAACCTCTTGCTTCGTAGGCAGGGTCACTACCAACTAGGCTAAAGCGGTCGTCATTTTAAAATGTAGCTCTGAATAGATATCTGAAGTAAGATAGATGAGGATAATACCGGGCTCGTGAAGCATTTCTCGACTAAAACCTTCATTCTGCGGTCCATAATCATAATTGATCTTCCTCCAGCTGAATCTACTATATTTATACGCAGCTTAAATAACAGAGTGTCCGTTTTATCAAAAGAACGCTCAATGCCTCGAGGCAAGGGAACTAATAGGTACTACATCGTGAGTACGGCAAATGCAACAGTCATAAGACAGCTTTCTGAGCCCATTAAAGAAGAAATGTTATATGAACCTGGGGCTAACCGACAATTTTAACTTTCCTTTATTTCAAACAAATAAAAATGATAATTTCGAACTTCAAGATAACAAGAGCAGACCAGAAGTTCAGATCAGGACTCTCCTTGAATTGTTGATATTTATGGACGGTGGTGGCAGTTTATGTTTATGGTGATCATTTCCCTTCAGATGACCCGCTTGCTAGTTTGTTTCTAATAATAATTAAAAAATAAATAAAAACAAGGCCTTAGAAACAAACTGGCAACGCATTCTGAATTCAATATCGTTAACTTTTAGGCCGTGTTCAAATCAAACGTATAGTCAGCCGCCGAATGTGAGCAGGCTCACTGAGCCCCAGTGTTAATATGAAAAAACGTAATAGCGTATTGTCGGTTAGGTGTGAACAAAAAAATTAATATGTATGGAAATACAATAAACTGCGTAACGCTCGCTCACATTCCGCGGCTGGCAGTCGTTTGGTCTGAACGCAGCCTAAAAAACTTTCTAGGAATGATGATTGACAAGTTACCAATCCGCATTGAGCCGGCATGGAAACTACGGCCTCTCTAATTTTGAGAGGAGGCCTGTGCCTTGCAATGCGTCGTAGGTAGAAAGGAATAATGAATAAAAGAGATGAAGAACCACACCATCTGCTAAAATATTCCTGATTAATTTTAACTTTTTTTTATCTGTGACCGCGCTGTTCTAATCCCTGTCCCGGTTAGAGTGATCGACACTTTCAATATCGGCACCTCTTTTTGCGAAGTCGGCGAAGCGGGAAATGAATCTAAGCACGACGCCCGGCAGATGGGCTGATAATTGATCGGAATTTAAAACCGGATAACTGCGCGGTTAACGGGATGGAAACTTTTGAATTTATGTTACTACTACCGCTTACTGCGGCGTCGCTCGCGTAAACCATGGCTGGGATTTCATATGGAAATTGAAAATTTGACTAAAGTCAATGTCAAATTATCTAACTTCAATTGAATTAAGTAGTTATTACGAGCACTTAAAGTTGAAGACTTTATACCACCGGTTCGGAAAAACCCTATTGAGAAGAATACGGATAAACTCAACAAGATTTTTTTAAGCATAATCTTCAATAAAGTACCTACTTAATTATTATTTTTTATTTTTAGTTTATTATAACAATGAATAACTTAACTATAAACTAAATATGTAACTTAAAGTATTAAAATACTACTATTACTAGCTGTTGCCCGCGACTCCGTCTGCGAAGAAAATTAGCCTACGACCTATTCTCAGACCTACCGAAGAGAAAAAAGTTTCATAAAAATCGGTCGAGCCGTCTCGGAGGACTTCGATAACAAACACCGTGACACGTGGTTTTTATATATTAGAAAATCTAAAGTATTTAACACAGTAGATGCGGTGTTACCAAAACAATTTGGGATGCACCAAAAAAAATAACCTATAGTTTTTAAGTTTTGATATTTTTTTTGGTAAGAATATGATATTTTAAGATACCATTTTCATCGATTTTGAATTTGGTTGAGTATTTAATTTTTTATATTTTTTTTTAAGAAATACGCTGGATAACGTCACAGTGAGAGAGCCATGTTCCATTGTCTAGAAAACTTCAGGTCGTACATAACATAATCTGTGGCACTACTGATTTGTTACCTAGTTATTTTCATGTTTTATGTACAATAAAGAGTTTTACATACATACATACATGCATTTGTCTTGTCACTGTCAATAATACAAGCACGGCTTAGGGTCCTAAATGAACCATGACAAATAGTTTTATTTATTTCTCTTCTTTTAGCTTCGATTATTCCTGTTTGTTTAATGGTGTGATACTAAATAGATATTTTTTTTTAAATTCTGATATTTAAGTAAATTCTTTTATAATTACTTGTAACGTAGTAATTTAATAATTAAATTTGTAAAAATACATTGGAAATACTCGTATACATTTCGGACTTTACGATAAATGACAACTGTTTAAAGCCAGGTGCGCATCATGTGATTAAAGTTCTGTCTTTGTCACTCTTTGCTATTATAAGCAGGACAGCAACATTTCAAACTGTCAATTTGCTTTAGAGTGTAGACCTGCTTTATATCTGCCTTTGTGATGATTCACTGCAGGGCTCAAATGAAGGTCATTGCTTAAATTTTCTTTATTTAATTCAGTTTCTCATATTTTTGGAATCTGATTTCTGAAAACGCTTCACAAAGCCTATTTCTCCAAACGGTTTACGATTTATTATTATACGTTGTCAAAAATTGGTACATCCCAAAGACAAGAATAAAAATAGTTGACTACAAAACCCTAAAAAAATGCGCATATCACGAAATGGTCCCAAATCAGTGAAGTAAGTGGTGGTCTTGCGAACGGCGCTGATCTTCCTTTTTTAGGGTTCCGTAGTCAACTAGGAACCCTTAAAGTTTCGCCATGTCTGTCCGTCTGTCTGTCTGTCCGCGGCTAAGCTCAGAGATCGTTAGTACTAGAAAGCTGTAATTTGGCATGAATATACATATCAGTCACGCCAACAAAGTGGTAAGATAAAAAATAAAAAAATATATTTTTTTAGGGTCCTCCCATAGACGTAAAGGGTGGGTGATTTTTTTTTCTCGACTAATCCTATAGTGTGGGGTATCGTTGGATAGGTCTTTTAAAACCATTGCGGGGTTGCCAACATGATTTTTCTATTCAGTGATCTGTTTGCGAAATATTCAACTTTAAAGTGAAAATTTTCATTAAAATCGAGCGTCCCCCCCCTCTAAAATCTAAACTGTTCGGTGGAAAAATTTGAAAAAATTCAGAATGGTAGTAAATATATCAAATTTACTAGGAAAATTATAGCGGCTAAGATTGCTTGGAAATTATTTGTAGTTTAAGAGTAAATAGTAGCCTAAGGTATAAAACATACCTAAACTTGGATGATTCCGTACACATACGAAATCCTTAGAAAAATATTACTTGATTTTTTTGTAATGGCTACGGAACCCTACCTTGTGCGTGTCCGACACGCTCTAAGCCGGTTTTTTTCTCTTTTTTTTCGAGGCTTAAGTGCACCTGTGTGACTATGCCAGCCCCGATCTTCCTTTAAAACCATCACACGTCATCCATCATACATTGAAAAACACCAAACATAAAGTGAAACCGAACACGTAAATTTTTAGGTTACAAAAAAAAAGACTAGATTTTTACGGTACTCTCGGTACACGAGACTTGCTATTGGCTGGTTTTATACTCGTTAAATTAGCTTATTTTTCAGCACACTTTACTTGGTAAGATGTTGCTTTCATTCAACAGCAACCCACTCTTCTGTGCTTTGAAAGCTCTCGCTATACATCTTGCATAAAAGCTATGTGCACTCTCAGCGCATTAGCTTTTAAAATAACGCCCCCCAAGACCGCAGCGCGGGGCGTGCGTGCGACGGCGGAGCGTGCCCAGCGCGTTGCATAACACTGAATCATATACGCTGTGCCGCGTTGCCGGTGTGTATCACCGTATAATTGATTCAGTGTTATAGACCGCACTGGGCACGCCTTGTCGGCGTCGCGCGCACGCCCCGCGCTGCGGTTTGTGGTGCCTTAAGTGCGTATAGAAAAAAGCACAAGCATTTTAAAGGGTCGAAGGCATAAATGTCAACCTATATACAGCCATTGCGTTAAATAAATATGAACACCAATATTATGGTTAATGGCATAGAGTTGTACAGATATATTGTCGCCTTGGTAACGTACGTAATATTTACAAACTTGACTATACGTATCAAATTAACTTAATATTTGTAAAGAATATTGGGGTCATATGATATATTAGTGTAATCTCGGATATTATCAGAAGGTATTATTACAAATTTTCTTATTTACAATACAATACAATACAATACAATACAATACAATACAAAACAATACAATGACTCTTTATGATATACCTTTAAGGTCGCGGGTAAGCAAAGTAATTGTTTCAGTTCATTAATATGGACCTCCGCAAAGTAACGCCTGATTCAATAAATTATTCGATATATTTATTTACTTTCGATATTAGAAAACGTTCCCCATCCAGCGTCTCAGACCTTACACATATATTTTCAAATAACTTAGATAAGAACACATCCACGGTTGTCCCAGAATTCTTAAGAACCGAGCTGAAAATCTTCTTTTCCTGAAAGCAAAGCGCGGTGAATGCATTGAGGTCGGCCGGTAAAACGTTCTCTTTTAATCGACTGCAGTTGGCCCAGAGTTGACAGCCTGTGTGGTGCGGAACACCCACTGGAGAACTAAGTGGTTGGAGAACTTGACTATGACGCTTGACACGAGCCACGAGCCACCACGAGCTTTACGATGAAGGAAAACGTCATGAGGAAACCTGCATCCTGCGAAGAAATTCAATGGTGTGTGTGAAGTTCCCGATGCGCACTGGGCCCGCGTGGGAACTACGGCCCAACCCCTCTCATTCTGAGAGGAGGCCTGTGCCCTGCAGTGGGACGTACCTATATAGGCTGGGATGATTTGCAAGCGGTTTTTTTAAAGTGTTAATGTGGCACTATCTGGTGTTAAGCTTGTAACATAAAATGAGACATACATTTCATATTTCAGTGGGAGAGCTGTAGTAGGTATCAGTGCATCGGTCGTGAAATAATATTTTATTGCGCTCTCATTGTAGAACGTAGTTTCACAATCATCATCTTAACCTATATATACGTCCAATGAATTGAAACAATTACTTTGCTCACCCGCGACCTTAATACCTTTGACCTTTGGTTCATTAATAATATTATGGACCTCCGCAAAGTAACGCCTGATTCAATAAACTATATACGTCCCACTGCGGAACACAGGCCTCGTCTCAGAATAAAAGGGCTAGAGCCGTAGTTCCCACGCGGGTCCAGTGCAGAATGAGAACTTTCCACACACAATTGGGGAAGTCTAATTTTTTCTAATGTATAGTAAATCGAAACGCATTTCGAGATGAATGATTATTTAATTGTTTTCTGTAGTTTTTACTTTTTAATATAATGTAATGTATCTATTACCAACAATGAATTTCTAAGTTTGACATAAATAAAAGTAATATTTTCATGCTTGTTCAAGTGAAATGTACGCACTCAAAAACGCTTCTCCAACTGTGTTCACCGCTACATTTTTGCAAATAAATTTATTCTATTCCCCCTGTTTCACCATCCATTGATCAAATTTATTTGACGGATACATGAGATGCAGTCTCTGTTTGTTTTGTTCAAACAGACGGAGACGGCATCACATTTATCCGTCAGTTAAAATTAATCAATGGGTGGTGAAACAGCCCCTAAGAATTCTATTCTATTCAAATAAGAAATGACTTTCATTTTACATTGAAATTTATGTCGTGAAATATCAGTGAATTATTTAGAATGCAAGCCGCTTCCAACCGTCTATGTCTGGCAGTGGACATTCTAGGGCTAAAATGATGATGATTACGGTGAATTTAATTTAATTTCGCAGTGAACTAGACAAAAAAATATTGAAATTAGTTTCTTATAATTGACTTTTTTATACAAAAAAAAATATAAAAACCATGTGTAATTTTTTTTAGACATTCCCAATTGAACTATGTTTCCTTTATCGTAAATATCACAGGCTCATAGAGGTGTCAGATAAATTAGTCGTCAATAGGTACAGGGATTTCGATATTTTATACACCAAGACTACTGTTATCTACATCTAATATATAAAAATCTCGTGTCACGGTGTTTGTTATCGAGCTCCTCCGAAACGGCTTGACCGATTTTTATGAAACCTCTTCTCTATATTTGGTAGGTCTTAGAATAGGTCGTAGGCTATTTTTGTACCTTTATTCTTCGCGGACGGAGTCGCGGGCAACAGCTAGTAGTCTTATATTTATTCTATTAGTAGGATTACATTTGTGTCAAAAAGTGGTGGTAGCCTAGTGGTAATAGGTTCGAGCCCGCGGGCTCGCACCTCTGAGCTTTTCAGGATTTACTTACGAAATTACATTTAAAATTTACCTTGATCTTTACGAGAGAAAACATCATAAGGAACCCTGCAGCACCTGCAAAGAAATTCAATGGTGTGTGTGAATTTCCCAATCCGCACTGAGCCCGCGTGGGAACTACGAACCACGCCTTTTAACTCTGAGAGGAGCTCTGTCCCCTGAAATGGTACGTTTACATAGGTTGGGATCATTTAAAAAAATCCGAAACTAAAATCCCTCAAAACCACTTCACAAATGAAGTAATTTTAATCCTAAATTCAAATCCCATTGCACGAACCCGGTTTAACACTTATCAACTAGTTTTAATTAAGTAATGTAAATCCAACCCCGAAATTATCCCTCCTGGATCACAATTGGATGGCCAATAAAAGGGCTTATGTGAACCCCTGAATTGAATTAACAAATATATTTTAACTAGGACAATTTTAAAGCAATTAGTGCGTCACGAAACTATTTAGTTTGAGTTGTAGTGGTGTTACAGTGCGTTAAATGTTTGCGGTATTTCGTTGTCTGATTTATTACTAGAGCTTATTTTAAGGGCATATGGTAACTAAGGCATTAAATGTAATTTCGTAGTGTTAGATGATTTGCTCCTTAGTTTACTTTATAAAGAGGGAGGCAGAGACATTTATTGACATAATGCGATAGCAGAAAAAATATATTTCGTAGGAAAAGACAAATTGAACTCAAACATTTACTTTGCTCACCCGCGACCTTACGATAGCTACGTTTATTTCTTTGGCAGATCTATGGAATTTTAACATAACATTGCAATGAAAAAGATTCATAAAACCTACCTTGAAACCTTACAAATACGGATAACTCTTAACTCGATCATAGACGCGAGTTATCCGTATTTTTTCGGTAACAGGTCATTTTGGTACGAATGTCAAAATATATACAATGGTTTAAAATGTCTCATTATCAAAATGTACAGCGGTCAAAAAGTATGTAAATGTAAACATGTTATAATAAACAAAAGACAAAAGAATTAGATGCCAGAAAAACCTAAGAGCCTATTGTATGACAGAAAAAACGAACAGAAAATAAATTGGTCAAGATCCAAAAATACTCACTGGGATTGAATATCCCTTTGTCAAATTGTACAATTTTGCTAACAATAGATAATAAGTTATTTGTATGCTTTTTTAATAACAAAATGGACGTATTTTCCTAAGTAAATAAATAAATTGTTGTTAGAAGTCAAAAAGTTAAATAATGTCAATGAGCACATAACATTTTGTACATTTTGGCTCCGAAGTATTCTGTCCTCAAAACTTCTTGACACAAGGACATTCTAGACCATAGTCAATGCTGTTGTGGAATCATTTTGACTAAAATAACATGTTGGCCAAAACATATTCTGCCCCTAAAATATTCATGCAAAATGACCTGGTGGCACCAACATGTTGTACTTTTTGTTACATCTCAACATTTTATGCATTTTGTCATTTGTACCAAAATTACCTGTTACCATTTTTTCGCTATGAAAAAGGTTCACCCTGCTACGTGATTCAGTTTCCTTGACAGTAAGTACATGAAAATGCTTCCCACATCTCATTACGTGTACTTGTGACCCCCAATTCTGGTACATACATCCATAAACGGGTTGAAACCGATCGCAAACATCGGTAAACAAACTCGTTCCGCTAACGAGCATGTTTTTATTCCATTACGTTATTGCCGCTTTTCTGTATTTGTACTCGCTTACCGGTAATTGATTAAAGTATTTATTGCAATTTCCGTGTTTGTATTTACATTTGTGCTAAATTTTAAATAATGAATGAAGGAAAGAATTAATGTCTTTCACAACAATTAGTCTTTCAAATAGCCCTGCAAAACTGTTTTCACGGTTCGTCTGCGGGATACAGTCTCTATAAAAACATTTTTTTTTTCTTCTTACATCTGCAATCAGTCGACAGACTATAATTATTAATTAGATAGTTTGAAAGCGATGCATCTTTGCAGAGGAGCAGGGCCAATGCCCTGTCCTCATTCAGTCAGGGAGCACATGCGCCCGCTTCAGTCTTTTGGTAGTGCCTTGGTCAAGCAGCATGTTCGCCAGAGGGTTGGGATGAATATTTAACCTCTCCTTATGTTTTATTCTGTAGCGATTAATCTCTTCGACTATTGTTGGTATCTCTACGTAGTTGTGGACTTCAGCATTTCGGGCAAACCAAGGTGCACATGTGATCATCGTGAGTATGTTGTTTTGAACTCGTTGAAGGCACTGTATGTTCGATTTACTTGCAGTGGACCAAAGCTGGATTCCATAACTGCCCAAGAGGCTTTAGAGGCTTTAAAATGGCACAATAGATCTTTAATTTATCTTCCAGTGACAATGCCGATTGTCGGCCCAGTAACCATAGCAGATTTCTGAATCGATTAGGTATTTATTTCATCTCTCTTGCACTTAATATGGGTTTTCCAAGTCAATCGTCGGTCCAAATAGAACCCCAAGTATTTGACAACCGCTGTCTCCGGTAAGGTTTCCGCACCGAGTGTGACGGGGGGGCATCGCCTTTTCTAAGCGTAAAGGTAATATGGAACGACTTTGCTCTATACAGACATGACAAATAAATATAATTTAACACCTTCCCTGTCCGGGTGCCCCCAATGTGGGATCATGAAGCTTTTTTTTCAGGAGTATGTTGTTCCACTATAGGTTCACAACTTCATAGATAACTTCAAAGTGGAAGCACACTTCGTCGTGTGACTTTGACAAATCATTTTGTACGGAGACTGTGAAAGTGTTAAATTACATTTACTGTTACATCTTAAAAGTTAAATATAGTATTTAATGGAAGAGTTTCTAAGAGATATTTTTAAGGAGCTTTTTAAATTTATTTTTGTCAAGATGTCAGGTTCTAGGCGGATGTCATCAGGCAAACTGTTGAACAATAAATATGATAATATTTTATTCAATGTTCTTAATGTTCTTGGAAGTATAGTGAACGGTTGCGATACTCTGAGGATGAGCTCTGGTTGAGTTCAAAACTCGTCAGTGTAGTTCGGTGGTGGTGATAATTGGGGTTGTATGATTTGTGTGTTCGTACAGTGTGGGGGTGGAGGAACCTGCATGAACACACTTTTGTTGCATAAACGTAACTATCATAAGGTCGCTGGTGAGTAAAGTAATGGTTTCAGTTCATTATTATGGACATCCGCAAAGTAACGCCTGATTCAATAAATTTAACGTTCTGTCACCGAAGTAGTTGGTCGGTTTAACCTTTACTAGTACTAGGTTAAACCTGGTGAGTCCTTTAAAACGGTTACCCAGACCGCTGTCCGTACTCCATAGGCAAGGTATGCTGATAGATAGGCTATCTGCGTTTCCTCTTTGTGGCGTGGAGATGCGCCCGTGCGGGCAATCAGTATGACTGGGCTCTTGGTTATGGAATACAATATATATTCATATTAGTAACGTCAGAGCTTATATACTACAGACATAGGGTAGGGCTGAATGTTTTCGGTGAAGCAGTAAGGCTCCCAGACAGACTGGTTCGAAGTACCAATAAGATATTTAATGCTTATGGCATTCTTAACCACCTTCGACTCTGGGAAACCTACCACAGTTACCTACCACATTGTATGGCCAGTACATTGAATGTTTGTATGTTTGTTACAGAGACATGCACGCTGCGGTGTGTGGGAGACCAGGACTTTGTGATGCTATGAGGCCAGCCAGCGGATCTGAACTCCTGCGATACTTGCGGAAGGTCAACTTTACTGGTAAGTTGTGCCAATTTGATTGTTGATTAGTCCTTATGGTCTGACCGGGATGTTGTACGGTCAGCTGCATAAAAAAAATTAAAAAACCCCAACACAATTAGGCCACACATATGTTTGAAAATAAAGTAAATGTCCATTATGCATCTAAGATCCCTTCCGCAGCTAACAAAAGAGCTGATAACTTTGAAACGGCTGAACCGATTTTGATGAAACATGTCTCCATCGACATGGAACATGCTTTCAAATAAAAAACGCATCCCTTTTTTTGTGTCGGGGGTTAAAAATTAGAAATTATAATCTACCACCGGTTCGGAGAAACCAAGAATATTAACATTCCCGATTCAGATGAGTACTTTAATTGTTAAGGGGTCCTGTCTTGGTGCTTCATCATTTCCGCTTCACCATAATATATATACTATTATAAAGCTGAAGAGTTTGTTTGTTTGTTTGCTTGAACGCGATAATCTCAGGACCTACTGGTCCGATTTAAAAAAATCTTTCAGTGTTTAATAGCCCATTTATCGAGGAAGGCTACAGAGGAAGGCTACTATCATCACGCTAAGACCAATAGGAGCGGAGTATCAATGATTAACGCGGACGTATGTTCTGTGAATAAACATTTCATTTCATTTTGTAGGCGCGGGCACCAGCTAGTGAATTTATACGAGCATAAATTGCTCAGCAACTGTTCTATAGGTTTTTAGTATTTGCTTTTATAGCGGCAACCGAAATACATCATCTGTGAAAATTTCAACTGTCTAGCTATCACGGTTCATGAGATACAGCCTGGTGACAGACGGACGAACAACGGAGTCTCAGTAATAGGGTCCCGTTTTTACCCTTTGGGTACGGAACCCTAAAAACATACAACGGAAATGATAAGCTCCTTCTCTTTTGACGCCAGCTATAAAGACAGCACATTGAACTTCAAAAAATCACCGCTTCCTTTAAAAAAAAATATCTTCTTAATCATTAATAACTCCTGAGGCTTGTATCCTTGACAACCAGTGAAGGCGTACCCGTGGGTAATTTAATTTATTCCGATTCCAAGTCAAACGCTCCCTGAAATAGTATTAGTATTTTTTGTGTACTTATGCAATAAAAACATGCCTCATTCATTACATTATCTATAAGTGCTTGATGGGTTCTTAGTGTCACGTGAAACGGGAAAGGTTTATTTTCGTTCTAATATACAAAAATCTCATGTCACGGTGTTTGTTATCGAACCCCTCCGAAACGGCTTGACCGGTTTTTATGAAACTTTCTTCTCTATATTTGGTAGGTCTGAGAATAGGTCGTAGACTATTTTTTATACCCCTATTACTCGCAGACGGAGTCGCCGGGAACAGCTAGTCTATTATATTATGTCACGGTATTTGTTATGGAACTCCTCCGAAACAGCTTGACCGATTTTAATAAAAAAATATAGTCGGTGGGTCTAAGAACAGGTCGTAGGCTATTCTTCGCGGACGGAGTCGCGGGCAACAGCTATTAATGATTATAATCGTTTTGATTTGACTTTTGGACTGTCACCGTGATTCGCATCACGTTACCGTAACGAAAAGCAATGTCAAATCTGCCGTCGAATATCCGATTAAGTAAATTTGGACTCGCAGAAATTGTAAACTCAGTGGTGTTACTATAGGCGGCAGGGCTGGCAAAATGCCACGGGCCCCCGAGCCTAGAGGGCCCCGGCCCAAGAGACTGCGAACTCCGAAGCCTATTAAGTCTAAATAATTCACTCCCACTTTACGGCTACATGGTCTTTACGTATGGGAGGTACAACATACTAGGGGCGTTCAATAAAAAGTGAGAATGAGTATGTTATAAACAACTTTTACTAAATGTCATTTTATTTTTCGACATAGTCACCTTTTAGCATAATACACTTAGTATATCTTTTTTCTAAACTTAAAATTCCATTTTTAAAAAAGGTCTCATCCTGAGTACTTAAAAAATCTTGTACTGCAGCGACTACCGCGTCGTCGTCTTCAAATTTCTGGCCTCTCAAGTATTGTTTCAATCTCGGAAATAGGTAGAAATCACTGGGAGCGAGATCTGGTGAATACGGAGGATGCTTAAGGATATCGAACCCAGCATCACGAATTGCAGCCATTGCAACGGCGGACTTGTGTGCCGGGGCATTGTCCTGGTGGAACAGCACAACTTTCGAGAGTTTACCTCGCCGTTTTTCGCGGATCTCATTGCGCAATGTTGCTATTTGTTTGGCGTATAAAGTGCCCGTAATAGTGGCTCCATGCTCAAGATACTCAATCATTAATACCCCTTTACCATCCCATAAAACAGAGCCCATGACCTTACCGGCAGATGGGCTCGCCTTGAATTTCTTCGGAGTTGGAGATGATGGCCTTTTCCATGTCATAGACTGCAGTTTCGTTTCAGGGTCGTAATGATGGAGCCATGTTTCGTCCATTGTTATAAATCGCGCCAAAAAAAGTTCCCGGTCTTGCTGCATCAGGTTCAAAGCTTGTTGACAAATCTCTAGTCTAGTTTGTTTTTGCGTGTCAGTAAGCATTCTTGGTACCCAACGCGCAGATACCTTTTTCATACCCAAGCGTTCATGTATTATGCACGCTCCCCGTTGAAATCTTTACATTTTCAGCAATAAAACGAACTGTGACACGACGATCCGCCAAAACTGAGTTTTCGACTTTTTTCACAATTTCTTCAGTTACTGCTGTAGTAGGGCGTCCGAAGCGGGGGTCGTCCATTGTCGATGTTCTTCCACGTCTAAATTCGGCGCACCAACGTGCGACTGTCGAATACGGAGGAGCATTAGACCCTAAAGTGTCCCGCAAATCCAAATTGACTTGGTCCGTAGAAAAATTTTTCAAATACAAGTATTTGATAACGGCGCGCAGTTCAATTTTCTCCATTTTCGCTAACGTACTCAATAGCATTGCAAAGAAATTACCGTATATTTTTTTAAACAAAAGACAGTTAGTTTTTTTTTTCATAGCAATCAGCTCGATAGATTAGCTTTACCGGCCAGTATTTAATTTCGTAATATTAAAAGAGTTTGCATCTCATTCTCACTTTATATTGAACGCCCCTCGTACACCTACCATATTTTTTTTCCAAATTTTATTTTTTCACTTTGTCCGGATAATTACAAAAATACAAATAACTTTATTTCGCTTGAAATATGGTACAGAAGATGGCTCAACAAACGTATGTAACGGCTCACATATTTCGCCAGTATCTGGCATGCAAAATTTTACAGTAAATCGCGGTGTAAAAGCCAGATGAACGTAACATCAAAAATTTCGAAAATCGTTTTTTTTTTTCATAAAACTGTTCTAAATGTGGTCCTGCATGAACTGCCAAAAGGACGTAATCGTACAGTTGATATTTCACTAGTTCCAAAAAAACGTAATGATATAAACAGCAATTTTAATGGAACCAGCTAAACGTATTTTGAAATCCATTAAATTACTTGCTATTGTTTAGGGCCACAACAACGTATCAACCTAAACGTTAAAAAAAATTTCACAAAATTAAGGGCCAAAGTAACGTATGTCAATCAAATTTAAAAAAATATATTTATTGCTGGTATACTAGCAAATATAATTACAATATTTCTTAACTTTCTGAAAGCTGTATTGTGTGTGTACGTGTCAGTATTTTTTTTTCTTTCTTTGGCATAGTCACTTACCAAGAAGAAGTTGAAAGTGGTAAAATTTCGCAGTTTTTTGGCTCTCCTGCACAATTTGGATAAACGATGTTACGTTCATCTGGTTTTTACACCGCGAAATATAACTAACATTACAATTATTATTACGGGTAAATTATAGTGACATGTAATTTTTAATAATGATTATTGAATGATTTATCATTACTAAATCATTGCTACACCATGTCCACGCAAAATTACAGCTTTCTAGCCCTAATAGTCTGTGAGCTAAGCCGCGGACGGGCGGACGGACAGACAGACAGACATGGCGAAACTATAAGGGTTCATTTTTTGCCATTTTGGCTCTGGAACCCTAAAAAATCTAATGCTAATGTATTCTTCAGGTCTCAGCGGGGATGAGTTCCGCTTCGATGCCAATGGGGACGGACCAGCTAGATACAACATCCTACACTTCAAGCAGGTCTCACGAGGAGTCTTCCGCTGGCTCAAAGTCGGAGAATACCTGGATGGAGAACTTAAATTAGACCTGGATGGTAAGTCTTCTACTACTCGCGAATAACCTAAATAATAAAATAAATTTTCTCAAACATGCAATGAAATATTGATGTTATGTTCCTTGGCCGCGGCGCGAAGTGTCACGTTGCAGGTGCGGCTAGACGAGAGCTCATTGATGGAATTTCAAAAGATCACTTTGCCAGCTTTGGCAGGCAATGTTGTAACATTGCCTGCCTAAGCTGGCAAAGTGATCTTTTTTAATTTCCATTCCACACGGAGTGACACGGCATCGCGTTCAGCCATTAAAAAAAACTATAAGCAATATTTGCTTTTTGGTTTATTATGACATTCTGTCACTACGCTTATTAAAAATAAATATTCATAAATTATCTCTGTTTTCTATTAAATCTGAGTTGGAAATAAAATGAAATAAATACTAATAAATGTGTTAGTTATATATTTTGATCTGGTTAACTTATAATTTCTCTCGAAATAAGCCTTAGATTTTTTTGTTTTTTTTTTATTTATTTCATTGCATATTTGAGAAAAGCTCTATACAACCCTCTGTCGCGAACAGGGATTGTCGGTCTCGTATATCTAGATGGCCTCGTTGACACTCGGCCATCTATAACTACTCGGCCAGCAGTCCGCTATTTCGCGGCCTCTGCAGTAAATAAATAAATATCACGGGACAATTCACGCCAATTGACCTAGTCCCAAAGTAAGCTAGGTAAGCTTGTGTTATGGGTACCAGGCAACGGATAAACATACTTATATAGATAGATACGTACTTAAATCTATACATATAATAAATCTGTAACAAGTCGGTGTCTGTACATTGAAGATATTTGAGAAAAACTGACACTAGGGCTATTTATTAGCGCAATAGAACCCAAAACAATGATTTTTAGAATTTTTGTCTGTTTGTCTGTGCGTTTGTGCGCGCTAATCTAAAGAAACGGCTTAACCTAGAAGGATGCGGTTTTCACTGATATGTTGGTATTTTCTTGGATTAACATTTAGTGTTTGTTTCATTTGAATCGGTTCACAAATAAGAAAGATATGTTTATTTTAAGAATTTATCGAACTGTTTTTATAAGAGTTATTATGAACGCGCTAATCTCAGGAACTACTGCTACGATTTGAAAAATTCTTTCAGTGTTAGATAGCCCATTTATCAAGGAAGGCTATAGGCTATATATCATCACGCTAACACCAATAGGAGCGGAGCGGAGCGGAAGAATGTTTCCAAATTGGGGGTTTTTGAAGTGAAACTTATATATCTCGGGATCTACTGATACGATTTGAAAAATTCTTTCAGTGTCAGATAGCCCAGTTAGATAGGGCGGGTTGGGAGCGGGTGGGGGGCGAGTTGGGAGCGGGTTGGGGGCGGTTTGAGAGCGGGTTGGGGGCGGGTTGGGAGCGGGTGGGGGAGCGAGTTGGGAGCGGGTTGGGGGCGGGTTGGGGGCGGGTTGGGAGCGGGATGGGGCGGGTTGGGAGTGAGTTGGTGGCGGTTTAGGAGCGGGTTGGGGGCGGGTTAAGAGCGAGTTGGGGGCGGGTTGGGGGCGGGTTGGGAGTGGGCTGGGGGCGGGTTGGGAGCGGGTTGGGGCGGGTTGGGGGCTGTTTGGGGTCGGATTGGGAGCGGGTTGGTTTATTATGAAGTTTCACTTCTTGCGGAAGGATCTAAGGAGAGCCATAATTGATGAAAAAGCAAATTGGATAAAAAATAAGCTGCTCAAATTACTAATTCCACGCGGACGGAGTCGCGGGCAAAAGCTAGTACATATTAAACACCCAAGACCCGAGAACAAACATTCGTATTTTTCATACAAATATCTGCCCCGACACGGGAATCGAACCCGGGACCTCAAGCTTCATAGTCAGGTTCTCTAACCACTAGGCCATCTGGTCGTCAGTAATGTACTAATATAAGTTCGCTTTGAGATGTACAATGTTTCTCCTGTTATCTAATAAAATCATATTTTCTGTTATCTGTACTCAGTTCACCGCGACACCTCAGTACAAAATGTAAAGTAATTAGTAACGTACAGTACATTAAAAAAAATAGTACGATAGGCAATAATAGGTCTTATCGCTTGAAAACGACCTATTCAGACAGCCATTTAGACACGAAGCAGCTTCCATCCTTTTTAACCGACTTTCACGATCACCAACCCGGAGTATAATTTTGCAACTGAGAAAACTTGGCTGCACTTCTTCTAAAAGGTTCTTTAAACAAAACCAGCCAAGTGCGAGTGCGCACGAGGGTTCCGTACAAATTTGTAGGACTGTCAAAACAAGACGCCCCTATCTATTACTAACATCTCATCATCATCATCATCATTTCAGCCGTAGGACGTCCACTGCTGGACATAGGCCTCCCTCATTGATGCCCAATCATTACGGTTGCATCCACCCTGAACCTGCGGCCTTCATCAAATCGTCTGTCCATCTCGTTGGTGGACGTCCCACGCTGCGCTTGCCAGTCCGTTGTCTCCATTCCAGAATTTTTGGCCCCCAACGGCCATCTGTTCTGCGTGCTATGTGGCCTGCCCATTGCCATTTCAACGAGGTAATCCGTTTGGCTATGTCGGTGACCCCGGTTCTTCTACGGGTCTCCTCGTTTCTGATACGATCCCGTAGAGAAACTCCGAGCATAGCCCTTCCCATAGCTCGTTGAGCGACTCTGAGCTTATTCAACAGGACTATCATTTATTTGTATAGTCGACCAAGTAAGTGCCATTTTTTGTGACAGTTCCTACATCAGAATAAAAACAATAAGGCTTATTGTCACATTGGCTTGTAAGTGAAAATAGCCTTTGATGTCTTAAGTCATACAACTGACATTGAACTTTAGGGTGGTAAAGGAGTTTCTTGGTCGACTATACTTACGAGGGGCGTTCAATATAAAGTGAGAATGAGATGCAAACTCTTTTAATATTACGAAATTAAATACTGGCCGGTAAAGCTAATCTATCTAGCTGATTGCTATGAAAAAAAAAACTAACAGTCTTTTGTTTAAAAAAATATACGGTAATTTCTTTGCAATGCTATTGAGTACGTTAGCGAAAATGGAGAAAATTGAACTGCGCGCCGCTATCAAATACTTGTATTTGAAAAATTTTTCTACGGACCAAGTCAATTTGGATTTGCGGGACACTTTAGGGTCTAATGCTCCTCCGTATTCGACAGTCGCACGTTGGTGCGCCGAATTTAGACGTGGAAGAACATCGACAATGGACGACCCCCGCTCCGGACGCCCTACTACAGCAGTAACTGAAGAAATTGTGAAAAAAGTCGAAAACTCAGTTTTGGCGGATCGTCGTGTCACAGTTCGTTTTATTGCTGAAAATGTAAAGATTTCAACGGGGAGCGTGCATAATATTTTACATGAACACTTGGGTATGAAAAAGGTATCTGCGCGTTGGGTACCAAGAATGCTTACTGACACGCAAAAACAAACTAGACTAGAGATTTGTCAAGAAGCTTTGAACCTGATGCAGCAAGACCGGGAACTTTTTTTGGCGCGATTTATAACAATGGACGAAACATGGCTCCATCATTACGACCCTGAAACGAAACTGCAGTCTATGACATGGGAAAGGCCATCATCTCCAACTCCGAAGAAATTCAAGGTGAGCCCATCTGCCGGTAAGGTCATGGGCTCTGTTTTTTGGGATGGTAAAGGGGTATTAATGATTGAGTATCTCGAGCATGGAGCCACTATTACGGGCACTTTATACGCCAAACAAATAGCAACATTGCGCAATGAGATCCGCGAAAAACGGCGAGGTAAACTCTCGAAAGTTGTGCTGTTCCACCAGGACAATGCCCCGGCACACAAGTCCGCCGTTGCAATGGCTGCAATTCGTGATGCTGGGTTCGATATCCTTAAGCATCCTCCGTATTCACCAGATCTCGCTCCCAGTGATTTCTACCTATTTCCGAGATTGAAACAATACCTGAGAGGCCAGAAATTTGAAGACGACGACGCGGTAGTCGCTGCAGTACAAGATTTTTTAAGTACTCAAGATAAGACCTTTTTTAAAAATGGAATTTTAAGTTTAGAAAAAAGATATACTAAGTGTATTATGCTAAAAGGTGACTATGTCGAAAAATAAAATGACATTTAGTAAAAGTTGTTTATAACATACTCATTCTCACTTTTTATTGAACGCCCCTAGTATATTTCTATTTCTAGTGAAGCTCTGCTTGTAAGCAAAATGTAGGGAGTCGTCCATCATCATCCCAGCCTATATACGTCCCACTGCAGGGCACAGGCCTCCTCTCAGAATGAGAGGGCTTGGGCCGTAGTTCCCACTCGTGCCCAGTGCGGATTGGGATCTTCACACACACCAACACACGTAACAATGTAGGGAGTGTGAGGTCATTATACATGGGTTTTTATGGCTCC
This sequence comes from Archips crataeganus, assembly GCA_947859365.1. NCBI lineage: Eukaryota > Metazoa > Arthropoda > Insecta > Lepidoptera > Tortricidae > Archips > Archips crataeganus. Next base: position 19,540,346 of record OX402057.1, on the reverse strand, counting down.
CCTCTTAATTTGTAATTTAATTTAATTATTATTATGTTTTGTGGTAGCGTTAACAGAAATACACATTAGGGTAACCGTACCAATGCTCGACACCTCAACGCCCAGTAGATGACACCAATCTGTCACCTCTCTTACTATGACATAAGATTGAAGGTGCCATGTATTGGGTCAGTGTCGAGCACAGGGACGTTTACCTTACGTATAATAAAAAGCGTGGTAGCCAAGTGGTTTGATTCGTACCAGCTCTAAGTTATTCGGAAATTATGTGCGAAATTACAATTGAAATTTACCCTTTACAGTGGGATTTTTGAAAATTGTTTAAATATTACTGGTCTTGATGTACAGCCCTGTGACTGATACGGACACCAATTAATATGTTCGCAGAGGCGCGCACTGACAGCTTCCACGCCGTCAGACGGAAGAGAGTCGCGTCTCTGCTGAACAGAGTGCGCGGCAGTTCCAATATCATTCTGAATATGATTGCCGCCCGCAGTGAAGATCGTCAGTGGTCATATTATTAAGTTACGATCTTCGCTCAGTGCCGCGCAATTATAATTTTCTTAATTTTTAATTTTTAATTGCTTAAATTAAAATTTCATATTTTTTTTCTTTCTTTCGACTTGTATGAATTAATTAACTATCATTTAATTTTACAAGTTAAGTATGAAGTATCTTTTTCTATTTATTTTTTTATTTTCTTCAACTTCATTTTTTTTATTACTTTTACGGTCATCCCGTGAAACCATATATTTCAAACTAAATACAAACTGAAATATAGATGCACAGAAAAAACCCCAGAAAAAAGACCAATGCTGGGAATCGAACCCAGGTCCTCAGCGTTCCGTGCTGCGTGCTTACCCCTACACCATCACTGGTCTAGAAGTTAGCGACGAATCTTTCCCATACATCGTACACTTCAGTCTGTTATAATCACATTTATTTAATTTTATGTTTTAAATATCATGTACCTAAATATGGGTTCTGGCCTGAAATAAATTATTTTTATTTATTTTATTTATTTATTTAATAGGGTTTCGTTTATCATTTTTCAAGTACGGAACCCTAAAACCAGTGCACAGTGGTGCGGAATACCGGTAATTCAATCTGCGGAAACCAGATAGTTTAATTCAATGTACGGTAACACATTGTTTCCTTTCAAAATGGCGTACCAGTGCTTTTTTTCGATGTAGGTATACTTAGAATGAATAAGGCAGGGAATATTAGCGTTACCGAGGAACTACGGTAAAATTCTCGGCTTTCGAAGTACATTTGAGTTAGTCTTGATACAAAAATGTTCAAGAATAAAAACAGAAGTGCGACTTTGAAGCTCTTCAACCGCCGTATCTTGTATGTCCATTAGCGATGGGTCGTCCACGATTTTAACGTTAAAGCAACTAGACCGTTCGTTTACGTTCATCGACTAGTCCATAGACTAGTTGCATTCGTCGACTAGTCGACGTGATGTCTGCGTTATGCAGATGTTCAACTAAACGGCACGTCGATTTCTACGAATCACTAGTCTCTGGCATATGGAACATAGTTCAAAGAAAGATGGACAGATATGTATGGAACCCAGCCTGATCACCAATAGGATTATAATGCATGTAGAATTATCGATCCTACCATTTGCTATAATTGTTATTAAGACGACTGGAGTGTGCAGGCTGAGAGAATTTTCATAGATATAGGACGAACGCAAATAACAAATATTTGAGAGCTGATAACTCGTTTCTCCGGGGTTTTTGAAGTTCGTTTCCATTTTAGAAAATTAAATTAAGCTTAAATAACTAGCTAAAAGACTGCTAAGCTAAAATGGGACTAGGCTGGACACGTCTGTCGCATGCAACCACAAAGATGGGCTCACACAGTTACTTGGTGGGTGCCGGAGAACAGCCAGCGACGACTAGGCAGACCAAGAAGGATATGGCGGGACGACTTGGACGTGTATGCAAAAGACTGGCCTGATATTGCGCCAGAACGGGAGTTGTGGAAGTCAAGAGGAGAGGCCTTTGCCCAGCAGTGGGACACTATGCCAGGCTAATAAAAAAAACTAGCTTTCACCTGGCAAGTATGCATGCGGTTCATATTGGACATGTAGGTTAATTTGCCCATCATTCTTTGTTTGGTAGTAGGAAATCCGTTAAGCTATTCTATATTTTATCCACTTCCAAACATCTTCAGAAACTTAATATGAGAAGGATTTCAATCACTTTCGAATTCCCCAGAGATCCAATTCAAATGGGACTCCCGTCGCCCCCCGGAGTCGGTATGCAGCGCGGAGTGCGAGCTCGGACAAGCCAAGCAGTACGTCGAGGGAGAGAGCTGTTGTTGGCACTGTTTTAACTGCACGCAGTATGAGGTACGACCGCACAAACAGGCGGCTTTACTTATGGTGCAGGGTGTGCGTGGCACACGGGTGCAGGGTGTTATAGCTCCTCTACACGACATTAACAGGTTCCCTGTCCCATGAGGCACATGCGCCTCATGTGTGACTTTACTGGTACGTCCATGAGGCACTGTGCCTCATGACTCTATGAGCGCTTAATGTCATTGTTACCATGGGGACATGTCGAAAGAACGCCGCACATTGCTTCGGGACAGGGAATCTGTTGAATGGTCGGTGCGAGATGGCCTAGCGATGGCTCAACGCATCTGGGGCATACACATTTTTTCGTTCGGGTATCTCCTTTTTGCTCACCCGTACTATAACTACGTATTCTCATTCTGTGAGGAGGTCTGTGCCCTGTAGTGGGACGTATATAAGCTGGGATGATGATCATATATGATACTTTACACATTGACTGTCTCCATCAGATCCGTTCGCCGTACGTGGAGACAGCTTGCATGGTGTGCAGACGGGGCACGCTCCCGGACCCCACCAGGACCCACTGCATGCCCATACCGGAGGCCTACCTGAGACCAGACTCCGCATGGGCCATTGGGGCAATGTCCTTCTCTTCTGTTGGCATCCTACTGACTGCGTGAGTAGTTTAGATAGATAAGTGTATTGTTTACGTGTCGTAGAGATATGCACTTGAGAAAGAAAGAAAGAAAGAAAGAAACATATACACATAATAAGCAACTAGCTTTTGCCCGCGACTTCGTCCGCGCCGAATTCAAGTCTGTGGTAAAGCTTCTCATCTTCTTTATTGAATACTAGATGTTGCCCGCGACGCTGTAGTGCAAAATTCGTTTATTCCGCAGAAACTATGCAATAGTCCGGATAAAAACTATCCTATGTCCTTCCCAGGGACTCAAACTATTTATTTGCCAAATTTCATCTAAATCGGTTCCGCGGTTTAAGCGTGAAGAGGTAACTGGCAGACAGACAGACAGACAGACACACGTTCGCATTTATAATGTCATCCATCCATCGTCATAATCGGTAGCAGTTAGTGATTATATACTATATTATTATATTTTTTACTGTTACAATTTGGTAATTAACAAGGTACCTACTTGCAGGCCAGTGTCTAGTAATCAATCATAGTTACAGTTGCATTAGGACGTAGGTATAAGTTTAGTTTAACAATATATTCATAGTCAATACCTGAATGAGAAGTTACTATGACAGCTCAAAAGTATCTCGTTAATTTAAATATTTTGCTAATATACTTAACGGATAAATCCTTTGCTCTTAGGTTTGTCTGCGGCGTGTGGTTTCGGCACAGCTCGACGCCGGTCGTGCGCGCGAGCGGGAGGGAGCTATCTTACGTCCTACTCGCCGGCATCCTCATGTGCTACCTCGTCACCTTCGCCCTCGTCTTTCGGCCTACGGACATCCTGTGCTCGATACAGAGGTAATAATAATAATGTTTTCTCAAAAATTACACGAAAATCTAAGAATAATAATTAAAACCAATCACAATCCTGCGACCAAGCAGCGTGGTGCGGTGGTGGTCATTGGGATTTTTAGTTGACAAATATAGTTTTTAGTAGTGGTAGAGCCATGTTGTAGCTAGCCGCTGCACCACGAATGAGCCGGCTCGTCCGGGGCAGTACCACCCTCTCACAGAGCACCGGCGTGAAGCAGCAGTAATCCTGCTTGCGTTTCGTACGGTCAGTGAGAGTGCCGGGGGCCCAATACCTCACCCCTTCCCTCTTCCCCTCCCTCACCCTCTTCCCCTGTTCCCTTTCCTTTAGGGCCGACAACGCACTGGCATCGCGTAAAGCGCTGCGGGTGTCTACGGACGGTGGTGATCATTTAACATCAGGTGACCCACTAGTTCGTTTGTCAGGCCTTTCTAACATAAAAAAAAAAAAAAAAAAAAAATATAGCTAAACCGTTTAACTGAGGGTGCGGGCAGCAGGCACACGAGGCGCGATCGCCGCCCGCTCCTCTCCCGGCCCCCTTTGTCGTCATATCCCCCAGCCCCTGTACCGCGCGGGCGAGGACACAGCTATGAAATGCGAGTTTTCTTACACAGAATCAAGAGCGCTTTGGTTTTAATGATTAAAAAATATTAACAAGTTAGGTATGAGGTATCTTTTGTATTTATTTTTTCAACTTCATTTTTTATTACTTTTACGGTAATCCCGTGAAACCATATATTTCAAACTAAATACAAACTGAAATATAGATGCACAGAAAAAACCCCAGAAAAAAGACCAATGCTGGGAATCGAACCCAGGTCCTCAGCATTCCGTGCTGCGTGCTTACCCCTACACCATCACTGGTCTATAGACCAGTTTGTATTTAGTTTGAAATAGAAAATATTACTGTCAGTTACTGTCTGTCAGTTTTGTGACGAGCTATACATATAAACTTTATGAAAAAAGCCACAAAACTGACTCAAAAAATTGACACTTTTTTCTTTATAAAAATTAATACTAGTTCTCGTGGTTATGAATTAAAAAAAACTTAAAAAACAAATTTTCTTTACTTAGAAAAAAAGGAAGTGGTTGATTTGAAAATGAAAATGCCCTAGAATATGTAATAAAAAAACATATTTCAATTTTATTCACATTATTTTACCTACCTATAATGTTCATAATATATAATATCGGAAGATTCGGAAGGAAATTTGGCAAAAAATAAATGCCTCGTCATAAAATAATAAGATATACCACCATTATACCTAGTCGAATTGTACTAGTTTCAACCGCGAAGTGTTATAAATTTTAAACATACTCTTAACGTGTATATAAAAGAATGTGCAAAAATTTAATACACATCATCCAAAATCATATTTTATCCCGTTCTTTATAGGCTATAAATTTCACCGCTGTCAAGTCAAATATTATATAGAGAGCCAGAAAAGTGATATACGGACCGACTTTCCGGTCCTCCTACTTTTTAACGAATTGACGGAAGAAAACTGGGGGCTACTATGAAATTCGAAGTACGTATCATACCATCTCTTTCGCTCTTCTATTTAGTACTATTAGCGTGAACGGAACGGCACGATTTGAAAATTGAACTACAAACTTAACTAAGTAAAAACTAGATAGAATTATGACGAAATACAATACGTTTCGACACCCATGTCATTTTGCCATTTACATATTTTAACTGTCTTACTTAATAGTTAAGTGAATTGTAATATTTGTAATAGGTATAATTTTTGTTGGAAAATAATACTTTCTGCCAAGATTGCTAGATCGCTGGTAGTATCAAAAAAGACAAGTCGCACATCTAGATCTAAAGAGGGTCAACTCAAAGTAATATTATTATACCATTCTAATTTAGACTTCAGTCAATTTCTAAAAGGTCTGAATTAAAATGGTATATTATTTTGAGTTGACCTGTAGAGTTGACCCTCTTTAGACCTAGATGTGCGAAGTATGAAAGAGCCTTTTGCTTACTTACAGAATAAACGTGTTGATTTTGATTTTAAGTCTCAGTCGACGCGTGACCATGACTTCTGCAATGTGGTACTCGTAAATATGACCAGTACCACTACCATGAGTTTACAGTGACGGTACACGATAGCGCCTGCGTAAATGATTTGTATGGAGTCTCCATACAAATCATTTACGCAGTCGCTAGCGAGTACGGTCACTGTGAACTCATGGTTGTGGTACTGATGGCCTAGTGGTTAGAGAACCTGACTACGAAGCTTGAGGTTCCGGATTCGATTCCCGTGTCGGGGCAGATATTTGTATGAAGAATACGAATGTTTGCTCTCGGGTCTTGGATGTTTAATATGTATTTTAAGTATGTATATAGTTATGATATTTATTAAATAGTTCGCTATTAAGTCACAATTATGACCATGATTCACTCAGAATCTGACCTACTCAGAAATTGACTTAAAGATAAAGTGACTTCCACTTCATTAATCACATCCCGAAGCTGTCTGGTTCAGAAACAGACTTATGATGAATCTGGGTAGGTATAACCAGAATCGTACTTATACTCAGATGTTGACCTAAAGCTAAACTGGTAAAACCGACCGGGCCCGCCGGGTTATTGCCTTTGAAGCCCCCATCCAGCATTCAGCGGCAGGCTAATTGTCTAACACCCTTGCAATCGCCATCGCGTCCATTTTGACAGTTCTTGTATGGGCTGACAATTGGTATTGGAAACAGCCAGCTGTCACAGCCTTACAAAAACTGCCATTTCAATCCATACCTTGGATAATGTCATGAAAGTTACACAATTACCCTGCAGTTTACCTTACACCACGTACCCCTTTTCCAGGTTTGGCACCGGCTTCTGCTTCACAGTGGTGTACGCGGCTCTGCTGACGAAGACCAACCGTATTTCACGCATCTTCAATGCCAGCAAACACTCAGCCAAGCGGCCCATCCTGATCTCCCCGAGCTCGCAGCTGGCGATATGCGCTGCTCTCATTTCTATACAGGTACACATCTATGTCTAGTATTTTCCTTTCGAAACCCATTACTTTTTAACCTTATTTTATTTATAAAGATGAGATGAAGAAGATAAAACTTTACCGCCCGTGAATTATCTATGTATGGACGTTACCACACCAATCGAATGATTGCCGATCGATGCCATCGAACGATGGTAGAATGGATTGGTCGACGTCGATCGACAATTTCTACTACACCAAAACCTACCACACCAATCACCAATAATGGCCCCATACATAGATAATGCATGGGCGAGCAAGTGTGTCTTCTTCACCTTTAACGACCGCTTTAGCCTAGTTGGTAGTGATCCTGCCTACGAAGCAAGAGGTCCTGGGTTCGAATCCCGGTAAGGGCATTTATTTGTGTGATGAGCACGAATATTTGTTCCTGAGTTATGGATGTTTTCTATGTATTTAAGTATTTATTTATCTATATAAGTATGTTTATCGTCGTCTAGTACCCATAGTACAAGCTTTGCTTAGTTTGGGACTAGGTAGGTCGATTTGTGTAAGATTGTCCCCTAATATTTATTTATTATTTATTTATTTATTTATCAAAGCAACCAATCAATCATTTAAACAGAGCACATTACTTACTTTCCTGCGCTGGCTTAATGACCCGAAGTGGATCTTGGTCCAATACAAGTTGACACCAAGGAGCTCTTGTGCTATGTTACTAACAATAATGGATTGAAAAGTCTAACTAAATATTCATAATTATATTATATTACTAGCTGTTGCCCGCGACTCCGTCTGCGTGGAATTAGTAATTCGGGCAGCTTATTTTTTTATCCAATTTTTTTTTTCATGGCTCTCCTTAGTTCCTCGATATAAAAAATACCCGCCCCCGCAACCCCACACCCCCCCACCAAACCCCCCGCACACCCGCGTTCACATTCACCACAAGTCAAGCGTGCCTATAGAAGTTTTACTTCAAAAACCCCCGATTTTGAAACATTCTTCCGCTCCTATTGGTGTTAGCGTGATGATTATATAGCCTATAGCCTTCCTCGATAAATGTGCTATCTAACACTGAAAGAATTTTTCAAATCGGCGCAGTAGTTCCTGAGATTAGCGCGTTCAAACAAAAAAACCTGTTCGATAAATTCTTAAAATAGACGTATCTTTCTTATTTGTGAACCGATTCAAATGAAACAACCACTAAATGTTAATCCAAGAAAATACCAACATACCAGTGAAAACCGCATCCTTCTAGGTTAAGCAGTTTCTGAGATTAGCGCGCACAAACGCACAGACAAACAGACAATAATTCTAAAAATCATTGTTTCGGGTTCTATTGCGCCAATAAATAGCCCTAGTGACAGTTTTTCTCAAATATCTTCAATGTACAGACACCGACTTGTTACAGATTTATTATATGTATATAGATATAGATTATGTCCCTCCAGTTTTCTACGTGTAGGGCGCGGAGTTTTTTCTTAACTTCATCTCATCAACATTTCAGCCGAAACCACCTGCGAGAATTCCTTTCACGCTGTACATCAACCGAGTTGTCGACTTGTGAGTTTCACTAGTCGTTACACCACCTACAGGGGGTCACCGGATGCTGTATATCGACCGAATTATCGACCAATGAAACTGAGCCATGTCTTCCAGTTCCTTGGTTGTTGCGGATATACATACTATGAACAACAATTATTTTCCAGGTATTAATAGTCGTGGTGTGGATGATCGTAGCCCCTGCCCGAGCGATGTTCCACTACCCCACCCGCGAGGATAACATGCTCGTATGTGACTCATACGTGGATGCATCGTATATGATCGCGTTCTTCTACCCCATCGTGCTGATCCTCGTATGCACGGTGTATGCAGTCCTCACGAGGAAAATACCAGAAGCCTTCAACGAGAGCAAACACATAGGTAATTTACCCCTTCTTTATAAAAGCAGCTAAGTTGGTGTTATAGGAACTACTACTAATCCTACTAATAAGTATTATAAATGTGAAAGTGTGTCTGTCGGTCTGCTACCTCTTCACGTTCAAAGCGCTCATCCGATTTAGATGAAATTCGGTATGGAGATAGTTTGAGACCCTGGAATGGACATAGAATAGTTGTAAAGAAAGAATAAGAATAATTTTACTAATCAAAAGAAGTTACACGATGCGTAAAATTACACTAATTAAATACTTTATTTTATATTGAGTTTGTAACTGGGCAGATGGCAAGGCTGGGATCAGGTTGGTGGCGGAGTAGAGTGCTAAGGGGTGGCATACTTCTTGTTAAGTTTAGTAACTTCCTTCCGATTGGTCCATTTAAAATTAGACAATTTTGAATGGGCTAGGCGGGAGAGGATGTGCTGAAGGCTGAGAAAGGTATAAATGCGTAAATTTCAAACCCAGTGATCTTCTGCTTTAGAAGCTGTAGAACAGCATGTATTTTGTGCGGAACTTAAGTAAACAGCTAAGTACATAATTTAATAAAATGTATCCCGCGCAAAAAGTCTCTTTTCACATTGATGTGTAAATAAAATCCTATTCATTTTGAACAGAGTTCTAAAAAGGAGGAAGCTCTATGTTCGACAGTGTGTATTTATTTTCTATGTTCACCGATTTTGTACATTATATTTGCTTATTGAATAAAATCAAGTAGTAAAGACCGCGATGGTAATTTTATTTTAAATACCGCACCTTTGAAGAAACTAATTGGTGATCCTTTCTATAGAACTAACTAATACACGCGCTTAAATAGTTGCGTCATCTAGGTATATTTCCAGCAACCCAGACTAATGTTCTAATATTTCAGAGATATAATTGTTGGCTAAATGATAAGTTTGCATAACTTGTATTTTGACATGGTTGGCATCTATGTTTTTAAACCAAACGTTATTTTTGTTGATGAACTCTATGGCTTGATTTAACTTTGTCTGGAATTTTTCTAATTTTGTCTGGATTCTTTCCTCGGTTTGATTTACGCCTAGACTAAAGACAACTGGCTTGACCTACATTTCGTAAATCAATCCATAAGCGCCCTCAATCCTAGCCCCGAATCCCGCTGACACAAAGACACAAGCCATTGTATATGTTAATTACTCTCGACTCACACCCGCCGACATCTTGATTACACCGTCATCGACCCTACGTCAATATATCTTCAGATGCATTGTTCCTCGACAATAGACGTCGAACAATGAAATCCTACACTGTTACCACGGGTATGTAGCTTGGGGTTTGTACGTTACTTAGTTCGCGCCGTTATACGTTAATTAGTTCTAGAATAATTGAAAATTCAGGATTTCAACCACTCACTTGCTTTGGGCAAATATGGTTGCCAATTTATTTATTTATATCAATCAAATTTATTCCTAGACAATAATAACATTGTTTGAAATCACTTCACAATAAACGACATTACTTAGAGGCGTACCAAATTTTGTCCAAAGTCGTACAACAGTTTTACCGTGAAACAATAAATAGAAAATACATACACAATGACTCACTAACACTCACTCATTCAGTCAGTCACACACTCATCAATTCATTCAAGAACTCAGTTATTCGCTCACACTCACTCACTCACTCACTCCGCACAATGACTCACTAACATTCACTCATTCAGTCGGTCACTCACTCATTAATTCATTCAAGAACTCAGTTATTCGCTCACACTCACTCACTCACTCACTCCGCACAATGACTCACTAACACTCACTCATTCAGTCAGTCACTGACTCATTAATTCATTCAAGAACTCAGTTATTCGCTCACACTCACTCACTCACTCACTCCGCACAATGACTCACTAACACTCACTCATTCAGTCAGTCACTCACTCATTAATTCATTCAAGAACTCAGTTATTCGCTCACACTCACTCACTCACTCACTCCGCATAATGACTCACTAACACTCACTCATTAATTCATTCAAGAACTCAGTTATTCGCTCACATTCACTCACTTACTCATGCAGTAACTCGCTCTTACAGTCACACTTACTTACTCGCTAGCTCATTCAGTCACTCACTCACTCGCTCATTCTCACTCACTTAATCATTCATAAGCTCACACTTAGTCTCACTCAGTTACTTACTCACTCACTTACACATAATCACTCACATTCATTCGCTGAGTCACTCACTCACCTATTCAATAAATAACTCACTCACACACAAACTTCCACATCATCATTTCAGCCGAAAGACGTCCACTGCTGAACATAGGCCTCCCCCAAGGCGAGCCAAACAGATCGGTCCCGTGCCATCCGGGTATGTATTACAATACCGAAGTACGAAAGACCGAATGTATTAAAACATCGAATGGGTCAAAAGACCGACACGATTTTTTTCTGAAACCGTAAACTTTTCAGAATTTATTAAAACGGCATCATACAGAACCCATTAGGTTAGGTTTGTTTTATAAAAATCTTAAAAAGTTAACGGTTTCAGAAAAAAATCGTGTCGGTCTTTTGACCCATTCGTTGTTTTAATACATTCGGTCTTTCAGTACTTCAGTATTGTAATACATACCCTGCCATCCGCATAAAACGCGATCCCGCAACCTTAACTAGGTCGTCGCTCCATCTCGTTGGAGGCCTACAACTAACTTCCACATCTACATAACCAGGACTCACTGTTCCAGGGTTCACCATGTACACGACGTGCGTCATCTGGCTCGCGTTCGTGCCCCTCTACTTCGGCACGGCGAGCCACGTGCCCCTGCGAGTGACGAGCATGGCTGTCACCATCTCTCTCAGCGCCAGCGTTACCCTCGTCTGCTTGTTCTCACCCAAGGTAACCAGGGTTCCGTGCCACCCGTATAATAGTTGTGTCATCAGCAAAAATAATTTAACCTTGCTTGAGACATAGGGTAAGTCATTGATGATTGGTTCCTTCATCACCGGATTCCAAGTTTATCGAATTCTAAGCTCGTTAGAATCCAAGTTCGTCGGATTATAAGTTTGTCGCTGACAAATTAGGAACTAATCTCATGTTTATAAACTTGGGTGTTCGCATTCATGGATAAGGTAGGTTAGGTACATTAAAAGATTTTATTCATTTATTTACTAAAAACATTAACTAAAACACTTTCTGCTTACTGAGAGCAACCGAAATTATACATATTATGATCAACAAAAAGTGATATAAAAACAAATAAGTAGGTATTTTAAGTTTCACACAGTCTGCTCAGGCACGGTCTTTATGTCTTTGACCGTACATAAACCGACAAGTTTGGAGTCCGACGAACTTCGAATCCTACGAGTTTGGAATCTGACGAACTTGGAGTCCGACGAAGAAGGAACCAATCTCATTGATTGCTATTTGAAATAGCAATGGCCCAAGAATGCTGCCTTGAGGGACGCCCATGTTGTTCAAAAGAAAATTTGACGTATAGTTTTTTTAAATAATTTATTGAATCAGCCGTTACTTTGTGGAGATCCATATTAATGAACTGAAACTATTACTTTGCTCATCCGTGACCTTACGATAGCTACGTTTATGTAAAAAGTATAGTAGTAGTAAGGTGTAGTAGTATAGTTTTTTTTTTAATTATGACTCTTATTGTCTTTTTTTTTAATCCCAAAGAGTGCCACCTTATATTGCTGAGACTCCGTTGTCTGTCCGTCCGTTTGTCACATGGCTCTCTTTTGAACGGTAATAGCTGTAATATTAAAAATCATCGTGCATAATATCATTTTTTTTTCCCTATCGTCTACCTTTTTTTTTTTTTTTTTTTTTTATGATATAGGAGGCAAACGAGCAGACGGATCGCCTGATGGTAAACGATTACCGTCGCCCATGGACACCTGCGACACCAAAAGAGTCACAAGTGCGTTGCCGGCCTTTTAGGTAGGAGTACGCTCTTTTTTTGAAAGCTTGAAGGTCATATCGGTCCGGGAATACCGCAGCAGGAACCTCATTCCAGAGCTTTGCTGTGCGAGGCAGGAAATTTCTGGAAAAACGCACAGTAGAAGACAACCAACCATCCAGATGGTGAGGATGGAAGTGTTGTCGCGTAGGGCGGTGGCGGAAGGATGCGGCAGGGATCAACCCGAATAACTCCTCGGAGCACTCTCCGTTGTACATGCGATAGAAGATGCACAGTGAAGCTACATCTCTACGCAGCGCCAAGGAATCAAGCCCATCAGAAGTTCGTTGGCAGCCGACTATTCGAGTCGCTCTCCGTTGTATGCGATCCAGAGGGAGAAGCTGGTACCGGGGAGCCCCCGCCCACAGATGAGAGCAGTATTCCATATGTGGGCGAACCTGCGCCTTATAAAGCTGAAGGCGGTGGGCTGGAGTGAAATACCGTCTCGATCTGTTGAGCACGCCGAGCTTCTTCGAGGCTAATTTAGCCTTACTCTCCAAGTGGTCGCGGAACTGGACTTCACTCGAGATGTCAATACCAAGGATTCCGATACTGGCTGTGGTAGCAAGGGGAGTGCCTTCGAAAAGAGGTGACGCGACAAACGCAGACTTTTTTGCGGTAAACGCGCAAACCTGTGTCTTAGTGGGGTTAAAACGGACTAAATTAAGTCGACCCCATTCTGAAACTTCTTTTAGGGAAGTCTCAATTTCAGACACAAGTTTATTTCGGCACTCTATAACGTTTTCCCGAGAAATACCGGCGCGGCCGGTGTAAGAGGCATCAAGCGTACTATCATCCGCATAACAGTGAATGCCGCTGGATGGCAGCATATCATTGACATGCAGAAGGAAGAGCGTAGGCGATAGCACACAGCCTTGAGGGACACCAGCATTCACAGACATGGAATCAGAGCATGCACCGTCAACTACAACCTTTATGCTTCTGTCCGTTAGGAAGCTGCTGATCCATCCGCATAATTTCTCAGGAAGCCCAAAGGACGGAAGTTTTGAGAGGAGCGCTTTGTGCCAAACCCGATCGAAGGCCTTCGCCACATCTAAACTAACAGCCAATGCTTCACCCTTTGTCTCAATCGCCTGTGCCCAACGATGTGTCAGGTAAACCAGTAGATCGCCGGCCGAGCGGCCGCTACGGAAACCATATTGACGGTCACTGAGCAATTGTCGGTCCTCAAGGTATCGAAGGAGCTGGCGGTTGATAACGGACTCCATTATCTTAGAGAACAGGGGAGTTATGGCTATTGGCCTATAGGTAGATGGATTAGAGCGGTCACCTTTTTTAGGGATCGGGTGGACCAGAGCAGACTTCCATGAGAACGGGACTACGCCAGAAGAGTAGGAGAGCCGAAAAAGACGCGTTAAAACCGGAGCCAACTCAGGAGCGCACATCTTCAACACTACCGGAGGGATTCCATCAGGCCCATTGGACTTATGGATATCGAGGGAGAGAAGTGCTTTACGCACTGAGCTTTGGTAGAACCGGATATCCGGCATACAGCTCTCACAACGCGGTATGGTCGGTGGCATGCGTCCCCCGTCATCCAAAGTCGAGTTGGACGCAAAGAATTTACCTAGAAGATCGGCTTTTTCCTTTGCGTCGTGGGCCAAAGAATCGTTACCCGCGTGTAGAGGCGGAAAAGAAGGCGTGCAGAAATTCCCCTGGATAGCTTTGGCAAGAGACCAGAACGCACGAGTTCCCGAAGGGAGGCGCTCTAGTCTCTCGCCAATTCTACCAATGTGCAACGATTTAGCTCTGGCAATGTCTCTTTTAAGGGACCTGGAGGCAAAGTTAAACTCCTTTTTTAAAACACTGGTCTTTACATCCTGAACCTTCGCTGCATTTACCCAAGCTTGGTAACACTCCTGCTTTCGGCGAGAAGCCATTTTACAAGATCGACCAAACCAAGGTTGGGATCTGCCACCAACGGGGACCGCTGAGGAAGGAACAAAGAGTTCCATTCCTTGCAGCACCACGTCAGTAACAGAGTCAGCAGCGACGTTGGGATCATCCAGCTTGAAGCAAACATGCCTCCAAGGGTAGGACGCAAAGAAGGATCGCATCCCATCCCAATCTGCTGACTTGTAATGCCACACACGACGGCTACAAGCAACTCGCCGACGCAGCGGGCACGTGAGTGGCACCTTACTCCGGATCAGGCAATGATCCGAGGAGCCGAGAGGGGCCTCAACGGAGATTTGGTAGCCTGCCGGATGAGAACCTCCAACCTCCAACCTCCAACATAATCGGAGTCCTGTCTTAGCTAGCTACATCTTTCAGTCCAGTTCTATCGTGTGCTACTGCTCGTACTGCCATGCTACATACGATATCTTTCTTGCTTCCTTCCTCTTTTAGTCTTTTCGGCATAATATCATTAGAAAACATCGTCATCATCACATCAGAGAGAGACAAGACATGATGAAGCTGATATTGAAGCTGTTTAACGTCGTAAATGTCAGCTGTCTCTTCGGTCATACTTTATGGTCGAAACTGACGGTAAACCAAGAAGTCGGGAAATACATCAGTGACAAATCACTGACTAGTCGACAGATTAGGGTCGCCTTCCACTACGTCTCTAGAGATTTATGTGCTCGTAGTCATCAGATAACAGTGTTCGTTGTATTACAGCTGTATATAATCCTGATCCGGCCGGAGCGCAACGTGCGCCAGAGCATAATGCCGGTGCGCTACAGCCGCAAACCGCCGCCCGCGCACGCGCTGCCACGCTCGCAGAGCAAACGTAAGGATCCACCATTATACCACACTAGTCTTACCATCTCTACTTAGCGTCCAAATTCCGAGGTTGGGTTACCTATCAAAATTTAGAATTATTTTTTTCCGAATATTTAAAATCCCGAATGCTTCATTTATCCGAATGCATTTTTTTCTGAAACTGTAAATATTTCAGGATTTCTATAAAACAAACCTAACCTAACCTAAAGGGTTCTACACGATGGTCCAGAAATGAATCCTGAAATATTTACAGTTTCAGAAAAAAATGCTTTCGGACAAATTAAGTTTTCGGGATTCTAAACCTTCGGAAATAAAATTTTCTAAACATCGATAGGATCCCCCAAGGTTGGCTCAATAGGAGCACCCTTTGGCGCATGCCAAGAAATTTATCAAATTTATCAAAATTTATCTTGATTTTTTTTAAGCAAATTTATCTTAGCATTAAGATAAATTTTCCCCTTGCTGGGGGGCCCGTCTGGCAGCTCGTCCTCTCTCCGGTACAGGGTTGTCAGATGACTGAGAAATCCGGGATTGTCCCAGAATGATCGTCCTTGTCCTGTGTCCAGGAATACACTTTATTGTCCCGGATTTTTCGAATAGTACTTTTTTCATTATGTTACGAGATTTTCCTGAGAATTTTTGTTGTTTAGTTTTGTTTTTAAGTGTAATGATAAGAGCCAATGTTGTTTTCATGCCAAATGAACATTGTATTAACAGAACACTATAGTGATATCGATTTTTTACTAAAGTTTTATTTCATGAATAAGAAAAGGCAGAAGCGAAACTATTATGTATGTGAAACTATTTATCTTTCTTACTAATATTATAAACGCGAAAGTTTATATGGATGGATGGATGGATGAAATTAAACATAAGAAGAAACTTTGAAATTAGGACAAAACTTGAATAAAAACAATAAAAAATGCGGATATCACAAAATGTTCCCAAATCGGCCTAATGCCAGTCTTACGACCCGCGCTGATCTATGTATGGATGGATGGGTGTGTGGATGTTTGTGACTCTTTCACGCTAAAACGGTTTGACCGATTCTAACATGGATTAACATAATAATAGGATGCTCAACTGCCTTATTTCTGCTTATTCCCCTAAATTCAAGTCTAAAGTGAATGAGCATCTACTAGGCAAGCGTGCTCCATCGTAGGCCTCATCTTTGATTTCCATCAGGCGTGATTGTGGCCCAACGCAAATCTATATTGTATAAAAAAACTTTTTATCGTGAAAATTTACAAAGTTCCCGCGTTATAGAACAAACGAAACGAATTATTTATAGCTAGTAGTTAAATATTTTTGCATGGATGTCGCTCATGATGATCAATGTAATGATTCCAGGCGTGATCTGCGCTGACAAAGAGACACAGACCGACCCGGCAGACTTCAGCAAACTGATCAATGGTCAGTCATGTCAGCTGGTCAACGACAAAGAGGAGAAAGATGAAAAGAAGAAAAAAGAAGACAAGATTACTAACGTAAAGGTAATCAATAAGAAATCTGAGGCTTTATAGCAACGAGAATCCACTAAATCGTTGAATGAGGATCCTAGGTTTAATAATAACGTGGTTTTGAAGCGGAGATCGTGTTCTTGTAAACTAAGGGAAAGAAAACCTGTCATTGTATAAATATAATGATCACTAATTTAGCTTCTATGCAGTATACAGTCAAAGACTCACTTAAATGTCTATATTCTAAAGTTTTTATATGTATACAAACCCTTACTGAGATTGGCAATTTATCTGTTCTATTTGCTGGACATTCATCATCATCTTAATCGCTTCCTCATTGCTGAGGATCGTGACTGTTAATTTTGTCCACTAGCTGTCGCCATCGGCCGCGTTCAGTAGCTTGATGAAGTGCAGCGCTGACATTTAAGTCCAGTTGTTCTAAGATCTGGTCTGACCATCGTTTGGGACCTCGGCCTCGAGGTCTTTTACCCTCTATTTTTCCGGTCACCATTAACCTCTTCAAATTGTCCGCTCCCCTACGCGCCACATTATATATCCAGCTTTATAAGGCGCAGGTTTGCCCACACATGGAATACTGCTCACATCTGTGGGCGGGGGCTCCCCAGTACCAGCTTCTCCCTCTGGATCGCATAGTCGGCTGCCAACGAATCGAATTTCTGATCGACTTGACTCCTTGGCGCTGCGTAGAGATGTAGCTTCACTGTGCATCTTCTATCGTATGTACAACGGAGAGTGCTCCGAGGAGTTATTCGAGTTGATCCCTGCCGCATCCTTCCGCCACCGCCCTACGCGACAACACTTCCATCCTCACCATCTGGATGGTTGGCTGTCTTCTACTGTGCGTTTTTCCAGAAATTTCCTGCCTCGCACAGCAAAGCTCTGGAATGAAGTACCTGGCTGCGGTATTCCCAGACTGATATGACCTTCAAGCGTTCAAAAAAAGAGCGTACTCCTACCTAAAAGGCCGGCAACGCACTTTTGACTCTTCTGGTGTCGCAGATGTCCATGGGCGACGGTAATCGTTTACCACCAGGCGATCCGTTTGCTCATTTGTCCCCTATACAATAAAAAAAAACTTTGATAGTTAATGCCATAATAAAGGTTTATATGAGTTTCCAGCTTATTATATTTTACTGTTTATTTTTCTGTAAAATTAAAGAAGTTTGAAGTCTGCTATGGGCAGATGCCCATAGTAATTGAGACCTTCATACGCGTCCAAAACGTTTTCTGTGTCAAAAATATACAGTAGAAGGTCCAAATAGAGTACCTAGAGTGACGGCACCAATCATGTACAAGTTAAGCACAGTAGTACCCAGTAATGGACAGCAAAGATTCAATGCCTTATAGCCCGCCATTCATGGACTTTACCAGTTATGAACATAAGTTATCTGAGCATAGTAGAACGTATGAAACAAGGAGATCTCATTGAAACTTAAAAGTTCTGCACGGCCATTACAATGTCTAAAACATCAAGGATATGTCCTTTAGGATAAGTGGGAACATACGTTTGAGAGGGCATTCTATGAAACTGACCAAGCAACTAACTGTAAGCAATCCTAGAAAACACTTCTTACCCAACCGTGTTGTGAGCTTGTGGAATGAACTCCCCGAACTTGTAATAAGTGCGCCTACAGTAAACTGTTTTAAAAATACTGGACATTTATATAAAAAAACTTAAAACACTAGTGTACTGATATGCACGAATCAGCTCAATGAGCTGCTATTGTATTATTTTAAATAATAATAGTGTTGATAGTTTAAAAATCAAGTGTACGTTTCATAAAATTTGGGTTAGCGGAAAAAATAACCATAATTACTTCTTGTCCACTACTGGGGCTGTCACCCTACTCTACGTAACCACATCACTGTTATGTCATCAATATCATCTGTATTTATTTAATTATACTTATTTAACGTAGTGAGACTAGTCCCGAGGACGGCTGGTTCCCAAAATCTTCATGAGAAATTACCCTAACTCTAATTGGTTAAAATAAGCATCATTGGTAGTTTAACCAGATCCGATTGGTTGTTATGTTGCATATCTTTAATCATTGTTTAAGTTTGAACTGAGATATAAATATTTTACGGAAAGTGATGGCGTAATGATAAGTTCAGGGAGCATCGTCAAAAATGTTTTTTATAAAATTACTGTATATCTATATAATTATCTTGTGTTATGTTTCCTGATCTATATTTATATAGCTTAGTGTCCATTTTAATAGTGTAAGGTAGGTAAGTACTCCTACTGCTCTAATTATATTATAAACACATTTTTTACATACCTACGTCAGACGTTCTCAATAAGATTTTTTAATTTCACTATTTCTAAACATTTTATAAATTTCCTATGATAAAGCTTAATGATAAAAGGTTATCATGTAATATAAAATATAAAACACGCTTCCATATTTAACTTATTCTGGTATAGTAATGATATTGTTGTAAATATTGAATTTTTATATCATATCAAGAGTGTAAAAAAATGTGTAAATATAACATTATCAAGGAATGTAAATATATTTATAACAGAAGACGGATAGTGATAATTGTATATAAATGTTCAACCTTAATAAGATTTATTGATACCTACTCAAATGTATGTATAGTAAATTTTAAGTTAAAATTATCAAGATAATTAAATTATATCAGGTGTGTGCGTGAGTTGAGCTCTGAGCCAAGACAGTAGGCGCTAAGTGCGATTTTCATATAATTTTGATATAATAAGAAAAAAAAATAAGAAAATCTCCGAGTTACATAGTTACAATTATTAAGAAGCGGCAACTTATTAAACTAATTTCACCGGTGACTTAGTTGACATTGACATATTATTAATTTTGCTATAATCTGGAACAAAAAGTATAAATTTTATTAATACATTATGAAATTCACTAAAAAAATATCGTCCGCCATATTTAAGTTAGGTTTTTAGTTAGAATAGGAAAAAGCGACACCGACTACCAGATAGCCTAGCACAGTGATCACCAAAGTGGTCTGTCTATATCGACCACATTTGAATTCGATTATTTTGCGATAAATCAATATTGCGTAGGTAAGCAAGGGTTCTACCTGAAATTGAAAAATATAGCAAAAGTATAAGTAATATTATTTAAAGCACAAAATTCGCTCCGACAACGCCATCTATTAATTGCAGACGAAGTTCTATCAAAACCTTTTAAATGTGTCCTCTCCCGCACGGTGCAGAGGCGCGGGGGTATGACGACAAAGGGGGCGTGGAGAGGTGCGGGCGGCGAGCGCGCCTCGTGTGCCTGCCGCCCGCACCTCCCCGACCCCCTTTGTCTCGCGCTGGCGAGGACTCGTTTAAACAGTCTAGCTATAACACGTCATATTGGGAGTCTAGTACTTCAACGTAAAATACTTCCACTTTTAAAATATTGCAATAAATATTAGGGGCCAGTAAAATTCACAGTATTTGACCTAGTCCCAAACTAAGCAAAGATGGGTATGGGTACTGAACAACGGATAAACATATTATATATTTAAAATATTTAAATACATATTAAACATATTAAACATGCAACTCAAACATTCGTATTTTTAAATAAATGCTCCGATCGGAGATCAACCGGGGACCTGAAGCTTCGTAGTTGGTTTCTCTAACCACTACTTAGAATTATAAACCACAACAACATTATATTGCGGCTCGTGAACTGTAATCTCTTTACAATTTGTACTAGAGTAGGTAACAATTGACGACACGCAAATAAAGTGACATTAAAACAATTTTATTTTGCGGCACCCAGACTATTGTACAGTCGAAAGCAAAAATATGTATACAGTCATCGCGTCAAAATATGTAAACAT
The DNA here is from genome assembly GCA_947859365.1 of Archips crataeganus. Taxonomy (NCBI): domain Eukaryota; kingdom Metazoa; phylum Arthropoda; class Insecta; order Lepidoptera; family Tortricidae; genus Archips; species Archips crataeganus. The sequence continues at coordinate 19,519,653 of OX402057.1, read as the reverse complement.
CAACCTTATGGTTATTGACATAGAGTTGTATAGATATTTTTGACACCTTGTTAACGTATATATATTTTTGCACGTGACCGTACTATACTATTTGCTAGGTAAGAAATAGTTGACGAGCCGCAATATAATGATGTTGTGGTTTTCAATTCTAAATTAAATGAAGTATAGGCCAGACATACCCAACGTTTTGTCTCGTAAACAACTTCTTTCAAGCCGAACTGTTTCTCATAAAGATATTTCAAATGCGGGAAAAGCTGTAGGTTAAAGCTAGTTGTAAAATAATTGGTTTAAGTTCATATATCGCACTATCGCACTCCTAGATATAAAGTCAGTTAAGTCAAAATAATCATTTTAATTTAGACCTTCCAGAAACGCAATTAGATCTAAATTCGAGTGATGGCTTATTTTGAGTGAGTAGACTCCTGGTCTAGGAGTGCAAAATACATGGACCTCAACATAGCAACATTTAAATTAATGGAGCACTTGCCCTTTTATTCAAAAATGATACTTTGGATAATGAGATGTTATTATTTTTCTATATTTTTTCATTGTCTTAGTTACTACTGCCTTTAGCTCAACTTGCGCGCGCAGAGTATAATAGATAATAAATAATATAATAACTATGTATGGAAAATAAAGGGCGTTGATGTTTTCACTTTTGTTTATTTCTTTATAAACCCAATTATTGAATTTTCGCAGATTTTTTTCCCCAACTGATACATTTGCCAACTGTTTCAATTCCCAATTTTTTTTTTCTGAAACTGTAAACTATTCAGAATATAATTTATTGAATCAGGCGTTACTTTGCGGAGGTCCATATTAATGAACTAAAACAATTACTTTGCTCACCCGCGACCTTAAGGTCGCGGGTGAGCAAAGTAATTGTTTTAGTTCATTATTCAGAATATATTTCAGGACTATCCTGTTGTTAGGTTAGGTCAGTTTTATAACAATCCTGAATAGTTTAAAAAAACAGTCGGCAAAATGAATCAGATGGGAAAAACATAGTTACAAAAAATTAGAGAACCTTATCTAATACTAGCCTTCCGTCCGCAGCTTCGCCCGCGATAAATTAATTTTCCCGTAGGATAAGGTATTTTCCCGTGGTAAAAAGTAGCCTATGTCACTCAGTGATAATGTAGCTTTCTAACGGCAAAAGAATTTTTGAAATCGGTCCAGTAGTTTCGGAGCCTATTCAATGCAAACAAACAAACAAACAATCAAATCTTTCCTCTTTATAATATTAGTATAGATATAGATTTTATTCGTTTTAAAGCAGCTAAAAATTTAATTTTGCCGTTTATTAAAACTTAGTCTGGGTTTCAGGGCTAATAATAAACTTTTTTCTTACCAAAATGGCGTCTTGGAATTATTATACTAATAATAATAATTTATTTATTTCAAAAAACATGTCCATAGTTGTTAATAACATAGGTTGCTATTAGTTTACATTAAAATCATACTATTACATTACCAATGTCACAAATAAAATAAAATAAAAATCAAATTATTGTTACTTAGCTAGTTGACTACGGAACCCTTATAGTTTCGCCATGTCTGTCCGTCTGTCTGTCTGTCCGTCCGCGGCTAACCACAGAGACTGTTAGTACTAGAAAGCTGTAATTTGGCATGAATATATATATCAGTTACGCCGACAAAGTGATTAAATAAAAACAACTAAAATAATTTTTTTTAGGGTACCTCCCATAAACGTAAAGTGGGGGTGATTATTTTTTCTCGACTAATCCTATAGTGTGGGGTATCGTTGGATATTGGTATATGAAAATAAATAGGGGTTTGCAATAACCATTTTTTTTTAAAGTGAATATTTTCGGAGATATTTACTCCGAAAGTTCAAAATAATGTGTCCCCCCCTCAACTTTTGAACAGCAAGTCTAAAAAGTATGAAAAAAATCACGTAAGTAAAACTTAATAAAAACTTTCTAGGAAAATTATTTTCAACTTATCAGTTGAGCAGTTTTTAAGTTTTTGTAAAAAAATATTTCTAAACTAAGATTGTAATTTAACCGCCATTGCAAGCATTTTTTTCTTTAAGTACCTATAAGATCACGCTAACATTATCTTCTTTCAAATAAAAAAAACAAAATTGTAATCGGTTCATATTTAATAAAGAATTACATCTGAAAAACCATCAACATACATACTACCTAGTTCTAGTAGACTGCAGATTGATGGCGCTGTACCGCCGACGTTAAAATTCTGCGCGCGGTGGGAGTTGGGACCAAAACAACCACATTAATAAAGTATGCAAAGATTTTTTCGTACCTGCTACGGAACCCTATCATGGGCGTGTCCGACACGTTCTTGGCCGGTTTTTTTTTATGATATCAGTGATAAATCTCTATTACTTATTGGAAAAGCCAATCGCATTGCAACTTTATTTCGACTTGCTACTTCCGTTTAATTAAACCGCCTCTCCCCGAAGTGAGATTTGGTGAGATTTGGCTTGACTCCCTCCCCCATGAATAACCTCACGTAATTAATGGACGCCCCCTTATTGCCACAACACTAACTTAAATAAATAAAAATCACGAACAATAAACAAAACATTAATCATCTATAACTTGGTTAATTTTCTAATCAAAAGATAACCACTATCAAAAGATAGGAACCGATATCTATTCGGGCAATGATATCAACATTCAGCTCATATCGATTACTGCAAAATAGCAATATTTTATAATGCACGCGTGACATCCAAATGAACTCTTCTACACCTAAAAAGTGGACTAGGAAACAGTAAAAATGCCACCAAACACAGGCTCTGGCACTTTGGATCAGTTTGAGTGCAGTTACAAGCAAGCAGCGAACCCGTATAGTGAAATAAAGCATGCTTGCTTTGAGGAGTGCCCGGGAAGTAGTGGGGGCGGGGGGGCGAGGGAGCACGAAGCGCCGGAGCTGGCGGTCGACGACACAGTTCGAGTGACCACGAGAGCCAGACTGACTTACGAGCTGTACGCGTAAGTATGTAGGGGGAAAAAGAGGATACGATGCCTGAGAGACTTTAGAAGACTTCGCTGCAATACCTCCGTATAAGCACAGTAAGAAAGGAACTACTACAGCTCAGACCATAAATAAGTGCATACAGTTGACCAAAATAGCATTTCGTAGTCCACTATTTTCTCCTCAAAAACATAACCAATAATAATATTTTTTCTCAAACATGCAATGAAATATTGATGTTATGTTCCTTGTCTTATAACTTATAATAGATAGGCCGAGAAGTGTCAGTTTCAGGCGCGACTAGACGAAGAGGTCGTTAACGGAATGTCATACAAAACGGCAGGACTAGGCCTTTGCTAGGCCTGCAAGATGCTCTTTTTTAATTTCCATTCCACATAAATTTGTGACATGGCATCATAGCGTTCAGCCATTAATGCTAGCTACACACGTAACGATAAATCGTAACGATTAATCTGTGCAAACCGATTTGCGCAGACTTATCGAACGTGTGTATGACAATAATCTGCAACGATTTGTCATACACACGATCGATAAATCTGCGCAAATTGGTTTGCACAGATTAATCGCTACGATATATCGTTACGTGTGTGGCTAGCATAAGGCCCCGTCCGCACAGCGATATTTCACCGCGCGGTTTTTTATTCGCAATTCTGTAACACATTGAATCTTGTGGACGTAGACGTGCGGCTACGTCCATAAGATTCAATGTGTTACAGAATTGCGAATAAAAAAGCGCATGGTGAATTATCGCTGTGCGGACGGGGCCTAAGTTCTGTTTCATTTCAGTTTTGGTTCATTACGTACGGCATTCTGCCACTACGTTTATTAAAAATAAATATTCATGAATTATCCGTGTTTTATATTAAATCCGAGTTGGAAATAGAACGAAGTAACCCATTATTGTACAATTACATATAGGGCATTGAGAGCTCTATGAGTACACTTGGTTCACAGGCTGCACGTGTAAAAAGTTAGACAATATGTCTTAAAAAGAGTTATCTTGACATCTCTCGTGCAACGTGCGAACCTACGGGCCAACATGTTGCACCACACTGCCAATGCCCCAAAGAGTATTGTAATATTATATGAACAAGAGTGGCAACTCTATGGTCAAATATGCATGTATGGAAGGTGCTGCTGCCCTACGCCCTGGTCAAGAACTAATGTGACGTATCTATAGATGTATACCTATCTATATGTATATGTTGGTAGTGATCTACAGCTATAATTACGCGTAATTTTAATTGATAGGCTAATTGCCACTATTCGTATTTTAGCCGTCTAATTCAAATCAGCATATACGAAGTATAAGCGGCTAATCCCGATTTGCACTATACGGCTAAAATACGAACATTGGCAAGTGGCCTATCAATTAAAGTCCTTGACCGTACAATTTGGTACGCCATGGCCATGGCCGATGAATGACAACTGACAAGTTTGACAATGACAAGTCAACCAAGATGGCCGCTAATTTAGTTCTTCACCAAACAACCAGAGATCGCTGTAGTCGCATGAAAAGTGTGATATATGTAAGTGTGCCCCCCCTGGTCGGTTCATACGACATCCATGGAAGAAATGGAGAGGTTTCATTCTAATCCCGACACCACACGGGGGTGGAATAGGTTATATGTATGTAAACCTTTTATTGTACAAAAATAAAGAGAAAAATAACACCATTGGCAACCTTTGAGATGCAATAACATGTGCAAAGGCGAACTTATCTTTTTAAGTAATATCTTGTACCCACCATAACACAAGCTTTGCTACTTTGGGACTAGGTTTATATTATTTATTATATTATTATTATATTTAAAACGCCGTGGTAGCTAAAGGTTTAACCTATAGCCTCTCAAGAGGGTCGTGGGTCCCTCTTTCCCAGCTGTACCATTGATTAAAGAGGCCTTTGGTAGGTACTATATAATATAAATGAAATGGGCGCAGGTATGAAATATTCCCTAATACACCATGAGGATGTGCTAGCGGACAGTCCCCCTCAGTTGCCAAACTATTGCCAAGGTAGGACTAGGAAGGAAGCGACATAGAATGGGCTATAGGGTTGGGATGTTGTGGACAGGACTACCGGGCTATGGAGTGAGATAACGGACACCTACCATTTCAATATCTCATAAATCGTTCTTTTGGTAGGTGGTGACTCGCCATTCACAAAATGGGCCCCTCAAACTGTTGCTCACTTGGGGCAACGAGGTGGCGACATTGGTGTGAACGGCTAAGGATGGAGAGGTGTTCCCGGACTAACCTTCAAAATGCCAACTCTGCACTTACGGAAACACATCTATTCTTCGTTATTATTATTCTGAAGAGGAAGCCTGTGTCCTGCAGTGAGAAGTAAATTAGGCTGGGATGATAATGATGACTTTTTTACAGCTACTCCAAGAATGCCATGTTGATTTTAACGACTTTACCGGATGCTTACGTTCGGACGGGCGTGGTTGATATGTTGAGGAACACGTTTGAGAAGTTCAGATTCGAGGTAGACGTCGGCATCGCCTCTGATAGAAGCGAAATTTACAATATTTGTGACACATGTAAGTTATCAACCGACGAAAACAAAAGGAGGAGGTTCTCAATTCGACGTGTATATATTTTTTTTTATGTATGATCACGCATAACTTTTTACAGAGTAGTCCGATTTTGATGATTCTTTTTTTATTGGAAAGCGTATACCCCGAGGGTGGTCCCATTTAAATCTGGAAACAATATTCCTAACCTCAGGGTAGAAAAACAGGGGATGATTGATTGTTCAGTTACTGATTGTACTATCTGACCACGCATAACTTATTACAGAGTAGTCGGATTTTGATGATTCTTTTTTTATTGGAAAGCGTATTCCCCAAGGGTGGTCCCATGTAAATTTGGAAATAATATTCCTACCCTTAGGGTAGGAAAACAGGGGATGATTGACTAACTTTTTACAGAGTAGTCTGATCTGATCTAGTCTGATCTGAGTCTGGATAGATAGGGTATACCTTGAAGTTGGTATTATAAATTTGGAAAAAAAATTACCCCAAGGATGGAAAAAAGTATAAAATAAAAACTTTTTAACAAAAAATTAAACTGCCTAAAAAAGTGAAAAGCAAAAAATAATACCTTTTTTGTTTGACCTTAATCTAGGTACCAGTTTGAAGTCGGTGCCTCAGCACGAGCCAGGAGGAGTGATAGAAGCCAATCAGGTAGACGATTATAGGTCCACTCCTCCTGGCTAAGTGCTGAGGCACCGACTTCAAACTGGTACCTAGATTAAGGTCAAACAAAAAAGGTATTATTTTTTGCTTTTCAGTTTTTTCGGCGGTTTAATTTTTTGTTAAAAAGTTTTTATCTTTCTTTGACCACCATAGCAAAGTGGTTAGAGAGCCTGATTATGAAGCTTGAGGTCCGGTTGGGGCAGACATGCCAGAGGCTTCGAGTCTTGGATGTTTAATGTATTCGGTGTCGAGACACTTGGTCCATGAGGACCTTGCGCTATGAGGCCATAATACCTAGCAAAGAGGTTAGTTTTTTTATGGTATAGGGCAAACGAGCAGACGGATCGCCTGATAGTAAACGATTACCGTCGCCCATGGACACCTGCGACACCAGAAGATAAGAGTCACAAGTGCGTGCCTACCTTTTAGATAGGAGTACTCTCTTTTTTTGAAAGCTTGAAGGTCATATCGGTCCGGGAATACCGCAGCAGGTACTTCATTCCAGAGCTTTGCTATGCGAGGCAGGAAATTTCTGGAAAAACGCACAGTAGAATACTGCCAGCCAACCATCCATTAGTCGACGTTAAAGGAGGCCGAGGAGGAGGAGCTACGTCGGACAAAGAATTATAGGATTATGTTATATAGGATCACTTTGTTGTCCGTCCGTCCGTCCGTCTGTTTGTTATCTCAAGAACGCGTTGAGATATCGAGTATCTATAGCCCCTTAAAACAGTGAAAAAAACCAAACTTCTAAGTTAACGTAAAAAAAGATGCGGCCATTTTATACCGAAAAAAACGTATATTTCGACACTCTCAAGAGAATCAAAATTTATAGGGTATTTTCCGTTGACATAGAACTATGAAATTTGGCAAATAATACCGTCTTTATACTACAAGTACTGGAAAAAATATAAAACTAGGTATACATTTGTTATTTTGTAGGAGGGTCCCGAGTACCAATTTATATAATGATCCCATACTGCGTACATTTCACTTAAAAGTAGGGCTCTGCTTACACTAGATTATACCTAATAGATACGGCTGTTTACGGCGTACAATTAGATATACCTACAAATTTGTCAGGAACCCTTGGTGCGTGAGTCCGACTCGCACATGGTCGGTTTTTTAGGGTTCCGTACCCAACGGGTAAAGACGGGACCCTATTTCTGAGACTTCGCTGTCCGTCCGTCTGTCACTTGGCTGTATCTCATGATCATGAATGATAGCTAGACAGTTGAAATTTTTCACAGATGATGTATTTTGGTTGCCGCTATAATTAACAATAAATAGTAAAAAACAGAATAAAATAAATATTTAGGGAGGCTCCCATACAACAAACGTGGTTTTTTTGCTCTTTTTTGCTCGATATTGATAACGGCAACAGGTAGACACTTGTAATATTCACAGAATATTTAGTTATATATCACTTTAAAAATAAATAATTAAATTAAAATAAAACAAATATACAAGAAACGTGATTTTTTTGCCGTTTTTACAGGGTGTTACAAAATAACCCCTAAAGCCTGAAACCCCATGAACAGTTAATAACACTGCTGGGCAAAGGCCTCTCCTCTCTTGCTCCACTCCTGCCTATCAAAGGCGAGCTCCCGCCATCCCAAAAAAAAAAATACTAATTTAATTCTTTACTGGAGTACTTCCATACCCTTCAGTTATTACGGGTAATTTTGTAACACCCTGTATAGGTAACGGTACGGAACCCTTCGTGCACGAGTCCGACTCAAGCATGGTCGCTTTTTTTTACTTTACATTTTTATCTTCAACAAGTTAAGTATGAAGTATCTTTTTCTTTTTATTTTTTTTTTACGTCGCTAACTTCTAGACCAGTGATGGTGTAGGGTAAGCACGCAGCACGGAACGCTGAGGACCTGGGTTCGATTCCCAGCATTGGTCTTTTTTCTGGGGTTTTTTCTGTGCATCTATATTTCAGTTTGTATTTAGTTTGAAATATGTTTTTATCTTCTTTTAGTTTTCCAAAGAGACTTCACGGAGTATGGTGCGGTGGGGTTAATAATAGTGACCGCCATGGGAGTGAACCGACGGCAACCAGGCCTGAAATTCGAGAAAAGATTCTTCAAGGAGGCTGTCATCCTGGACAACTTTAGACTGGACAGGAACCCGACTCTCGTGGACAAGCCAAAGATTTACATCACCGAGGTAACATTGGAACAGCACTATAGCTAAACCGTTTAAATGAGTTCTCGCCCGCGTGTTTCAGGGGCTGGGGGGGGGGGGTATGACGGCAAAGGGGGACGGGAGAGATACGCTCGCCGTGGAGTGGAAGTTGAGGAACGCACACATTTCTTGCATAAGCCATAGCCATTAGTAATCTTGATTTAGTTTGCTATGGTTTAATAGTTAAAATGCGATTAAGCCGATCAAGACAAGTGTTGGCATAGATATTTCCGGCTTATAATTAGGTTTTTGTTGCGAACTGTTCGCTGGCGTTCGTGTCGTTACAGTGTGGATGTTTTTTGTGTTTAGTTTTAAATGGGTCCCATGCACTGAAAAACAGCGTGGTGGCTTGCCACAACATTATGCTGAGTGGGGCCCTATTCGATATTTTTTATTTGTATATTTCCTGTGAAATGTATTTTTTTTCTGTGTTTGTATCGAATATGTGTAAATAAACATCTCTCTCTCTCTCTCTCTCTCTCTCTCATAAGCGTAACTATCATAAGGTCGCGGGTGAGCAAAGTAATTGCTTCAGTTCATTCATTCATTTATGCCGTGGTGGCCTAGTGGTTAGACCTATGATCTCTCAAGCAGAGGGTCGTTGGTTCTAATCCCGGCTCGCGACTCTGAGTTTTTCGGAATTTATGTGCGAAATTACATTTGTAATTTACCGTGAGCTTAACGATGAAGGAAAACATCGTGAGGAAACCTGCGTACACCTGCGAAGAAACTCAATGGTGTATGTGAAGTTCCCAATCCGCACTGGGCCCGCGTTGGGAGCGGGTTGAGAACGAGTTGGGGGCGGGTTGGGGGCTTGTTAGGAGCGGATTGGGGGCGGATTGGGAGCGGGTTGGTTTATTATGAAGTTTCACTTCTGACGCGCGGAGGGACTCCCTCCACGCACTGTTTTTTTTTTCAGGTACGACGCAGCATTGCTGCACCACAAGATCCTCCACTTTCCGACACCATGAATCATGGTACACACGGCCACGTGATTTCCTTTCACTTGCCTGGCACTTACGAGAAGGCTGTCCGCAGAGTTTGCATGGAAAATAAACTAGACCCAGCTGATGTCTTGGATGAGTAAACTTATTAAATTATGCTTTTCAGGGATCCGAACCTCTAAAGCCCAATTAACACCACACGACGGATGCGGGTCGGAAGCGAGTCGGGTCGGGAACACGACGGGCCTATTTACATGGCGGTATATGGACGACATCACACCGACGGCGGGCCGAGCGGGCAACGGGCTGTCATTGTATCGCGCTACCTTGACACGCGCCATCTCTTGTCAATGGATGCCTCTATTTCTGACAATAAATAGATACAGTAAAGGCCTCGACAGACCGCAGCGCAGGGAGTGCGCGCGACGGCGGCGGAGCGCGCTCAGCAGCTCTATAACACTGAATCAAATACGGTGTGCCGCGCTGCCGGTGTGTGTCACCGTATATTTAATTCAGTGTTATAGAGCGCGCTGGGCACGCTCCGTCGCCGTCGCGCGCACGCCCTATGCTGCGGTGCCTACGGTCTGTGGAGTTCTTTATTCCTCATCTGTGTCCGACATCTTTAAACAAATTGCCGCTGCGGGCCCGTCGCGGACCCGACCCGCTCTCTGTGTGAATACAACGGACGCGCTGGTCACGCGTCGAAAACGCGCCGGCCCACTCTCCCGACCCGCACCCGCCCTCTGTTAGTGTTGTTTTTAAGGCCACAATAAACCGGGAGCGCGGGGCGCCGACGGAGCGTGCCCAGCGCGGTCAATAACACTGAATCAAATACGGCGTGCCGCGCTGCCGGTGTGTCACCGTACTTTTGATTCAGTGTTTAGAGCGTGCTGGGCACGCTCCGTCGGCGGCCCGCGCTCCCGGTTTGTGTTGGCCTTTATAGGGAAAACAGATCTTGTAGTGGTAGAGCCATGTTGTAGCTAGCCGCTGCATCACGAATGGGCCGGCTCGTCCGGGGCAGTACCACCCTCTCACAGAACACCGGCGTGAAGCAGCAGTACTCCTGCTGCGTTTCGTACGGTTAGTGAGAGCGCCGGGGGCCCAATACCTCTCCCCCTCCTCTATTCCCTTTCCTTTTTCCTCTGCCTTTTAGGGCCGACAACGCACTGGCATCGCGTAAAGTGCTGCGGGTGTCTATGGACAGTGGTGATCATTTAACATCAGGTGACCCACTAATTCGTTTGTCTGGCCTCTCTAACATAAAAAAAGATCTCTTATATAAGATCAAGACCCTTTTTCTCGGGAACACGTGACTGTATCATGTTGAAATTAACGTCTGCGGTCCCCTGAAGCTGTACAAAATTAGGCTTTTATTAATATGAATAATACCTATTCTTGAATAAGTTGATAAAAGGACGACCTGATATTTCAAGCCCTCATGTTTGTTTGAGTAATCAGGTCGTGCATTTAAGACCACCAAAGACCGCAGCTCGGGGCGTGCGACGCCGACGGAGCGTGCCTAGCGCGTTGTATGACACTGAATCATTTTTATAGGTGACATACACCGACAACGCGGCACAGCGTATATGATTCAGTGTTATACAACGCGTTGGGCCCGCTCAGTCTGCGCTGCGCTGCGGTCTGTGATGGCCTTAAGACGTTAATTCCGTGTCAACAAATGCAGGGGGGTTACTACGAAATTCGAAGTTTGAAGTTCGGATCGTGCGGTCCCTCTCACTCTCGTAATAAATACCATTAGCGAGAGCGGAACGGCATGAAACGAAGTTCGAATTTCGCGCTTCGTAGTATAGGGCCTTGTCGCACCTCTCCACAGAACCGAGAGCCGTTAGGGCACATTGCTTCTTGAGTGAATAGCACCGTGTCACGTTAATGGTATTAAGCTGAAGAATGAAAGAAATGGCATGATATCAACTTAGAATTTTATAGTAAAGCCCCCCCCCCTGTGGCTATGGAGCCATGATTACATAAGCTAGCTGGTAGGGATTGATAATTATATTATTAATATTCTTTATAATTTGTCTAACTTATAAATTTTTTTTTTTAGCCCGCTGAAGATATTCTGCGACAAACTGTCTGCCCTTGGTGACAATAAAAATCTCCCCGAAATCATTTTCGAGACCTTAGAGGATTTCTTCAACAAATTTTCAGTGTTTCGTCCAAGTAAAGGACAAAACTCTCCTATTGTCGTAGTATCTAAAAACAAGATTGAAGTTGTGAATACTTTAAAAAAGGAGCTGTATCTTGCCAGAGTGGCAGACCAGTAAATTGAAAAACGCGGTGTGGAGGAACAACATTAACTTCAAGCTTACATTACTTTCGAGCGTATTATTATTCGAGGAATAGGTATTATAAGATTGAATTGTAATCCTAATGTAACCTGTTAAATAAAAGTCCTACATTTGTATCAATAATCAAGTTATTTGTGTCAAACACGACTGACTCTGAGGCGGCAAACACAAAGTGGTTTTTTATTTATTGTTGTAAAGAAAACGCATCATTGAGAAAATAAAATAATTTTAATTGGAACAGGAACAGACTATAGCAACCCAGAAAGTACAAACCCGGCTTTCCCCTTTGTTTTTTTTTTAATTAACAGCTGTCACGAAATGGCAAACGAAAGGTATTTTTCTAAGTAAATGTAACATTTATATAGTCCAAACTAAACAAGAGTAAAAATTCACAATAACAATTTTTTTACTACGAAAATATTATGCAAATCAGTAACGTACTCTGTCTGTTGCTTACATTATTTCACAAATTTATTTTAAACTGCAGAAGGTGTTTGAAAAATACTTCATGTTTTATCAAAAAATAAATTTGTATAGTTAAAATAGTGTATGGTTTTTAATTCTGACTACTTATAGCTTCCATTGCTCACGGAAATAAGTAACTATTATTGAAATAAGTACACATGTCATGTCAAGTTTTTATGAAGTACAATTCGGATAAAATATTTTTTTATAGAAAAAAGAAAAATACTGTTGTTGTCTGTCACTGGCAAGCAAGCGGTATAGTATTAATAGGTCTGGCCCTATACTACGAAGCGCGAAATTCGAACTTCGTTTCATGCCGTTCCGCTCACACTAATGGTATTTATTAAGAGAGTGAGAGGGACCGCACGATCCGAACTTCGAACTTCGAATTTCGTAGTAACCCCCCTGTGGCAGCAAGCAACTGAACTGTCAACTGTCATATGACTCGTATTCGTATATGTCATAATAAACCGCAACGAAAATTATACCACACTGCTCAAAACAATTTATTTACTAGTAACAGCCTCAAAAATCGGAAAATTTAATCGAGGAAATGGAAGAACAAGAACCTGTGGAGATCATTAGAGAATGCAGCCGTTCCGCTTTAATGGTCAATCGAAGGGCTTGCAGAGACGAAGAAGCCGATGTTCGCCGCAACATCGTTAGTCAGAGGTAAATTGTCTATTATCTTTTTTATTTCGCCAGTATTAAGTATAATAATTAGACTTTATTGCTTGTCTTAGCTTTCGAATAAAGATATTTTTCTCATGTTTTTCTGCAAGCCGCGTAATATAAACAGGGATTCGATTTCTCTGTAAGTAAACATCCAACTGACAACATTTAGTTTAAAAACAGAGCTTTTTTATCAAATGTTTGTCTTTATTTAAAACTAGCCTTCTCAAACAGCTTGTCGCTCGTATATGAATAAAAAACAACCAAGTACCCTAACCTGCTACAATTCTGAAACATTTCAGTGTGTATGAAATACGCACGTGCGCATTTCCGGCGACACTGGTGTCTACAAACTGGGAATTATGACATCAAATTCAAATTTAATTTTTAAAAATATGGCTCCATCAATACTTTTGATGATTCTGCCACTATTGATTGGCCGTTGTTCAGAATTATGACATGTCCTTCTGGTTTTTCTACTCAGCACTATCCCGCATTAGTATTGAACGGATGAACCTGCAGGATGTCTCGCACCTCACGGTGGGACGTAACTAACTGTTCATGATTGGCTAATTTTTGTTACTATTTTCAATCACCCTTTAACATAGGATACTTATACAAAACAACCCAAAAAAGTTGTTGGTTGTGCGATGGGTTAAATATCATACTACTTTTAAAAAGCTAGGAAGCCAAGTGAACTTTACTACATATGCATCAAGGTTCAGTTTGGTTTGAATATTGATATGAGATACAAGCTTTTTCACTGGACTGTCGAAAGAGGGTTATGTTTTTCGAGTGTATGTATTTGTGTATGTACATATCATTCTCTGGCACGTCCTGCAGCCGAAACAGCTCACTGGATTTTGAAGTGTGAGGTGTCATTAGATTCGTCTCAGTTCCGAGTGTGACTTAAGTAGACCCCGTTATCGGAGGTGCAATTTGGTAGCTGTCAAGTCTTAGAGATGGGTAAAAATATTTATGATGTCAATATCGATAGTACTCTCACAACTATACAAATTATACAAAGTTTGTTGGATGGCAAAAGGGTCGAAATTACAGATGTTAATAAGAATACGGTACAAAATTACGCCAAATGTAAATATTTGCCTGTTACTTCTGTCAAAGAAGAAAAGTCATTTTCCTTCTTAAAATGGATTTTCAGCAACAGAAGACGAATTCTAACGTCCTCTAAGTTAGAAAAAATTTCAGTAATGTATTACGAGACATATGTTTCTGGAAATGAATTTGGGTTTAATTAAAGTAATTTATAAAAAATAAAAAAAATAAAAAATAAATATCATGGAACAATTCACACCAATTGACCTAGTCCCAAAGTAAGCTTAGCAAAGCTTGTGTTATGGGTACTAAGCAACGGATAAACATACTTATATAGATACATGCTTAAATACATATTAAACACCCAAGACCCGAGAACAAACATTTGTATTTTTCATACAAATATCTGCCCCGACACGGGAATCGAACCCGGGACCTCAAGCTTCGTAGTCAGGTTCTCTAACCACTAGGCCATCTGGTTGATTATTTCTAAAAATTAAAAATGTTAATACATATTAATTTTGTAATTATACCTGTTTTACAAAATAAGCATGTTTAATTAAATTTTTAAACTGTAAGAAAAATTATCGACATGTAGTAGTATTTTAAAGTATTTTTTACCCATCTCTAAGACTTGACAGCTACCAAATTGCACCTCCGATAACGGGGTCTAGACATAAGGCAGTGTTCCGCAAAGTGTGCCACGGCACACTGGTATACCGTGGTCACTAGTTGGTGCGCCTTGGAAAAATAAGGTTAATACTTCGCCCTGCGGTGGGACATATATGGGCTGGGATGATGATAGTAATGATGACATGGCACTATTTACAATACCTCTAGTAATTATTTTCTAAAATGTTTACAGTGTAACACAAGCTGTAATAGCTGATATAGCAAACAGACTGAAAACTAAATCAGCAGTGAGTGTGTCGGATCTTCGAACATTGAAAAATGGGCTTCTGGACAACCCACAATACACGGAAGTAGTTCTGAACACTCAGGGTGCATTACGAGGTTTGGTGAGGGAATTAACAGGTAATTATTGTTTTTTTTTTAATTAAGTTAGATTAATAGGTATCCTATTGTAGGAACCTAAGGCTTAATTAGCAAGAGGCGGCGTGTGCGGCGAGTGCCGGTGACGTCATGGCAATGGAATGCGGCCCGCTGCGCGCGGCCGCTTGCACTGCGCCGGCGATGGTAGTAGTTCGCTACTCTCGCCCGTAATGCACGGATGCTGTCACTGTGCTCATATTCATTTGTTTACGTATTTATCGCTAGTAATCCATTCTGTATCCTTAACTTCGTTTCTTCAATTCTATGTGCTAATTCTTGTGCCTATGGTGAACTATCTGTGCTTAAATAATAAAACCGGCCAAGAGCGTGTCGGACACGCCCAAGATAGGGTTCCGTAGCAAGTACGAAAAAATCTTTGCATACTTTATTAATGTGGTTGTTTTGGTCCCAACGTCGGCGGTACAGCGCCATCTATCGGCGAATTGGGTAACTAATCTACTGCAGTCTACTAGAACTGGTATGAATGAATATTGATTGTTTTTCAGATGTAATATATTTTTTTTTATTTGAAAGAAGATACTGTTAGCGTGATCTTATAGGTACTTAAGGAAAAAAATATGCTTGCAATGTAGGTTTAAATTACAATCTTAGTTTAGAAATATTTTTTTACAAAAACTTGAAAACTACTCAACTGATTAAGTTGAAAATAATTTTCCTAGAAAGTTTTTATTAAGTTTAACTTACGTGATTTTTTTCATATTTTTTAGACGTGCGGTTCAAAAGTTAGAGGGGGGGACACATTATTTTGAACTTTCGGAGTGAATATCTCCGAAAATATTCACTTTATCAAAAAATGGTTTTAGAAAACCCCTATTTATTTTCAAATACCTATCCAATGATATCCCACACTATAGGGTTAGTTAAGAAAAAAAAATCACCCCCACTTTACGTCTATGGGAGGTACCCTAAAAAAAATTTTTTTAGTTTTTTTATTTAACCACTTTGTTGGCGTGACTAATATATATATTCATGCCAAATTACAGCCTTCTAGTACTTACAGTCTCTGAGCATAGCCGCGGACAGACAGACAGACGGACAGACATGGCGAAACTATAAGGGTTCCTAGTTGACTACGGAACCCTAATAACTGACTTACTGGCTATAAACTCGGTGTTTTAATTGTGTACTTACGCTATTGCTGTGTTGAACGCGCATAGACACTACACTATTATCTCGCCTCATTCGTTTTTCGTTTAATTGTTATTTTGTCTCATTCTATATTTGTCACTTTGTCTTGTTTGCTATCCATCATTATCTTATTTGGTCAAATTCTGTAACTTGTCTCTCTCTTCATATGTCTTATTCGTTTTTCGTCACGGTCTTACATGGACTCATTCGTCGTTTTTTGTCTCATTTACTTACGAACATTTATTTACCAGCACCAAACGTATTGAAATAATATTGGCGAATAAGTAAATGAGACAAAAAACGAAAGGCAAGAATGACGAATGAGTCCGAGGAAGACCGTGACTAAAAACAAATAAGACGTATAGAGATAGACAAGTTGCAGAATTTGACCAAAAAAGATAGTGACGGATAGCAAATAAGACAAAGACAAATACAGAATGAGACAAAATAAGATTGAACAAAAAACGAATGAGGCGAAATAATAGGATACCGATGAATAGGTAGATAAAATGTTTATTTGGTACTGTAACCACATTAGGTATCTCTTTATTTTGTAAGTAAATACAAAGTATCAGTCCAAAGTGAATATAAACGGATCACTCACGTCTTAAAACGAGTTTAACTCGACATGTTTCGGGCTATATTACGTCACGGCGGCTGCCGTGTCGTGTGACTCCAGGAAGAAGGGACGGATTAGCCCGCAACATGTTGAGTTAAACTTGTTTTAAGACGTGAGTGATCCGTTTATTTTCACTATGAGTGAGTCTCGCGGTAGATTCATGTTTAAAGCATCAGTCCAAACTTAAAAGTAAACATTTTATATTGTACACTAACTGTCCTGACAAACTTTGTGCTGCCCTTTGACCAGTAACTTCACATCACAACATTGTCAAATTCCTGTAAACTTGACAACCAAGTTTTCCCTCTTTTACATTTAAAAGCTATAATTCGGCTATAAATAAATAATAAATAAATATCATGGGACAATTCACACCAATTGACCTAGTCCCAAAGTAAGCTTAGCAAAGCTTGTGTTATGGGTACTAAGCAACGGATAAACATACTTATATAGATAAATAAATACTTAAATACATAGAAAACATCCATAACTCAGGAACAAATATTCGTGCTCATCACACAAATAAATGCCCTTACCGGGATTTGAACCCAGGACCTCTTGCTTCGTAGGCAGGGTCACTACCAACTAAGCTAAAGCGGTCGTTTGGGCGGTCTTTGAAGGTCGCGGATGAGCAGTCATTGTTTCAGTTCATTAAAACGACCGCTTTAGCCTAGTTGGTAGTGACCCTGCCTACGAAGCAAGAGGTCCTGGGTTCAAATCCCGGTAAGGGCATTTATTTGTGTGATGAGCACGAATATTTGTTCCTGAGTTATGGATGTTTTCTATGTATTTAAGTATTTATTTATCGATATAAGTATGTTTATCCGTTGCTTAGTACCCATAACACAAGCTTTGCTAAGCTTACTTTGGGACTAGGTCAATTGGTGTGAATTGTCCCATGATATTTATTTATTTATTTATTTATTCGAATTATTGCTTACTTTTAGTTTAGAATTAGTTTTGGTAATGTATATGTAGGCATATAGGTAGGTAGTGTAGGTAGGCCTCCAACAAGATAGAGCGACGACCTGGTTAGGGTTGCGGGATCGCGTTGGATCGGATGGCGCAGGACCGATCTGTTTGGCGAGCCTTGGGGGAGGCCTATGTTCAGCAGCGGACGTCTTTCGGCTGAAATGATGATGATGATATGAATTTAATGTGGTTTGTATTTTTCAGGGCAGGTCGGCAGTCGACAGTGCGTAGCGGCGGGCTGCCTGTGTAACTTGTCTGTGGGCGATGCGCGCGCGTCGACCGCTCTAGCCAAGTCCACGGGGCCTTATTTACTAACTGCATTGGATAGCCTCAATGTTGAGCTTGCTGTAAGTCTTAGGCCGTATTCAAACCAAACTTATAGTCAGCCGCCGAATGTGAGCAGGCTCACTGAGCCCCAGTGTTTAATATGAAAAAACGTAATAGCGTATTGTCGGTTAGGTGTGAACGAAAAAATGAATATGCATGGGAATACAATAAACTGCGTAACGCACGCTCACTTTCGGCGGCTAACAGTCAGTTTGGTCTGAACACAGCCTTAATACTACACGTTACCTGCCACGAGTGTCAGTGCTGGGATCACGTAATCTTCTGTGTGGCCATGTGCATCACCGGTGGGATCAAAAGCTCAGTTTTCATGGTATTGTTTTGATGACTATTTTGGGGGCGAGATTTAAACTTTTAATGCTATTCACCCGACTGTCGAAGGAGGGTTATGTTTTTCGAGCGTGTATTTGTGTATGTATGTATCATTCTTTGGCCCGCCCTGCAGCCTAAACGGCTCAATGGATTTTGAAGTGTGAGGTGTCATTAGATTCGTCTCAGTTCCGCGAGTGACATAGGATACATATATTATATTTTCACGGAATTCCCATGGGGACGGGAATTATACAGGCGGGTTTGTTTCATGTAGTATTGAACTTAAAGTTATTTGTAGAGTTTTCTCTATACAGGGTGTTACTAAATAACCCCTAAAGCCTGAAACCCCATGAACACTGAACAGTAAATAAAACTGTAATATTTTTTTTTATTTTTTATTTAGCCTATTTTTATGTCCCACTGCTGGGCAAAGGCCTCTCCTCTCTTGCTCCACTCCTGTCTATCAAAGGCGAGCTCCCGCCATCCCAAAAAAATAAATATACTAATTTAATTCTTTACTGGAGTAGGTACTTCCATACCCTTCAGTTAATACGGGTAATTTTGTAACAGCCTGTATCTATTGACAAAAACTATTTCTAATTTTTAGATACCTAGCAAATACTTGCTATCACCATAGTAAGAGGGCGACCAGTGGGATCTCTAAATTGGTTTTTATAAAACAACTAATGGCCCGCAACTCCATCAATAAAGAGTTTATTACTATAATATTAAAATGATTCCACACGGCGTACATTTTACTTAAAGGTAGGACTCGGCTAGTATAGGTAACGCCACGAGAGTTGAGGCGAATGATTACACACACAGCTACATAAAGTACTGATTGCAAAAAAGTAGCGAATGAATGAAATGAGTGAGCGAATGAAAATGTGAATTACCTATTTTTGTAATAAAAAAATTTGAAACTGATAAGAAATATTCGCAACGAACAAAATCGGTATTTTATAAAAAGCGATAAATATGCTTATCTGATTTAAATAAAATACATCAAAATATTTAATTTTCTGTTCTGTTTCAACTAGATGTATTTCCTTAAATAATTCTTAACAAAATACCTAGGTTGAAGAAATTTTTAGTCAATCTTGTAATTCACTGTTGAGTCTGTTGAACTTGCTATCGGTACGAATAAACGTCAAAATCCCGCTGTCATTACATGACATGTTGTTGTGTGCGTGACCTCAACTCTGATGTCGTTACCTATACTGGATTATAATAGATTTGACTGTTACAGCATATACCTACAAATGATTTGTTAGATCAATTAACACATTCATTTTTAATGATTGTGACATTGGAAGACTATCTCCGATGTATATATATATATTTTTTTTTAACTATGGGACCCAATACATCCCTGTATTGTTTTTTTATATAATTAAAATTATTTTTTATTTAATTCTATATTTGTATGGTTTTTTAGTTTGTAATTTATTATATTTTAATTTGAAAAGATGACTTCCTGCCAAGTTTCTTGCGGCGCATTCTTCTTGGCAATGATGGTCCTTACGAAAGCGCTGGTAGTTTAAAAAAGTGACATGTAAAAGAGCCCTTTGCGGCCTATTTGCAGGATAAACGTTTTGATTTTTTTTTTTAATTTGCCGGAATCGTTATTTTCTAATAGCAAAATTTTCATTCTCATTTTTTTTCCAGATGCCTTTTTTCTTACTAGTTTTTTACTGATGCTTATTTTCACAGTAGCGTTTTTTCCCAATTTGGATTGTCACAGAAACAGTGTCGACGAAGCTCCGCTCGCCGCACGCGCAGAGCTCCTACTTCTGTGTGCTTTTTGCCCTTTGGGCCGATGCAAAATTAACATAACCTAAACCTACCTGTGACGATTAGAATTAAATAAAAATAAATAAATATCACGGGACAATTCACACCAATTGAACTAATCCCAAAGTAAGCTAAGCAAAGCTTGTGTTATGGGTACTAGACAACGGATAAACATACTTATATAAATAAATAAATAAATATCACGGGACAATTCACACCAATTGACCTAGTCCCAAAGTAAGCTAAGTAAAGCTTGTGTTATGGGTACTAGGCAACGGATAAACATACTTATATAGATAGACTAGCTTTTGCCCGCGACTCCGTCCGCGTGGAATTAGTAATTTGGGCAGCTTATTTTTTTTATCCAAATTGCTTTTTCATCAATTATGGCTCTCCTTAGTTCATCGATAATAAAAAAAATACCCCCCCCCCCGCAACCCCCCCGCACCCTCCAACCCGCTCCATCCTGCACTCCCCCCGCACAGCAACCCCGAACCCCCCGCACAGCAACCCCGAACCCCCCTCCGCACCCCCTGCACGCCCTCCCACACAGCACCCCCGTACACCCGCGTTCGTCCCATCCCAAGTCAAGCGTGCCCTATAGAAGTTTTAATTCAACATTAAACATTAAACATCAAGTTTTTTTTTGTCAAATATCTTGAAAACGGTGCATCCTACGGCAAAATCAATGAAATTTTAATCCACCTCCAAAGCCCCCCCCTCTCCCACATCCCCCCCTCAGCCCCCCCCACCCCCTTGGTGTTTTTGTCAAATATCTTGAAAACGGTGCAAATCAATGAAATTTTAATCCCCCCTCCGAAGCCCCCGCACCCCCTCCCCCGCACCCTCACCTCCCCCCCTCAAACCCCCCTTGGTGTTTTTGTCAAATATCTTGAAAACGGTGCATCCTACGGCAAAATCAATGAAATGTTCATCCCCCCCTTAAAACTCCCGCACACCCCCCCCTACCTCCCTCAACACCCCCCCCCCCCCCGACCCCCCTATATATTAGCGCCTATAGAAGTTTTACCCCCGATTTTGAAACATTCTTCCGCTCCGCTCCTATTGGGGTTAGCGTGATGATAGCCTTACTCGATAAATGGGCTATCTAACACTGTAAGAATTTTTCAAATCGGAGCAGTAGTTCCTAAGATTAGCGCGTTCAAACAAACAAACCTGTGTGCATGTCCAACTTAAGATGAGCCCTATTTAGTATAGTTTACTATAACGTTGTCAGCTCATTTTATGTTGGATTTTTTTCTATGTACGGTCCATGTTCGATAAATTCTTAAAATAGACGTATCT
The DNA here is from genome assembly GCA_947859365.1 of Archips crataeganus. Lineage (NCBI taxonomy): Eukaryota > Metazoa > Arthropoda > Insecta > Lepidoptera > Tortricidae > Archips > Archips crataeganus. The sequence goes on along the minus strand of OX402057.1, from coordinate 19,498,277 downwards.
TTCTTATTTGTGAACCGATTCAAATGAAACAAACACTAAATGTTAATCCAAGAAAATACCAACATATCAGTGAAAACCGCGTCCTTCTAGGTTAAGCCGTTTCTGAGATTAGCGCGCACAAACGCACAGACAAACATACAAACAGACAATAATTCTAAAAATCGTTGTTTTGGGTTCTATTGCGCTAATAAAAAGCCCTAGTGACAGTTTTTCTCAAATATCTTCAATGTACAGACACCGACTTGTTACAGATTTATTATATGTATAGATACAATACAAATACAAATATTCTTTATTGATCACCAAAAACAGTACAGTGACATTACAAAAATAAAAATTCAGGTAGACAATAGGCGGTCTTATCGCTAATAAATAATAGTTTAAAACAACTAAAAAACACGCTTTAAAAAATAAAAAATAAATTTTAATAAATTTCCATTCACTATTCTTATAGTGCAGTAAAAAATCGTAATAAGCAATTATTATATTGTTATATCCAGATCAAAATTTGTAAACAATTCTAAATATTGATAAAATAAATAATAATAGTTTAAAATATTTTATTGTAAAAAAAGCGTGGGGTGCTTTTTAAGATGTTATCAAAATGACAATCCTTGACAATTGACACCATGCACCCCACGCTTTTTTTACAATAAAATATTTTAAACTATTATTATTTATTTTATCAATATTTAGAATTGTTTACAAATTTTGATCTGGATATAACAATATAATAATTGCTTATTAAGATTTTTTACTGCACTATAAGAATAGTGAATGGAAATTTATTAAAATTTATTTTTTATTTTTTAAAGCGCGTTTTTTAGTTTTTTTAAACTATTATTTATTTTCTATTTTTTAGTTGCATTTTTTTCTTTCTAACTTTACCCCCTCACCTACAACCCCTAAACCCCCTAAACCCAACCCCCCAACATCCCCCACCCCATTTCCCCAACCCCCCCCAAACCCCACACCCTTACCCCCAATCCCCTAAACCCCCCTTACCCCGTCCTCATTTTACAAACCCCCGAACCACCTAAACCCAACCTTCCTAACACCGAACCCCCATACCCCCGGAAAACCCCCCACCCCACCCCGCCACCTACCGCCCCCCCTTCCAGTTCCATCATCAAACCCTTGTTACCATCTAGGCCTCTTACCCCCTCCCCATTTCCCACAACCCCCCAAAATCACTTACCCCCGAACACCCCAACACCCCCACCCTATTTCCCGTAAACCCCCCCCCCATCCCCTAACCCCAACCGCCACACCCTAACACCCAACCCTCTAAACCCCCGACCCCCTTACCCCATACCCCATTCCCCCCCCCAACCCGCCACCTACCCCCCTTCCAGCTCCATCATCAGACTCTTGTTACCATCTAGGACCAAAGTACTCGTCAAAACGAATCAAACGAGCCCAAACTCGATGGGGTTGTTTCGTTTTATTGTGGAGTGCCTTTGGCCATCTTCCAGCTCCATCATCAGACCCTGGTTACCATATGGGATCAAAGTGCTCGTCAAGACGAATCAAACGAGCCCAAAATCGATGGGGTTGTGTCGTTTTATTGTGGAGTGCCTTTGGCCATCTTCCAGCTCCATCATCAGACCCTGGTTACCATATGGGATCAAAGTGCTCGTCAAGACGAATCAAACGAGCCCAAACTCGATGGGGTTGTGTCGTTTTATTGTGGAGTGCCTTTGGCCATCTTCCAGCTCCATCATCAGACCCTGGTTACCATCTGGGATCAAAGTGCTCGTCAAGACGAATCAAACGAGCCCAAACTCGACGGGATTCTGTTGTTTTATTACATAGTTCCTATGGCCATCATCCAGCTCCATCATCAGATCAGCTCCATGTTACAATAATATTGCATTGTCATCCAATTTACACATATGTGCAAAATTTCAGCTCAATCGGAAACCGGGAAGTGGGTCAAAATCGCGCCCTAAGGAGTCGGTTACAAACAAACATACAAACATACATACATACAAACATACAGGTGAAGCTAATATAAAGCGTGTAAAAAGCGATCTCTTCCAGACAACCAATTACTCAGAAATTAATAAATATCAATAGACGAATGTAGGTGGCAGAAATAACAGACAAGAGAAACACAGTATTACTTAATAGACAACAAACAATAAAAACAATACAAATATAATATAAATTATATAAATAAACAAATACATTCAATATAATACTTATACACTACATATACTTAATACAAAATATCAATGGAAAAAAAATTTTTCAAAAGATACATACTTAAATACATATTAAACACCCAAGACCCGAGAACAAACATTCGTATTTTTCATACAAATATCTGCCCCGACACGGGACTCGAACCCGGGACCTCAAGCTTCGTGGTCAGGTTCTCTAACCACTAGGCCATCTGGTCGTCAAACAAAAGCTTCAGTAAAATAAAAAAACCATTGTGGGGAAAAAAAGCACCTGGGAAACAATGCGAATTAAAATTTGGTACTAGGAAATAACGTTGTTGGCAAATTGATCTAACAAATCCTACAAATAACGACCGTCGACCGCTTTAGCCTAGTTGGTAGTGACCCTGCCTACGAAGCAAGAGGTCCTGGGTTCGAATCCCGGTAAGGGCATTTATTTGTGTGATGAGCACGAATATTTGTTCCCGAGTTATGGATGTTTTCTATGTATTTAAGTAAGTTAGCTATGAAGTATCTTTTTTTGTACTTATTTTTTTTTTTTTTTTTCAACTTCATTTTTTTATTACTTTTACGGTCATCCCGTGAAATCATATATTTCGTACTAAATACAAACTGAAATATAGATGCACAGAAAAAACCCCAGAAAAAAGACCAATGCTGGGAATCGAACCCAGGTCCTCAGCATTCCGTGCCGCGTGCCATACCCCTACACCACCACTGGTCTAGAGATTAGACACGAATCTTTCCTATACATCATACATTTCAATCTGCTAAATCATCACCTTATGCAGTGACAAGCGCACATCTATGTTACACCCTCATCGAGAGATTTTAACACTCCTTCGGAACTAACCGCTCACCTGGACAAGAGATGGCGCTACTGTGCAACTTTAAACAAGTTAGCTATGAAGTATCTTTTTTTGTACTTATTTTTTTTCAACTTCATTTTTTTATTACTTTTACGGTCATCCCGTGAAATCATATATTTCGTACTAAATACAAACTGAAATATATTGGTCTTTTTTCTGGGGTTTTTTCTGTGCATCTATATTTCAGTTTGTATTTAGTACGAAAAATATGTATTTAAGTATTTATTTATCTATATAAGTATGTTTATCGTCGTCTAGTACCCATAGTACAAGCTTTGCTTAGTTTGGCACTAGGTCGATTTGTGTAAGATTGTCCCCTAATATTTATTTATTTATTTAAATGATTTTGTATGGAACCCTCGGTGTACAAGTCCGACTCGCACTTGGTCGTTTATAAAAAAAAGTCTGTATTAATTTGCAGACAACATGCGCTTGGGCACTGGGCAACTTGGCGGGCTCGGGCGCGAGCGCAGTCTCCCTGATGACGTCGCAAGGCGCGGTGGCGAAACTGGTCGGACTGATGACGTCACCGAGCGATGACGTTAGAGACGCCGCTGCGAGCGCGCTTGCGCAGTTCGCGTACCAAATGGGGGATGATTTTAGGTGATTATCAGCACTTTTTTTTAAAGATGTACATATTTTTCGGTTGTGCTACCTTTTGGTTCTCTAGACTAACCGTACCGAGCGTACTACATCCAATTATACCATAGCGGCCCACACCAACTTACTCGAATAACTTCAAGCTTGCGTACACCAATATAGTAGCGTGAAATACGTCAGTAGGTAGTGATTCTTTTTAAAATTATTAAATTTGACTTGCAAGATTTGGACTTTACCAAACATAGAAACAAACAAACATTCATTACAAATCTAATGGCCTCTTAGGCTGAGAGTTGTTGGTTCGAGCCGGGACTCGTAACTTTGAGATTTTCGAAATCTATGTGTGACAATTGAAATTTATTACGATGAAGGAAATCATCGGGAGAAAACCTGTACACACCTCCGAACAAATCCAATGGTGTATTTGAAGTTTCCGATCCGCTTTGGGCCCGCGTGGGTACAGTCGACTTCACCAATATCTGTATCGCCAACCTTTCATAAATATCTATACATAGACCTTATGTTATCGTAATAAGGTCTATATATAGATATTTATGAAAGGTTGGCTGTACAGATATTGGTGAACTCGACTGTACTACGGCCCAACTGCTCTGCAATGGAACCCCAAGGCCCAAAATCATGATGATGATGATGAAAAATGTTAGGAAGGACGATTAAAATAAAGAGAACTGTGTTCCTTTAAAATAATAAGCTGGTTGCTGCTAGTTTCGCTACAGAGAGTTCCATGTACCCTTCATTAGTTCCGGAGCCAAAATGGCAAAACGGAACCCTTGTAGTTTTGTCAGGTTTGTCTGTCCGTCCGCCCGCGGCATAGCGCAGAGACTATTAGTGCTAGAACGCTCTAATTTCGCTTGGATATTTATGTAGCAATTACCCCGACAAAGTGGTGAAATAATGTAGAAAAAATAGACGGCGCCTGGAAAAGGGCATTCACTGCCTCCTGACTTCCACAGGTGCCACCGACGCACATGTGCGTTCAAAATGTATGAATAATTATGACAGCGGCACTAGGCGGAGTCCCTAAAACTCATATATGCGTCGGTGTCAGTGAATGCGTTAAAGGACGTCATTGAATAAAAAATTACAGTCCTCTTCATTTAAATTTTTCGACGCCAACGACGCATATATCCGCACCGCAGGTTCAACGCCGACGACGGATATATAAGTCACGGCGTGCAGAGCGATTTCTACCTACATTAATTTCTGTAGAGTTCAACTTCGCGTTTGACATTCCGATCTCATGGCGTATGAGCGAGAGATGTTGTATTTAACAAGGTAATACTAAGGCTTTAATTAAAACAAAACTTAACTGATTCCTTTCGTAGCACAAAGGACGCGGATTTTGTTTTCACCAAGCCTGTATATAATGCATAATTAACTTTGTATGTTGTTCATATTTCAGGCAAGAACATGTATCAATGATTCTCCAGACACAATCAAAGAGGAATCTTACAAAATCATCACATCAACTACTCTTCATGCTTTCGTGCCATCCAGACTTCAATGAATCCATGAATGAGGACCTGCTTTACAAAATTCTAGAAAGTTCTACAAAATGTATGGAAAATATCAGCGAGAATTGTTGGGAATTTGTATATGCAATAAGAACTTTAGCCAACTTAGAGTTAAATGATAAAATTTACCGTGTAATTTTAGAATGTTATTCCACGAAAAGGGATCTCCTTAAAAAAGTATTAACGATGAATGTGGACGTTGTGAATAACTCCTTGGTGTGGTTTTTAGGTAATTTGTTTAACTATAGTGATAGTGAGTTTTTTCAATATTTGTTTACTACTGTTCAATAAACGATGCAAGCTTTGATTTTGTTTTTATCCAAATTGAAAATCCCTCGCGACGACATTTACTCGTCTCTTTTTTAACTCGCCATTTTCTGATTTTGTCCAAGGTATCGCCACATAAAAAGTAATAGCACCAACGTACAGAAGGATCACTCGAACAAAACTGAACTTTAGGTACCGTATAAAAACTTGCCTAATCTTACTGCTTGCATACGAAATTTAAACTTATCGTGTGACACGAGCGTTCATATTCCGTTGGGCACCGCTGATCCGAAACCAAGGGCACGAGGTTCCCACTCGCCGATATTTGGTAGGTAGGTATATAAATCAAGAAAGATAACAGTGTGTATTAATTCAGTAAACTACCTTTAGTAAGTAAGTAAGTTTTTTACAAGATCGTTTAGAAGTCATTGTTTGTTGCAAAAATCACAGAAAAAAAAAGTTGCTTAATTACGCGCGACGCGGCTAGCGTGCGAACCGAAGGCCGAGCGACAACTTACTGCCATACTCCTCCCGGGAGGAGCGCCGGCCGAACATACCTAAACTGCGGAGTGAAACCCCCCTGGTATCAGGCAAGAGTCCAAGTTATAAAGGTTCTGGGAAAAAATGAGAAAATAAATCATGTTACTTAGAAGCGATTTTTCAGTTGAAAATTACATTCTGTCCACATACACATAAAATTTCATCCAAATCCATTCAGCCATTTTAGTGTGAAAGATAAACACTCGTACTTTCACAAGATTAAATAACACAAGTTGTTTTTTTTTAATTTGATTTACTTTAATTTGTTTTAATTTCAGTTCATTTGTTTTTTATTCACGTCTATACTACCTAACAATAATCTTTAAGTTTATTTATTAACTAATCTATGGATCATTGTTGACCGAAATAAAGCATATTATTTTTATTAAAATAGGTACTTGAGTTGGTTTGCTTTTTGCTCATAAATGGTCCAGGAACTGTAAAAAAAAACACCATCAAGTCGCAATAAATATAATATCATATCAATAATTATTAATAATATTTTAATAATCGTAATAGTATTTAGATTAATATTGGATAAGGCTACATTTTATATTGTTTAGAGGTTGCAGCTCTCGTACAATATTTTACTTAAGGGCTAAGGCACTTGTCCCACCGCTGACGATGAACGAGAAGCTAGTAAAGCTATAAACTAGAAACAAGTTGGCGAGGAACGAGATGCGAGAGGGTACTGAACTGGCGCCGAATGAAATGCCAGAGCCAATTATTGAAATTATTTTTGTTACACAACATTTTCTTACTTCAGTGTAGTGTTGCCTACCGATAGTCCAATATCGATAGACTATCGATAATCTATCGATAGTACCACCACGTGTCAATACTATCGATACTATCGATAGTATTGACATGTGTGATACTATCCTGAATAGTTTGCGAGGTCAACTATCGATTGTCAAACTATCGATAGTTATGCAACACTAGTTCAGTATTGATAATCAAGTCTCCTAATACAATATTCACATCTGGGGGTTACTACGAAAATCGAAGTTCGTAGTTCGGATCGTGCGGTCCCTCTCACTCTCGTAATAAATACCATTAGCGTGAGCGGAACGGCATGAAACGAAGTTCGAATTTCGCGCTTCGTAGTATAGGGCCTGTAGTTTAAGCTCCAAACTCACAGACAGCGGAGGCGTGACGGTGCGGTGGCGGTGGCGGTTGTAATATTCTAACTTGTATGAACGGTTCCGTACCGCGAACTCGTTACTCGTTCATACAAGTTAGAATATTACAACCGTCACCGCCACCGCACCGTCACGCCTCCGCTGTCGGTGCGTTTGGAGCTTTAGGCATATAATAGTCGATAGCTAATCGCTTTCTCGACGGCGGTAGGACAAATGCCAAATGGTAGTAATACAATTTGGCAGTTTTATTCATTCCACTTGTTGAATTCACTAGTACTAGTTTGAATACATTTTTAATATGTCACCCTTTTTTGTTACCACAAAAACTTAAACAACCATGTGAGTTTGACAAAGCTGATGGCCCTGGTAGGTATCCAAAGCTCAATAAAAAAAATGTGTTTGACAGTTGACACATGTTAGTTCATAGATGATTCAACAAATCGGGAGCGCGGGGTGCCGACGAAGCGTGCCCAGTGCGGTCGATAACACTGAGTCAAATGCGGTGTGTTTCATCTTTCATCGTATATTAACCGCGCTCCCGGCTTGTTGTGGCCTTTACGTTTGTGTGTTTTTTTTAATTCTCTCTGCTAGGGAAAAGGCAAAGGCTTAAGAACTATTTTGGTTTTGTCTGGTGAGTCAAACATGTATAAGTTTTTTTGTGGTAAGGCTATGGTATGGTATAAATAAGTGTAAGGTTTTTGACACAAAGTTCATTTTTGAACACAATGTAAAAATCTTAAAATTATGATTAAAATTTAATCAAGAATTAGTTCCGAGTTACGGGATAAATAAGTTGTTTGATAATAATTAATTACCTACATGTTTAACACAAACTTTTTCGTTTATAATTTTATTTTTTGCATACAAATGATAAAATAATACACAAATATCAGATAGTGAGGGACTTCGGTTACGGGATCACAAATCCCGGGTTCCCGGGATTTCCATTATTTTTCAGTACAATTCAATCTTGTGATTACTTAATCCCTAGTAGAGCCCGATATCTTTGAACAACAACTACCATGATACGCATACGTATTAAAATATAAAACATGGGTCAGCGCATTTGTAATTGAAACAAGCCTGTCATGTTTCCGACTAAACCGTGGTGCTCTGTCAAAGCGTGCTCGAGTAGATAGCCAAAGAAGAACTACCAATTGGTATGGAATTAATACTAGTACTTATAGTAGTAATTGGTAGTTTTCGTTTTGGCTACCCGTTCGACCACGCCTTGACAAAGGAACATGGATTGATCCAAAATCCATTCCTCGACTGCAAAATAAGTGACTAGATCTTCTATTACACTTTAATATTTTAATAGAATATGTAATTGTAATGTTAGTCCACCTAAGAATACATCAATGAGAGCTGCAACCAACAACGGCGAGACAGGGATAACTTATTTGCAGTAATCAGTGATTCGGTTTCAGCCGACGGTCAATGATTTCAATTATTATGCTAGTATGGATATCCCACATAGATGTTGTTAAAAAAAGGCAGCAATGTTTTTTTTCCAGTAAATGTTTTACTATCGAGTATAGTTTATTCTGAATTGATTTATAAGGTTTTTAATAAAAAAAATGTCAGCTAGGTACTTAAACAATGTTTTCTTCTCACACAGTTAAATCGATATCGCGGGCTAAGTGGCACATCCATATTAACCCTTCTCCTTGTTATTCCACGGCGTGCAACCGATTCGCCGTTCACTGCTTATTTGTAATCGCGACCAAGGCTAGACTCGCATCAGCCGTCCCTGTCCCCCGCACCGCTAATAATTGCGTCAGAGTAGGACAGAAGCGGCGAGTTACGTGTGGTCCAGAGTTGCGTGCTTGCGATGGTTGTTGCGTCGCGGCCGTCGCTCCGACGCCGCTGCTGTGCTCGCTGCAACAATAAGATTTGTGAATTCGAGTAGATCCGAGATGACGATAGTAAAATGATGGATGATGTCTGAGGCCGGGATTCTCGTGGCACTTTTGAGCTGTCATAGGAACTTCTCATACCGACTTCCGATATACATTATTAAGTATATTGATAAATACGGAATACAATATTTAAAGTAAGATTGAGAGCATAAGTTAACAATAGGCAGTCTTATCGCGAATGAACGATCTCTTCGAGATACTCATACTCATACTCATTTATTCATAATATTTATTACATGTCATTTTAGATACCAACTTTTTAGAAATTTTAAACAGGAATTATAATAATAATATTTTATTGTTCCTTATAACACTGAAATGGACTGATTAAATGTTAAATCGTTAACTAGTTCTATTAACTTTTCATTGTTTTCATTTCATATCTCAATTTCACATTATTTTCAACTACTCAAAAGTTATCTGAAATAGATCGCTCTTTAGCGATTAAACCGCCTTTTGTTTACCTCTTCTTTAATGTATCGATATATGTATATCAGAAGTACATAAAATGAGAAATCCCTGACAGCTCAAAAGTGTCACGAGAATTCCAGCCTCTGGACAAAACTTTTAAAGCCAACACAAACCGGGACGGAGCGTGCCCAGCGCGCTCTATAACACTGAATCAAATATACGGTGACACACCGGCAGCGCGGCACACCGTATTTGATTCAGTGTTATTGACCGCGCTCGGCACGCTCTGTCGGCGCCCCACGCTTCCTGTTTGTTGTGGCCTTGATGATGTTAGTGGACTGGCGATCTAATAAAGATCGAGGAAACAATCTCGCCGATCGCGGAAATCCTCAGCTTATGTTTAGCAGTGGACATCATAAGGCTATAATGTGACGATGATGGTGATGAACCGATGATGTTGTTAGTAAATAAGGCAAGCAGTGGCTTAACTATTATAGGCGTAGGCGAAGCGGCCTCGTGGTCTGAGGTGCATTTTACCCATTCGATCATTGGCCACTTCTAAAGGCAAGAATCAAAACAAAAAGAAAATCTAGGGTTAGGAATATTTGAAAAACAAAAAATAAAAATACCCTCACCTAATACTTGTGGTATCATTTTTGTCACAACGATTTTCAACTCTGGATACTTATCGATAGAGTCGACTATCGGATTTTCGAGGTTCGATATGGTCGTGTGTATTCGATCTAAGCGGTGCCGCTCTGCAATACAACCAAAAGAAAATAGAAAGAAATAAAAATAAATTTTGGCTAAATTTACAAGCAGCAAAAATGTACGATTATAAGAATATTACAGTAATTTTTATGTGAAAACACGATTTTCCAATACATTTGATAGACATTTAAAAAAATTGGAGAAGTCGTTAGAAACTGAGTTTCATTACGAAAAAAATTTATGAAATAATCTAGGATGTATCATACCAATTTGGAATGTGTAATTTTTTAAAGTTACTTGCCAAACTCGCTTTTTTTCAGTACAGTCAGTTAAAACTGGGCGAAGTACCTATTTATTTTAGGTACTTGGTTGGGCAAAAAGATACATTTTCTTCCAATCTGAAGCACCGGCTCTAAATAGGTATAAGAAAACATTTCACAGTTCAGAAACATTATTCAGGGTTACTTGCCAAAAAAAAGTGCTTAAAGATTTGTAGCAACAAGAGCGAAAACACAGGGTGAAGATTTTCTTGAATTTTTTTAAATGCCTATAATTAGGGTTCCGTAGTCAACTAGGAACCCTTATAGTTTCGCCATGTCTGTCCGTCTGTCTGTCTGTCTGTCTGTCCGCGGCTAAGCTCAGAGACTGTTAGTACTAAAAGCTGTAATTTGGCATCAATATATATATCAGTCACGCCGACAAAGTGATTGAATAAAAAACAGTAAAAAAAATTTTTTTAGGGTACCTCCCATAGACGTAAAGTGGGGGTGATTTTTTTTTTCTTGGCTAACCCTATAGTGTGGGGTATCGTTGGATAGGTCTTTTAAAATCATTGCGGAGTTGCTAACATGATTTTTCTATTCAGTGATCTGTTTGCGAAATATTCAACTTTAAAGTGAAAATTTTCATTAAAATCGGCCGTCCCCCCCCTCTAAAATCTAAACTGTTGGGTGGAAAAATTTGAAAAAATTCAGAAGGGTAGTAAATATATCAAATTTACTAGGAAAATTATAGCGGCTAAGATTGCTTGGAAATTATTTGTAGTTTAAGAGTAAATAGTAGCCTAAGGTATAAAACATACCTAAACTTAGATGATTCCGTCCGTACACATACGAATCCTTAGAAAAATATTACTTGATTTTTTCGTAATGGCTACGGAACCCTACCTTGGGCGTGTCCGACACGCTCTTGGCCGGTTTTTTTTTAAATAGGTAATGTCTTGGATAAAATAAAAAGGTAAAGATTTGTAGCAACAGGAGCGAAAAGACAGGGTGAAGATTTTCTCGATATTTTTTAAATGCCTATTTAAATACGTACTTAACTTCCATTATTTTTTATATTTTTCTGATAACCTATTTTGCTGATTTTTTTTGATTTGGCTGATTTTGGCTTGATGTCGAGTATTTGTGTGGCCGTACCATCAGCCAGCCTACCTGGAGGTTCTTCAGGAGTCTTCGCCAGTGCGTCGCCATTCGCCTGCTTCTTCTTATCGTAGCCGTTGGCCCGCGGCCGCGTGTGATCTGAAACCATGGCTGCAATATGCGGTTAATTTGTCTCCGGACTTCAGAGTTGAAGGAGGACGAAGAACCTAGAGTTCAATCAGTAGAGCTTCTATCAAGGGAATCATCATCTTCATGTAAAAGTATCCATGTAAAACTTTTAATTAATTGTACTTAAAACATGATGAAATTTACTGTTAACAAGATAAAGAGATGTACAAAGGCGAATTAATCCCTTAGCCCCCGTTCCCACTATGTCGTGTGTCGTTCCGTTTTTTAATCGTGCGTTCCAGTTTGTATCGAAATCGTGTCCGACAAGTGTGAACAGCTTCATACAAAATGTTCTGCCATTCGAACGCACGATTAAAAAACGGAACGACACACGACATAGTGGGAACGCGGGCTAAAAGGGATCTCTCCAGCTAATCTTTATCACCATCATTTCAGCCGTACTGGACATAAGCCTCCCTCATTGATACCCAATCATTACTTTTGAGAGCTGCTTTATCCACCGTGTTTCTACCTACCTCCCTAGTCCCTACCTACCTTGATAAAGATTGAGTTGACTGGAATCCAGTCCATAAATGACTAGCTGTTGCCCCGTCCCCTTTATCGTCATACCCCCCCAGCCCCTGTACCGCGCGAGCGAGGACTCATTTAAACAGTTAAGCTATACTATATGGCCATTTATTTCGTACTAAATACAAACTGAAATATAGATGCACAGAAAAAGCCCCAGAAAAAAGACCAATGCTGGGAATCGAACCCAGGTCCTCAGCATTCCGTGCCGTGTGCCATACAGAGGTGTGTCTCTACACCACCACTGGTCTAGAGATTAGACACGAATCTTTCCTATACATCATACATTTCAGTCTGCTAAATCATCACCTTATGCAGTGACAAGCGCACATCTATGTTACACCCTCTATCGAGAGATTTTAACACTCCTTCGGAACTAACCGCTCACCAGGACAAGAGATGGCGCTACTGTGCAACTTTAAACAAGTTAGCTATGAAGTATCTTTTTGTATTTATTTTTTCAACTTCATTTTTTTTTTAATACTTTTACGGTCATTTCGTGAAATCATATATTTCGTACTAAATACAAACTGAAATATAGATAACTAAATAAATAGATAGATAAATATATATCTATATTTCAGTTTGTATTTAGTACGAAATATATGATTTCACGGGATGACCGTAAAAGTAATAAAAAAAATGAAGTTGAAAAAATAAATACAAAAAGATACTTCATAGCTAACTTGTTTATATGGCCATTGGGAACAGTAAGAGTCAGTAGGGCAATTTGGGCATACTAACGATTGGCGTAGACAGTTGATCGGTGTATCTGTTGGCCTGACAGCTCCGGTAGTGTGAGCGGTCGCCGCGCGTTCCGCCCTCGACCCATCATGGCGTAGTCCCTGGATTGCAAATTACTGGTTAAGTACACGTCGCTTTAATCAAGTCGATGGGTGACTGACTCTCTGAACGCTATTATGGCATACAAAAGTTATCATTATCACCAGCACGCTGTTATTATTTCGTTAAAACGTGAAATTAGAGTACTAAGCATGCGATCAAAGTTGGCCGGGAGGCCCGTGGTGTAGTTTATAGCGCACTTTTTAATCCCATCCGGCGTAGGTAGTAAGAGAACTTATTGTTTTTTTATAAATCTTTGATTTGTTTAGCAAAACTTACTGATGATAAAGACAAATAATGTTAAGAGAATGACCCTGGCCTCGAGGTTATTTACGAGTATGAAGTGAAAATATCTAGGAGAGCTTTATTATGCTGACCTAGAACCCTACCAATACGTCGTCACTCCATATAACAGAGTCGACACGTAGTGAATCTATGCTCTTTGCCTGTTGTCACTCGGAAATTAACTCTGTGACTCCTACTATGTGAGCCGACTAGTAGGTAGGTAAATACCAGCTGTCAGACGCTAGCGTCGAATCTGTTGTTAAACCCTACGAGCTTGATTAAAATAGTGTAGAAACTGTAGAACACTGTCATACTAACATTGTCAATCCCAATGTTAGTACACGCAATGCCACTCTGATAACGTCTCATTTATGCCCTACAGTTGTTAAAACCCTTGATGGTACAGTCGCAGAATGAAAAGGTTCATCACTTTTCGATCTTAACTCGATGACATAGAGTCGAAATGTGACGAACCTTTTCATTCCGAGACTGTACAAAAACAGAGATGGCAATCCAAGGGGGAGCGTGAAGAAGCTCAACCTCAACCTGTATTTACTTTGTAAAATCTACCCTCAACTCAACGAGGTTAAGTCTCCCTAAGACGAGAATTCTGGATCCAGTACTGGATTCAGTTAATACTTACTCTCTGACTGGCTCCCTCCAGAAGTCAGGCGTGTGGACAGGCGGGAAGTGGTAATTGTTCTGGAAGCCATAGCCCCCGTCCAAGCCGGTGGCACGGAGGGACGCGTGCAGAGAATTCTTCATGCATTGCAGCTGCAGACACCGGCGGTTGTTTTATACGGTTCACTTGAACTTGGGTAATGTAAGGGGCATACAGAAAGTCACTTAAAATATAACTAGGATCCACAACAAATTTCTTTCATTATTGCGACGTCACTGCATACTGGAGAGACAGTTGACTCGTCAGTTGGCTCTTCCAGGTTTTGACTTTTAAATTTATCGTGAAATTGTTAATATACAGTGTGTTACCGGTGCCGGAGCTTTTATTAAAATGGGGTAAAGTAACATAATTCTCTAACTTAACAATGACCTTTATTTAATTAATAAACTAAAATTCTGAATTCATTAACTTTCTAACAAAATTTAAATTGCCAGCAATGTACAGCGTAGTAAATTGACAAGTAAGTGTAAATGACAGCCCTTCATACTTTGTTCACTTATGATAACTACGGCAAATTAAAAGCACTTGTTACATTGATAAACACTTTATTACCTACTGAATAAAACTTTAAATACAAACCCCGCCTTTAATTAATAATTCCGTTTTGAGAAAAAGCACTTCCTTCGGTCCGTTTTATTTTTCGTAGAAAGTAATTTTCCTCGTCACAGTTTTGGAAAACCAATCGCAGTAACAGTTTCTTATTGGAGAAGTAATAAATTCACCTTTAAAAACAAGAAGATTGTGTTTTCTATTCCTTTTTAAAATCGTATGCACAGTTTTGTTACGGGCAAAGGGCTCGACGTTGGGATATGCCTGTAGTACTCGAGAATCTATTCTTCAACACTGCATTGCACTGGCACGATCCAGTTCATGGCCCTTTCAGGCTGACCACGGGCGATTGGCCTGTTCTCACGAACTCGCTGAAGCGCCGCCATTATCAATCGAACATTGTGTGGATGTCGTCAATTTGGGAAGCGTTCTCGATAAAGCAATAAGGCTTGAGCTGCATTTCCATGTGTCTTGCCGTATTATTAAAAGCATATCAGATAATTCTCGTGCATCGTAAGCCATTTTAAAGAAAAACAAGTACCAGGTTTGCTAATGTTTTGGTTTGTAATTTGACAACCCGACGTCAACACTTTTGAAATTGTCATGTCAAAGTTTTATAAAAAACTCTTTAATTAATGTATCAAAACCTCCATACATGAACGCAATGATAAGGACGACGATAATTTTGTGATAGTTGCCTCAGTTTTTTACCCCCGTACCACTACATGCCTTGTACCAAGTGCATTAGCGATATGAGTAACGACAATTACGTAGTACACCCACTACATTTAACCTGCGGATTTCGGAAAATTAATTGTGCAGTTAATTCACATTATTATGGTTTGCTAATACATGCAAACAATTGCTAATGGAACATATTATTAGCAGTTTTAATAAATGCCCACGCACCGGAAACGCCCTGTATAAACTTTCAGGGGAGACAAGTTTACTTTCGTATTTGCTCATCTCTAAAATTTAAGGTCTATCATAAAATTAAGATTTAACATGTCTTTTGATTCATAGACAGGGTAAAGGTTCTGAAGATATCGTCATTTTTACACGATAAACTTTCGTGATTTTCACTCATATCTGTTACCATACATTTGGGACTTATTACTCTCAACGAAACGAGTAATATTTACTCAGACGTTTCGGCGACATTGTAGTGGCCGTGGTCACTGTCGTCGTCGTTGTCGAGTTGACTTCAACGTGGCGTATTATGTATTACGGGATACCCTATACTTCAGTCAATTCGTGAGCACAGCCACTACAATTTAGCTGAAGCGTCGAGGTAATTATTTACTCGTTTCGTTGAGCGTGATTTAAGTCCCGGGTACCATGCTTCTCTGCTGAACACTGTGCACCACAGCCATGGCTGTGCAACACAATATTTACTTGTAGAAACGTCACACAAACGTAGATGTGGTGCACAGTAGGTAGCGATTAGCGAAGAAGCAGGATAAAAATTTAATAGTTCATTGAATATGACATGACATTCACCAAGTAATCAATTAAGTATTTAAATAAAACAGTTCAGAATCTACTACTTCATGCACATTGGCATTAAAATAATTTTGAACAGTCAACAGCATAAATAAGTGATCATTTATGTACCTTGTCACTTTAACGTCATGTTTGAAATGTCATACAAAATTGTCAAACGATAGAAAACGACAAGGTACAGAAATTACCACTTATTTATGCTGTTGACCCTATAAGTAACATATTAAGCATTGACGTTACGATGAAGTACGTAAGTGCCTGCAATGGATCAGTACTTTTTGCACATAAATCATCCACATGCATTTTCATTTCATTGGTTATAATATTCAATAACTTTCAGGTGTATTAGTAAGTAGTCCCTTTTAAATGTTGATACATTGATTCTTAGCAACATTTATTTTTATTTTATTTTTCTCTTATAGATTTAGTTCGCGACTTTTATATTGGTTCTATATTGGGTAGGTATATAGGTACTTGAAGACAACGTAGCCTTTATATGTAATGATTTATTTTTAAATCTGTTCAATGATTCCAAAGATTTCTCTCGACACACAAAAAATCGGCCGACAACGTATGACAACTTCGATCAACAATAGGTACAACAAATGACATGGATGAAAAATGCATAAATTGAGAACGCTCAGGTTGGGAACTGAGTTGGATTTCCGGTCCCAGCTATACTTTTCTGGATTCTTCGATGCCTCCTAGTTTTAGTATAATTTAGAAAAAAATATTTTTTGCGCAAAAACCGTAAAAGTCATTAGGTACTAAAATTTGCAACAAAATTTTTCGAGTTTCATAGTGAGATTGAGATTTGTCTATCAAAATTGTAGTAGTTTATGCGCGGGGCTTAGTTACTGTGGAAAACCAAAAAGCGAGCCTTCCGGTAATTTCGAAAAATCCCTAATAATAAGCAATAATTTTAGTTTACATCAATTTTATCATCCTCAAAAGAATGTGTGCCAAATTTCAAGTCTCTATCCATAACTTTTAAACGGGTAAACCGATTTGGATGCGGTTTATTGGCGATAATTCTTAGACATGTTTCAGCAAAATTGGTACAGCCGTTTCAAAGTTATCAGGACTTCTGTAAGCTGCGGAAGGGATCTCAGAAGCATTTACTTCATTTTCAAATATATGTATAAGTAACCCAATTGCGTTGGGGGTTTTTATTTTATTATACTTATGTATGAAATTAGTAACAGCAATACACACATTCACACATATTACAGTAAAATTACATAAAGTTTACCACTGACAGATGGTTTGCCTTCATTTCATATTCGACTTTAACCCTTTCAACGCCACGCCTCGACAAAACGTAAGCCTGCTTTGAATCTTATGCCATTGTGTCAAGATCACTTTGACACCGTACTTTGTGACACCTACATGTGTCGTTGGCGTTGAAAGGGTCGACCAACAAATAACGCCAATTTTAGAATACTGTTACTCACGTTTGCAGATTTTGTAATACCTACTTTATTTGTATGGTGTCAACCCTTTCAACGCCACGCCTCGACAAAACGTAAACCTGCTTTGAATCTTATGTCATTGTGTCAAGATCACTTTAACACTGTACTTTGTGACACCTACACCGTGAAATTTTAGTGGTTGTTTTCCCGAAACGAGGTGATTTAGTATCGATTGTACAATCGATTTATAATTACTATTTTGACTATAGTCAAAAATCCAATTGTGAAAACGAAAGTCGAAAATGACCGCAAACCAATAGTAACGCTTCGTTGGTACCTAACCTATCGTACGATCGTACGCTACTTCTACCAACGAAGCGTTACTATTGGTTTGCGGTCATTTTCGACTTTCGTTTTTCACAATTGTATTTTTGACTCTAGTCAAAATAGTAATTATAAATCGATTGTACAATCGAAACTAAATCACCTCGTTTCGGGAAAACAACCACTAAAATTTCACGGTGTATATGTGTCGTTGGCGGTGAAAAGGTTAAAGTTGGAAATGAGATGAAGGCAAGCCTGAAGCCATCCGTCAGTGGTAGACTAAAAGTAAACGTATCGTACAACCCCTGACACCCGCAAGTTATTGAACATCACGTGCGACGTACGTGCGCTTCGTGTGCGTGCGCGCCGTCGAACAGTAGGTTAGTGACGGCGCCGCCGTGTACCTCTCTCCGCTGGCGGTCCGCGTCGCCGCGCAGCCGGCGCACGAGCCGCTCCGCGTCCGCGAGCCGCGCGCGCAGCTCCGCGCGGGACTCGTGCGCCTCGCACGCGCAAGCGCCCGCCCCCGCCCCCGCCCCCGCCGCTCCCGATAGCGAGAGCGCGCGCAGTTTGCTGCGGAACAAACATTAGTAAAGCCGTGGTGGCGTAGTGGTCTGACCTATGGTCTCTCAAGCAGAGGATCGTCGAGTCCGGGCTCGCTGCGGTCTGTGGTGGCCGTCATACGTAGCGTAGCCATTTTTGAAGTGAAACTTCTAATGCGACTTCCAACAAGGTCGCGTTAAACGTTTAATGCTGCCATGGAGGGAGTATGAAAGCATTAGTAGGGTCAAGTGCAAAAATAAGTATCTATTCGAACCACTCAAAAATATGTTAACGGCCTTATTGCGTCGGAATAAGAGTCTGTCTCTGGTACTTATTTTTGAAACTTTCATTAACTACATATTTTTACACTTGACTATACATGTACTGCCGAAGCAAGTAATCTCGCATTGTATATGTACTAACGGATGTTAAAAACTTCGATAGGTAGTACGATGCAGAACTCATACTGTCTGTGCAAATGTATGAGACTTGATAAAAACGGCATCTAGTGAGTAATTTAAACACATAGACGCATAAGTAAATTTAGTTATTTAAGTTATTGCAATAAGGTTCGTATTGATGTATAGTGCCTTTTTCATTTCCACATTACGAAGTTTCACTTCGTCCGCGCGGAGGAGCTGCACGCACGATTTTTTTTCATGGTGGGACAAAAAGAAGTTATTTTGTATGTTATCTTATTAATTACTATCACACGGCAGCACCGTGAAACCTCCACTGATGAGTAGAACTCGCGCACAGAAAGTTGCGTTCAATTGATTTGATGAGCATTTGTACAGGGTTATTTGTAATTCACTGACATCCTCTTAACCCTGAATTCCTATCACTCCAACAAATGTTTTTTGTTTTACGACTTTTTAAAATGAAGCATTTTTTTCGCGTACAAATACACAGAGTATCGTAAAAATAAAAGGTAATCTCAAATTTTCAAAACGTTATTACACCAAAAATATTAAGTTATGACAAAAGCCGTAAAACAAAAAAACATTTGTTTAAGTGGTAGGAGTTTAGGGTTAAAAGGATGCTAGTGAATTACAAATAACCCTGTATATATTTTTTGTGAAATACAACCTTTAATTTTCCATGAATATTTAATCAATTTGAATAGCAAACTCTACAACCGAATTTTTGACCAACCATCATTATCATCTTCACCTACTTATGTACTAAAAGTAGCGCTTAAAATTTGGTTAATAAACTCATTAATTTTCAATACAACTTTATAATTATGAGTTGATCGAACAGCAATAATCAGAGAGCATCCGGTATGACAAGACCATCAATGTTCTATTTCATTCATCAATAAGTTCCACAATCCCGGACAGATATCGATACTGTTTTCCCATCTCTATTATACATACGCAGTCACGTTGTAATAGTAAATTAGTAACATATTTTCTACTCCAGGACCACTACCATGAGTTTGCAGTGACCGTGCTCGATAG
Organism: Archips crataeganus; assembly: GCA_947859365.1. Classification (NCBI taxonomy): domain Eukaryota; kingdom Metazoa; phylum Arthropoda; class Insecta; order Lepidoptera; family Tortricidae; genus Archips; species Archips crataeganus. Next base: position 19,478,415 of record OX402057.1, on the reverse strand, counting down.
CGACTGCGTAAATGATTTGTATGGAATCTCCATACAAATCATTTACGCAGTCGCTATCGAGTGCGGTCACTGTGAACTCATGGTAGTGGTACTGTATGCTTAGTATAAGTTTTCCTTCACTTCAATACTTCTCGATCGCGTTTACGAAAAATTTCAATTCTATGGAAACATAGACGCGCGCGCGCGGAGACGCTGTCCATGTTTCCCTAGTAATTGAATTTTTTACGTAAATGCGATCGAGACGTATTGAAGTGAAGGAAAACTTATACTAAGCGTACTGTTAATTCTCTACTCACTCGCTCTGAGCGTCGACCAATCGCTGTAACTGCAGAGCGCGCGCCTCCGCCGCCCGCGCTTCGCCCCGCGCTGCCGCCGCCTCTCTTTCAAGACGGCTCACCTCACGCTTCAGATTTGCCTCCTTTTCATAAAAAAAAAAATAGGTATTTCATTGTATTGCAATTTAAACTGATCACGCAAAACGGCAAAAAACCGTAAGAGTCATACATAACCACGAGAGTCTCGAGACAATATACATTATTTAGCACGTGCGTCGATTCAGTAAAAACGTGTCGCGATTTTTAAAAATATAACTAGATACTGGCTGGAATCACAATCGCCTGCAGAAAATACTTCGAAAATTAAAAAAATGACGTGAGTTATTAGTGTTCGTTAAACCAATGTGCGCGTTTTAGAAGTTTAATAATATAATATACTCGCCAAATTTTTCGATCATTTAAACTTATACAGAATTGAATTGAATATTTATAGCAATGATCTAAGTGTTAAATACAACTTCACTATCATGAAAATACACTGACGAGCAAAAATAAAGGGTCGGTTACAAAAATTACGATAACTTCAAAACCCGCTGTGATAGCTTCTTCGAGTAAAATGAGTTTAGTAAAGAGTTTTATTCTCAATTAAACTTTTTCTTGTTAAGAATAAAACTCTATACTAAACTCATTTTACTCGAAGAAGCCATCACAGCGGTTTTTGAAGTTATCGTACTTTTTGTAACCGATCCTTTATTTTTGCTCGCCAGTGTATAATATTAAATACAATATTACCTCAGCACTATCGGCATTTTCTTCGGAAACGGGCGAGGTAGTTTTTGGGGATGATTCTTTGTTGAAGATCAGTTGAAACTGAAGATCTGGTGGCAAGAAAATTCAACGAGAAGTCCAAATTAATTAATATACATACATGTTTTTATGTAGCAGCTGTTGTTATTGACTTAGATACTCTGCGTGAAATAGTCAGCGTATAAACAACATATTGCAAATTATGACGGTCGTGAAATTCTTTTGAATCTGCCATTAACACTATAAAGGATTAGACACACAAAAGAAATTAAATACCTACGGTTAATCTCAATAGCAAAATTGTACGAACATCGTAACGACAAAGTAGCATTAGACTTTTACTTAAGTGTAAGAAACTCAACCAACGTAAACTATACCAAAGCAAATTTCAGATCATGAATAATGAAACCAGAAGAGTTCAAAGACATGGATCGATATTATCGACCCAACATGTCAATGTACCGCGTGTAACTGACGTATCATGCGTGGCATTATTCACGTATCTCCATGAACTAAGGGTACCGAATACATAATACCTAACTTTCCTACCTTTACATTATGCAGCTCTGTTAGAGTTTAGCAAGCTAATACCAATAAAAGGATAAGAATTCTATAAGTAATGCTTTTTATTGAATTATTTAACTGGTAGTTCTTCTTGACATGACATACCCTGACAGAACAGAATACCTCGCACAGTTTTTGTCAAAGTATTAATGCGTCAATGACGTGAGGCAAAAATTTTCGTTAGGCAATCCGGAGAATCAGACAAGTTTGCATTTAGCCTTTTTCAAACTTTTCATAACTGCGACCACGTAGAAGATTTAGGCAATCCGGTGAATATCGAGTTATTACAGTACCACGCTACTGATGCAACATACAATCAAGCAAGCCACACAGTTATTAAGGCATTACAACTAAATATTATAAGTATAGGTACAATCGAGGAAACTGAATCGCGTATCAGAGTGGAACCTTTTCACAATCAATATTACTATGAATTATTTGGTAGATGTATGGAATGTGTAGCAGATTCAATTTCTTCTATTGTACAACTAAATCGGATGAAAGAAAACTTAACGTCACTTTTGTAATTTTACTTGTTAGCCAGCGGTAGTTCTGAATGAAAAGAAACATACGAATTCCCTCGATTTGTGAATTTACGACATTTTCATACTTATAGCCTGTGTAAATTTTAGTAAGTACGAAGTTAGCATGTCGTTTTGCCACAGAATTATGACTGTTGTTGTTGTTAGTGTGGAAATAATGACACGCTTATGAGTCAATTGCGTGTTGCAAGTATAACAAGAAGAACAGTGAAACTCTAACAAAGGGAAGTTGTTTCTTTATGTTCAAATTGTTTGACTTTGACAATGATAATTGTAACTAACGTTTTACATTTTTACCACGCTAGTGCAGTTTCATGCAAAAGAGATGGGATACGACTTCTACATAAAGGAAAAAAGAAATGTGTGAAAATTATTTTGCAGTACTTAACAAGTATTTTTGCTTCATGGATTTTTCCAGAAAACCGGAAACAGCTAAATAAAATTTGAAATAAGTAGCAATGTAAATTTTAAAAACAAAAGTACTAAATACACCCAAAAATGTGGTATACCATCCCCTTGAGTTTAATAAAACTCATATTTTGATAGTGCGAGAAGCATAATGCGAGTACATTGTCTTCGATGAACAATCACTTCTAAATGCATTCCCGCGCGACCCCAGCAATGTAACAAAACTCTCACGATAGTTCTCGCACCGTCGTAATGAAACTTAAAGGGATAAAATTCATGTAAGTATAATTTTTTCATGCCTACCCCTATTCCTTTCTCTCAGCGCTTCTATCTCGTTGTGTAGGCCGCCGAGCATCAGTCGGTGCTGCTCTTGGAGGAAGCGCACACTGTGCTCTAGATGAGCGACCCTGGCGACGGCATCTCCGCTGATGACAAAACCACTGCTGCTTGGTTCCGCGGGAGCCTTCTTTACCTGGACCAGTAGGGAAAAGAACTTATGCACCCCAGAGGAATGGAGGGAATCAATTATTACACAACTTTAGATCATGCATGAATTGCATGACCCATGTTCGTTGCTCTGGACGTTATAGTCATGAATGGTCGATAGACCAGAGCATGGGAAATAGTGATTGTTAGAATTGAGTTTCTTTTGTTTTCCTGTACATCTAAGCTAAATGCTATGTTATGTTTGACTGTATCTTTATTATTTTTGCATCTAGAATCTAAACTATAATTTAAGTCAATGAATGTATTTAGACGAGATGATTCAACTAGATACTCGAAATGAAATGAAAACAAAAGATCGCATGTCTTACGAATTTAAACTAAACAATCATACTTTTATCTCAGAAAATAATGTTGGAATCGCTTCATAAAGCATATTTATTTCTCGTGGAAAACTCAGATTTTATTTTGACATGATTATACTATTAACAATGTAAAGCAATTATGATTATTGTTTTTTTTAATTGCTTAAATTAAACAAAGTGAGGTTTAGTATTTAAAAGTAATCATTGTTTATTTTTACTTGTTAGTAAAATAATTTATAACAGGTGAAATAGGTGGCCGGCCGGTTCAATGAATCTCTTTGTGGGAAATGCCGGGAGGGGAGATAGTAGCTTTTCCGATATGTCATTGTCCGCTAACATTCTCTTTGTGTTGCACTTTTTAACTAGGCGTATTATATTTAAGTCATTTATTATTTTCTAGATACTTTTACATATTAATGAGTAGTTTATTTTTTTAAATGCCGCTAACCATTTTATTACGTTTAATCTTATAATGGATTCTCTGTATATTTCTTTGTTTTATTCACGGAACAGGAAAACTTACACATTTATAAATTATGTCAAGAAATGGGGGGAAAAAAATAAAAAATGTATTAGATCTGTGCAATTAAATTGTAGTCTTAATTAAATTAGCCATTTTATTATTTAACTATTATCGTCATCTATAGACACTTACTTGTAGTTTGGTAAAAGGTCCAGTAGGCACGAGGACTTTGGAGGCCATCGCTGCAGCACCGGACCGATGTAGCGGAGCAATTAACTTTGTTGTGAACTACCTTTGGGCACGCGCGTGATTGCACTGACACACCGACATTTGCGTCCGACCTTGCTTGCACGTAATAAATCGCAATATGATGTAGTTTAGGTTGCCGACCGTCCTTGAACCGGACTTGATTATTTTTGGTTACTGTCCGGGTTTTTCGTGTTGTTGAGATTGCCCGGGGTCGTAAGGGGCGGGGTGCAGTGTCTATCGATCGCGCCGACGCACTCGGCTCTACCTATCGCTGACTCACTGTCACTGCCTCACTGCTGTGGCCCGGTGCCAACTGTGCTGATGGCTTTGTGGCGTGTCATCTTCAGATCCGTTTATAGCTTTCGGAAATTGGTATTTTAGGGGATTACGGTGGTTTAAGACTAATTGCGTGATTGAATACGTAATGCTCTTAAACAGTCAGTTTTTAATATAATTTTATAGCAAACAAATGACACGCTTTTTCATTAGTTAACGGCTTATGAGATTGGGTGTGGAATGAGTATGTATTAAGATTTAAGAAACATTTAATATAATGGTAGCTACTAGTTGTTTTTTATTGTTTAGTGTTACTTACACTAAGATACACGATATTGGAATGAATGTTTTCCGTATCTATACATGTAAAAACACATAATTTTCCTTCTTCGCAGTCGGGTAAAAAGGAGTAACCTATGTATGTGTGCTGTATGAACAACGTAGGTAAGGGGTATATTATTTGGAACTATTGAGCCACTTTTACAAAAATCTTTTACAGATCGAAAGGTACGGTAAAGGTAAGGATTCATGTTCATGGAATTGTAAAATGATGTAAGACCTTATGTACAACATGAAATGCAATAAACGATTGAATTGAATTCAATTGAAGGTACACTATCTCAGAGCTTTTTCTAAAGTTACCCTTTATCCCGGGAAAGTGAAACGTTTCAATTGACAAGTCAGATTATAGAAGGCAATGGAAGTTTATGTAGTTAAGTAGATCCCGACGACCTTTTCTAATTATGGTCATAGTTCATTAAAAGTTAAAGTTAATCAGTTAATTAAAGGAAACTGTCTTTTCCATGACCTTTATTAACTTGTGTCTATGTACATAATATTCCTATTTATTATTAATTATTACCCACCTCCTAACATACTACCATCAGAATAATTCCTATTTCAATTTGTAAGTTAGTATTTAAGTTGTTTTTTTTTTCGAATAAAATATGTAAGTTACATAACTTGAAAATCAATTTCATGAACTTGGATATACTTACACCTACTTATATCATTGAAAACGCCACGCATTGGCGAAATTAATCATTTATTTATATCACCAAACGCAACAATACCCTTTATATTGATTTGAATTGTATTGTATACACATTACAGTTGGATAAGAATATATACATTGTAAAATGTATTAGATCTGGCATTAATATTATTATACATAGAGAATATAATGCGACAAGCGTAGGACATAGTAATTATTGTAGTAATATTCGCATTCATAACCTCTTTTTACCCTCATCCAATACCGTTTGATAGAAAACAACAACAAGGTATTTGCGGTCATGGGTTTCGTTCTTTCGTTCAAGAATAATAACGCATGCGCGTTTTAATACACAGTAAAATGGTAAGTAAAGTTCTCGAATGCAGACCACGGACTGGCATGGCAAGCGCAGTGTGGACGTCCACCAACGAGATAGACGAACGATTTGGTAAAGGCCGGAAGTGCTAAGTGGATCCAAGCCGCTCCCAACCGTTATGATTGGACATCAATGAGGGAGGCCTATGTCCAGCAGTGGACGCCCTACGGCTGAAATGATGATGATGATGATGATGATGATGATGAAAAAGGTAGGTAGTATTAGGTAGATATTTTTGTATAAGTAACGTCAAATCGTGTAAAACCCTCATGCAGGTAAAACATAAATAAGTAGATAGGAAGTTTATCGAAACCACGTAAAATGGAAAAATATTTGAAATTTACATATTTATCTTTTGGCGTCTAAAGCAGTTAAACATAAAGTTAACTTTCTACGCTATGTAGATGATCCTGTGGAGCTTGAATTTTGACACATAAAATGAAACCAGTGTCAGTAATTTAAAAAGCGTAACTAACTAAAACTAAAATGTCAATAGAAAATATAAAAAGGAATGAGTCTGCAAGTATAGAGTGCATGATTGCCTCTTTGGCACGTCCGTACAGCTAAACTAAATAAAATTACTTTCCACGTGTTTTTTATTCGTTTTTATATATTTATAAACTTACTTGAATAATCTGATCTTCTCCTCCATAAGTCAGAATAGCAGTTCTACTCCACTGTGGAAAATGCCTTGATAATGGTTGAAGAGCCGGTATAGGCGGTGCCCCCATGTCGCCCAAAGGCCGTGAAGTAAATAACATACTGATATTGACACTACTATGATATTGATGATACCAATTAAAAAACAATCTGATACCAAGTTCAAAGACGCGACACAAAGCGCGCACTATTTATGAGGGAACGGATGGTACCTACTTAATCGTTCATAGAACACGAATTGCAGACGTAAACCTAAAACACTTTTTTATCTATAATGTTTCAAGATATTGTCATTTTATTTATATCCTCCTTATTAAGACAATTAAAAACAAATTATAAAATGTGGAGGACAGTCTGTGATTAATTTCTATTTAAATGACACACATTTGATTGCTTGCCAAATTGCTTGCTTTATGTTGACAGTAAACAGTGCGGTTGCCTAGCAACTACCAAGCAACTGACAAACAAAATTTTGATTCAACAAAACGACTTCATTATTTGTAAAAAGAAAAGCTCACACAAACTACATTCGCTCTCATAAAATATTAGAATAATAGAGTCTTTATTTAGGACGTAAGTTTTAAAATGGAATGACGTACCAGACGTAATAAAAAACATGAAATCTCGTTTTTCCGATCGCAACGTCGCGATTATTTTACTTAACTAACTGTCACTGTCACTGAGACAGTTTTAAAATTTTGTTTTGATTCTAAGGATTCTTGTTTTTCGTGAGCGTCCGTGAAAACTTTTACATAGAAAAACCAGGTTTTTAGGGCAGTACATTAGTACTGTGTTTATTATATAAGTGTTGAAGATGGAGACGTGCCTACGAGGTTTTTCCTTCATGCCGGAAAATAAAGTGGAAGTTATGGACTTGCAGGTTCCTCATTTTAATCTATTTAACTATTCGTTCTTCCCTATTGACCGAAAATATTTCTTATACATGGTTCCTCTCACTATGATGGTGGATTTTCAGTTTGAATCTATTTTATTTTGCTATTGACTATATTTTTCTAGTATATTGAAGGCGGTGAACTTTCTCGAGCTTGGAAGATTTCACGTCGGCAACGGCTAAAAGAACTGGAAACCAAGATCTGGCAGGAGTTTGTCAAGGAGCAGGATATTGTTAGCAGTGTCTGCAGCGGTAAGAATTTATAGTACAAATATTTGTGTCCGACCAAACCTGAAACTGAATTTTAGATTGTCTTTTTGTGAAGTGCTTCTGTAAGGGATTGGAGTTCTGCTGGGCCTTTGCCAACAGGCACATACACCGTGAAATTTTAGTGCTTGTTTTCCCGAAACGAGGTGATTTAGTTTCGATTGTACAATCAATTTATAATTACTATTTTGACTAGAGTCAAAAATCCAATTGTGAAAAACGAAAGTCGAAAATGACCGCAAACCAAAACCAATAGTAACGCTTCGTTGGTACAAGACGCGTACGATCGTACGATAGGTTAGGTACCAACGAAGCGTTACTGTTGGTTTGTGGTCATTTTCGACTTTAGTTTTTCACAATTGGATTTTTGACTCTAGTCAAAATAGTAATTATAAATCGATTGTACAATCGATACTAAATCACCTCGTTTCGGGAAAACAACCACTTAAATTTCACGGTGTATATTAGAAGACTAGCTGTTGCCTGCGACTCCGTCTGCAAAGAATAGGGGTATAAAAAATAGTCTACAACCTATTCTCAGAGCTACCAAATATAGAGCAAAAATTTGATAAAAATCGGCCAAGCTGTTTCGGTGGAGTTTGATAACAAACACAATGACACAAGATTTTTATGTATTAGATTTTGAATTGAATTATGAGGCCTAGTAAAAATTAACATCGTAGCCACTAAGTATTAGCAGACACGCAGGAGGCGGAGCCACTTCATCAATTACCCCAGAACGCCACCCAAAAGCCTATAAAATCAGGCTTCGATTTTTGTTTCAGCAGACTTTTCGCTGAAACCAAAACTATATTTTACTCCCAAAACTTCCTATAATTAAAACTGAATCCCTGAATACCACGGGTAGAGGCTACTTAAGATAAATCTTAATTTTCAGATGACCCGTACCAGTTTCTAGAGAAACTACCGGAGGAATGTCTCAAAGAGCTGATGGACGCTGAACTAAGGAAGATGAGAAAAGAAATTGTCAAGGAGGTGCCTAAAGAAACTGTTAGTATTTCCAAGTGTTTGTGTATATCTGGGGCCTGTTGCATAACAAAGTACAACTTATATTACAAGCGGAACTCCCTTTCTAGTTAATATAACTGAAGCAAGAGTTCCGCTTGTAATATTAGTTCTACTTTGTTCTGCAACAGGCCCCGGGTCAGAGAAAAAGATTCTTCTTATTTTATATGAATAGTTAAGACATTTTTTTTCCAAAGTTTCAACTCTATCAAACTACCAAACTCCATCTGCGAAAAATTTGTTTGTCACTATACCAATTTTACTGGATAAAAACTATCCTATGTCCTTCCTAGGGTCTAAAACTCATACCAAATTTAATCTAAATCAAGTCACCAGTTTAGTTGTGACAAAGTAACAGACAGATAAACAGACATACTTCTGGATTTATATTACTAGCTTAGCTGTTGCCCGCGACTCCGTCCGCGAGGAATGGGGGGGGGGGGGTTAAAAAATAGCCTACAACCTATTCTCAGATCTACCGAGTGTAGAGAAAAAAGTTTCGGAGGAGTTCGGTAACAAACACCGTGACACCAGATTTTTATATATTAGATAAGCATGGATATGGTGAGGCTGACCACAATAAAGTCATGACAAAAATTTTAAATGCAAATTCTCTGAGGTTTTCTATTTTTTCATGTGGTATTCGGACTCAGCATTAATTATTATAACCACCACCTCTGCGCTACAGAACTTGACTAGCCTACATGGGAACAAAGATAGCCAAACTCAAATGGGATTGGGCCGGGCATGTGTGCCGGATGCACCCTCAAATGTGGGTGCACTCAGCCATGTGGTACCGCACGATGGTTACCGGCGGCTAGGCAGGCCCAGGCATAGGTGGCGAGACGATCAGGGGCCTGTTGCATAACAAAGTATAACTTATATTACAAGCGGAACTCCCTTTCTAGTTAAGGCTGTGCCGAGGAAATAACGACATAATTGGGGATGTCTATTTTTTTGCAATGTATAGAAAATCGAAAACCATTTCGAGATAAATGCTTTTTAAATCGTTTTCTGTAGTTATTTAATTTTAATATTATGTAATGAATTTATTATATAACAAATAAGCAATGACCTTCATTTGACATTGGTGTAAATTGCGTGACCGGTTCAAGTCGTACTTTATTCTGTGTGGTTAGAATTCTTCACAATTTACGCGTGGATTATACTACGGAGTTTGATTTGGACCCGCTGTCTGACATCTAGCACTTTGTCAGTGCCAGTAAAGTGACACAGTGTATAGTGTACCACTACGCAAAAAATAATTAAAGGGGTTGCCTTATCGAACGCATTTAGATAGATTTAGAAATTTGGCATTGTGGGAGCCCTCAATTATAATCTGACGTCATCAACTAAAATAGTTTCTATAACTAATTTTGAAAAAAGTAGAGAACTAAATGACAAAATATTGAAATTAGTTTCTTATAATTGACTTTTCTATACAAAAAACATATAAAAACCACTGGTAATTTTTTTTAGACATTCCCAATTGCGTTTGTTAGATTCCGTACTAAATCGTTATTTCTAAATCTTAGTCTATGTGGGTCATAAGTTAGACATTTATAAATGGATTTACTCTATAAGTCGTACGCTTTAGAAACACGATTACTTATACTTTGCTCGAAAGAAATTAAATCCAAAGTTTACTTTAAAAAAGAATGGATTCCCTTAGTACAACGTAAATACTTAACGGAACGTAATGAGTTTTTTTTATAATAACAAAACTACTTATTTTCTGTAACGTATACGACATACAATCTTCAAAATATCTATTGTTTTAATAATACGAAGGAAATAACTACATTCGCGCGCGTTCCGCCCATCCTAATCTGAGCCGCCACAATTCACTCCTGTCCGCGACTCCCCCGAGACACGGAGCACAATAATACCTAAAATCGAGTAGCGCCAAAAGCTCGGCGCCCTCTTAATATAACTGAAGCAAGAGTTCCGCTTGTAATATTAGTTGTACTTCGTTATGCAACAGACCCCTGGACGCGGAATAGGGATGTTGACGCCATTCAAATATAATTCGAAGACACGACTCCAGTAAAAACCGGCCAAGTGCGAGTCGGACTCGCGCAGGAAAGGTTCCGTACCATTATCTATAAAAACGGCAAAAAATCACGTTGGTTGTATGGGAGCCCCCTTAAATATTTGTTTTATTTTAATTTAATTATTCATTTTTAAAGTGAATATATAACTAAATATTCTGTGAATAAGCGTTTCAAGCGTTTACCTACCTGTTGTCTACCTGTTGCCGTTATGAATATCGAGCAAAAACGAGCAAAAAAATCACGTTTGTTGTATGGGAGCCCCCTTTAATATTTCTTTTATTGTGGATTTTAGTATTTTATGTTATAGCGGCAACCGAAATACATCATCTGTGAACATTTCAACTGTCTAGCTATCACGGTTCATAAGATACAGCCTGGTGACAGACGGACAGATGGACGGATGGACAGCGGAGCTTCAGTAATAGGGTCCCGTTTTTACCCTTTAGGTACAGAACCCTAAAAATGATTGTTGTCAGGTGTCCGAGCAGCCCGAGCCAGCTGTGGAGGCGCCGGAGCCCCGGGAGGCGACCGTCACCTTCGCCGAAGACTCGGACCACGAAGCCTGCGAGATGATACACATATTCGACGACGAGAAAGATGACAGCTTTTCTGGTAACTAGATGCCTTATCGTCTAACGTGTGGTGTGTGGTATCGCCACGTGATAAATTGGGATGTCCCAATTTTTGACAACGTATAATAAATCGAAAACCGTTTGGAGAAATAGGCTTTGTGAAGCGTTTTCAGAAATCAGATTCCAAAAATATGATAAACTGAATTAAATAAAGAAAATGTAAGTAATGACCTTCATTTGACCCCTGCAGTGAATCATCACAAAGGCAGATATATAGCAGGTCTACACTCTAAAGCAAATTGACAGTTTGAAATGTTGCTGTCCTGCTTATAATAGCAAAGAGTGACAAAGACAGAACTTTAATCACATGATGCGCACCTGGCTTTAAGCAGTTGTCATTTATCGTAAAGTCCGAAATGTATACGAGTATTTGCAATGTATTTTTACAAATTTAATCATAATAATTCAATCATTAAATTCAATTTGCTATCATTAAATTTGCTATCACACCATTAAACAAACAGGAATAATCAAAGCTAAAAGAAGAGAAATAAATAAAACTATTTTGTCATGAACTAAAACAATTACTTTGCTCACCCGCGACCTTACAATAGTTACGTTTATGCAAGAAATGTGCGCTCATGCAGTTCCTCCACCTCCACACTGTACGAACACACACAAATCACATAAACCCAACCATCACCACCACCAAGCTACACTGACGCGTTTCGAACTCAACCAGAGCTCATCTTCAGAGTTACCACAACCGTATGCTATGCTACCAAATGTTAAAATAACTTGAGTTTAACATTTGGTAGCATAGCATACGGTTGTGGTAACTCTGAAGATGAGCTCTGGTTGAGTTCGAAACGCGTCAGTGTAGCTTGGTGGTGGTGATGGTTGGGTTTATGTGATTTGTGTGTGTTCGTACAGTGTGGAGGTGGAGGAACTGCATGAACGCACATTTCTTGCATAAACGTAACTATTGTAAGGTCGCGGGTGAGCAAAGTAATTGTTTTAGTTCATTAATATGGACCTCCGCAAAGTAACGCCTGATTCAATAAATTATTTTGTCATGGTTCATTTATTAGGACCCTAAGCCGTGCTTGTATTATTGACAGTGACAAGACAAATCAGTAGTGCCACAGATTATGTTATGCACAACTTGAATTTTTCTAGGCAACGGAACGTGGCTCTCTCACTGTGACGTCATCCAACGTATTTCTTAAAAAAATTATAAAAAATTAAATACTCAACCAAATTCAAAATCGATGAAAATGGTATCTTAAAATATCCTATTCTTTCCAAAAAAAAAATAAAAACAATAGGTTATTTTTTTGGTGCATCCCAATTGATAATATCGATAGTTTTATGTCCCATAGAATCCATAGTATCGATAGTATCCATAGTATTGCAATATCGGGCAGTAAACACTACTAAATAAAAAAAAAGGTTTAATTCGAGTAGGACTAGTACATGGAGGGTTCCGTACCTCAATACAATGTTTTAAAAATAGTTAAAGCACTAAAATCGCAAAGTTATAGGTAGGTTTACGAAATACATACAAACAGCATAGGGTCGCTCGCGCTTATGCGCGCGGCCATGGCTATGGCTGTTAATAGTTTTTCTCAATAAATTTCTATTTGACATTGACACTGTCAATTGACAAGATTTAATATTTCTAATTTATTTGATTCGTTCTCTGTATTCTGTTTGGAAAGAGAAATACGCTGATAGTTTTAAATTTTCACTAGGATTATTAATTAATTAATTTATAACAATTTTTTTAAGATGTGCTTATTCTAATAGGGCATAACTCCAAAACTACCACACAATAGATTCATTACTTTTGTCTAGTCTCTATTAAAAAAAAGTGATGACTTAAATCTGACGTTGAGGTTGTTATTAAATTTATTCCTGTAGTAATTTTCAGGTGTTAATAAAATTAAATCTCGTCAATTTTATCAAGTACATAATTTGAGGGGCCATTAGAACCACGAAATTAGATTTTTGAACTTCGTATCATGTCATTCCTTTCACTCTCATGTTTAGTACTATTAGAGTGAATGGGACGGCACGATGCGAAGTTTGAAAATCGAATTTCGTGGTATAAAACCCGATCACTTAAAACTTTTTATAAGCTTGTATTTAGTATTTTTAAAAGGAGATAAGACTATAGTAAAGGGTCTATTCTACGGTAGAACCAAAGAGTATTGTAATATTATATGAACAAGAGTGGCAACTCTATGGTCAAATATGCATGTATGGAAGGTGCTGCTGCCCTACGCCCTGGTGAAGAACTAATGTGACGTATCTATAGATGTATACCTATCTATATGTATATGTTGGTAGTGATGTACAGCTATAATTACGCGTAATTTTAATTGATGGGCTAATGGCCACTATTCGTATTTTAGCCGTCTAATTTAAATCAGCATATACGAAGTATAAGCGGCTAAACCCGATTTACATTCTACGGCTAAAATACGAACATTGGCAAGTGGCCTATCAATTAAAGTCCTTGACCGTACAATTTGGTACGCCATGGCCATGGCCGATGAATGACAACTGACAAGTTTGACAAGTCAACCAAGATGGCCGCTAATTTAGTTCTTTACCAAACAACCAGAGATCGCTGTAGTCGCATGAAAAGTGTGATATATGTAAGTGTGCCCCCCCCCTGGGTAGAACTGAAGTTATGCCATTTTAGAATAAAAAAATAATAATAATAAATTAAATACAAATCCTGGTGAAAAAAATAAACTATCAGCGTATTAGTATTTCCAAACCAAGTACAGGGAACCAATAAAATAAGAGGCTCAAAAAATGAAATGTTGTCAATTATACAGGGTTAAGTATTTGTAATTCACTAGCATCCTTTTAACCCTAAACTCCTACCACTTAAACAAATGTTTTTTGTTGTACGGCTTTTGTCATAACTTAATATTTTTGGTGTAATAACGTTTTGAAAATTTGAGATTACCTCTTATTTTTACGATACTCTGTGTATTTGTATGGGCAAAAAAAAAGCTTCATTTTAAAAAGTCGTAAAACAAAAAACATTTGTTTGAGTGTCCTATCACTCAGGGTTAAGAGGATGTCAGTGAATTACAAATAACCCTGTATTGTAAAGCACTATCGATACTATTATAGTAAATATTCCTGTATGACCAGGTCCTGACCAGGAGGTGACGAACGACTCCACTATAGAGAGTCCCTGCACTGTCCGCGGGAGAGACAGTCCGGGTCCCGACCGCCCGGACAATATTCAAGGTATCGCCATCTCAGCCACGTCCAATTGCAGGGGTTGAGAACACTTCCGTCAGATTCCACTTTCGTCAGAAGCAGGTTCTTTATAATTTAATTTCACTTTCGTCAGGAATGACGGATGTGGATAACCCTTACGTCAGATTATTCCTAGAGTTAATTCACCCAGCCATAATTCAGTCCAGAAAATAGGTAGGTCAGGTTTGTTAGGTAGTTTCTTCTGCCCGAATGTTGAATTTGTAGATTTTAATAAACTCTACATTATTAACAAAATTAAGACCCACCCCATTTATTTTTTGATTTCCTAATATTATAGAAGGTTTATCTTGAATAACTTGTTTTATTTAATTATGGGTGAATAAATCCTGGGCGAATTAAGCTGATCTAACGAAATCTGACGGACGAGGAATCACGAGAATTGCTGTTTCCTCACCAGTTTCTTAATTCTGACCTATACGGAAAAAAGAAGTGATCTGACGAAAGTGGAATCTGACGGAAGTTTTCTAAATCATTTCAGGGCACAGGTGTTTCAGAATGATAGGGCTTGGGCTGTAGTTCCCACGCGGGCCCAGTGCGGACCGAGAACTTCACACACACCATTGAATTTCTTCGCAGGCGTGTGCCGATGTTTTCTTTCACCATAGAGCTCATGGTGAATTTCAAATGTATTTCGTACATTCCGAAAAACTCAGAGGTGCCAGGCCAGGTTCGAACCCACGACCATCTGCTTGGGAGGCCATGGGTCAAACCATTACCCTACCACGGTTTTTTTTTCATAAAAGTACGTCAGTTGATTGTGATGGATTATTGACAACCTTTAATTTTTTTAACACCTGAAAGTTTCTACAGGAATCGAAAGAGATTCACCTCCTGAACAAGGAAAAAATATTTATTATACCTAATTTATTTCTCCATATTTAAAAAATTACAACAAATTTAAAAACATATATATACTTACCAATACTGCCACAGAACTGATATGTTTCCTTTACCCATTTCACTAGAAAAAAGAGCTATAGCTAGAGAGAGATAGATGAGGGGGAGACCGTTGTGCGTCGTTTGACGTTCCGTAAACGCACCCCTCCCACATGAATAAATACGGAGCAGAATAAAAAGTTCAAACAACGTCGCGCACGCATTACACTACTACACGCACAACATATGTGTGCGTGACCTGTCACAGACAAGACGGGGGGGGCGTGCACCGGCGCCCGCTCGGAGACAAACCAGTTTGAACTAGCTCAGTGAGTAGACAAAGTTCAGGTGTGCCGCCAGCGACGACGCGACCGCTTAGCGTTTAGCTACATAGTTCGGGTGTTCGGTTGTTTTTAAAGATGCCTACCTGTTGTAGTGTTTGTAGATATACAGATATTAGATACTTAGGTACTTGTTTGAATAATTTCGAGCTCTGTTCGGAAGCTTTTCTTCTGCTCCGTATTTATTCATGTGCCCCTCCCGTACCGCTCCCGTACCTTAGGAACAGACTCAGATAAGCTTTAGACCTCAGTTTACCTCAGTTTGCCACATGACTTAGAGCCCGTTATCTTGTCGCACTGTCATTACGTTTCAGTAGAGCGTGAATGTTTTTTTTTATCGACTATCTAAATGTCGATACTATATGTCACTGATAATTTCAAAGAGGAGTCACTAGGTACTATTACTTTTGTAAAAAATATATTTAATAATAAAAGTCGGTTAAAAGAAGAAAAAGAAGTTGCTCTAAATTTTTTGAAGTCATGCTGCGTCTAAAAAAGATCCATTTTAAAAATGAAAAACTTCTTTCCTCTGCGACAGGTGTAACGGGAGCGTACTTAAATAAAGAGAAGTATTGGAGGCTGGGTTTGCATGGATCAACGTTCATTACTTCTATTTCTAAGCCTCTGTTAAGCATATCAATTTTTTGCAATGTATGATATCCAATATTTTTTTTAATGATAGCTTTATAAATATGCCGTCTCTTTTCATGCAAAACTAACTTTGACAGCTGCTTCTTTACATCACTTACTACGACGGCAATTGATTCTGAAAGCTCGATTGATCGTCCCTCTAATTTTGTGATTGCTTGCGATAAAATTAACATTATTATCCTTTATAAACTGTCATTATTTTTTGACGTTGAGATTGAGCATAGACTTAAAAGGTGAAAATTCAATTGCATTATATATACATCATCGATATCCCCTTCCCTTCGTACCGTTGAACTGTACAGACGTGTTTGTCTAGTTGTTATCACTACTTAAAATTAATTTCACTCCGATTATATTCGCACGTAAATATTAGGAGCGCATAGCAAGGAGAAGCGCTTGCTGTCGCTGCGCGCCGAGAGAAGGCATCGCGTGTAATACTTAGTAAGAATACTAAGAATAAAATTATATCTACCGGCTACCCGCACTTCTGTATCTTCGCGTCAAAAACGTGAGTGATTTACCGATATCAACTGCCCATAAGCGTTAAAGAGACGGCACTATTGCCACTGCTTTCGCCACCTCATAGCTCAGGTTATACTGGGCGTTGGGCGACTTTGTTTCGGATTACCGATAGCGGCCACTTATTGTTGAGCTACCGCATTAATCAGGGCTCTGGAAATACTGGACGGCGTGCGATTTTTAAAGTGAATCACCGATAGCGCCTAATCATTGTTGACCTGCATTGTTATTCTACCGCTTCAACTTGTTGTTCGCCTAGTACCGAGACTCACAGCTATTAACTATGCCGCTTAAGCGCACCCCGCCCGCGTCTCCCACGCCGTCGTTCGATGTTTTGCTTGCTCCTGCGCCCGCAATAATGCTTGAGCGTTCATTGTCGAATCCGACGCCGGATAAACCAACTAGAGTGACAGAACTTCAGCAGCAGATGCATGGTTCTTCGTCTGAACCTAATATACTGGGAAATGATAATGTTACCCTGCGCAAGCAAAATCGCGTTAATTTTGATAGTGTTAAACTGAATGGGTTTATGACAGAAATGAAGCAAATTTTTCATGACTTCAAGAAGGAGCAAAATAATAGGTGTGACAGAATGTGTTCTGCCGTCGAGGAGATGCGTGCTGCGGTTGACTTTTTGGCAGAAAAATATGAGGAGATGAGAGGCCGATTGGTGAAGTTTGAGGAGGAGCGCTTGGTGGACCGCAATTACATTAGGTCGCTGGAAAATAGGCTCGAATATTTTGAGTCCAGCACTAGAGCGACTTGTTTGGAGATTAGAAATATCCCGGCACCTGATAAGGAAACTAAGACTTCGCTCTTAGATACTTTCCTCGACACAGCTAAAGTTTTAAAAGTATCTGTTCAGCAGTGTGACGTCACTGATATTTACAGAATTAAATCTGCAAAGACCCCAGACAATAAAACGATTATTGTTAATCTCTCTAGCGTACTACTGAAGGATAAAGTTATTTCCATGTTCCGCCAGTTTAGTAAAGACTCCTCTAGATTGTCCACAGAACATTTACACATTGACGGACCCCCTGTTCCGATTTTTATCTCAGAGAATCTATCGCCAAGGATGAAGAAACTTTTTTATAATGCCAGGCAATTTGCAAAGGAGAACGATTTTAAATATTGCTGGGTGTCTCACGGAAAAATATTTCTTCGCAAAAAGGAAAAGGGTCAACATTTCCGAGTGGCATGCGAGACCGACCTTGCTAGGATTCTCCACGCGAAGTGACTCTCGATTCCTGTTGTTAACTTTATGTTTTTGATTTTTTACTATTGTCTTGCATTTGTCATGGTCATCACTATAACACTTCATCTCACTCAAAACTCTTCACATATACAACCTCACTTCTACAGTAAACACACTACAATATTTAAAACACACACACACTGCTACAATATTTTTTGGCACTGTCTAACAAGTCTTGTGCTGCCCACTCTTCCTGTTAGGGTGATTCCCACAAGTTTTTGGCTCTTTATTCCTAATAATTGTTTTCGTATATTTTTTCCCCATGCAATACTTTTACTCGCATAATGAATGACATAAACCTAATTAATAATGATATTGAAGATATTTCTGTATCAAATACTTTCGCGTGTTCTCCAGAGAATATTTTCAAGCACACAAACAGTGAAAAAATTGGATTAAAGATATTTCACGTAAATATTCGGAGCATTAACTGTAATTTTAGTAACCTATTAGTTCTTTTAGATAGAATTAATTTAACACTTGATATAATAGTCTTGTCTGAATGTTGGCTGTCCAAATGTCCTCATATTCCTATACTAAATGGTTATGATAACTTTAAAACTGACTTTAAAAACCAAAATGATGGGGTGGTGGTTTATATCCGGAAAGGTCTTCAGTATAATGTTGAAATGCCTTCCTTTCTTGACGCAAATTGCATTATAATAAAATTTTCCAATAAAGTTTCAGTTATGGCTTTGTACCGATCGCCGTCTTATAAAAATGTAACTCCTTTTCTAACCTGCCTGGATGAAACGTTGAATACGCTGAAAGCTTTTGCCACCACTGTTCTTGTAGGCGACATAAACATTAACCTACGTCCTTCTAACCCTGATCATATCGTCGATGAATATCTTGATCTTGTTGCTTCTCACGCCATGCTTCCAGCTCACCTTCTTCCTACAAGAGAAGATCACTGTCTTGATCATGTTATTCTTCGGGCACCAGCCCCCACCACAGCTATTGTTCTTGACTCCTTAATAACGGATCACGCTCCCGCATTGGTCTTTATTTATTCAAAAGTTAAAGAGAACAAGACTAAAAGCTTTTCGCAACGACTCGATGTTTCCAGCGTTATCAAAGAATTAGAAAACACAGATTTTTCATTTATATTAAATTCTTCTGATCCTGAATCAGCGGCAAATGCTTTAGTAGGCCGGATTTCCTCATTAATTAAACAAAATAGTTTATACATTCCCATTCCTAGCCGTAAGCGTATTTTGAAGCCCTGGATAACACCGGGCCTTCTGAAATGCATACGTCACAGAGACAAGCTCTTTCTCATAAGTAAGCGCGATCCTGATAATCAGATGAATAAAATTATATATAATCGCTATCGCTGTTACTGCAATAACCTTTTAAAGAAAGTTAAATGTGAATTCGAGAAAGGTGAGTTTATGAAGGCCCGAAAAAATCCTAAAGATACATGGACTGTCATTAAAAAAATCGCCAATATACAAAAAATTAATTCGAATGCTTCGCCATTGTTGCGGTCGGGTGTTGACCCGGAGACTTCAGTTAATGCTGTTAACAATTACTTTGCTAACGTGGGAAGGAACCTTGCTATGGAAATTGAGCTCCAAGCCAATTCCACCTGTTCTCTTGATGTTGATTCATCTCAACAAGTATTTGACCTCTCGCGACCTGCTTTGAATTCCATGGTGCTTTTTAGTGTAGACGAAATAGAAATAGAAAACATCATCTTAAACCTAAAGGATAAATGTGCGCTGGGTTGGGATGGTATTCCTACATCTATTATTAAATCTGCTAGGCATGTGCTCATTCCCGTTTTTAAACACTTATTTAATATCTGTATGTCCAAAGGTGTTTTTCCACTTATCTTTAAAAGGGCTGTTGTGCACCCCATTTATAAGGGTGGTGATAGGGACAGTGTCTCAAACTACAGACCTATTTCGGTGCTAACAGTCTTGTCAAAAATTTTTGAAAAGATTCTTAACAGTAGATTGCTGACGTTTGTTAACCAAAACAGTATCCTCTCTGAGCACCAGTACGGTTTTAGAAGCGGGAAATCCACGGAGGATGCTGTTTTGGATTTGACTGATACGGTGATTAGAAATTTCGAAAGGAAGCAAAAGACTGTTGGCATTTTCTTGGATCTGGCCAAGGCTTTTGACACTGTCTCTATCCCTATCTTACTGCGTAAATTGGAACACATTGGTGTGAGAGGTGTTGCTTTGGATGTGTTTCGAACTTATCTCACAAATCGTACGCAGTATGTCGTAATAGATGGTATTCAAAGTGTAGATGTAAGTGTAACTTTTGGCGTCCCACAGGGGAGCGTCCTCGGACCTACCCTCTTTTTAATTTTTATCAACGATCTCTGTAATCTTTCCCTACCTAATTGCAAAATTATTACCTACGCAGATGATACAGCATTGCTTGTCCACGGTCCTAGTTGGGAAGAGGCTCGTGCTTTTTCTGAGGACGCTCTTGGGAAAGTCATGAACTGGTTACGCACTAATATACTCTCACTTAACGTCTCAAAAACTAAATGTGTCACTTTTTCTCCCGGTCTTACTCTTACTGCATTTCACCCCTATGACTTCTCTATCCGTGCTCATACCTGTTCTGGGGTTTTTGACCGGCATCAGATCGCCTGTAGTTGCACCAGTATCGAACGTACCTCTTGCCTGAAATACCTCGGAGTTATGATTGACAGCGCTTTATCTTGGATACCTCATATTGAAACCACTGTTTCCCGAATAAGAAAACTGATTTACGTGTTTAAGAATTTGAGAGCAGTCGTAGATTTTGAATGTTTAAAGTCTGTCTATTATGCATTAGCACAATCAATCCTATCTTATTGCATTACCTCCTGGGGTGGTACTTTTAAAACCCACATGTTAAAAATTGAAAGAGCACAGAGGGCCGTACTAAAAGTAATTACCCATAAACCGTACTATTTCCCTACTACAGAACTTTTTAATATATGCCAAGTCCTTTCAGTTAGACAACTATTTGTCTTTCACTCCGTCCTGCGCAGACATTCTCAACTTCATTACAACCCTTTACTTAAAACCACAAAACGTAGGTATGATTTAGTCTGTAAGATTGAACCCCGTCGTTCAGCAGCTGCTAGACGACATTTTAGTTACATCAGCTCAACTCTTTACAATCGCCTCCAAAAGCAGCTAGATATTTACCCACTTACACTTCACTCATGCAAGTTAAAATGTACGGATTGGTTGCTTTCATTATCATATGAAAACACGGAGGAACTTCTTGTGGTCGCTTCGTGAGTTAACATTTGACCCGTGTCCTATTTCGTTACTTTACTTGCATTTATATACCTATCATACATAACAATAACACGCCCACACGCTTGTAAGTGCACACATACAGACATATGCTCACACACACACACACACACACACACACACACACACACACACACACACACACACACACACACACACACACACACACACACACACACACACACTTCCACAACCAGTTTAATGACCATAATATTTATATTTCTTTTCTTTTTTGTATTTACTTAAATTTTAGTTAAACTTTTATATTAATTTTGGAACTAAATCACTTTGTTTACGGAGGGGGGCGTTGCTACCTGCGACACAGTTTTTAACTTCTGCGGGTGACATCGTTTTTCATATTTTGTAATGCACCTAATTGTTACTGTTCCAAATAAAGATTTATTATTATTATTATTATTATATTAAGAAGGTTGATAAAAAAAACATTCACGCTCTACTGAAAAACAATTTCAGTGCGACAAGATAACGGGGTCTACATGACAGTGTTTCAATTGTTACAGAGAAATCATCAGAAAACGTCAGTACTATGATTGAGACCAGCATTTACAGCGCCAAAGTGAAGGAGTTACAGTCGAAGATACACTCAGAATTGTTGAATATCATGTTAGTACTAATATTACCTAACTATTTCTCAAGCATGCAATGAAATATTGATGTTATATTCCTTATAATAGGCCGCAAAGTATCAAGTTTCAGGTGCGGCTATTAGACGAGAGGACGAGGGAGATATGCTCTTTTTTACACGCTTTATATTAGCTTCACCTGTATGTTTGTTTGTAACCGACTCCTTAGGGCGCGATTTTGACCCACTTCCCGGTTTCCGATTGAGCTGAAATTTTGCACTTATTGTAAATTGGATGACAATGCAATATTATTGTAACATGGAGCTGATCTGATGATGGAGCTGGATGGTGGCCATAGGAACTATGTAATAAAACAACACAACCCCATCGAGTTTGGGCTCGTTTGATTCGTCTTGACGAGCACTTTGATCCCATATGGTAACCAGGGTCTGATGATGGAGCTGGAAGATGGCCAAAGGCACTCCACAATAAAACGACACAACCCCATCTAGTTTGGGCTCGTTTGATTCGTTTTGACGAGTACTTTGGTCCTAGATGGTAACAAGGGTCTGATGATGGAGCTGGAAGGGGGGTAGGTGGCGGGGTGGGGGGGAATGGGGTATGGGTTAAGGGGGTCGGGGGTTTAGAGGGTTGGGGGTTAGGGTGTGGCGGTTGGGGTTAGGGGATAGGGGGGGGGGGTTTACGGGAAATAGGGTGGGGGTGTTGGGGGGTTCGGGGGTAAGTGATTTTGGGGGGTTGTGGGAAATGGGGAGGGGGTAAGAGGCCTAGATGGTAACAAGGGTTTGATGATGGAACTGGAAGGGGGGGCGGTAGGTGGCGGGGTGGGGTGTGGGAGGGGTTGAGAGGAAGGGGAGGGGGGGTTTGGGGAAATGGGGTGGGGGATGTTGGGGGGTTGGGTTTAGGGGGTTTGGGGGTTGTAGGTGAGGGGGGTAAAGTTAGAAAGAAAAAAAATGCAACTAAAAAATAGAAAATAAATAATAGTTTAAAAAAACACGCTTTAAAAAATAAAAAATAAATTTTAATAAATTTCAATTCACTATTCTTATAGTGCAGTAAAAAATCTTAATAAGCAATTATTATATTGTTATATCCAGATCAAAATTTGTAAGCAATTCTAAATATTGATAAAATAAATAATAATAGTTTAAAATATTTTATTGTAAAAAAAGCGTGGGGTGCTTTTTAAGATGTTATCAAAATGATAATCCTTGACAATTGACACCATGCACCCCACGCTTTTTTTACAATAAAATATTTTAAACTATTATTATTTATTTTATCAATATTTAGAATGGCTTACAAATTTTGATCTGGATATAACAATATAATAATTGCTTATTAAGATTTTTTACTGCACTATAAGAATAGTGAATTGAAATTTATTAAAATTTATTTTTTATTTTTTAAAGCGTGTTTTTTAGTTTTTTTAATTAGG
This sequence comes from Archips crataeganus, assembly GCA_947859365.1. Taxonomy (NCBI): domain Eukaryota; kingdom Metazoa; phylum Arthropoda; class Insecta; order Lepidoptera; family Tortricidae; genus Archips; species Archips crataeganus. Next base: position 19,454,915 of record OX402057.1, on the reverse strand, counting down.
GTTCCGTGCCCAAAGGGTAAAAACGGGACCCTATTACTGATTTACTAATTTCTCTACTAATAAACCTAGTATTTGGAGGTTTTAACCGACTGCAAAAAAATGAGGAGGATCTATGTTCGACTGTATGTGTTCATTTTGGAGAGTGTGCGCAGGAATTACATAATTTAATTCCTCCATCTCCATTTCACCAACGGGCATCCAGGCGGGGGGAGCGTCTTCATCCTTATGTGGTTAGTGTTCCAGTGGCCCGTACTAAGCGCTTCGCGTCATCCTTCCTAATGCGAACTGCTAAAGAATGGAATTCGCTCCCGTCGTCTGTATTTTCTGATAAATACAAGCTAGGTCTCTTCTAGGCTAGAGTGAATAGGCTGTTACTGAACCAGTGAGGTACACCTTTGGCCTCATCTACACTTTCCATCAGGTGAGATAGTGGTCAATCAAGGGTCAGTTTTATGTAAAAAAAAAAATGTAATCGGCGGGAAATGGGGTTACAGTCTCATAACTATCCGGCCTCGTTACGCTCGGGCGTCTATATGTATTCGGCCGGCAACCCCTTACTTCCCGGCCTCTGTAGTAATGTACCATTGATATGCACCTGTTTGTCTTAGCACCACGCTTGACGCTCAGGATTTGAATAAGATTGAGCCCCAGGATCTACCGAAACTGCAGCGGCAGTGCAATGAGTTCTGTGCGCGCTACACACGCATCTACCTGTACCAGTTGAAACGACAGGTTCGTTCGGTTTCACATCCATGGATATCATATACAATACATTTTGTTGACGTGACAACGTCTAATAATTCGATGAACGCCGGCTGCATACACGAAAAAGGATGACGCAATGTAACGTTACGTTGTAAGTACATGAGCCGCGAAGGCCAGCTGCAAGAGAGCGGCGAACGCCAGAATGTACAATGCGGGGTGCGGGGGCTTCAAGGGGATATGAAAATTTCATTGATTTTGCCGTAGGATGCACCGTTTTCAAGATATTTGACAAAACACTGGTTCTTGTCCGATCACCGAGGTTAAGCAACGTCGGGCGCGGTCAGTACTTGGATGGGTGACCGCCTGGTTTCATTTTTGTTTTTTGAATGTTTTGTTATGACGTTGTCACGTTAAACTATCGTCCGTAAACCGACTTTACAGACAGCCAGTTTTTTAAGAGAATTCCTACGTAAGAAAAGGCTCAGTTTGTTTTTATATCGAGGAACTAAGGAGAGCCATAATTGATGAAAAAGCAAATTGGATTAAAAAAATAAGCTGCCCAAATTACTAATTCCACGCGGACGGAGTCGCGGGCAAAAGCTAGTTTACAATATAAGGAAATCTGTGTTGTACGAAACAGGGTTATGTTTTCAAAATGACGGGCGTTTGTCCGAGCCTTGGGTGTCAAATTTATGTACAGTCAACTTTAATTGTTTAGCAACTTGCCATTTACTTCCAGATCCACGACATAACGCGTCACAACAACTCCGCTCTCCCTTTCGCACGGCACACGTTCCTCCGAACACAGATGACCAGAGCTGTGTCTCTCTACCAGAACATGTTGCAGTCTTTGCAGGTTTGCTACATTTCATCATATAAGTATTTCACACGAAATATAAGGTGAAACATAGAAGCACAGAAAAACTCTGAAAAAGAGACCAGCGCTGGGATTCGAACCCTGGTCCTCAGCATTCCGTGCTGCGTGCTAAACCCCTACACCACCACTGGTCGGGAGTTATCTAATCAAGATTGTTTTTTGTTTTTTTTTTTTGTAGTTTGAGTCTAGGTCAATAGAGATGTTGACACCACCAATCAACTGACATACTGTTTATGAGCTGTCAAAACAAAATCCTCCTATAGAGTGGCAATAGCAACTTATGACGTCACTTGTTCGCCAACTCAATCAACTACCTATTTATTTGTTTTAAAGCAACAAAAAATCTAATTTTGAAGTTAATCGAAAGTTAATCCGGTTTTCAGTGCTTAAATAATAAAGCGTGGAGTCGTGTTTTCGAATTATTTTTTAATGGCGTCTCAACATAACTTTGAGACAGGGTAAATTGACACTTATGCTGTTTCCAGATATTCCACAAGTGGTTCACCCAGAAGGCCCCGCTGCGCGAGTGTGTCGATTGCCTCAAGAGTTTCACACAGCTGGTGCGGGATGGGGATATCGTGTGTCCCATAGAACTACATAGTGAGGTAAGTTGACATTAAATAATTGTCAATTTTGTGTATGTTAACGTATAGCTAGTTCCATTCACGAAGACGCGTGGATTTGTCAAAATTAATTAGACATTATGACATTGCAATAAGAGCCACGACACGCGTCATCACCATGCCCCGCAATCGAACTAGCAAATCTGTAGCAGTTGTAGCTGACCCCGCAAACGTTGTTTTGCCATATAAATTATAGCCTACGACCTATTCTTAGACCTACCGAATACAGAGAAAAAAGTTTCATAAAAATCGGTCAAGCCGTTTCGGAGGAGTTCGATAACAAACACCGTGACACGAGATTTTTATACAGGGTAATCTATTATTAAGTGCACAAATTTTAATATCTGATTCAGTGTCGTCAAAATAACAAATTTCAATATTTTTCGTTATAATATTAATCACTTATTTTTTTTGTTTTTCATAGTAACTCGACCAATTTTATTATTGGATGAATTACTATGAACAACCCGAATTTCAAAATTCGCAAAAATCGTGACCTACCAACGATACTGAATCACGTATCAAAATTTGTGCACTGATTAAAAAATTACCCTGTATATGTATTAGATTATATTACATTTTTATTATATTTTTTATAAAAAAAGTCATCTTAATTAAACTTCGTTTTCACTCAACTCCTTGTTCCTTGTTCTTCTTGCAGGAACTCCTGCAGACTTGTCATAGCCTGGACATCGCAAGCGGCGAATACTTACAGCGAGTCACCAACTACCTTAATACTGAAAACACAGTGAGTATTGTCTCATCGTCAATATCATCATCCTTTCAGCCGAATGTCGTCCACTGCTGAACATGGGCCTCCCCCAAGGTTGGTCAAACACACCAGCTCTGCGCCAGTCGCATCCAACGCGTTCCCGCGACCCTAACCAGGGCCCAATAGGCTACTTTCCTAACTAGTCAGTCTTTTAGATAATCAAAAAATATTGGACACGTATTTTTTATTTTGTCAATTAAACAAAAAAATACGAAGATATGGCGCGTTGAAGTTTCGCGTGACGTCACTTGTTCCTACACTTTGTATGAGCGTTTTAGGAACAAGTGACGTCACGCCTCGTCACGCGGAAGTTCAACGCGCCATATCTTCGTCATTTTTTATTTAATTGTCAAAAGAAAAATTACGTGTCTAATATTTTTTGTTAATGTAAAATACGGACTAATAAGAATTATTATTTTTTTACCTAGGAAACATCCCTATTGCATAACGAAGTACAACTAATATTACAAGCGGAACTCTCGCTTCAATTGACAACATTTCATATTTCTAAGACTATAATTTGATTCGTTCTCTGTATTATTTTTGGAAATAGTTTTAAATTTTCACTAGGATTATTAATTGATTTGTTACAATTTTTTAAAGATGTGCTTATTCTAAAAGAGCGTAATGATAGAATCGATCCATTACTTTTGTCTAGTCTCTATTAAAAAAAAGTGATGACGTAAATTTGACGTTAAGGTTGTTATCAAATTTAAAATTATGACAGCTCTTTTTTTTCGTGAGAACGGTAAAGGAAACATATCTATTCTGTGGCACTATTTGTAAGAACATATATATATTAAAAAAAAAAATAGTTTATTAAAAGGAGATGTCTTTACAAAAAACGAATTACCGTTGGTCCCACACTAGGCAATGCCTGTCACGTGGCAACCAGGATTCGGGGTACAAACACATTAAAATTATAAAAATAAGAAATAAAGTTATAAACTAAAACAAAATCAAGGTAGAAATTACACAATATAACAAAAAGCTTTAATTTAGGGGGTGTTTCACCACCTTATTGTCAAACTGCTGGTTACGTAACCAATGAATAAACTAAGTACTGGACAAATCTGTCAGCTAGTGTTTTTTCAGTTTCACCACTCCGGTCCTGTGCAAACTAAGTACCACATAACTAATCGTGGGTTTAACAAAAAGTCGGAATGGCAACGTCGCATTTCACGACCACGCGTTCCTGTTCGCACATTTTCGTTCAAAGAGTCGCTCATTGTTAAAGCAAAAGAAATCGTAAACTATGTAATTTTGAAATACATCTATTTTTTTGCATAAACAAATGTGTAACATTATAATTAATCCAAAAACGGTATTTATTTACGGTACTTTGTTAACAATAACAAAGAAAAATAAAATCACGTAAAACGAATCGAAAAGTGGCGCCAAACCATTTGACAGATAAACTTTTTTTTAATGGCGACATACAAGTTCAGGTGGAACAAACGATTGAGCCATTGAAAAAAAGTTTGTTATCAAAAAATATTACGAAATTTTGGATTTATTTTTACATACTAAAAGTGTACCTACATTTTTTTATTCAAATCTTGATATTTAAATTATTTTATGCAATTTAGCATGACCTCTTTCTTTAAAAATAAAAAATACTTTGATTTATTTTTCTAAAACCGGCTGAAGGGCTCTCCAACCATGGCCACAAAAAAATAAACTAACTTTATGTGACGGATAAAAATGCTAAATGCCTCCTGATCTGATGGTCAAATTAAGAAACAGTTTGTCCGTCACTTAGCGTTAATCGAGACTGGTGAAACAGAAATTTTAATTCCATCTGTCAAATAAGGTTATGACTAAGCTAATTCGAACTTTAAGAAAAGTGGTGAAACAGCCCCTTAAACTACAATAAGAAAGAGGGGGTTGGTTAGACCGAAGCAAAATGAGTGTGTGACTGAGTGTGTGTAAGTTTTGTGCGAGTGTTCGAGTGTACGTGAGGGAGTGTGTGTATGTAGGTGTGTAAGCAGCCACCTAGGCAACGACCCTGAGCAGACTCTCAGTCTCTCCATAATTGAGTGAGTCCACCTTGCCAGTTCCTAACCATGATCTTGGCCTCGTGCGGGGAGGCTCTATATGTTTTTAAATTTGTTGTATTTTTAAAAATATGGTGAAATAAATTATAATAAATATTTTTCCGTGTTCAGGACCACTACCATGAGTTTGCAGTGACCGTGCTCGATAGCGACTGCGTAAATGATTTGTATGGAATCTCCATACAAATCATTTACGCAGTCGCTATCGAGTGCGGTCACTGTGAACTCATGGTAGTGGTACAGGAGGCGAAACTCTTTCGATTCCTGCTGTAATTTTCAGGTGTTAAAAAAATTAAAGTTTGTCAATTATATTAACTAGAAAGGGAGTTCCGCTTGTAATATAAGTTGCACTTTGTTATGCAATTGGGCCCAGGTCGTCGCTCCATCTTGTTTTTTTTTTTTTTTTTTTTTTTAAGTACCTATTTTGTTTCATGGCCCTAAGGGGTAAAGGAGTTTGGCCTATGCCTATTTGATTAAAATTGTGTTGGGTGATATTGATTATGTTTCTATGGTTTCTTGTTTGTTATTTTTTTAATTTTTTTATTTGTATTTTATTTGTAACTTAAAATTTATGCGTTCGGTTTCGCTTTATGTTTATTGTTTTTTCAATGTGTGGATGACGTGATGGTCCCAAAGGAAGATCAGCGCCTTTCGCAAGTTCGGCACTTTGCTGATTTGGGGCCTTTTCGTGATATGTGCAATTTTTTTTTATATATAATATGTTTTATTCCTGTAACTTTTTCTTGTTCTATATATCACGAATAAATTTTTTCTTTCTTTCTTTCTTTCTTTGTTATACTAGTGGCCATAATTCGAGAGACAAGCTTGACAATTAAAGGGTTACTTACCAGGGTTAGACGAAATTAAATAGCGATGTGGCCGATATCGATAATCATTGTCGACTGGACTATATGATTTACTATAAGACGGATTTTTTTTACTTCCTATAATGATATCTTACATTGAAAAGTAAATTGTTAAATTAATTTAATCATATCACCGCAATTAATGAATAAATACCACAGGTACCCAAAGCCGTAATGTTTTTTTTTAATATCGACACGAACATCACTACCCTGTCTGTGGCAACATTTGAGCAAAATGAATTGTCAAAGTTGTCTCTCGAATTATGGCCACTACTATAGCCACACTGCGTCTTCGGGTCCGAGGACGCCACTCGAGAACCTCTTGGCCCCATCGGCCATCAGTTCTACGAGCGATGTGCCCTGCCCACTGCCACTTGAGTCTGGTTGTTATACTTCGAGCTATATCGGTGAATTCAGTTCTTGCGCGGATTTCGTCATTTGTAATGCGATCGCGCAGAGAAACTCCGAGCATACCCTCTGAGTGAGCGTTGTCCCGTAGTTTCTCTCGCGTAAACCGTTTGGTAGTTGAATTTAAATCAGTTATTATATAAATTACCGAGCGCGTCGAATTGCATTATGTAGTGGTATTGTGTGTTTATAGGCATTCCACATCAGTGAGAGAGAGAGACAACAACATAGAGATGTCTCTCTCTCCAGTGCCTATAAACATACAATAATCATCATCATCATCCCCAGCCTATATACGTCACCCTGCAGGGCACAGGCCTCCTCTTACAATGAGAGGGCTTGGGCTTTAGTTCCCAGTTCGCCGCTCTTGGCTTCGTTAGTTTTAACCCGTGGCTTGGGCCGTAGTTCCCACGCGTGCCCAGTGCGGATTGGGAACTTCACAGACACCATTGAATTCCTCCGCAGGTGTATGCAGGTTTCCTCACGATGTTTTCCTTCACCGTAAAGCTCATGGTAAATTACAAATGTAAATTCGCACATAAATTCCGAAAAACTCAGAGGTGCGAGCCGGGATTTGAACCGACGACCCTCTGCTTGAGAGGCCATAGGTCAAACCACTAGGCCACCACAGCTTAAACACACAATGCCACTACATAATATGCAATTCCAAGCTTTCGGTAATTTATCTAGACTACGAAAACATACAATCACGCCTCCTTCTTAGCAAATGTGTAGGCAGAGACTTTTCGTTTCCACCTGCTACGATGCTGACCATACATGTTCCGCTTCCAATCACGCCTCCTTCTTAGCAAATGTGTAGGCAGAGACTTTTCGTTTCCACCTGCTACGATGCTGACCATACATGTTCCGCTTCCAATCACGCCTCCTTCTTAGCAAATGTGTAGGCAGAGACTTTTCGTTTCCACCTGCTACGATGCTGACCATACATGTTCCGCTTCCAATCACGCCTCCTTCTTAGCAAATGTGTAGGCAGAGACTTTTCGTTTCCACCTGCTACGATGCTGACCATACATGTTCCGCTTCCAATCACGCCTCCTTCTTAGCAAATGTGTAGGCAGAGACTTTTCGTTTCCACCTGCTACGATGCTGACCATACATGTTCCGCTTCCAATCACGCCTCCTTCTTAGCAAATGTGTAGGCAGAGACTTTTCGTTTCCACCTGCTACGATGCTGACCATACATGTTCCGCTTCCAATCACGCCTCCTTCTTAGCAAATGTGTAGGCAGAGACTTTTCGTTTCCACCTGCTACGATGCTGACCATACATGTTCCGCTTCCAAAACACTCATTAGTCTTTTTATAGCTGATGGTCGTCGGTCTCGGGTACTCTTGTCCCTTCTTCAAGGTATCCCTAATGTGATCATGGAATGTCCTTGGTCTCTCCAAAATTTCCACCTACACTAAAATAAATAAAATAAATAAATATCACAGGACAATTCACACCAATTGACCCAGTCCCAAAGTAAGCTAGGAAAGCTTGTGTTATGGGTACTAGGCAACGGATAAACATACTTATATAGATAGATACATACTTAAATACATATTGAAACACCCAAGACCCCAGAGCAAACATTCGTATTTTTCATACAAATATCTGCCCCGACACGGGAATCGAACCCGGGACCTCAAGCTTCATAGTCAGGTTCTCTAACCACTAGGCCATCAGGTCGTCTAACACTCCCAAATAAAATGAAAATTAAAGACTGAAATTTCCCACAAATTATAAAATAAATATAATACTATAGGATATTTGTTGTCATTGCAAAAACCTTAATTTCGTCTCCTTTCCAGCACTTTTTCACAAAACTTCTTTGATTTTTATTGTCTCGGTTATTTCATTTTTCGTTTTAGTCCGCTCAGGGTTGTATACTTGGCAAGTGAGATATACTAATTATTATGTTCAAGAAATTTTGTTATTGTAATTTGCTTTTACAATTTACAAATTATTTATTTACGCATGTAGTCTTATGTATGTATGTAGCTATTAGTGTGCAGTTTATTTATTTATCTATCTAAACAGCGATCTGGGTGTCACCAACGGTACTGGCTGAAAATCAGCGCTGGGGTGCTTTAAACGCCTCAGCATTATGCTGAGCCAGAGTCCGATTTGCAACCGCAATGACACATTCTATCTTTAGCTTTAGTGTTGTCTTTTGTTTTGTAAAATATTGAAGATGTGTCTTGTGATGTTGTAAATAAATGTATTTTCTCAAATATGCTATGAAATGTTGACGTTATGTTCCTTATAATACGCCACGAAGAGTCACGTTGCAGGTGCGGCTAGACGAGAGGTCAATAATGAATTTTCATACAACATTGCTGGCCTTGGCCAGCAAAGTGATTGTCTATTGTTTCATGTGACACAGCACCATGACGTTTATAGGTCTATGGCATCATAGCATTTAGCCATTAAAAAAAACTAAGCATTATTTGCGTTTTGGTTCATTATGACATGCTGCCACTACGCTTATTTAAGGTAAGGCAAGATGATGATGATTATGGTGATGGTGATGATGATGGTGATGGTTGTGATGGTGATGATGATGGTGGTGATGGTGGGTGATGGTGATGATGTTGATGATGATGATGATGATGATGATGATGATGATGATGATGATGATGATGATGATGTTGTTGGTGATGGTGATGGTGGGTGATGATGATGATGATGATGATGCTGGTGATGGTGATGATGATGGTGATGGTGGGTGATGATGATGATGTTGGTAATGATGGTGATGGTGATGATGGTGATGATGATGATGCATGTTTGAGAAAAACTCTATACAAGCCTTGGCCACGAACAGGGATTGCCGGCCTCGTATCTCTAGATGGCCTCGTTAACACTCGGCCATCTATTACTACTCGGCCGGCAATCCCCTATTTCGCGGCCGCTGCAGTAATGTACTATTTCTCAAAAATGGTATGAAATGTTGCCATTACGTCATCAAAAACGTCGTAGAAAGTAACGCATCCTGGAGACTAGCTGCTAGCTGCCAGGAAGTAAGTATGAAATTCCATTAAATATCAAGTGTTCAAATTTGGAACCCGTGCTCTACGTCTGTGAAACACTGAAACTATTAAAAAAGTTCACACTTAAGAGGATGTATGCAAATGTGAGTTCTCTGATTAAATAACTGGAACATTTTTCACTAATTTATGTTGTTGTAATTACAATTTTCGTGTTTCAAATGTTTCAAAATTAAGAAAATTCTTATTAAAATTATGATGTTTGTAATTTAAAGTTGGCAGATATCTTAGTGTTGCCGGACAATTGTTGGTGAATCGATTAATCGTCGATTATAATTGCGGCGCACAAATAATCTAAATATCGATTATCCAATCGATGTATCGATTATATCGATATAATCGACACTAAGATTCATACAATTATATCGATTATAATCGATTAAATCGATTACATCGATTGTTAATGTTTTACAATTTAATCGATTTAATCGATTTTATCGATTGTTAATATTTTACAATTTAATCGATTAAATCGATTATTTCGTGTACTTGACCGATATAATAAAATTGTATGAATCTTAGTATCGATTATATCGATATAATCGATACATCGATTGGATAATCGATATCTAGATTATTTAGGGGGAAAATAATCGATTAATTGATAATCGATTATCCGGCAACACTAAGATATCTAAACATCGCCGCCCGGGACCTTTACAAAAAAAACAATCATAGCATAGGTCAGCGAGTGAGTAGCTAATGGCGGGTCGTAGATTTTCTTTATTTTTTCAATGTGTACTTTTATTTTATTTTTATAAACTTGTTTCATTTTTGAGAAAAGCACTATACAAGCTTCGCCCAGTAATCGCCATCCTGGCCTCGTATCATTGCTGGCCTCACCTGGCGGTTCGGCCATCAAACTTCTACTCGTCCAGGATGGCTTACTTACTGGTCTCTGCAGTAATGTACTATTTCTTTCTTCTTTCTTTCTTTCTTTCACTATACGTGAGTATAGTGGCGCATGCAACCGATCAAGTTTTGGTCAATTCGATGGGGTTTGCCGGGAGTTTATATTCTCTTTTACAGTTTTGTTTTGTTTCAGTCAACTATACGTTTGAAAAAGAAGTCTAGTGTGCGAACCTTCGGTAAGAAGAGACCTATTGGTATGTGGACAAGGCCAGGCTACAGAGCGAGTGAGTACGCATTTTTGTCTCTTTTACAAGCATTTATTTCACTTGTAATGTGTTGGTTAATTCGGCAGACTAAGGAGCTGTTTCACCACCCATTGATTAATTTTAACTGACGGATAAATGTGATGCCGTCTCCGTCTATTCGAACAAAACAAACAGAGACTGAATCACATTTATCCGTCAAATAAATTTGATCAATGTATGGTGAAACAGGGGGTAATTGTCTAAGTCCCTCGCAATCGCTATCGCGTTCATTTTGACAGTTCTTGTATGGGCTGATAATTGGTATCGGAAACAGGCAGCTGTCACAGCCATACAAAAACTGTAATTTCAATCCGATGCTTAGTGTCAAAAAAGTTACACAATTAACCCTGCCGGTCAAATCTTGCAACTGAATTTGATTTGTTAGATCAATTTGCCAGAATCATTGTTTCCTAGTAGCAAAATTTTCTTTCGCATTTTTTAACCCCCGACACAAAAAGAGGGATGTTATAAGTTTGACCGCTATGTGTGTGTGTCTGTCTGTCTGTCTGTCTGTGTGTTTGTCTGTGGCATCATAGCTCTTAAGCGGGTGCACCGATTTGGATGCGGTTTTTTTTAATAGAAAGCAGGTTTCTTGGCAATGGTTCTTAGATATGTTTCATCAAAATCGGTGCAGCCGTTTCAAAGTTATCAGCTCTTTTGTTAGCTGCGGAAGAGATCTTAGACGCATACATTGACTGTCACATAATTGCGTTGGGGGTTTTTAAAATTTTTAATTTATAGTTATTCCCAGATGCTTTTTTCTCGCACTGTTTTTTTACTGAAGCTTATTTTCAAAGAAGCGTTTTTTTCCCAAATTGGATTGACACAGAAACAGCGGCGATGGAGCTCCGCTCGCGAGGAGCTTCTTCTTCTGTGTGCTTTTGGCTCTCCGGGCCGATGCAAACTTAACATAACCTAAACCTACCTATTTTTCTGTGTAGATTAAAGTTGGGGGAAAACGCGATTGTGAAAATAAGCTTCAGTAAAAAACCACGGTGAAAAAAAAAGCATTTGGGAAGAAATGCGAATGGAAATTTTGCTACGCGAAACAAATAAGTTTGGGGAACTGATCTACACTGACGAGCAAACATAAAGGGTCGGTTACAGAAATGACGATAACTACAAAACCCGCTGTGATAGCTTCTTCGAGTAAAATGAGTTTAGTAAAGAGTTTTTCACCTCAGCACCTCAAACAGGCAGGTTTTGCTACTAAGAAACAGTGAGCAAAATCCGATTTTGCTCACTGCGTGAGACAAAGTAGCTTTTTAATTATTTTTTTTAAAAGTCAAAGAGAATGATGGGTCTGATTACTGAATTCGAAAGATTTGAACTTCAGTTTGATCTGTCACTTTCATTTCGATACGAAAAGAGCGAGAGATAAGATCAAATCGATTCGAATTTCGATTTCAAATTCTATCCTAGTCGACCTAAAAATAAACGAACGATTGAACGTTCGGATACTCATAATAAGTTCTTAACCTTAAAATTGTAATTCGTCTGTTAAGGTTTTAAATTAAATTATTGTAGGTACTTTATTAATAATTGGATTATATTTTTTATATAATCAAATTAATAGTAAAAATGTTGTTGAAAACAAAGTTTAAACATGTATCTATATAATTATTAATAATTTTAACAATCTTGAACATCGTGGTAAATACAGCGGATGCAGCATCGGAACGCAGCGGGTGTAGTATCGGAATGCATCTTTAAAAAATTAGCGGGATTCAAATTTTAATTATTTTCTTCTGTTTCTCTAGCTACAGAGTTCGATATCTATGAGTTTGGTACACGATCAGAGGCAATTTGGAAATTATTAGAATAGTAATAAGTACTTATTTAATACATTTTTGAATATGATATGAGTGAATTGAGTGAGTCCAGTGACGAAGTCAACAATTGAACACCAGACGAATTAATGGAGTAATACATAATGCAGAGTAAGTTTCTTACTTGAAAAGTATCGCGAAAAATATTTAAAAGCTTATGATATTTTTAAACAATGCAAACACTTTTTCTGAGACTGTATATATAATATGAAGTATTTACTCAATGTTGAAAACCACAACAAAGACAAAAAAACGACGTTCATATACCTTTAATAATTTATTATGTTCTCGCTGCTGGGGTGAAAAAAGTTGTATGTGTCACACGAGACCAAAGTTTTTTTGCATGTCGTGTATTTGAATCACTCGCGCACTCAGGATTCTAACTTAGAATCACTCGCTAAACGCTCGTGATTCTATTATAGAATCCTTCGCTAACTCGTGATTCAAAATCAGCACTCGCAGTAAAAAACAACTTTGCTCTCTTGTTGTACAAATAGCTATTGTTCTTAACAAGAAAAAGTTTAATTGAGAATAAAACTCTTCACTAAACTCATTTTCATTTCAGGTACATTTATGGTCTACGTAAGTATGATCATGTCTCCCACTTCCGCGAACAGCTTCATTGGCTACCTATTCGCCGTCGCAGAGACATTCATACCCTTTACCTTCTTTATAATGTCCTGTTTAACCCTGCTTCTCCTTCTTACTTATCTGAAAGATTTAGCTACATGGCCACTGGAAGCGGACACCGTTTGCGGTCGAGTTCCAAACTTACACTTGCCTTCCCGCCTAACAACGCGCGCTCTTATGCTAAATCCTTTGATCAATTATAACTGTAGATCCACAGTCGCGCGCCCGAAAATGTCCGAGCCAAATGAGCGCCACTTTGATAAAAGTGGCCTTCTTTTTTCTCAGTACGTTACGTGAAATTGTCAAGTTTAGCTGTCAAGTGTCAACCGAAATTCGACTGTAATGAAGTTAAGACTAGGTTCAAATTTCTGTGTAGGTGATGATTTTAATTGTTACGCAAACAAATAAAAAAGTTCGGACATTCTTTGAAGGGGATTTTGTTCGGCAATGTGTATCTTCAGTTATAATTGATCAAAGGCTAAATCTTTCACTATCCATTCTGTCAAACTGTGGAACGATTTACCCTTGTCTCTAAGGGAATCTCCGTCTGTGGCCTCGTTCAGGGAGAGGTTAAAGAAATTATGGCTTGACACTGACATCTGAGGTGAGACTGTGTCCGCTTTTGTAATAACTATGTTTTATGTTGCATTTAATGTAAAAATTTGTATTTGTTTTATTTTGTAAGTACCTATTTATTTTCTTTCTCTTTTGAGTATTTCTGTTTTTTTTTTCTTTACCGCACGTAATTTTAACTGTCTGCTTATCCACTATATAATAAATTGTCTTCTCTTAACTAGGTTAGCTGGAAGAGATCCCTTTTTAGGGATAAGCTCGCCTTTGTTCTTCTCTCTGTGTAATTTTTATTTTTATGTGCAATAAAGAGTTTACATACATACATAAATACATACATACATTTTACTCGAAGAAGCTATCACAGCGGGTTTTGTAGTTGTCGTCATTTTTGTAACCGACCCTTTATTTTTGCTCGTCAGTGTAGTTAATTAATTCTAACGATATAATCTATCCTATTCTAGATACGGAAACTGACGCTACGAGTAAACTGTCCATGTACTCGTTGGACACACTTCGTGTCAATTCTAAACCTTCTAGTTCCAGGGATTCTGGGTAAGTAGTTTCACACGCTTATCTTTCCCCCGTCTTGTCCTATATACGTCTCGCTGCTGTACCCGTGGAGTGTCCGAGGACACCATTTGCCCTTCAAGTTTTTGTGGACTTTTTGTGATCAATGCAGTGGACAGTACCGACACAAAAAGTTGTGGAACAAAATGCTGTCCATCGGAAACTCAACGGTTTAATATTTTGTGATTAAATATGACGACCAGATGGCCTAGTGGTTAGGGAACCTGACTATGAAGCTTGAGGTCCCGGGTTCGATTCCCGTGTCGGGGCAGATATTTGTATGAAAAACACGAATGTTTGTTCTCGGGTCTTGGGTGTTTAATATGTATTTAAGTATGTATTTATGTATATAAGTATGTTTATCCGTTAACTAGTACCCATAACACAAGCTTTGCCTAGCTTACTTTGTCAATTGACTAGGTCAATTGGTGTGAATTGTCCCGTGATTTTTTTTTTATTTTTTTTTTAAATGTAAAGGGAATACAGTTAGTTTAAGTAGCGACTCTCTTTTATGTGGTAGTTGTCACTCTAAAATGTACTCTGTGACTGCTACTATAGCTAGACCGTTTAAATGAGTCCTCGCCGCCCGCACCTCTTTCGACCCCCTTTGTCGTCATACCCCCCAGCCCCTGTACTATGCGGTCGAGGACTCATTTAAACGGTTTAGCTATAATACCATTGGTGGTGAGCCGGCTCCTAGGTGGATGTAGGGGCCGTCCAAAGCTAGTTTCGAATCTTTTTTTCACATAAAACTGACCCGTGATTGACCTCTAACTCACCTGATAAAAAAATTATCTCTCTGGCACAGCAACAGCCTATTCAATCTAGCCTCAAAGAGCTCTAAGTTGTATCTATTATGATTTTATTACTTAACCGGTGGTGATAGGGTTCCTGAAAAATAAAAAAAACTTATAGTTTAATTATTTTTTATTCGATAGTTGCACGTCGAAGGTAAGATTGGGCGAAGCAGACACAAACAGCAAGCCGGAGGATGCCGCGCAAAAGAAGAAGACACCCAGGTAAAAGAATCATCATCATCATTGCTAGCCGAAAGACGTCCAGTGTTTAGTGTCCGACCGAAACCGAAACCGAAACCGAATTTCGGCAACGGTCTCACTTTCGGCCGAAACCGAAACCGAAACCGAAACTTCCTTACAAGGATAATGTTTTGAGGTAAGTATAGCAATAGATAGCGAGAGTTAAAGTAGGTAACAAAAAAAAAATTTAGATAGTTAGGTTAAACTTGATTCTACTACATATATAATCTATGTATTTGTTATATTGAATTATTTTTTGATGTCTACTAGGTACCTACTCTTATGCTATATCAGGTGATAAAACTTACCGAATTCAAAATAAATCACATGAAAACTCACAACAAACAAAACGAACTGCAAACCCAAGCCAGTCACCACATGATTAGGCACGTGGACGCGGCAAAATGTCTACGTCGCTTGGAATTCAATGCGCCGAACATGACCGATCGCAGCGTGAGTACTCCCGAATGCAGTTTCGGTTTCGGTCGTAGTTTCGGCAGGTTTGCCACCGAAACCGAAACTAAACCGAAACCCGTTTTTTTGCCGAAACTCGACCGAAACCGAAACCGAATTTTCGGTCGGACACTACCAGTGTTGGACATAAGGTAAAGACTATTAGGTAAAGACCCATCGTCTATGGTCGTATGGTATGGTATGGTCTTTGGGCCTTTACAGCGCCATCTGTATCCATCGGGCTCCTACAACCCTCACCAGGTCATCAGTTCTTGTGGAATCGGATCGGCCGAACGTAGAAAATAAGTTTTGATTTTCTCCTTCGAAATGGAATTTTCACATGCTATTTTTATTTTTAAAAAAAAACGAACGCCACATAGTACAACTACCTTAAATATTGGAAATATCAAATTCAATGTAAAAGTCTCCTTTTTTAAGAACAAACAATACTGCATATGCGATTTTTTTAAAAATCTTCTGCTTTAAAAATAAAATAATAGTAAGTCTATTGCATACAATTTGCTACTTCCAATATTTAAGATAGCTGTGGTCCATTTCCTGCGACGGGTATAGTATAAATCTTCCCAGGTGAATTTTTCGCTTCGAGCCCTTATCTTTCAAAACAAACCGTATCGTCATAGTATCGGCATAGCGAAAAATTCAACTGGGAAGATTTTATACTATAAGAACAAAATTAACACGTAATTCTTAGTTTTCATAATATGGCTTTGTGTTATTTTGATTGTGCTAAAAATTAAATTGTATGTCTGTCAGGTCACGTCGCCCGCTTATGCGCGCGCCGGGCGGTGTGCAGCGAAAGCGGGAAAAGCCACGCGAAGACAATATACCAACAATGGTCGAGGCCGTCGAAGTTGTAATTATTTTATATCCCTCTATGAACATTACTGTGTATTTTGAGCGTAAGACGGATTTATGGAATAGAAATAGTATATTTCATTACGAGTGCGGAAAGCCTGTCATTGCAATGAGTTCCGACAAATGTCTACCCGAGCCGAGGCGTAGCCGAAGGTGAGGGTTGACAGTCGGAACAAGTTGCAATGACGGTTCCGCACGTGTACTGAACAACTATTTTTAATACAGTTGCGAAAAAATGTAGCAATTTAATAAAATAATAAAAACACAATAAACTCAACTAACCAATCATTTAAACATGAAACTACCGTGAGACTCACTCATAGTGAAAATAAACGGATTACTCACGTCTTAAAACGAGTTTAACTCGACATGTTTCGGGCTAATCCGTAGCCCATCCTCTCGGAGTCGCACGGCACGGCGGCTGCCAAACGTGCACTGCGTGCTAACGCCCTGGTCGCGCGGCTACTCCTAGAGCCTTTGGAGTAGCCGCGCGACCAGGGCGTTAGCACACAGTGCACGTTTGGCAGCCGCCGTGACGTGCGACTCCGAGAGGATGGGCTACGGATTAGCCCGAAACATGTCGAGTTAAACTCGTCTTAAGACGTGAGTGATCCGTTTATTTTCACTATAACCAATCATTTATTTCTTATATAAGTTATAATTCACATATATAACATATGTATCTTTTAAAGTAATATTGGCTTGTGCGGCAAGCTCCAACAACGCCAAAAAAAAAAAAATCCCGCCAAAATCAGCGCAACCTACAAAAAAAGGGATTTGATTAATATTTTTTTAAATAATATATTGACTGTATTTTGCGATTTCGTAAACTGAATACTAAAGAAAAATATAAGTATTTATTAATAAATTACCTTTGTGGCTAAATAACGATCATCGGGAGCTTCGTTCAATAACCTTTCCACTTCATTCGATGTTAATATTTTCGACTTTTTAGTTGTAAAACCGTCTGATTGTCGTTTTAAGAAAGCATTTAGTTTTGGGTATTCACTTATTTTCAGTATACTTTTTACCATCGAAAACCTCGACCATAACGTAGAAGATTTTAATTTTGATGAGAGTTCGGAGAAGTATGCCAACATAACATTTTCTGAAAAACTATTTGCTTTTTTCTTTTCTCTCCAAGCAATAAATTCGTCGTATGTAGATATGTAGCGACTTTTTGACTTTTCCGGTAAAATGTTCTCCGAAGCATTTTGTGCAATTATACTGAGTTCCGGTGGTGTTAATTCAAATAAAATATCGTCGAAATTACTCATTTTGTGCAACAAACAACTAAACTCGCAAAGAACATTTTTGGAAAATGGCGTCAACCGTAAAAGAATATAAGCAGAGATTTTTTTTGTTTTCTTCACCCATTCTGGGTAGGCTAAGGGAACTATGCCCATACAGCCAAGTCTTCAGTAGAATTTTTTTATTGATATGAAATGAAAATGAAATTTAATGAGATGAAATGAAATGAAACCTAACTAACTCATTGAATCAAATCATTAAATCTGATATTGAAACAAATTAGTAGCTTCTTTTTAGAAATATTTGCATGAATCATAAAAACTTCGTGGTTGGTTTTTTTTTTTAATAGACATTATTTTGACAGTTGGGAAAGAGAACGCACGAGTTCGGAAAAGGTAAAGAAAAAGCTCGAGTATGTAATAGCCCACATCCCGAACGCTATACGTCCCTGCAATACGCCACTTTTTGAGCAACTGTATTAAAAAACTAATTACATAATTTGTTTTGTAGCGACTTATTTTTCAAATCAAAAGACTCGTCACTCGTCAAGCTTGTTTACCCGTGCTAAAATAAACGAAGCAAGTATCATTACACACATTCATACATACTTACATTTTGTTTATAAACAGCTGTCAATAATCTTTCAGCTATTCCTCGCTAGGTGGCACCACATTGTATGCTATTTTCATTTACATACCTGTACATATCATAAAGTTCTAATTTTGCTACTGGTTCAGAAGTTATTTACAGGTTTACGCTATATCATCAGCTTGTCTTCTTGACTATCGTTGCAGTACACGCCCAGCCATATGAGCCGGGAGGATACGCCTCGCATCTCGCCACACGACTCGCCTCACGGGCCGCCTCGACGTAGCAAGCACAACACGCCGCGCGGTCAGTAGAGCTAATTCATCATCATCATCATCATCATCATCATCATCATCATCATCATCATCATCATCATCATCATCATAATCATCATCATCACCATCATTATTATTATCATTATCACCATCATCATCATCATCATCCTAGCCTAATAAAAGCCGTAGTTCCCACGCGGGCCCAGTGCGGATTGAGAAACTTCACATACACCATTGAATTTCTTCGCTGGTGTATGCAGGTTTCCTCGCGATTCCCTTCACCGTAAAGCTCATGGTAAATTTTAAATGTAATTTCGCACATCCTAAATTCCGAAATTGCGAACGATTTAACTTTTTAATCCTAGACCATGCAAGCTGCCCTTAAGCGGACTTGCACTACGTAATTCTGACTTAAGAGCTAACCCAGGGTTAATTAGTGTCAAAATGTGGGTCGTTTAAAAAAACATAATTAACACGATCGCGACCTTCGTGCAACGAAAGTTAGTCATACAAGCTATACTTTTGGGTAACTTTTGTTACACAAAGGATTCAATAAAGTTTTGTTCAAAATTAAATCACTTGACTGTGTACAATTTTTTTTAAAGATTCGTGTGTTAGAGCTGTCGACCGTAACCCAGGATTAACAACTTTCTTTTTACGGTCCTAACAAAATTTAAACTTGCCAGGTATCCGCAAAAGCCGGAACACGAGCCCTCGCCTCGCCCGTTCACCGTCCAGGATGCATCTAAGTCAAAAACTAAACGTGACCTCACAAGAACTAAAACTGGCCCTGAACTCTGTCAAAGTCACGTCGGACATATCGCTGTCACCACCAGTCCCTGACAGGCCAAGATCCCCCAAATCGGGACTAGTGAAACCCCAATCCTCTGAGATGCGGTCCGCAGAGTTGAAATCCCCTCGGGAGCCTTCGGATAGGAAAGAAGAGGGCTTCGATAGACAGGTCAGTGTTCGTTTTTGTGTTGATAGGGACTCTTTTGAGCTGTGTATACGGATTGATTGAAGATGAAGCGTTGACTGGGCTGTCACTATTGTTTATTAATGCGAAGAGGTGGGAAAAAACACAACAGTTTTATGGCGACTTTGGCGAATTGTCGCCAGACAGATTGTGGATTGTGGAGTTTTGAAAACGATGAATTATGTAAAACACATCTTGATTTAGAACACGAAGAAGTCGAAATATTCCGTTTTATCTTTTAATATATAAAAATCTCGTGTCACGGTGTTTGTTATCGAACTCCTCCGAAACGGCTTGACGGATTTTTATTAAACTTTTTTCTCTATATTTGGTAAGTCTGAGAATAGGTCGTAGGCTATTTTTTATATCCCTATTCTTCGCGGACGGAATTGCGGGCAACAGCTAGTCGTAGCACAAAATTAGGCCTGCTGTTGGTCTTAAAATAATTTAATTTTAGGCACATTAGAAAGTCAAATCTCAAGCCGATGTCGCCGAATTCAAAATTGTTTTGTTACAAAAAAATAAATATCTCCCAAACGAAGCCAAATTGACTTGACTTTAAATATGCTACATTTTTTGGATTGAAATATCCTGAGAAATCTATGTTTTAAATCTATCGGGTTACAGTGTGTATAAATAAAAGGAGACATCTTAAACGAAAATAATTTATTGAAAAAATAATCAAGAAAAGCCTATTTTAAATTAGCTTTTTTTTTTTTTTTTTTTTTTTTTTTTTATGTTAGAAAGGCCAGACAAACGAACTAGTGGGTCACCTGATGTTAAATGATCACCACTGTCCATAGACACCCGCAGCGCTTTACGCAATGCCAGTGCGTTGTCGGCCCTAAAGGAAAGGGAACAGGGGAAGGGGGTGAGGGAGGGGAAGAGGGAAGGGGGTGAGGTATTGGGCCCCCGGCACTCTCACTGACCGTACGAAATGCAAGCAGGATTACTGCTGCTTCACGCCGGTGTTCTGTGAGAGGGTGGTACTGCCCCGGACGAGCCGGCCCATTCGTGATGCAGCGGCTAGCTACAACATGGCTCTACCACTAGCTTTCGTTCAATACAAAAATACATACGAAATAAATAAATACCTTACAGGTAGCCCCTTTAGGATGACTTAGCCATACAGTATCACTATATAACTTACACCAAATATGTCTTTACGTTTTATTTAACTATAATTTATAAGATTTGTGCATTTTAAGATTATAATAATTTAAGGTTACATAATTGTATGAAAATGTTGCTTACAGCGAATCTCATTTGAAACCCAAAGTACAACTTGAAATAACAAGTTGTAATTGGTTTATTAAAATTAATTATTTATTTCAGTAACTTAATGAAATTGGTCGAGTAATGTTTACACGTGAAAGAGTCGCCTATAAATGTCACATCATGTTCCTCTCTTTCTTAGCACCTTAAAATTACGAATACAGAATGGTTTAAATTGTTATAGAGCTCTCTTACTATCAACTCTCAGGTATGAGCAGGGTAGCTTTATATCTTGCTTGTTCAACAAGGGACTTATGCTCTTAACAAATACCTACACATTCAAGGTAATAGATTTACATGCTCAAAAAAACCGGTTGTCTGTAAAGTCGGTTTACGGACGATAGTTTAACGTGACAACGTCATAACAAAACATTGATGAAATGATTGCATACTTTTGCCGATTTTGCCTTACGCTCGCTTGTGCCGCGCCCTAGCTCCGATCGTTCATCATCAGCTCGAGCGTAACGGGACGCGTAAAGGGACAATGCGTTATGTACGTTACATTGCGTCATCCTTTTTCGTGCGTGCAGCCGGCGTTCATGGATTTATTAGACGTTGTCACGTCAAAATAGCACGATTATAGGGGTGCTCATTTCGATTTTTTCCCCTAGTAGCACTTGCTAGATATAAGTGGTATTGAAAAGCTTCCCTTAATTTTGCAAGTTTCTGTGTTATTTTTGAGCAACCGGTCTCAGCGTGCTAGCGTTTAACGCACATTTATGCATATAGCTTGCCCAGAGGCTGGCTTGCTTTTTTACCCTCATCCAATACCGTGTGAGAGAAAGAATTGTTGAGTGCGTTAGACATTAAAGCATAGGTCTTCATAAATTGATACTGCATTTTGACCTCTATCCGACACACAGATACCTCAAATTACATTACCAATTTACATGAATTTAGGATACTAGAATGCGTCGATACACAAGCCTTTCGTGCCATTTGGCGCGTGAGATAGGCGCAGAGAACTAATTCGTAGTATGGAAGGACCGCAGTAGTAGTCTGTGACGGCGGGGAGCAATCCTCTTTGGTGACAGCTTCCTCCGATCTGCGTTCCTCACCTTTCGAGTTGTAATTATCACCTAGACAGTGAGAGTGCAGGGAATCTGCGCTCTGTGAGTGCGGGAAAGAGGAACAGACAGTGGAGCACGTCATCCGACGCTGCCCACTTGCTACTAATCTAGACCTGCCAAAGATCTGCAGGCTTATTGTCTAACGTTTCTGACTCTTGCCTTCGCAATCACTATTTAATTTCTTTCTGTCAAACGGTATAAAATGATGACAGAAAGAGATGGTGAAAGCGAAGGCAAGACCAGAAGCGTTAAACAATGCGGCCTCTGGCTGCACTAACGCCTGATGCAGCTGCATGGCTTAGCAATTTAATCCTTAATAAGTCCCATTTATTAGAGCATACTACCACAGAATCAAAAGCAGCTATCGAATACATACGTGACAAAGGATATTTTTAAAGCTAGTCGTGTTTTCAATAATTACAATGGAAATTGTGACGTATATTCAAAACGATAAGGTTGATTTTCCAACTCAATGCATGTGGTCGCTAAATCGCCTCTACCTTATTAAGGTTTAAGTGTTTTACTTATTAGAGTCAGTCAGGCATTAGCTTGTATGTAATATTATGCCAAACGATTAAATATAAACCTTTCGAATTTGGGGAGGTCATTCACCCCCCTCTACCCTCGCTTCTGCGGTCTCTGGTTTATTGTTGGTCAGCCATGAATGTTTGCGTTTAAAAGACTAGTATGCTTGGAGGGTTTGATAGATATGGCGGCTTTTCCGTGCTGTTACTTTTAACTCTGTATTTGGTGGGCTTTACAAATTAGACCTTAATTAGTAAGTGCACTTGTTTTTGGCCCCGGGTTAGGCGCATTTGCCGCAGAGGGGCTTGTTGTCCATCACGGAGAAGGTGGAATCGGTCACGGGGTTCCTGCAGTTCTGTGAACGAGAAAATAATAATTTTAGAAAAAGTGGTGGCTGACTCATTAACTCTTTTTCAGGCATAAAGCGACCACATAAAGATTCGACCTTGCTCCCTTAACAATAAGGTAGAAAACAATCGAATTTGTTTAAAATATGCCTGCACTGCGCTCCAAAACTCGTATTACAGATGTGGGTGTCAAAACCGCCAAGCTGAAGTGGTGGGACTGGGCCGGACATGTCTGTCGATTCTTGTAAATTGATCTAACCCGACTCCGCTCCGCTGTCTCGCTCCGCTTCGGCGGACAAGCAGCCTAAAAGACAGTATCTTCTATCACCACTACTTACGTTGCAAGTGAAGCACTCGCGATGCCACTTGGCGTCGAGCGCGATGATAGCCTTGTCGGTGATGGGCTTGGAGCAGCCGGCGCAGCGCGCCGCGAACTTGTCCGCGTAGCAAGCCGAGCAGTACGGGCGGCCGGCCTGGAATCAACAGAACGTGTCTCTTGAGAAGTTGCACGGGCTAGAGTTGACTGGGTGGGGCCATGAGGGCCTCCGCTAGCTGACGCGGATTACCCGGAACGGACGCCAGCCTAATAAGCAATAGGCTACTTTCCTAACTAGTCAGTCTTTTAGATTATCAAAAAATATTGGACACGTATTTTTTATTTTGTCAATTAAACAAAAAATTACGAAGATATGCCGCGTTGAAGTTTCGCGTGACGTCACTTGTTCCTACACTTTGTATGAGCGTTTTAGGAACAAGTGACGTCACGCCTCGTCACGCGGATCTTCAACGCGCCATATCTTCGTCATTTTTTGTTTAATTGTCAAAAGAAAAATTACGTGTCTAATATTTTTTGATAATGTAAAATACGGACTAATAAGAATTATTATTTTTTTACCTAGGAAACATCCCTATTGTATGAACAGCGCTTAACTGGTGCGGGCGCGTGCGACGGATTTTAAGTAGGTTTTTTACGGAGCGGGCCCCGCGAGCGTGCGCACCGCGTCAGCTAGCGTAAAAATAAGCTTCAGTAAAAATCATAGTGAGAAAAAACCATTTGGGAAATAATGCGAATGGAAATTTTGCTACAGGAATTAACGATTTTGATAAATTGATCTAACCAGTCTCGATATAAAAGAATGAAAAGAAAGAAAAAAAAATATTCGTGACAGTTACAACAGGCATACGAGATAACAATATGTAAGGCAACTACAACTATCACGAAACGGACCCACCTCAGCATAATGCCGGCTCGAGAGCCAGCGCTGGTCTTCCGGTGGGACCGTGAGGCCGTCATTTGCTCGCTGCACACACGATCGGACCGTATCTAATTGTGAACGCAACGCGACCATTTTATAATCAGCAAGCACTACCAACACGAGTGGCGGCGTTGACTGACATTGACAAAGAACTGACACGGCCAACCACACGCGCAGCAAGCAAAACGATATAGACGACTTCGGATGTCACTGCTCTAAAGAGTCCCGTTTTTCTAACCAAGGCTAAAGATGAACATACCTGCTCCATGAATCCGCCGCCTCCCAGCTCCTTCTTGCAGCCGCCGCAGACGAAGTGGTTGGCATGCCAGGACACGCCCAGCGCTTGGATCACGCGCTGAAACAAACAAACAGACATCAGCACTTGATTCCAGTTGGGAATTAGGTACTATGATACCATGTCCGGGCGTTGATGAGTCAGTCAGGGAATTTCTTTTATAGTTTTTTTTTTATGTTAAAGAGGCCAGACAAACGAACTAGTGGGTCACCTGATGTTAATTGAACACCACTGTCCATAGACACTCGCAGCGCTTTACGCGATACCAATGCGTTGTCGGCCCTGCAGAAAATTGTACACTCGCCTCTTAAAGTTTCGCCATGTTTGTCTGGCCTTCCGTCCGTCCGTGGCTTAGCTTACTATTAGTGCTAGAAAACTATAATTTTGCATGAATATACCTATTGTAGCAATTATCCGGACCAGGTGGCAAAATAAAATGTAGCATGGGATTTTTTTAAACCTCCCATAGACGTAAAGTACTTACGGGTGATCTTTTTTTTCTCTTTTAACCTTATAGTGTGGGGTATCGTTGGATAGGTGTTTTAAATCATTGAGGGTTTGTAAAGACGATTTGTTTGCTTAAGAATTATTAGTAGTTCAAGAGTAAATAGTAGCTTAACTTATAAAATATACCTACCTGGAAAATTGCGTACAACAAACAAAATGCTTAGTAAAATATTAAGTAAGTACTTGTTTATTGCAGATAGTATACTTAATTAATAGTAAAATTATGGGAAAAGTGTAGCAATCATAAACAAAGTTGACGTTCGAATTGGACACATTGGAGTGTGCGACGCTTGGTGAAGGTGATAACGGTTTACGGCACGAAACTTAGATGTGCAAGGAATTATTCGTAACGACTACAGAACCCTATTATGGACGTGTCCGGCACGCACTTGGCCGGTTTTTTTATGCACAAACGAACCGCGCGGGTTACTAACGCAATAAATTATTCAACTGTTTTTTCGTCCTTCTACACTAGTTGGAATAGTTAATTTATTGCATATCAAAAAGGGCAAAACATGCGAGAAAGACTCTAAAGGCATTAAGGCTGGGCCCTTGACCGGGCAACTAATATTGCCTAATCGGTCTGCTCTCATTGTTGCTTATGTGAACCGTTCACTGCCAGTGGATCAAATCCATCCAAAACAATGACGTAGCTAACTAGTAGGTAACCTAGGGAGGTGCAAGAAAGAAATTGGGGGCCTAAATTTTTGCAGGTTTTATCCAGTCGTCATTATCTTCTCAGCCTATATTATGTCTTGGGCCGTAGTTCCCACGCGGGCCCATTGCGTGTTGGGAACTTCACACACACCATTGAATTTCTTCGGAAGTGTGTGCAGATTCCCTTCATCGTTAATGTTCATGGTAAATTTCAATGTAATTTAATTTGATTTTGATTTTTTTGTGTCACTGACATAGGTAAGTAATGAATGCCACAAAATAAACGATTGGCTGATCGAACCCATAACTCATAGACGCCCGAGACGTCTTTCAAACTAAATACAAACTGAAATATAGATGCACAGAAAAAACCCCAGAAAAAAGACCAATGCTGGGAATCGAACCCAGGTCCTCAGCGTTCCGTGCTGCGTGCTTACCCCTACACCATCACTGGTCTAGAAGTTAGCGACGAATCTTTCCCATACATCGTACACTTCAGTCTGTTATAATCACATTTAGGCAGTGACAAAGCGCATCTATGTTATGCCCTCTACCGAGACGTCTTGTTTCCTCGATGACATCACCTCCAATGTTTGGAACAATACGCCGTAGACTAAATCCTCATTATTATGACTAATCGTTTGTTGTTGTTTCGGACGGTGTTTCTATGTCGCGTGGCTCCATCACCTCTACAATTAAGTACATATCTCCGCCGCCATTGACATTTAGCCTGTACCTACTGTCTTTCCAATAACGTAAACATTAATCTCTAAAGCGAACTATGAAATTGATAATTATGTTTTGCCGGATTCTCAAGAGAGTTCTTCCGAACCGGTGGTAAATTTTTCGACTTTCATAAGTTCTTGCTGTAGCCTGAATTTAATAAAATAATTGTATTTTGACTTTTGACAGTTTTTTCAGTTCGTTCCAATGTCTTGTTATCTTGAATTTCGTAATATTTTTTATTTGAAAAGAAATAAAAAAGCAAAATTGCCTTTTAGACCCCAGGTTCATATATGTACTTGTGTGTCTTCTTCTTTCTGTGTTCTTAGTTTTTATTTCTGTGGGGTCAGAAATATATTTTTATGATTCGGCGACTTTGCCGTAGGTACAGTCGAGAAAACTGAATGGCTTACCAGGGTAGGACCTCTTCACAGTCAATTTTCCGATGATTTCTTTGGCAGATGTAGGGAATGTCGACACATTTGCAACGGAAAGGTTCCATCCTGGTACACAAATCGTTTCATCTACTGTACCTACCCACGGTGTTCGTGTCAGATTGTAACTCAACCAGTACACTTAGTACGACCTCTTAAACAATGATGCAACCATCACATCAATATTATCAATAAACAGTTATAATTACCATTGATGGATAGCCATTAAACTGTTACGAATGACGGCTTGTATGGTGTGTGAATGCGGTATTTGATAATAGTCGTGTTGTACTAAATGGAAGTGCCAGATGGTCAACAGCATTACTTTTAATTCGTCTCGACACCATTGCTTACGTTCCGCGTGGGCTATAAAAATGTTGCATGTATTCGGGAAAGAATGTGAGAATGTCCTAGTAAATTCGTAAGTTCGAAAGCACCTGGTTGCCACTATTTAAATGAAGGCGGTGAACCACAAGAGGCTATGACAATTTTGCTAATAATCAATGAATACATACGAATATCGAAGGCAGAGTTACCCCAAAACTTATGTCGCGTAGACCAGCCATACCTATTTATTTTTTCGGTCTCGGGTAAACTCCTGCTGGATGAATTTTGGCAAAAGTAATAGACACAGTGTATTGTATCATATTAAATACAAACTGAAACATGGATGCACAGAAAAGCTCTGGGAATCGAACCCAGGTCCTCAGCATTCCGTGCTGCGTGCGCTACACCACAACTGGTCGGGACATATGTAGACACTATAATTGTTCCTATGCATCACACATCTCAGCTTGCTTAATCATAATCACTTATTGCAGCGATACTAGCGACATCTATGTTAATACTCTCAACGAGAGACGTCAACACTCCTTCGAAAGTATCCGCTAACCCGGACCAAGAGATGTCGCTCTTAACCAATCTTGACAGTTTATTGTAAAATATGTACAAATAATAGTATATTGCAAATAGTAAAAGTAAATGGTAGACTTTAAATTGAAAATGCCCAAATAAGTTGAAAATAATCTAATCTAATCTCGTGTCACGGTGTTTGTAATCGAGCTCCTCCGAAACGGCTTTACCGATTTTTATGAAACTTTTTTTCTATGTACTCGGTAGGTCTGAGAACAACGTTTGGCGGGTCAGCTAGTAATAATACTTATATGAAAGAGCGTGCAACATATTATACAATACATTAAGCGTTAAAATCATTACCCTCTGCACCACCGTAGTCGGTTAAAAAGGTTCAGGTAATCCCGCTCGCCGGTCGCGGCGACCAAAGAAACGATGACCGCATGCCAAGGCCGCGGTCGCGTAAAATGCACTACTTAATACAGGTGCGTCTGTAGCGGTTTTAGAGGTGACGTAGGTACTTAGAGCGGTTGCCCGGTTTCGTTTTATTTTAAGCTTAAAATTAATTAAAAAAAAGCCAAGTGCGAGTTATACTCCGTATAGTTTTTAGGGTTCTGTACCCAAAGGGTAAAAACGGGACCTTATTACTGAGACTGCGCTGTCCGTCCGTCCGTCCGTCTGTCCGTCTGTCACCAGGCTGTATCTCATGAACCGTGATAGCTAGACAGTTAAAAATTTCACAGATGATGTATTTCGGTTGCCGCTTTAACAATAAATACTAAAAAAAATAGAGTAAAATAAACATTTAAGGGAGCTCCCATACAACAAACGTGATTTTTTTGCTCGTTTTTGCTCGATATTGTTAACGGCAACAGGTAGACGCCTGAAATATTCACACAATATTTAGCTATATATTCACTTTAAAAATAAATAATTAAATTCAAATAAAACATACTTATATTTAAGGGGGGCTCCCCTCCCATACAACAAACGTGATTTTTTTGCCGCTTTTATAGATAATGGTACGGAAGCCTTCGTGTGCGAGTCCGACTCGCACTTGGCCGGTTTTTTTAGTAGGTATGTCAATATACATATACTCAGTCCCCACTTGTCCAAGTGACATCTTCATCCTGTTTCATAGAAAAATGCTTAGGTTGTCCATGGGACAAAATTTGTGTACCCATAGCAACGGGTGGCAAAAAAAGTTGATTCATTTCATAAAACGAGGAAGCTAAACCCAGTGAGTGAGTAACACTTTCCTCTGACCGTATAAGGCCCCTCACCGCACTGAGTCAACAGAGGCGACCTTAAACTATGCTCTTATGGCTACGACCTTAGTTATTTGACAGGTCGATTAAAAAACAGGATTTTCATTAACACTATCACTTTTCACTTTATCCCAGCTGTACAGTCAACGTCGTAAATAAGTTATCACCTTTGTATCTTGCCACTTTCAGTCTTTCAGTGGCTTTTCAAACATGACGATAAAATGACAAGGTACAAAAGTGATCGATCACTTATTTAAGTTATTTATGACGCTTACCCTATGTCCCACTGTAAGATGGCCTCCTCTTAGAATGATAAGGCTCAGGCCGTATTTCCCACGCGAACCCAGTGAGGATTGCGAACTTCACACACTCCATTAGATTCATTCGCAGGCCACACTTTGGGTCACCAACTTATATACCTATGTGTTAAAAATTTCAACAGAATCGATTCTGTAGTTTCTTAGCAAATCGGCTGTCACATACGGACAGACAGACGCACCAGTACTCCTGCAAGGGTTCTGTTTTTCCTTTTCAGCTACGGAACGGAACACTAACAATAACGAAAAAAATATTATCCAACATTCTCCTAAAGTTGTATTAATGTATCATACACCTTAGTTGTAAATTAGGTGCTATTGATGTCTTTACCAAGTGGGCGGCGGAACGAACGGTGACGAACGTTGCTTTATTAAGATTCCGACTGCTAATAGGTTATGGACCAAATATGGACCGGGTATTTTTGTATGACTAGCTGATGCCCGCGGTTTTTTTTACGTGGAGGAATAAAAAGCGGCAAAATAAATAAAATCTTAATATATAAAAATCTCGTGTCACGGTGGTTGTTATCGAACTCCTCCGCAATCCGCAAGGGCTTGACTGATCTTTATGAAACTTTTTTCTCTACATTCGGTAGGTCTGAGAATAGGTCGTAGGTTATTTTTTATACCCCTTTTATTCGCGGACGGAGTCGCGGGCAACAGCTAGTGATAAATAAATATCACTGGACAATTCACACCAATTGACCTAGTCCCAAAGTAAGCAAAGCTTGTGTTATGGGTACTAGGCAACGGATAAACATACTTATATAGATAAATATATACCTACTTAAATACATATTAAACACCCAAGACTCCAGAACAAACATTCGTATTAAATTTATCATAAAAATATCTGCCCCGACGCGGAAATCGAACCTGGGACCTCAAGCTTCGTAGTCTGGTTCTTTAACCACTAGGCCATCTGGGCCCAATTGCATAACAAAATACAAGCAAATAGTATTAGTGAATTTCAATACAAAATAGTTAATACTATTAGCTTGTAATTTGTTATGCAATTGCGCCCTGGTCGTCAAAATGTTAGACTCGCGCTGAAGGCACCGTACCAGATTAAAAGCCGGCACACATATATTCCAATATTATAAATGCAAAAATAACCCTGTCTGTCTGTCGCCACTTCTCGCTCTAACAACTGAATCCATTGTCATAATTTTTGGTACGGAATAGTTTGAGACTGTTCTATTTGGGAATGCGACGAGTGAAACAACCGCTGCTTGAATACGCACTGATGACGTTTATTCCAAATGACAGCTACTTATACATGACATTTCTCCCCGTTTTATCGGTAAGTCACTTAAACAGTAATGTCATAAAATTTCGTATAATTTACTTTGGGAACTGGACACAACAGTATTCCCGACATCCCACCCCTATAGGAATCTCGCTAGGAACTCCTTGCTGTGTTTGCTCATCATTGACAGCATTATCTTGAGTTGGTAAGTCCACCACGGTCAGGGGACCAGCAGCTGGGGCGTGCTGGTTCACTTCGTCCTTTTCCTCCCCCTCTGCCCCTGGACAGCTTAGGAGGGACATCGTAAAATTGCATAGTTCCCGCGGGTGAATAAACGAATCCTTCGCAGACGGAGATGCATGCACCATTTAGGGCCTCTATAGATGGACTGCTTGGAGCAGTCGAGACCAACGGCACGAGAGCAGTCGTGCTCCGGTTGGAGTTGACTTCAAGCTGAATGCTATTCAATTTTTGACGTGACATCGTCTAATAAATCGATGAACACCGGCTGCACGCACGAAAAAGGATGACGCAATGCAACGTGCATGTACCTACGTACATGCCCCGTACAGAGCAGTGAAGGCCAGGATGTACAATCTTAGTACTAGCGCTCGGGTAATTTTTCATGGGGGGGTGGGTTGTCACGTTAAACTATCGTCCGTAAACCGACTTAAACTGCTGGTCACCCGACAGCAACCGCTTGAAGCTGTTGGCTTGGCACTGACTGCTTTAAGCAGTCCGTCTCCATAGACGGACGGACGGCTCCATAGCCGCTTACTCATGGTAGATACGCGTATATATATAAACTATCCCCGACGATATATTAGATTTATTTTCGTATCGCGTATCGTGTATCAGTAATAAATAATGTATTTGACAAAATATTCTACACAAAACTACCGTGAGACTCACTCATAGTGAAAATAAACGTAAGTAATGTAACACAAGTTGCGTCGAGTAGCCTCAAGTTTGGCAGCTGCCGTGATGCGCGACTCCGGGAAGAAGGGCTACGGATTAGCCTGTAGCATGACGAGTTAAACTCGTTTTAATACGTGAGTGATCCGTTTATTTTCACAATTCTACAAAAAATGAAAATCTATAGTTGTAAGAGATAAATATTATGAATGGTGTATTTGCCAGTCGTTGGCGAAACGAAATTCGCTAAATGACTAGCGATAAAACGATAAGACACCTTGCAGGTCACATGTTCACATTGCACTAACTAGATGCAATTCTGTTTCCTCTTTTGTTGCATATTGTTGCATGTATGGGTATGATGACGCTCTATGTAAACTCAACGAGCGTTTAATTTAAATCGCTTACCACGACAAATAAATCTTTGTTTAATGTTTAGACGTTTTCCTTGACGACATCTTTATGCAGTTGTTATTCTTCCACTTAAAACGCCGTAATTTAAACACAAATAGTCAATACTTGAAAGGAGGAATGGCTTGACTTGGCCAATTGTATTATTTTGGCGTGAACTACACTATTTTATATCTTTGACGCGGAAAAGTTCAGAGCGCACTCAGACAGAGAGCGGTCTGGAGTTCCGAGTTCGGCGTTCAGAGTTCTGTGTTTTGACCGCTCGAGAGTTCCAGTCGCCTGCTGTGTGCGTTATCGTAAGGGACTCAGTACATTCGAAAGAACGCAGAATTCTGAAAGCGGAAGTCGGAACTGTACCTCTACCATGAGTTTACACTAGTTTACGTGACCGTACTCGCTAGCGACGGCGTAAATTATTTGTATGGAGAATTGTACAGCGCCTCTAGCGGTCACTTACGGAACTACAATTCTCCATACAAATCATTTACGCCGTCGCTAGCGAGTACGGTCACTGTGAACTAGTGTAACTCATGGTAGAGGTACTGAGTGGGCTCTCTGTCTGAGTGCGCTCTTAGAGTTTGTTTGAGCGAAGTGACAGCGCCTCTACTCGCGTATCGACAACAAACTGTTCTCATAGAGGTAGTCCACTATCTAACTTCAGAAATGTACGCACTGGGTCTGCGTGGGAACTAGGGTGCAAACCCTCTCATTAGACGGCCGGATAGCCTAGTTGTTAGAGAACCTGACTACGAAGCTTGAGGTCCTGGGTTCGATTCCCGGTCGGGGCAGATAAAATAAAATAAAATAAAATAAATAAAAATAAGATAAAATACGAAATACGAATGTTTGTGCTCGAGTCTTGGATGTTTAATATGTGTTTAAGTATGTAAGTATTTATCTATATAAGTATGTGTATCCGTTGTCTAGTACCCATAGTACAAGCTTTGCTTAGTTTGGGACTAGGTCAATTGGTGTGAATCGTCCCGTGATATTTATTTATTTATTTATTATTCTGAGAGTAAGGCATGTGTCTTACAGTGAGAGGTTTAGACCGGGATGATGCGTCGGCGCCGCTTCTTTAAGCGTGCAAGAGCCACTGCCACTACCACTTCACATATGCCTAAATATTAAGTTGTGGTTTTATTTCAGGAAAATAAATACAACAATGTTACGCAATATTTGAATGATTCACAGACTGCCTCGCCTCAGTTAGGCCCCTCGGTTTCGTACCGTACAACAAGACAGGGAAAACTGCCGCATCACCTTCCATTTAATCAATTATTTCTGTTACGTTACATTTTTTTTGTCTATGAAGTCAGCATCTAAAATGGGATTACTAAACTAATCTACTTGGACATGTTATATTTCATCGTATCAGTTGCTAGTTAATAGTTACTTACGTTTAGTCGAGGCCGTTGATTATTTCCACCGTCTATTGCCAAGATTAATAGAATTTATCTAGTTTTGGATTAATACTTGTTTTTAACGGGATTAAGATAAGTCTATGATTACAAAGCTATTTTCCTCGGTAAACAGGGCAACTGCGTAGAAGCCGCTTTAATAGAAATAATTGTTTTTGATTGTGTTCCAAATCATTACCTTTATTGTGAGTACAGTAAAGATTGGAATTCCCTGGCTGTGTCTGTGTCCTGGGGGGCTGCATCCCTTTCACTCTTCAGCTTAATACCATTAGCGTCAACGAAACGGCACGATACAAAGTTCGACAAAAAACTACCCGAATGATTCGTCGACCAAATGCTCTCGTTTGCGGAGCGGAAAGATGAATCGCGACCATTTAATTTACTGCCATCTTCAGAAACCAATAACCATAATACATATGTACTTCTGTAAACTGAAAGCTACAAAGTAACAGCCATTCAAACAATCATCAACTATGCAGTGAACGAGCGTTATTCCCATACAATTGCCACTGCTCTACCGGTGCGGCGAGTTTGTTCTCTGCTCATTGCGTAGTGCCCAGCGTTGCACACTTATAACGCCATTTATTTCCATAGCCAACAACGGCCTCAGATGTCGTTATGAGGAAATGCAACTGTCAAAAATGTGTCAAACGTGGAAAGGCCACCACAAACCTGGAGCGTGCCCAGCGCGCTCTATCAAATCAAATATACGGTGACGCACACCGGTAGCGCGGCACATCGTATTTGATTCAGTGTTATTGACCGTGACGGGCACGTTCCGTTGGGGCCCAGTTCCGTGGCCTTTAGAGCAATTTAAGTCTTTCAACTGTCTGGCTTTCGTGGAGGTAGATGCGTTTCTTGGTTCTCTCAGTTTTTTAACTGATAGAACCGAGAAACTTTAAATTGATGAGATATTTATGCAAGGATTTTATCGTAACAGCTCCGGGACCCCATCCTGTGCGTGTCCGACACGCTCTTGGCCGGTTTTTTTGTGGTCCCTTTGTTATGTAATAGAATCATATTTAATCATAATAAATATGACATAATCTTATAGTCTAGTATATTGTACAGATTTAGTTCATCCACGGCCCACTAGTTGGCGCTTCTTACCATAAATGCAAGTTTGACCATAGAGTTGCCACTCTTTCTATATAGTAATAAATAATACTCTTTGGTATTGCCGACGCTAACAGCACTGCGGCTATTTGTCAATGCGCGCAATGTATTAGAGGCTTTTGCCGTCGTCGTTTACACGTCGTGGTGTGGCCTTATGGAGTAATAAACGCGCGTTGTAAATCATTTACGAGCGTGGAACACCCTGTTGACATTGAATCACAGTGACAGCGTCATTTTCCAAGTAACCTTAGTCATCATGCAAAAACATAATGAAGGGTTACGATTGGTTAGTCTTTCTTTTTCATTGTGGGTGCGAAGGAAGGAGTTTTAAATTTTAGTCATCCTGCCGTATAGTCTACAAGATATGCCGTGATAGCCTAGTGGTTTAACCAATGGCCTCTCAAGCAGAGGATCATGGGTTCGAGCCCGGGCTCGCACCTCTGAGTTTTTCGGAATTAATATGTGAAATTACATTTGAAATTTGCCATGAGCTTTACGGTGAATTAGAAAATCTGCACACACCTGCAAAGAAATTCAATCGTGTGTGTGAAATTTCCAAGTTGGGCCTGCGTGGAAACTACGGCACAAGCCCTCTCATTCTGAGAGGAGGCCCGTGCCCTGCAGTTTGACGTTTATAGGCTGGGGGTGAAAGAGTACGCACAGCCTGAACAATTAGAGCTAGAGATTGGCAATTTGGCTGACATTTCTCTATGCCAACGGAGTAGAGAGCTAGCCAATGTTTTTATTCTAAGAGTAAAAGCCGCTGAATAAAGCTAGTTTATTTGTATTAGCATCTAAACTAGTCCATAGGCCATATCGTACGTATTGTCTAATGCGAGAACGCTCGTAATCGCGTTCGCCATTTCTTTCTACCGTCATCTTATTATACTGTGTGACAGAAATTGATGAAAAATATTGTGAATCAGATTGCGTTAGACAATAAGACTTTAGATTACGATCACCGTGCAATGTAAATTATCTTTCGTTACTATCGAGATTTAGGTATTCTATAAAAGTATGCGTCATAATTCCAAGTAAGGATAAACATTAAAAATCCTCGTCATAGCATTTGGCGCCGTCTTTAATCCGACTACTAGCGTATGTCTTATGGTTAAACTAGATGGTTGTAGGGTCCAGCCCTCATGTTGGTTGAGTTTAAATAAAATAGTGAACTATTTATATTAAAAAACATGGATAAATAGTAGACTTTGCTGCGAGCGAGGCGTGGTGGCGAGATTGCGTAGCCGGGGCCATACCTACTCTGAGAGCAAGTGACGGATCTTTCAGTTGTATTCGAGATGATTTATTATTTATTGGTTATACAAAAATATTGTAAAAAGCAATGAAGCGGACACGCTGCGGGCGCGGGCCGAGCAAAGATATATTATTTCTGTATATTTTCCTTCCTCTTCTCTATATAACTGTCAATATATCTTTTAAGCACTATGCACCTAGATAAGAACACTGTAATTCGTTTTTGTTTGGAATACCAACTCTTTAGGGCGCCCAGGATACAGGTAGCTGGTTTGGGACCCGCTGACACTGTATTTATGTTACTGTTTCTGCATCAATTAAAAACTTTCATTTAATTTCAAAGAAGGGAAGGGGCGCGGACGTCGCGTGCCAGTGTTGCCAACGGTAACCGGTGGCCATAGGGATGATGCGTAGAGATGAATGTAGTGAGTGTGTGCATAGCTGTATGTAATACGTACGTCGGTGATAGGGTCCCCGCAGCCGTGGCACCGCGGGCTGTGGTGCTCAGTGAAGCAGGGGACGCAGTGGACGGCACCGTCGTGCTGGTGGAACTTGGCGCCGTCGATGGGCTTGCGGCAAGTGTGGCACTGGAAGTGCTCCGGGTGCCATTTCTTGTTCAACGCTGTTACGATCTGTAGGAGAAATGGACAGGAGTTAGCAGATTATCACAGGCGTACCTATTACCTGTTAATGAGGGGTTGACAATAATCTGAGTCGCTCCTCTGATTTGGCATTAATGTGTGAAAAGTACCTTGAGTGCTACAGTTATAATTTACGCTAATTCTTAATTTAACCTCAATTTATTAGACTATTGTAGAATCGTCTTTGTAGCGCACGGCACGTGTGATTCACGTAAAAATAAAGAATGACATCGAAACTGTTTTAGCAATTTCAGGTCGTGGCGGTCAAGGCGGTTTAATTTTAACTTCTAACTCACAGTCATTAGTTGTTTGGAAGTCAAGGAGAAGTGTTGGATAATTTAAAACATTGTTACGCGGACGACAGATGAACTAATTAGCACTAAAGGAAATTCTTCAAACTCGCGTACTTACTGATTTTCTCATTAATAATATATTTTAGGGGAGTTTAATTGAAAGGTAATTTAAAAAATATTGTACTTAGTACTAGCTTTATCCCCCAGCTTTATTCCTATCTATTAAAAAAGGTTTCGGTAACATTTTCAAAGCATACCTACGTTCACTCGGACAGAGCCATTTATAATTTATAGACGAAGTTAACATATATTATTTATTTTTATTAGCAATACGGCTGCTCACCGAATCTAAGATTATTTCAAAGTGAAAAAGTTTTTCGGGTGCGCCGGCGGGATTCGAACCCAAGTTAACACATCTTGAAATCAAGGTACGGTCTGCCAAGAAAATGGTCTACCAGTTTTTACAAAAGTTTCTGTGAGATCTATATATGCTAGGGTTGACTTTTCTAACTAAGTGAAGTCATTAGTCACTGTCATCATAATAGGCTACTTTCCTAACTAGTCAGTCTTTTAGATTATCAAAAAATATTGGACACGTATTTTTCATTTTGTCAATTAAACAAAAAATTACGAAGATATGGCGCGTTGAAGTTTCGCGTGACGTCACTTGTTCCTACACTTTGTATGAGCGTTTTAGGAACAAGTGACGTCACGCCTCGTCACGCGGAAGTTCAACGCGCCATATCTTCGTCATTTTTTGTTTAATTGTCAAAAGAAAAATTACGTGTCTAATATTTTTTGATAATGTAAAATACGGACGAATAAGAATTATTATTTTTTTACCTAGGAAACATCCCTATTATAGCAAGGGAAAATCGACCTCGTTGTAACATGGCGTGCAAATTAAGTTCAACCGCGGGGTGGTAGACCATACCTATTTTTGGCCGACTGTACTTCAACGTTCTTGGACAGTGCCCCTTATTCTTGTTTAAAGTAAAAAATATTATCCAACGAGAACTCTTTACCGGTATTAAACATCTTATGTCTCAATCGAGATCTTTGTCCATCTGTTCGCCAAGTTTAATTTAAATCCGTTTAGCCGTTATTGCGTGATTGACTAACAAACATTCAGATATCCAAACATCTTCATAAACTTTTTTTTATATTAGTTCTCGTAGGATTATTCGAAAAAGAACCCTCAATGCATCGCAAATTCAACATGTATATTTTACCAATTTTTTTCACAGTCATAAATCGCGCTCCTGATTACGATTGTAGTACAATTAGCATGACGAGGTAAAAGTTCCAAATCTGTCCGCAAGCGAGAGATAATTTTGCGTTACAGGCTATTTGGACATCGCTGAAAATAAACGTGAAAACACTTTGTTCTCGTCGTATTTTTGGCATGTTTTGTTTTAATTAATAGTGCCAGTTTTAGGAGGAAAAATGTTCGGACGATCTATTTTAATAAAGAATGTGCGAACATTGAGAAGTTACCATTTATTATTTTCCTTGTGCATAAATGAACTGCAATGACCTTTTCAACAATTACCGTCATTCCGGCCTATATACGTCCCACTGCAGGGCACAGGCCCCCTCTCAGGGCCAAGTGCGGATTGGGAACTTCACACATTATTGAATTTCTACTCAGGTGTGTGCAGGTCTCTGAGTGCGTATGTGCTGGTGTGCGTGTGTGTCACTTAATCTGATAGCTTTCGGAGTGCTCTGTTTTTCCTCGTAATTTTGACGGTCAATTCAAGTGCACCCAGTAGGTGTATCGCACAAATAGGTAAAAGGATTAATAATGAATTCATCACATTTATTGACGTCATGTTCATAATAAATTGCACCCGACACTAAACCATACATAAAACAATATTACCTTATCGACATAATTCATTCAAAGGTAGGTACAATCGCCAACATCGATATCTATACCTCACTCGTACAGAACGACGCGAGAATCGCCAGTCATTGTTATGAAAACGTACACTTTAATCGTTGGCCCCCTGTACCGCCGTATCAGTTCATAAAAGATATGGAGATTACGTTTATCTTTTTGAACTTGATTATTCGTATTTTTGTGTATGATTATTGTCACGTAAACGGAGTAAGGTTCTTTGACCCGGTTTAAGTCGGTTCGAATTTAAACAAAATCAAATTAAATCGTATAAGAGAGCTCTCGGAGATGTTTGGTTCGAATGCCAAATCCGCCTTGTCAGCCGGTATGTATGGCTTTGGCAATGCGTTCAGTTCGTTTGCGGTGTTGGGGTAGGAAAACAAGATCAGTGAAAATTTTCTCAATGCATTTGAGTTCCGAAGCTCCGAGCTCGTCACATGGATCATCCAAAATATTGATTTGTGAAGTACACGTCTGTCGTACCCCTCAAGAAATAGCAGAAAAATGTAGTAGATAATATGAAATTTATACACATTAAACTAGTTTTCTTGCTACTCACTCTGCCACTGATGACAGCATTGCAGCTGCTGCAAACTGCGGGCTCGTCTTTGCTCGACTGAAAAAAAAAAAAAATAATCGGTACCTCTTCTAAATTTCATGCTAGTAATGGATCCTCTAGCCAGAGGCAGTATTGCTAACGCATTCACTTTTTTTTTCTGTCTAACGGTATAAGATGGTGACAGGAAGATATTGTGAAAGCGATGTCGTTGCGCCATTGTCTTTCCCATTACAGTATCATCATCATCACCAACTTAGATCAACTCTACCGGCAGTAAAATCTACGTTTGTATAGCTTTTTAAAAGAGATCTACTAGGGGCGTTCAATAAAAAGTGAGAATGAGTATGTTATAAACAACTTTTACTAAATGTCATTTTATTTTTCGACATAGTCACCTTTTAGCATAATACACTTAGTATATCTTTTTTCTAAACTTAAAATTCCATTTTTAAAAAAGGTCTCATCTTGAAAACTTAAAAAATCTTGTACTGCAGCGACTACCGCGTCGTCGTCGTCAAATTTCTGGCCTCTCAGGTATTGTTTCAATCTCGGAAATAGGTAGAAATCACTGGGAGCGAGATCTGGTGAATACGGAGGATGCTTAAGGATATCGAACCCAGCATCACGAATTGCAGCCATTGCAACGGCGGACTTGTGTGCCGGGGCATTGTCCTGGTGGAACAGCACAACTTTCGAGAGTTTACCTCGCCGTTTTTCGCGGATCTCATTGCGCAATTTTGCTATTTGTTTGGCGTATAAAGTGCCCGTAATAGTGGCTCCATGCTCGAGATACTCAATCATTAATACCCCTTTACCATCCCAAAAAACAGAGCCCATGACCTTACCGGCAGATGGGCTCACCTTGAATTTCTTCGGAGTTGGAGATGATGGCCTTTTCCATGTCATAGACTGCAGTTTCGTTTCAGGGTCGTAATGATGGAGCCATGTTTCGTCCATTGTTATAAATTGCGCCAAAAAAAGTTCCCGGTCTTGCTGCATCAGGTTCAAAGCTTCTTGACAAATCTCTAGTCTAGTTTGTTTTTGCGTGTAAGTAAGCATTCTTGGTACCCAACGCGCAGATACCTTTTTCATACCCAAGCGTTCATGTAAATTATTATGCACGCTCCCCGTTGAAATCTATACATTTTCAGCAATAAAACGAACTGTGACACGACGATCCGCCAAAACTGAGTTTTCGACTTTTTTCACAATTTCTTCAGTTACTGCTGTAGTAGGGCGCCCGGAGCGGGGGTCGTCCATTGTCGATGTTCTTCCACGTCTAAATTCGGCGCACCAACGTGCGACTGTCGAATACGGAGGAGCATTAGACCCTAAAGTGTCCCGCAAATCCAAATTGACTTGGTCCGTAGAAAAATTTTTCAAATACAAGTATTTGATAACGGCGCGCAGTTCAATTTTCTCCATTTTCGCTAACGTACTCAATAGCATTGCAAAGAAATTACCGTATATTTTTTTAAACAAAAGACAGTTAGTTTTTTTTTCATAGCAATCAGCTAGATAGATTAGCTTTACCGGCCAGTATTTAATTTCGTAATATTAAAAGAGTTTGCATCTCATTCTCACTTTATATTGAACGCCCCTCGTACATCTATATCTCTATTTGAATTATTTCCTGACTTCTACCTATCAGTCAAACGAATCATCGTAAACATTTTTTCTATTGAATCAATGGTTTTTTTTTTAATCCTACCCCCAACGAGTCGTCGTGGCCTGTACTAATCTAGGTTACATTCATACCAGTTCTCGCTTGTTCTACTTCTCGTACTTTTATTCCGCATACAATATCTTTCTTTCATCCATCATATCTTTTATATTCTTGTGGGATCCCTCCCACCTACGACTATACTACTTAGTTAATTAATTAATGCATAAAGGACTTCCAATGAGTGTACACAGGGCTTCTAGATTTATTTATTTGTAGCTAAGGATTGTTGGCTGAGGTTTATTTATTTAATTTCCTAACAATACAATAATATTACATGAATCAATGGTTGGGTCTCACAAAATTATTTCACATTTCCGGACTCTGATATTAACTCAAAAAAATATGAACAAGTATGGTTGCATATTCCCGGCTGAAGAATATTGGCTAGGCAATAACGTAAATCATGAAGTTAGTGATGACGTCATAACCAAAAAATCAACATAAAATTCCGATACAATGAAAGGCAGGACTAATCTAATCGGCGACCTTGGTGCACGGTGCAGAACGCATACGAATGACATGTCCGATAAGCATCAATTTTGTATGACATGACATTACCGCATGCAAATGCTTTCCGGCAGGAAGATGTGAGATGTGTTATGTAAGGACCGTAGTAGCTCTTTCGGGTGTTGTATGTATGTAAACACTTCATTGTCCAAAACCAAAGGAACTAACACAGTTGACGAACATAGACACGTCGATAACTGATTTTTCTCAAACATGCTATGAAATATTGACGTTATGTTCCTTAAAATACGCCACGAACTGTCACGTTGCAGGTGCGGCTAGACGAGAGGTCAATAATGGAATTTCATACAACATTGCTGGCCAAGGCCAGCAAAGTGATCGTCTATTGTTTTATGTGACACAGCACCATGACGTTTAATAGGTCGACGTGGTCGACGTGGATGGATGGATGGACGGACGGATGGACGGACGGACGGACGGACGGACGGACGGAGGGATGGATGGATGTTGATGGATGGATGGATGGATGGATGTTGATGGATGTTGATGGGTGTTGATGGATGTTGATGGATGTTGATGGATGTTGGTTGATGGATGTTGATGGATGTTGGTTGATGGATGTTGATGGATGTTGATGGATGTTGGTTGATGGATGTTGATGGATGTTGATTGATGGATGTTGGTTAATGGATGTTGATGGATGTTGATGGATGTTGATGGATGTTGATGGATGTTGATGGATGTTGATGGATGTTGATGGTTGTTGATGGATGTTGATGGATGGATGGATGGATGGATGTTGATGGATGTTCTTGTTCATGGATGTTGACGGATGTTGATGGATGTTGATGGATGTTGATGGATGTTGATGATGTTGTTGGTGATGGTGATGGTGATGGTGATGGTGATGGTGATGATGATGGCGGTGATGATGGTGGTGATGATGATGATGCATGTTTGAGAAAAACTCTATACAAGCCTTGGCCACGAACAGGGATTGCCGGCCTCGTATCTCTAGATGGCCTCGTTAACACTCGGCCATCTATAACTACTCGGCCGGCAATCCCCTATTTCGCGGCCGCTGCAGTAATGTACTAATACTTTGATGCTATCTATTTCAGGCTTCTATTCTGACGATATTTAGATTATATCTATCGATGTTTAGATTCAAAATTTTACTGTCAAGCCAACTCGACTCACTGTGTCAGTGAACCGTTTCACAAA
Source organism: Archips crataeganus (assembly GCA_947859365.1). NCBI lineage: Eukaryota > Metazoa > Arthropoda > Insecta > Lepidoptera > Tortricidae > Archips > Archips crataeganus. Next base: position 19,412,640 of record OX402057.1, on the reverse strand, counting down.
AGAAGTTATAGTGGCATCGTATTTCTTCACGGGGGATCTTTTTATGATTCAAATCAAATGGTTAGGTAGTACTTCTGGGACACAAGCAGGCAATGATACTTGAACAATCTCACCTCTCGTTCCTACATACCCCGTACTACCGTTCTTACCTATTATTTTAGGATTGATATTTGGGAGTTAGGTTTAAGTGCTTTCGTTTCAACCCTAGTTTTAATGGTAAATAATTAATTATGTTCTTGACCCAGCTATGAAAGGCTACAAGGAAGCATGCAATAATGCAGGCCATACCCCATTTGGATCAAAGAGAGCGCAGTCACGAAAGTGTGCCAGCATGGTTATGAGACAATGGGTGCAAGGCATGCTTTGAATGTTAAGGTGGTTCAATTATATATTGGTACCTAGGTTTAGTTTTGTTCTGTTTTTGAGTTGACCTAGTGCTTAATTTTTTGGGGTTACCTATATATAGACAGAAGAGTTTGGCTTTGGACTCATTCTCAAGCAATTTATTTTAATTAAAGGATTTGGTTTTAACATGGTTTCGTGATAAAGGATTTGATCTTATGAGTATACCCTCCTGAGGCCCGATGTCCTATTATTAGGACTTATTCTAATGTGACATTGAACTCAACTCATTAGTAAAAAAGTTTAAATTTCATTGAACAAAATTTGACGTGGGCGGCAGGAGGTTACTTATAATCAAGAAAAAAGGTGTCATCCTTCCAATTCGGATTCTAACAGGAATTTTATTTGCTTACACTCATGTTTTGCGTTTATACTATTAATGTTTACTACTAATGTGTATTCAAATCGACAAAATTAAACTATTCGTTATCAAATGATCATCATCGTCCAGTTCATAGTGTCTATCATCAGAGACTGTTTCTACTAGTAGTACTAGTCATAACTATAGGTAGGTACTTCAGTTTTTAGGATTATAAAAAAAAGAGAAAACAATCTTGACGAGTCTTTTAATCAACCGACGAAAACAAAAGGAGGAGGTTCTCAATTCGACGTGTATATATTTTTTTTTTTTTTGTATGATCACGCATAACTTTTTACAGAGTAGTCCGATTTTGATGGTTCTTTTTTTATTGGAAAGCGTATACCCGGAGGGTGGTCCCATTTAAATTTGGAAACAATATTCCTACCCTGAGGGTAGAAAAACAGGGGATGATTGATTGTTCAGTTACTGATTGTACTGTATGACCACGCATAACTTATTACAGAGTAGTAGGATTTTGATGATTATTTTTTTATTGGAAAGCGTATACCCCAAGGGTGGTCCCATGTAAATTTGGAAATAATGGATGGTAAATAGGGGATGATTGACTAACTTTTTACAGAGTAGTCTGATTTTCATAATTCTTTTTTATTGGATAGATAGGGTATACCTTGAAGTTGGTATTATAAATTTGGAAAAAAAATTACCCCAAGGATTGAAAAAAAGTATAAAATAAAAACTTTTTAACAAAAAATTAAACCGCCGAAAAAACTGAAAAGCAAAAAATAATACCTTTTTTGTTTGACCTTAATCTAGGTACCAGTTTGTAGTCGGTGCCTCAGCACGGGCCAGGAGGAGTGATAGAAGCCAATCAGGTAGAAGATTATAGGTCCACTCCTCCTGGCTAAGTGCTGAGGCACCGACTTCAAACTGGTACCTAGATTAAGGTCAAACAAAAAAGGTATTATTTTTTGCTTTTCAGTTTTTTCGGCGGTTTAATTTTTTGTTAAAAAGTTTTTGGAAAAGTGCTTTTCAAAATATAATAACTATTACTTCTGAAACCAAAAGAATGTAAATGACCCTTGCTAATTACATACTAGCTTTTGCCCGCGGCTTCGCTCGCGTGTACCATGAGTATTCCAAAGAACCAAGATATCAAGCAAGCAAGCATACAGGCAAGCAAGCAAGCATGCAAGCATGCAAGCAATATGCAAGCAGGCATGCATGCACGCAAGCATGCAAGCGTGCAAGAACGCGTGCAAGTAAGCGTGCAAGTAAACGTGCAAGCAAGCGTGCAAGCAAGCACGACTAAACTTCAGGTAGATACGATCCTTTACAGTATTTCTTTGTATACAATGTTTTTCACTAATTCGGAAGCGAGCACTAAAAATCTGTATAACCAGAAAGAATACAACTAAAGGTCTATACATGCATATGATATTTAAAGAAACTTCCTATAACTACTAACCGTTAAGGAGTTTAACCTTCCATCATCAGCTCACCTGGATAACATGCAAAAATACAACTATCGGTCTATACGTACCTATAATATATTTATTGAATCAGGCGTTACTTTGCGGAGGTCCATATTAATGAACTAAAACAATTACTTTGCTCACCCGCGACCTTACAATAGTTACGTTTATGCAAGAAATGTGCGTTCATGCAGTTCCTCCACCTCCACACTGTACGAACACACACAAATCACATAAACCCAACCATCACCACCACCAAGCTACACTGATGCGTTTCGAACTCAACCAGAGCTCATCTTCAGAGTTACCACAACCGTATGCTATGCTACCAAATGTTAAACTAACAAACCAAAACAAATGTTTTAACTTGTCACTGTAACTTCTCAAGTACCCACTTTATTTTTCTTATTCTCAAACTACCCCACAAAAATTAACTTTTATTGACATATTTAAAACTACCTTGAATTTTTTTTGTTTATTTATTTATAAGAATAATAATGCTGGAATGCATGGAAATAATTAGGTACAACACTATGGGGTCTATTATTAATGAACAGGTAAATTTAGTATCTTCTCCTTTACTGCGGCTTGGGTCGAATTTGAACAGTTAGTATTAATTAAATATGCCTTATAAATAAATAAACAAAAAAAAATTCAAGGTAGTTTTAAATATGTCAATAAAAGTTAATTTTTGTGGGGTAGTTTGAGAATAAGAAAAATAAAGTGGGTACTTGAGAAGTTACAGTGACAAGTTAAAACATTTGTTTTGGTTTGTTAGTTTAACATTTGGTAGCATAGCATACGGTTGTGGTAACTCTGAAGATGAGCTCTGGTTGAGTTCGAAACGCGTCAGTGTAGCTTGGTGGTGGTGATGGTTGGGTTTATGTGATTTGTGTGTGTTCGTACAGTGTGGAGGTGGAGGAACTGCATGAACGCACATTTCTTGCATAAACGTAACTATTGTAAGGTCGCGGGTGAGCAAAGTAATTGTTTTAGTTCGTACCTATAATATTTGAAAAAATATCCTCAACTCCTAACCGTTAAGGAGTTTTACCTTCCATCATCAGCTCATCAACATGAGATGATGTCTACCAGACGCAAACACTTAAATAGCTTGAGAAAATATATCAAAAACGTAATGCGTGCCTACAAAATTTGAAGGTTGCCCTCGATTTCCCTGAGATCCCGTCATCAGATCCTGATTTGTTGACAATGGGACCATCTCAGGAGTATATTATATTCTTTCGTATAAAAAAAGAATTTTTAAAATCGGTCCTCAATTGACATACATACAGTGAAATGCATAACCTCCTCCTTTTTTGAAGTCGGTTAAAGAGCCCTTTGTGGCCTATTTACAGTACAAACTTTTGAATTTTGAAATTTTACCTTTCTACAACCAGTAAAACGCAAAATCCCGTTTTTTCTCGTTCCCGTAAGAATTTCGGGAAATGCTTTATTAATGCTCCCCTACACTCCCCAAGGAACCCACTTGCCTAATCTCAGCTTTCTACGACCAGTAAAACGAAAAATCCCGTTTTTTCTCGTTCCCGTGTGAAGGAATTTCAGAAAGTTCTCTCTCAATGCTCCTCTGCACTCCTCAAGCAACCTACATACCGAATTTCAGCTTTCTACGACCAGTAAAACGAAAAATCCCGTTTTTTCCTTATCCCGTGGGAATTTCTGAAAATCCTTAAACTTTTTTTTTACTACTATAATTACCTACTTCGATGCCAAATTTGAAGAGTCTAGTAATTAGTTCATGGGATTCCGTTGAACTGAATATATAAATCCCGTTTTTTCTCGTTCCCGTCGGAATTTCGGAAAGTCCTCTCTCAATGCTCCTCTACACTCCCCGAACAACCTACATGCCGAATTTCAGCTTTCTAAGACCAGTAAAACGAAAAATCCCGTTTTTTCCCGTTCCCGTGGGAATTTTGTAAAGTCCTCTCTCAATGCTCCTCTACACTTCCCAAGCAATCTACATGCCGAATTTCAGCTTTCTACGACCATTAAAACGAAAAATCCCGTTTTTTCCTTATCCCGTGGGAGTTTCCGAAAATCCTTAAAACTGTTTTTTACTATTATAATTACCTACTTCTATGCCAAATTTGAAGAGTCTAGTAATTATACTAGGGGCGTTCAATAAAAAGTGAGAATGAGTATGTTATAAACAACTTTTACTAAATGTCATTTTATTTTTCGACATAGTCACCTTTTAGCATAATACACTTAGTATATCTTTTTTCTAAACTTAAAATTCCATTTTTAAAAAAGGTCTCATCTTGAGTACTCAAAAAATCTTGTACTGCAGCGACTACCGCGTTGTCGTCTTCAAATTTCTGGCCTCTCAGGTATTGTTTCAATCTCGGAAATAGGTAGAAATCACTGGGAGCGAGATCTGGTGAATACGGAGGATGCTTAAGGATATCGAACCCAGCATCACGAATTGCAGCCATCGCAACGGGGGACTTGTGTGCCGGGGCATTGTCCTGGTGGAACAGCACAACTTTCGAGAGTTTACCTCGCCGTTTTTCGCGGATCTCATTGCGCAATGTTGCTATTTGTTTGGCGTATAAAGTGCCCGTAATAGTGGCTCCATGCTCGAGATACTCAATCATTAATACCCCTTTACCATCCCAAAAAACAGAGCCCATGACCTTACCGGCAGATGGGCTCACCTTGAATTTCTTCGGAGTTGGAGATGATGGCCTTTTCCATGTCATAGACTGCAGTTTCGTTTCAGGGTCGTAATGATGGAGCCATGTTTCGTCCATTGTTATAAATCGCGCCAAAAAAAGTTCCCGGTCTTGCTGCATCAGGTTCAAAGCTTCTTGACAAATCTCTAGTCTAGTTTGTTTTTGCGTGTCAGTAAGCATTCTTGGTACCCAACGCGCAGATACCTTTTTCATACCCAAGCGTTCATGTAAAATATTCTGCACGCTCCCCGTTGAAATCTTTACATTTTCAGCAATAAAACGAACTGTGACACGACGATCCGCCAAAACTGAGTTTTCGACTTTTTTCACAATTTCTTCAGTTACTGCTGTAGTAGGGCGTCCGGAGCGGGGGTCGTCCTTTGTCGATGTTCTTCCACGTCTAAATTCGGCGCACCAACGTGTGACTGTCGAATACGGAGGAGCATTAGACCCTAAAGTGTCCCGCAAATCCAAATTGACTTGGTCCGTAGAAAAATTTTTCAAATACAAGTATTTGATAACGGCGCGCAGTTCAATTTTCTCCATTTTCGCTTACGTACTCAATAGCATTGCAAATAAATTACCGTATATATTTTTAAACAAAAGACAGTTAGTTTTTTTTTTTCATAGCAATCAGCTAGATAGATTAGCTTTACCGGCCAATATTTAATTTCGTAATATTAAAAGAGTTTGCATCTCATTCTCACTTTATATTGAACGCCCCTCGTAGTTCATAGGATTCCGTTGAACTGAATATATAAATCCCGTTTTTTCCTTATCCCGTGAGAATTTTGAAAAATCCTGAAATTAATGTTTTAACTAATGTAATTCCTACTTGTGTATCAAATTTGAAGAGTCTAGTTATTATAGTTACTGAGATAGGGTCACTCGGAATCCAATATATAAATCCCGTTCCCGTGGGAATTCCCAAAAATCCTTCCTTAGTGGATACCTACATTGTATAAGGTATCTATGTGCAAAATTTCAAGTTTCTAGGTCCAGTGGTTTGGGCTATACATTAAAAACGACACCCATATTGATATTTAGACATTTCAACCCCATCGCACCCCATCCAGGGAGATGGTATTTTACGTATGCCACATCGGATTTTAAAACCGTTGTTGTTTTCATAACCAGCGACCCGATAAACCATAGAAACAACACCCATGTTGATTTTCAGACTTTGTTACCCCTTTCCCCCCCTTTTAGGGGTTGAATTCTCAAAAAACCTGAAACACGTGTTTACTCATTTATCATTAGGAGTATTTCTGTGAAGTTTCGAATAAAATAGCCGAACTAATCTTGTTTCCCCATACAAACTTTGAACCCCCTTTTTACCCCCTTAGGGAGTGAATTTTGAAAAATCCTTTCTTAGTGCACCCCTAGAACTTATAAGGAACCTACATGCCAAATTTGGAATCTCTAGGCCCAGTGGTTTGGGCTGTGCGTTGATATGTCAGTCAGTCAGTCAGTCAGTTTCTTCTTTTATATTATTACATATTTTAGGAAAGTGTTTTTCAATAAGAAGACACGTCAAGATTCCTTACCTTCTTTCTAATGCTAAAAAAACGAAATAAAGGCGCAGACATCTAATTTACGCAACATACATTAACTTCCATAAAAAGAAGGCGGTGAACGTTGTAATCTAATACCTTTAAACGAGCAATTCTTGTATATTTATATATATATATATATATAATCAGGATCTCGGAAACGGCCCCAACGATTTCGATGAAATTTGGTATGTGGGGGTTTTCGGGGATGAAAAACTGATCTAGCTATGTTTCATTTTCAGAAAACCGCTTTTACTCGTGTTTTCCGGCTATTTTTGTTTGCATTAGAATACAAAGCTAAATTTCGCCGGCTTCGAGCAGATCATAATAGCACAGTAGAAATCGGGTGGTCGCGGATCCAGCCGACCTCGGTTCGATTCCACGTTTTTTTTTAAGGATTTTAGTTTTTTTTTTAAGTTTATTTTTCATGAGAAAACGAAGTTTCTTCTTTTGTGAGAAAAAGTTACTTTTTTGTGAGAAAAAGTATTATAGGGAACGTGCAGAACTATAGGCGGCAGCACTAATGCGACAAAAGAGACACTATGCGGACAGTAAAACAAACTTATCAAGTATTTCGTACTAAATAAAAGTAATAAAAAAATGAAGTTGAAAAAATAAGTACAAAAAAAGATACTTCATAGCTAACTTGTTTAAACTTATCAAGGTAAAGCATTCAAATTGATGGCACCCTTATGACACCAGTTGGCAGCACCGTCTATGTGCACGTTCCCTATTGGGAGCAAAGAACAAGAAAAACCGGTTGTCTGTAAAGTTGGTTTACGGACGATAGTTTAACGTGGCTCACCCCCCACCCCCTCCGGTTATTTTGTCAAATATCTTGAAAACGGTGCATCCTACGGCAAAATCAATGAAATTTTCATCCCCCCTTTGATTCCCCCACGCTCCCTCCCACGCATCCCCCCGCACCCCCTCCCCCTCTCACCCCCCAACCCACAGAAATAATAATAAATTATTTCTGTGCCCCAACCCCTCCGGTGTTTTTGTCAAATATCTTGAAAACTGTGCATCCTACGGCAAAATCAATGAAATTTTCATCCCCCCTTGAAACCCCCGAACCCCCTCCCCCGCAAATATATAATCAGGATCTCGGAAACGGCTCCAACGATTTCGATGAAATTTGGTATGTGGGGGTTTTCGGGGATGAAAAATTGATCTAGCTTGGTCTTATCTCTGGGAAAACGCTTGGTACCGAGTTTCTGCCCGAGCTAGGGTTGCCAACTATTTCTTATATATTCTTATGTATATAGTACACAGAGTCAAAATATAGTACAATACTATATATTATAGTACGGTTGGCAACCCTAGCCCGAGCAGAGCTCGGTCGCCCAGGTATCAATATATAATTGACAATCGCCTTTTATTGTCATTAAAATTAACATAGGTAATTTCTTGACTTATATGCATAATAAGACCCGATAAGCGCGATGTTTACATACTGATATCACTATGAGTAATTAATGGTTCATAAATTTAATGAAAAATGTATTTTTCTGTGTGTCGTCTTAGAAATGTTATATAAAGTTGTGAATTCTAGTGTGAGTGGTGATGTGGACAATGACTATTTAATTATTTCGTTGCCATCTGAGGTGTCTATAGTGCCAAATCTTGAATGAATCCGACCACAGTCAAAACTTACTGGTAAGATATAAAGCAAAAAAAAACAGCCTATCTGCAAAATAAACATTTATTTAGATTGTGATGTCGACTGTAAAACAAAATTTCCAAGATGCCTAATCATCACTTGATCGCCCTAGGGTTTTATTCCATTGCATCATCCTGCCACTGCCAACCACTGTCGAGTGAGCCGATCACAGTAAACAATGTCAATTGGTTGACCACTTAGAGACTGATATATGCATTGTTTGCGGGATAACTTCACTATATGTAAGTACTTAGTTACGTGATACTTTGTAGGTGGGTGTGGCGATGTGTATGCCGCACTCAAAGACCTCGATTAATTGAAATGATCGTTACATTAATTAACGACCTTTTGTGCGGCGGTTAATTGATAAAATGTACGAGGAAATGTGCTTATAGGTTGACACGATTTTCTACTATGAGTGTCCCTAAAATTAAATATGATATTCAAAAGCAAGCACCTAATTAAAAAATCGATCTAGTACGAGTCGCGCACGAGAGTTCCGTACAAATTTGTAGGTATCTCAAAGTATACGCTATTAACAGCCGAATTAATAAAAAAATCCAGTTTTAACAGGGCCCTGCTTCTTAGCAAAATATATACAATACACAGCATGGGGCGTTTTTATACGTGTGTTGACTGTAAAATTAGGTCAGATAGGGCTACTGCAACTGTGGGACAATTCAAACTTTCCTTGGTTATTTCGGTGTTATTAAGGATACTTTGAATTGCCTCGCAGTTACAGTAGCAATAGCCCTTCCCCTATTTTATATAAATGTACTCTGCGTTTTTCCTCTTGATAACGACCTGGCCACGACCATTGCGACAAGGCATCTGTTCATTGCACGTTTGAAACTTTCGACGCGCACTTAGTTCAGTGGAGTTGAACTTTCAAGAGCGGTGGAGCAGGCTATGCTCGGAGTTAACCTGCGCTATTGAGTCAGAAATGAGAACAAAATTACTGACTTATCTTGGGGACTCGCCAGACTTGAGTGGCAGTGGGCAGAGCATATTGGTCGCAGAACTGAGGGCTGATGGGGTGTAGTGATTGAAGACGTGGCGTAGGAAAGGCCCAACAAGATGGACCGGCGATCTGGTAAAGGTCGCAGGAACCACTTGGATTCTGGCAGCGCAGGACCGATCGTTGTGGAACTTTTTGGAGAGGCCTTTATCCACCAAATGGATGTCTTTAGGCTGATATGATGTATATATTTCATACTAAATACAAACTGAAATATGGATGCACAGAAAAAACCCCAGAAAAAACAACCAAAAATTAAAAAAAAATGAATGAAAAAAAATACAAAAAGATACTTCATGCCAAACTTGTTAAAGTTGGCTTAGTAGCGACATCTCTTGTCCGGGTGAGCGGTTAGTTCCGAAGGAGTGTTGACGTCTCTCTATGAGAGTAGGTATAACATAGATGGAGCTGTGTCACTGCATAAGGTTTTTATTTCGCTTTATTTAAGCTGAGATGTGCAATGTATAGGAAAAAATTGTGTCTAAACTCCTGACCAGTGGTGGTGTAGCGGAATAGCACGCGGCACGGAATGCTGACGATCTGGGTTCGATTCTCAGCGCTGGTTTTTTCTGGGGTTTTTTCTGTGCAACTATGTTTCAGTTTGTATTTAGTATGAAATATATGGATTTCACGGGACGTCTGTAAAAGTAAAAAAAAAATAAGTTGAAAAAATAAAAAATACAAAAAGATACTTCATATCTACCAAAATTGATAATAATATGATGTATTTGAAAATCGCTCCTAACGCGGTCAGTTAGTGGCTGAATTTTAAAAATTCAAATCCCTAAAAGCTCTGAGGCTTGGTTTGATTCATCATGACCCTCAAAACGTCACGCTCTACTAATTAGTTGTGTGCAAACAGTTACTGACAATACAGCCGCTCTTTGTCTTTTTACTGGAATCCTTTAATCAGATCACGACCGTATGTTGAAGAGTAACTTGAGAGTGGGAACGCGGTCAACGTGACGTATGCGAGATTGCATATGTTTACGAACTTGCTGTAGAACCATTTGATTCCTGACCAACGGTCTCACAGTAAGCAGCGTAATGCGTTCCCTTGTCAAGCGATTCGATGTCAATATGACTTTTTCTGTTAATACCTTAGTCGATCAAGATTCAGTTGCTTCGATATAATTTGTAGAGTTTAGAACATAACAGACCACATTCACTTACAAGTTTAGTGTCAATGTGACAATCAGCTTTATTGTTTTTTTTTCTGACGCAGGAACTGTCTTAAAACATCGCTTATGTAGAAGAACACTGACACAATTGCAAATTATTGTCATTTCAAAACTAAACTTTATGTAAAAAGACATAACGTTTAGTTTTGAAATGACAATAATTTGTAATTGTGTCAGTGTTCTTCTACATGAGCGACATATTAAAGGGTGAGTTAACTTTTTAGTGTTGCTTACTCTGTACCCGGTTGTCCAAGTGACATCTTTATACTATTTCATAGAAAAATGCTTAGGTTGTTCAAGGGACAACATTTGTGTAACCGTAGCAACGGGTGGCATTAAAAAGTTGATTCGCCTTAAAGCATTTACTTGTCCGACTATACGTGGGGTTGAGATGTTAGATTTAAATGGATTATAAATTTGTAAATATGAGTACACCCGTGTGAAGACATGTTGGTCAGCTAATAATAATTTAAATAATAAATAAATAACAATTATAAAATGACTCATTTCTGATAAAGTGACTTCAATAATAAATAACTTGATTTAAACCGCACAATTATAACTATGTACCGACATTATTTTATCATTACCTATTAATAAGGTATAATATATTATGGCTTGAACAGTATTATGAAATTATTAATTACTTTTCTGATATATATTCTGAATTATATCTGGCTTGATAACCGGTTATCAGGCACTTGTGGACTGGACGTATCTTTATATGGATTTTTATCAGTAACGTTTTTTACCTTACGCTGTTACAGGAAAAGAGTTAGACCCATTTTCATTTCAATAAGTCAGTTGCTAGACCCATGTCTATTCAATAAGTCAAGTGCTAAACCCATGTCTATTCTATAATTCAGTTGTTAGACCCATTATGACAAAATTATCTATAACCAGTACTCGTTAGACGTGGTCCTTGACTCTTGTTGGCCGTTTGAACAAGCACAGCACAGTCACTCGACTCGACTTGGTATAGAATGCTTTCAGGCAGGCCACATCGCTCGAAAAACGGGTAATCATTGACGGAGAAAGGTCTTAGAATGGCGATCACTAATTGGAAGACGGGTGTTGATTGTCCTTCCACTAGATGCTACGGAACCGGCACGTAGGCGGACCGGAAGCGTCAATTTGGGCAATGTATGCAGTGACAAGAACTTAAGTCACTGACACAGCTCGGAAAATCGCCAGACTCAAGTGGCAATGGGCAGGGCACATTGCTCGTAGAAATGATGACCGATGGGGCCAAGAGGTACTCGAATGGCGTCCACGGACCGGAAGACGCAGTGATGCAGATGGAGCGACGACCTGGTTAAGGTTGGTGAACCTTGGGAGAGGGCTATGTTCAGCGGTGGATGTCTTTCAGCCAGAAATGATAAGGTGGGAAGTGGTCTTTCCATGTGTCGTTCTAAGAGGGAAGACTTTATTCAAGAATTGATGTCTTCTGGCTGAAGTTGGTGATGATGATGACGCAACAGCTATGCGATGCATTGTGGCCTTGCAGTCATTATCGCGATCTGTTTCGTATACGCGTTGCGGGTTCAGGTAAATAGCGTTTCAGATGAGACGTTACTCAGTTGGCCTTCGCTGCAGGAGTGTAGGGTTGTCGCCAGCCATCTTTAGCCTCTAAGAGTATGGAAGTACAGAAACTTTATTTCTATAGAATCCATAGTTGTGAAAACAATCATGATGTTTTGAACGTTGTATTATAGTAAAAGCATCTTGTTTTTCCTACTAAAGATAAGGCTGATGTATTTAATAAGCTTAGTAGCTTAATGGTTTGACCTATGGCTTCTCAAGGACATTGAATTCCGGGCTCACCCAACGCATGTAATATTATATGAGCAACGATCATAGCGTTGCTTCCCTACAGGTTAAACTTCATCACTGTCTGCGGCGCTTCTGTCACCACCCCGTTAAAGAATAACTTACAATATAAAAGTTGAGAAACCATTAACACCAATAGCAACAGTAACTCAAAAAGCCTGTTCCGGTTTTAATCAAACTTAGCCAAGACACAGGACAATTAGACTATCCTTTTCGTCCAAATCGGTCGATCTGTTTGTGTTGCGACAAAGATAGTAATGGAATGAAACACAAGCAGTGCTATTTCATTGGTTAAACAGAAGAGAGAGGTGGTGTAGGGCGTGCGGCTGTTCCTAGAGGACTGGTTAGTTGAGGACTTCGGGAAAGTCCGGATAACTACGCGGTGCTGCTCTGCTCGCTGTATGAGGGATAGCACTTTGCGTCAGTTGCCAATCCAAAAATTACCAAAGCAGCGTGGTGCGGTCTGAACATTTTAAGTATACAAACAGGAGCAAAAAAGGACACTACCTCAAAACAGCGAGCGCAGAAATGGCGAATGAGATATGTTGGCGAGTGGTAAAAATTTAGGCTACCAGGTCAGAATGGAGTTATTACGTGGCCATGCCACTATGAAGCAGTTCCTCTTGCCTTTTCAGCATCAGTTTGATTTTGTTTCGGTTGTTTTATATTATAACAGTGCAACCCTGCACGCCGACCCAAAACTAGGACGAGAATAGTCCGCGCGTGGGCGTTATTGTCGACTCCGCACTCCAGAATCCACTCCAATTCACGCAGATTGATATAAATGGATTCAGGATTGGGTCAAAGTCGCCTGACGAATTGTTCTTTGTCAGTGCTAATGCAAAGGTGTGGATGCGATGGTTGACGAAATTCAAACGGTCATTCAGTGAGGACGTCTTGTCGTCTATACATATAAGAAAAAAAGAAAAGCCCTGACTGACTGATTGACTGACTCACTCACTCATCAACGCCCGGCCCAAATTTTGCTTAGAAGTTGTCTTTATGGTGTAGGCAAGGAATAAAGTCGAATTCTCGAATCGCTGGTCTGCTTTTAATAACAAAAAAATGTATAGAGACAGACAGGTGTTCAGAACTTGCTACGATGTATAATACAATATAAAAAATATACTGTTGATTAGCAAGCACTTTGTTTGATAATTTAACTACTTCCCCGTGGAAGAGCTTATCTAAGATAATTATGTACTCAGGTAATAATCTCGAGAACTCCTGAACCGATTCTCATAATTCTTTCACCGCTACAAAGCTACACTATCCCTGATTAACTAGGCTACTTTTATCCCGGTAAAGTGCAAAGTTCTCGCAGAACGGATGTGAAGTACGTAACAGCTGCTTTACATAAGCTGGTCAAAAATTGACAAAAATTATCTTGCCTCTGTAATGCACAGCTCGGCGGTCCAACAATAAATTCTTGTATTTATTTAAGTGTCAAATCGACTGGTGAGAGTGCCAACGATGCAAATGTGCCAAATCTACTTTAATTTTCTTCTCTTAAGTAAGCGAATGTTTGGCTATTTACATTTTTAAGAATTTATTAAATTTAAACTATTCCTGTTTCAATACATTTTAATTCCTTTTTCCAACATCTTCATCTTCATGTAATAAAGAAGTAAACTTTGGCTGTTCGCTTCAATTGAGGTAATCTGTAGAACTCCTCAACCGATTCTCAAAATTCTTTCACTGCTAGAAAGCTACACTATCCCTGATTAATATGGTCTACTTTTATCCTTGTAAAGTGCAAAGTTTCCGCAAGGACGCATGCGAAGTACCTACGCAACAACTGTTTTACATAAGCTGGTCAAAAATTGTCAAGGATTATCTTGTCTTTGTAATGTCCAGCTCGGCGGTCCAACAATAAATTCCTGTATTTATCAAAGTGACAAATCGACTAGTGAGAGTGCCAACGATATTAGAAGCTGACTAAGATGTTTGGTTTAGGATTCCAGTGTGCGCCTCGGGAACCCTCTCGGTGTAAAAATATCTCGTCGTAAAACGTTTGTTTAGTATGTAACAGCGGAATGGGCGTGCAACTATGATTTCAGGGAGGGCGTTCAGATAAACTCCGATGAATTATTGATAGCGTGTACCTATCAATAATTCATTCACTTTACTGAGAACAGGTTCAGGTGTAGAAAGAACATTTCTTTGATTGTCGGTGATTTTATGACGACCGGATAGCTTAGTTGTTGAACTAGACTGTAGGTAGAAGTTTCGGGATCGAATTCTGGTAGCGGCAAACGCTAAGATGCATACGAATGTTTGTACCTGAGTCTGAGACATGATGGTCATGAGTCATGATGGTCATGTATGTACTATGTTTTTACTTATAAGTACATATCAATATATTATGCAATGTATACACCGTCTATTTAATATCTATGTAATTAATTTCAAATTCAAACACAATTTATGTGTTGTTCCTGAATAAATAAATAATTATTACTCATAGTCACTAGGTGAATTAGTGTAATTTGTCCCATGATTTTTATAAAATTACTAGCTGTTGCCCGCGACTCCGTCTGCGAATAATACGGATATAAAAACTATCATAAAAATCGGTCAAGCCGTTTCGGAGGAGTTCGATAACAAACACCGTGACACGAGATTTTTATATATTAGATCATTTCGAGCGAAAGTTTTCGCGAGAAAGATTTTTTTTTACTGATTTAGATTGACATACTAAAGCATTATTAGCCTGACAATACTTTCAAACTTTAAGGGCCGATTTTTCAATCCCCAGATATAAATATAAAATAAAATATTTTAGGGGACAATCTTACACAAATCGACCTAGTCCCAAACTAAGCAAAGCTTGTACTATGGGTACTAGACGACGATAAACATACTTATATAGATAAATAAATACTTAAATACATAGAAAACATCCATAACTCAGGAACAAATATTCGTGCTCGTCACACAAATAAATGCCCTTACCGGGATTCGAACCCAGGACCTCTAGCTTCGTAGGCAGGGTCACTACCAACTAGGCTAAAGCGGTCGTTAGATAAAAGTAATCATTAGTTAAAACTAAACTATCGCTTTCTTTTTCTCAAGTCATAGGAAAAAAAGGACAGAGCTTGCATTTATCTGACAGATATTTTTATCTGGGAATTGAAAAATCGGCCCTAAACCAGCAGTTTCATGCTGTAATTGTAAATGATGTGGTTTTTTGTACTGGATTGGAATATACATTTTCCTGATATTTTTTCATATCCTATACAGGGTTATTTTTAATTCACTGACATCCTCTCAACCCTGAATTCCTATCAATCAAACAGATGTTTTTTGTTTTACGACTTTTTAAAATGAATCACTTTTTTTCTCATACAAATACACAGAGGTAGGTATCGTAAAAATAAGAGGAAATCTCAAATTTTCAAAACTTTATTACATCAAAAATATTATGTTATGACAAAAGTCGTAAAACAAAAAACATTTGTTTAAGTGGTAGGAGTTTAGGGTTAAAAGGATGCTAGTGAATTACAAATAACCCTGTATTATTAAAACGATATGTTGCTACCAAACTGGTCTACAAAATGGGAATTTACAGATTGTGTTGCTTATTTGGCTGTTTGATTCTCTCATTTTAGGTTTCCTAGTATATGAATATATCGGTCAGTCAAATCGGGAATTTCATGCATTTATCCTTCTAGGCACTTACAATACTTTTTTAAAAGGTTATCCTTACAAAATTATAAGTACCTTTAGTGAGTGTTTGGAATATTTCATCACATTATATTTAGGATACAATTAAAAAAATATTTAACATTTTAATAGTGACAATTAAATGAAGCATGCAAGTTTACTTATGTATGGTGCGTGCATTGCAAAGTCCGAAATAGACTTGCACACTTTTGTGTAACCAACATGTTTATATTAAAACTGTATATAAAACAATAAATATTCACTTTGTTGCGCCGAATACGATTTAGCGTCATTGTTTAATACTCTTTAAATAATTTATTGAATCACGCGTTACTTTGCGGAGGTCCATATTAATGAACTGAAACAATTACTTTGCGACCTAGGCTAGATGGCGTGGGTGAGCAAAGTAATTGTTTCAGTTCATTAATACACTTTAGTTCAGACGCAAGTTTTTGTCATTTGGCAAATTAAAAAACGTCTTTTCTGCACTTTGCACTTACAAATTTTCTACAGAATTGCGGCACCTGTGTTAATGAAATGACGAATGTTCCATGAACATGTTGGCGCACAACAAGGCACTTTCCAAGCATGTGCTTTATAACAGCAATAAGTGATTCCGCTAAAAAAAATGCAGTAGGCGTATACGGAACCCACGTGCTGCGAGTATTTATAATTGTTTCGGCTAACAGTGCCGCGTGCATCGCGGACGGAGTGATTTGTGCGATATAATAATGTTAACATGCTGGTGTTGCTCTGTTTGTGTAGTGCAAATAGGAGCACTGAATAACTAAGATGATCTACCGGAGGATGTTCGAAGTTCGTCTCATCATCATCAGTTTAGCCGTAGGACGTCCACTGTTGGACATAGGCCTTCCTCATTTATACCCAATCCAACCGTCAACCCTTCACATTGAGCCTGCGGCCTTTACCAAATCGTCCGTCTCGTTGGTGGATGTCCCACGCTGCGTTTGCCAGTCCGTGGTCTCCATTCGAGAACTTTTCGGTCCCAGCGGCCATAATATCTGTTATGCGTGCTCTATGTGTGTTTTCGAAGTTAATAGGAATAGGACCGTCAAATTCAAAAGTAATTGAACACTGGAAATACTGGGTCTCTGTTCTGGGGTACAGGATCCGGAGCCGTGTATTCTTTAGAAGCAATAAACTTTATCATTTTCAGAATTAACTTTTGAGCCATGCAAAATATTTGCGTTAGTAATATACTTTTTCATGCAATTTCCCGCATTAATAAATATCAAAATAACCGTATCTGATCCATTAGCCAAATTGACAGAAACCGTTCACGGGAAATAACGTGTTTAAATGCTACTTTGTCTACGCAAAAACATTTCTCAAGTCTTGTTCCGCAAATTAAAGTTTAGGCATCAAATACACTATCAGTTCATGCTATGACTAGCTGTTTGACAGTTTTGCAACGTGCAATCCTACTCATTCAAGCCAGGTGAATAACAAACCGATACGTTTTAGATTAGCAGGTGTCACTTACTTATCTGTTGTGTCATTCAGTATGAAAATGGCACGCGTTATTTCGATGAGTATGTTAAGTATTGCAACGTTTCGCTCATTGTTAGAGATATTTAGGGGTTTAAAACGATTTTTGCCAGGTGCATTTTGAAATTTTATATATCACGGTGTTTTAACATTACAGCTACGAACACCACAGAACTAATGATGAGAGGAATCGTGTTTTCATTGACACGTGAGCTAAAGCCATATACAAGTAAAATTTTAAATGTTATACAAAATCAGCGTTTCCGTTTTAGGTAATGGTAATGGTTTACAATATAATGCATTTATTGAATTGTTTAAGCAGTCTTATTTAATTTGAGGTGTCCATTCATTCAGTTTGTGATTTAACTTCGACAAAGTATGAACATCCAAAATTTTATCAAACCAATTTTAACAATAGGGATGTTTCCTAGGTAAAAAAATAATAATTCTTATTAGTCCGTATTTTACATTATCAAAAAATATTAGACACGTAATTTTTCTTTTGACAATTTAACAAAAAATGACGAAGATATGGCGCGTTGAAGTTCCGCGTGACGAGGCGTGACGTCACTTGTTCCTAAAACGCTCATACAAAGTGTAGGAACAAGTGACGTCACGCGAAACTTCAACGCGCCATATCTTCGTAATGTTTTGTTTAATTGACAAAATAAAAAATACGTGTCCAATATTTTTTGATAATCTAAAAGACTGACTAGTTAGGAAAGTAGCCTATTGAGTCAGTGTATCATTATTGTGCAACATTAACCGAGCTAGCAACACTAATTTTGCATCACGTTCAAAATTTCACCTTGTTTTTATTTTAATCGGCCCACAACATAACTGAAGACCCCCTGAAGGGACAAGTTCGCCTTTCTACATCTCATCATCTTGTTAATTGTTACTTCATATTTTTTGGTACATACAAAACTACTCTCCACGCTCCAAACAGCAACAGTAGCGCGAATGCCTAACTTGTGTTCTGCGTTTGATACGTTGATACCCCTTCGGACCCGTGTCTCCCCTGGTCAACCCCCTGGGGGAGACATCAGGAATCTCTAGTACCGGTGTCTCCCCTTGCTGGGGGAGACATCGCAACTAGGTTTTGAATTATATTTGATGTACTCGTGTATCCGAATAAGTATTTATTACGCTATCAGTATCTCAGCTAAGTTTAGATGTCTATTTTATCTCTCAATGTCATTTGTCATCGATTCGTAATAACTTTAATAGCTCCTAATGGAAATAATCATTTTCTTGCTGTTATAAAAAATACCTAACATCGAAGGCTAAGGCGGGAGCTACGCTAGAACCTAACCTATCTGAGTCGCTTCTGCCCTGGAAGGTCTTGCTCGCTCGCTTCGCTCGCTCGCTGCCACTGCGTGAGGGAACTTACTGACTCTGTAAAATATCAAATACTTCAAAAAACCGTTTTATATTTTTAAGGTGTAAATCATATCTAATACGAGTACTTCAAATGTAATTCAAAACCTATTAGCGATGTCTCCCCCAAGAGGTTGACCAGGGGAGACACGGATCCGAAGGGGTTGATACTACGCAATACAAACTATATGAACCAAAGTACGTTCTAAGGATCGTATTTTTGGAAAAACAAAGACTTCATCAATAACACGAACGAAGACATTTGAATGTTAAGATTTTTCGTTATAATAATCGAAACTGCTAAATGGCCATATTTCAAAAGGTATCAATGCAACCGACGAACGGTCGCTAAACTCGAACGCCAAAACATAAAAAAGTAGATTATACAAACGCATTGTTTACTGTTCAGATGGAGTTTAAAGGCAATAAAACTAAATGGATAAGAGATGCAACGGCGTAACTCACCTTACCTTGACATTGGCATTCGCCGATGTTACTATGTTAATTTATATGGATACAGTCGGGGTAAGAAAAGTTCGTCACCTTAAAGTCGACATTTCCTTGCACTAAGGCAATTGTCAGTCCTGTCGACAATTTCCAAACGAAACAGAATATCGCATCGACGTTTCCCATTTTTCAAAAGGTACTAAGAGATTCATAATCAAAATCAAAAATTTATTTCTGTAAGTAGGCCGTAAAGGGCTCTTTTGCATGTCTATTTTTGAGTCTACCAGCGCTTTCGGAAAGACCGTGATTGCCAAGAAGAATGCGGAGCAAGAAACATGACACTAAGTTTTTTTTTTTCTAAAAAACAGATTACAATTTCATCATTATACATTATAGAATACATTTCGTGCATTATAGAAAGAAAATACACTAAACAATTACAAGACAGTATTTGATTAAATAATCGATCTAATAGTTGAGGAGATCCGTAAAAGAACCGGGGTCACCAACATAGCCAAACGGATTGGCTCCTTGAAATGGCAATGGCCAGGCCATGTAGCACGCAGAACATATGGCCGTTGGAGCCCAAAAGTTCTGGAATAAACCACGGACCGGCAAGCGCAGCGTAGGACGTCCATCAACGAGGCGAGTGAAGGCGAGGCGAGGTCGAGGTGGGTGAAGGCCGCGATTCAGGATGGATGCAAGTCGCTTCCAACCGTAATGATTGGGGGTCAACGAGGGAGACCTATGTCCGGCAGTGGAGGTCCTACGGCTGAAATGATGATGATAATGATGATGAATAACTGACGTAGATTTTCGTACACTGACTGTACAGTTGGCGCGCAAGAAGAATAATGTTACGAAACAACGTCTAAAAGATTCACGGTTAATTAGGTACATTAAACAGCCAAAAAATCATAGCCTAGTGGGTTGACATATTGGCTTCAGCATGACATTGTGAGAACCAAAAAGCCGTGTTCTAGGGTTTGACCTGTGTGGCCTTTCAAGCTGAGGCTCGTAGCAAAAAGCCTAAAAACTGTGGTAGCCTAGCGACTTGACCTATGACCTCAAGCAGAAGATCGTGGGCTCCCGAGCTCGCACTTCCGGAGTTTTTTGGCATCCATATGCGAAATTACATTTGAAATTTACGACGAGCTACCGTGAAGCAAAAACACTAGTGAAGAAATTCTATGAGTGCTTGAAGTTGCCAATACGCACTGAGACCACGTGGGAATTACAGTCCAAGCTCTCTCATTCTGAAGATGATGATGAAACTAGACATTTTCAACTGGATGCAGACTGCGATGAACTTTCATAAGAACCCGGTGGTCTTTGTGATACTCCAGTTGGTGCTAGTATCGTGAGGTCCGTTTGACAACTTTGACACTAGTGCTACTTTTGGGATTGGATTGGTTTATGAATGACCCATGATAAGACCCTCATTTAAACAATCCTTAGTAGGTATATATCCCAATGCCCAGCCTGAACAGTTGAATCAAAAAGATAGCATTTTCACAAAATTTCCTTTTATGATGTTGGCAATGAACAAAAATGGATCTTGCAAACTGTCAACAGAGGATAGTTAGTTCTGTAAAGGGACGACGCAACGGGAGCTAGCTATAACTTCATTTATTTTAGCATTAGAAAAAGGTTCAACTACCTTGACGAGTCTTTTTATTGAAAACCAATTGAAAAATAAGTCGCTGCAAATAAGTAACAATTAGCAACGACATAATGGTCATTTACATTCTTTTGCTATCGTAAGTAATAGTGACTATTTTTTGAAAAGTGTTTTTGAATAAAACGACTCGTCAAGATTGTTTTTACACTTTTTCTAATGCTAAAATAAACAAAATGTAATAAAGAATAAGTTAAGTTTTTTTTTGCTATAAATTCATTATACGTTACTTCAGAAAACTTGATCGGTGCCTATAAAACAAACAGCGAGATAAATTGATAGATAACTTTTTGCGCCATTAATCTTTTTAGTTTGTATTAAATTTGTTATTCGTGGAAGTGGGCGTCTGTCTGTCAGAATTAGCCGGTGAAGCTCATGAACTACGATGTTTGATTAAAAGCATTTGCCTTATTTAGACATCACGTAGGTTTAATAGATATTGTAATTTCCCAAATGTAAACAGTTACTGGATGTTACCGTTGTTTTTCACTAGCTTTTACCACGGCTTCGCTCGTTTTGCACTTTTAGATCTGGAAATTTAATTGAGACTCACGGGAATTCCCAAAAACGACATGGTGTTCTCCATTTACGGTATGCAACATTTTCATGTGTTTAGAATTTAAGGTTAAGATTTTGGGATTTTAAATATGAAAATCGTGATCCTATCCTCGTAAGTCCCAGTTTACTTTATAATGTACAAATGGTGTACAATTTTTTTTATGAAATAACTACTTTAAATAAGTGGAAATAAATTCCAAAATCACATAACAGGGAATTCTTGGCTCGGTCTGAAATACTATGTCGGCTATAAAAAGTTGGGCCTTACGAGGCTATGATAATATCGAGATAAAAAGTAGCCTGTCTGCTATTTCAGAGGATCAGCTTGCATACCAAATTTCATCCAAATATGTCCACATATTTTAGTGTGAAAGAGTAACAAACACGGATACACTGACAAACTTCGCATTCGATCGAATTAAAGAAAGAAAGAAAGAAAGAGGAAGAAAGAGAGGGGGAGAAAGAGAGAGAGAAAGAGAGAGAGAAAGAGAGAGAGAGAGAGAGAGAGAGACAGAGATGTCAATATTTTGAGTGTCATTGCGGTGAATTAGTTAGTGCATTTGCCTTATTTAGACATCACGTAGGTTTAATAGAAATTGTGGATTCCTAATTGTAAACAGTAAGATGATACCGTTATTTTGGATGTGTCACTGCATGGAAACGACTAGCGATAGATTAACTTGGTGGTGACTAATTTACTTGTTTTGCACTTGGATTGTGCCGGATCGTTGGTAGATATAAATATAAAAATAAATATTAGGGGACAATCTTACACAAATCGACCTAGTCCCAAACTAAGCTAAGCTAAGCTAAGCTGTATAGTGCGTAGGAGGAGGAACTGCATGAAAACGCATTTCTTACATAAACGTAACTATCGTCGCGGGTGAACAAAGTAATTGTTTCAGTTATTTGCTTAATTTATAGTTATTTCCAGTACTGATGTAACTTGACTTCACGTGGTACTCGATTATCGTTGAGTTTTGGGACACATGTATACTAAGTATATCTATGTCTTTAAGGATCCCAGTATTTAATCCTCAAAGTTTATTCACCCATTCACTACTAAAGTATGTCACGAGAGCGGTGTATAGCTATTATTACTTTGATTTATATGTTTTCACTCCGAAACTTGAAATTTCTCTCAAAACTGAAATTCTGCCAGGGCACGAGAATAAGCGTTATAGCTGTGGAGAACACACAGAAATATAGGTTGACGTGTTACGGTTCAAGAATTGAAATGAAAGCATCTTTAACAGTGTCGTTAAAAAGTTTTTTGGGTCGAAAATTAATGTGAAGCTAAGTGTGCTTGCATCGTTTTAATGTGTACGAAATCTTGATAAAAATATATTTTATGCCCGCTTCGTCCTCGGGAGAGTAAAAGTATTTGTTGAATATTTAATTTTAAATACATATCTTATTGTCCAACTAATATACTCGGAATCCCATTTTTTTACCAGTTATTTCTGTCACACGGAATAGGGAATGGGTTTAATTAGAAATTAATGATTAGACAGAACAGATTAAATTAAATAATATGATAGTGCTCGACGCGAGTCTTAGAAAAATATGATGTATTAAAATCAAATTCAACGTCAAAATACCTATCTTTATGTAATACAATACAATACAATACAATACAATACAAATATTCTTTATTGATCACCAAAAAAAATACAGAAAAAATATTCATAACAATAAACAAACCAGGCAGACAATAGGCGGTCTTATCGCTCAAAAGCAAACCATAATACTGGATACATGTACAAATATGAACAGGTTTATGTAGGTGGCGGAAACAACAGACAGGAGAAATGAAGAGATATTAATCAAAATATTAAAAACAACACAAATATACAATATTTATACACATAAGTAAACACATACATTAAATATAATACTTATACACTACATACACTACATATACAGAATATCAATGATAAAATGTCAAAAGGCCGCACGTGAGAAAAGTAACTCGGATTTAAAGACATAATGTAAACAAATGAACAGGGAAGGACCGGCGATTGAGGATCAAATTAGTGACAAATAGTGAGCTTTGAGGAGGTTTTTAAAAATGGGAAGGGATTTAGCTTGCCTTAACGCCAAAGGAAGCGAATTCCAGAGACGAATGGCAGTCATAGTAAACGAGTTATGATAGAATTTAGAGGAAGAAGGAGGAACGGTAAGAAGAAAATTCTGTGCAGAACGAACAGAGGACAAGAACTTAAAACGCTCTTGAAGGTATGGAGGAGTTGCAGGGTTAAAGAGTATGCTGTATAAAAGAGTAAGACTATGAGTATTACGGCGAAAACGGATGGGGAGCCACTTGAGATGCGTACGATAAAAGGAAACGTGGTCATATTTCCGCAAACCGAAAATGAACCGTATACAAACATTTTGGATACGCTCAAGCTTATTTAATTGTTCCTCTGTGAGATCTAAAAAGGAAACATCGGCGTAATCTAAAATAGGAAGTAGAAGAGAATTAGCCAGCGCAATCCTGGTAGCGAGAGGGAGAAAGTTACGAAGCCGTCTCAGAGACCCCACAGCAGCAAACATCTTCCTGCTAACCTGATTAACCTGCGGTGCCCACGTCAACGACCGATCTATGAGAACACCCAAGTTTTTTACCTGAACCGAAAAAGGTATCAGGGTATTATTAAAAAGTATAGTAATAGTATAGTAGTAGGTGTAATTTAGGCTATAAGAAGCACTTATTATGTTGAGAAAAATGCGCCAAGAAACTCAACAATGTAAATATTTTTCAAACAGATCTACAGTTATCTAGATAAATTGTAAAGTTTGTCATTATTTTGTTAATATTAAATTAATTCACATCGTTCACGTCAAACTCAATTTTTAGATAGGTATTGCATTAAATGTTGTGGTGAAGATTTTAAAAATAAGTAGGTACCTACAGCTTCAACATTAACCTTGTAGTGCACAGCAGTATATGTACATACAATTATAACAACCAAATAATAATATGTTCTTTAAATTAACTATTAAAATATTAACAATAATGACACTTTCTTCAAATTTATTTTTCATTTAAGTGTTGTTAGACTTTCTGATGAAATGTTGTTTTGTCGGCTTTTAAATTTGTTTATATTGGTTTCATCTTGAAATTACTTTGGGATGTCATTATATTATTGCAACGCCCATTGTCGATAAGTTACAAAAAAAACATGTTTTTAATCGTGCTAATATTGATAATTCGTTAACTAATTTTGCATACCTATGTCATCGAAAGAAAAACTACTTTTTGCGTTGTCGAGTTCCCAAAAACAGATCTGTTCTCGCTGTTGACACTATAAGTAGTATTGTATCGACACGTTGTTTGCATTAAATGACTATTAAATTAACATATTTAATTCACAAACGCGCGATTAAATATGAGTTATTACTTATTGCATGTCGATATAGAATAGAAAATTTAATATGAACGTCTTTACGTTACTTTTTTAAATATTACTTAATCAGTCAGTGAATTGATATGCCATTTAATTACAGTGCCTCCAACTTAAGGCAGTGCCACAATAAAATAAAAACAACACTGGCATCCTACAAAATTAGAAAGAAAAAAAACAATGGAATTCGTTCAAATCGCGCAAAGAGCTCAAGCGACAAGTTTACAAACACTCACCATGCTGTATGGGTAATCAAACTGATCAGTCGACTAGTCGGGGCGTCACTCGCGTGCGTTTGTCGCGGTTTCGCGTCCAAGACTGCTGGGGAAGGCGCCGCGAGGCACTCAGCTGCGGTGTTGTAGTCGTATAAGATGCAGTAGGACTGTAAAGATTCCAGTTCCTGGAAATTATTAATATTGCGGTAGCGTTTTTTAAATTAGGCAAGTACCTACACTAAGGTTTAAGGTTTATAACTGAGCAATTATTAGATTTTTATACGATTAAAGCAGAAGACTTATTTGTATGTATAATCGTGTAGTTAATGTGTTTAAACTTGCCAATTATTTTGGTCGTTTATTTCTCGAATATACTTTTTTGTCTTTAATATTTGTCAATTTTATCTTACTTGATTAGACACGCCTATCTTTCATATGAATAATTCATTTGTCGCCGTCATCATTAAAATCGAAATTAAACTTACTAGAAAACTTGTCAAAAGATTATTAAATTACAAAGGTGTGCAAATACGTAATCTGCTTATGATATTGTTCGCTGCTTATTCGGGACATTTTTTCCGTATTCGGTGACGGCTCAACTCTAATAAATATTCCTACATATCGCTCATATACAAGAACACTGACACAATCACAAATTATTGTCATTTCAAAACTAAACTTTTTTTTATGTTCACATAAAGTTTAGTTTTGAAATGACAAGGAATAATTCGCAGTTTTATCAGTGTTCTTCTACATGAGCGATTTGTCGGAATGATAAAAAAACGATACCTACCTATATTAGAATTTGTTTAAAATCTTACGAGTGTGCCACTTTCTTTGCATCTGTCACATTTTTAATGATAAAAAACACTTGATACCACAATATCTAATATATAAAAATCTCGTGTCACGGTGTTTGTTATCGAACTCCTCCGAAACGGCTTGACCGATTTTTATGAAACTTTATTCTCCATTTTTGTTAGGTCTGAAAAAAGGTCGTGGGCTATTTTTTATGCAGACAGAGTCGCGGGCAACAGCTAGTTTTTATATAAAAAATACAGTTTCTCCGATCCAGACCTTTTTTAGGGTTCCGTAGTCAACTAGGAACCCTTATAGTTTCGCCATGTCTGTCCGTCTGTCTGTCTATCCGCGGCTAAGCTCAGAGACTGTTAGTACTAGAAAGCTGTAATTTGGCATGAATATATATATCAGTCACGCCGACAAAGTGATTGAATAAAATAAAGTAAAATAAATTTTTTTAGGGTACCTGCCATAGACGTAAAGTGGGGGTGATTTATTTTTTCTCGGCTAACCCTATAGTGTGGGGTATCGTTGGATAGGTCTTTTAAAACCATTTCGGGGTTGCTAACATGATTTTTCTATTCAGTGATCTGTTTGCGAAATATTCAACTTTAAAGTGAAAATTTTCATTATAATCGGCCGTCCCCCCCCCTCTAAAATCTAAACTGTTGGGTGGAAAAATTTGAAAAAATTCAGAATGGTAGTAAATATATCAAATTTACTAGGAAAATTATAGCGGCTAAGATTGCTTGGAAATTATTTGTAGTTTAAGAGTAAATAGTAGCCTAAGGTATAAAACATACCTAAACTTGGATGATTCCGTACACATATACCCCTTCCCTTTAAGGGATAAGTTCGCCTTTGTACATCTGTATCTCTTGTTAACTAGTTATTTTCATGTTTTATGTACAATAAAGAGTTTTACATACATACATACATACATACATACATATACGAAATCCTTAGAAAAATATTACTTGATTTTTTTTATTTTTGTCGTCTTTCGACATTAACGTTTTTTTATTATTTTTCAAAATTTAATGTAAAATTAAATAAACTACACACGTGAATACTGTCTTGCATACTTATTTATAGATATGTGTTGTTGTATAACAAAAAATCTAATAACTGGCGTTGGCATTTTCATCCGGCGCCTTGTCGTGCCGCGCACTTCGCATTCTGGGACGGCATGGCTCTGTACGGCCTCAGAGGACTTATTCTCTAACGCCCTCGGAATCACAATCGTTGTCACTGCTTCTTTCTGTCACATGGTACAGAATAAAATAGAGAGAGATGACGAATGCTCCCGCGCGCTAGAAAATGCCGCCTCAGGCTGTGATACTGTTTCTCAACTGTCCGCTGCGGTGTTATCGCTGCATGACGTAATGTTCGCGTTTACGGGCGCGACGGGAGATGTTTACCCGCGCTTTTTGGGTTTGGGATCGGGTCCCGGCGCCCGCGCAGTGATGTCACGGTGGAACACATTGATGAGATAAGAATTCGCCTAATGAATTTTATCAGATTTTTTTATCACACATTGGATTGGATTTGGGATATACTCGGCTATATATACTCAACCTGCGGCCCGCGGGACACATCACACACGCGGCCCTCCAAGCTTAGGTACATACATAGATATAATACTTACATACAGTCACGCGTAGGCAGAGACTATTTGTTTCTACCTGATACGATCCTGACATACATCTTTCGGTTCCACAACACTTATTAGTCTTTTTATACATGCTCGGCGGTTTCGGGTAGGTACACCTGACCTGACCTTTTTTTAAGACATCCTCAATCTGATCATAGAATGTCCTTCTTGGTCTCCATCTTCCAACATTGGCACCTACACTCGCATTATACAGGGTGGAAAGATGGTACACCACAATCCCCACATAGATAACAACTACCTTAAATATTGGAAATAGCACATTCTATACAAAGGAGACATTCCCTTATTTTTTAAACAAAAAAATACTTTATTTATGGATTTTTGAAAACTTGCTTGTCTTAGATTATTTAAAAGCGAAAAAATAATTTAATAATTTTTCGCTTTTAAATAATCTTAGATTCGGTGAGCAGCCGTACTGCTAATAAAATAAATAATAAATAATATTGCTTGTCTTACTCGGGACTCAAACCCGGTCAAATGCGACAAAAATAAAATGTCGTATTTTATGATGCAGTTCGATAGGTTTACATAGATAAGGTTAATTTATCTCTAAATAACATACACAGTCAAAATAACACAAAGCCATGAAAACTATCGAGACCATACGAGATGGTAAAAGTAGGATAATTTGTAACAAAAAAATTCTTCGCAGACGGAGTCGCGGGCAGCAGCTAGTTATTCTATGAATTATAATCTTGTTCCCAGAGCGCGATCGATGTGGAAGTGTCGCCGTGCGAGGTGTCTCGGCTGCTGCGGCGACTGTGCGCCGGCGCAAGTGCCTCGAACGGGTGAGCCATCATCATCATCATCCCTTAAACGTCCCATAGCTGGGATCTTACAATGAAAGGGGTTGCACTGTGGTTAATACGCTCAGTTGCCGATTGGGAACTTCAAATAGGTACACCAGTAAATCGCTTTGCAGATGTGTACAGGTTTTCCTAGTGATGTTTTCCTTTACCGTAAAGCTTGACACAAAAAAAAATCGGAGGTAAATTTCGAAAAACGCATAGGGTTCGAGCTCGGGTTCGACCCTCTACTTGAGAGGCCATAGGTCAAGTCAGGTTACTACGAGTTCTAGTGAATAATCCTATATACATGAAACCAAACAAAATAGACAGATTTTACCTCTTTGTTATATTAGTATTGATGTGTAAGAATAGCTTTACTTTTACTGCTCTAAACTGGAGTCATACCTACTAAAACAAAACCGTCACAAATGCGAAACACTCACACAATTGAACCTTTTAATAAAACAAGGTAGGTACCTACCTACCGGCGAAATTTCTACGTCACTTGGTAATTTAATATACCGTTGTCCGTCTTTACATCAAAAAATAATCTTCATAAGCCTTTATAAAGACTTCAATTCATTTAACCTAACCGTTTCACGCGAAATGCTCTCTCTCACTTAACTAATGAGCAATAGAGACGCAAGATTCGAGTCACACCCACACGTACGCCTTATTGGTCCGTCTGAGTAATTAGTTGTGAATCGCCAGGTGCTAAATTTGGTGGAGTATTAAGGATTAGTCACCGAGTATGGCTGACATGAGAATGTTATGGTGAAAACTCAAACATGTTTTTTTTTATACATTATAGGCTTGCGTTTGACCACAATCACGCCTCATGGAAAGCGAAGATAAGGCCTCCGATGGAGCACGCTTGCCTAGTAAATGCTCATTCACCTTAGACTTGAATTTAGGGGAATAAGCAGGAAGAAGTAAGTTGAGCGAAGTGTTGCGCGCGCCCCCAAGCAGTGCGAACCGTATCGCAACAGCGTAACAAATACGAGGCACTGTAACTGGTACGCGTGCGCTGCACAACTGTTCAGACCCTTCCTCCAGAATGGCTTCTATAGGCAACAGGCCGGAACACGAGAACACGACGAGTCGCTTGGCGGCCTGGCTCAACCTATAGGGTGGTGACCAGACGCGGCCGAAGCCTACCACCGGAGTTGTATCGCTCGTTTAGCACCACCCAGGGGTCACGTGTAGGGTGTCGAGGGTAAACCTACGGACGCGAGCGACTTCGACCCCCAAAAAACGATGTTGTTGACAAAAAAGGTTGGGACAAGTCAAAGTAAGCAAACGTGATGCAGTCTTCAGTCTGCTTAAGACTATGGCCACTGCATTATGTCTGAAATGTCGAGGTAATTTTAGCAATATAATAGACGAAGCAGGCTGTGTTTAATTGTGGGTGCTGAAATCGCTTCAAAGCAGAGGTAGATCGAAAAAAGATGGCGGCATGATCTTGACAAAGACGAGTGGCGGAAAGAAGGCCTGCATATCCCGCTTGTGGGAAAAGTCGGGAGACTTTTCCCACAAGCGGGATATTTGAAAGGCTATAGAAATAAAACTTATTATGTTCTGACGTAGGTATTTATCGCAGATAGAAACTTACAAAAATGCTATATCTTGAACTATTACATTGTTATTTGTATTTTATAATTTATTCGTGGTATTTGTTTCGTAAACCGATGATTGGAACGTTTTTATCGATCTTATCTAAAGAACATAATCCAGCGATACCATTGCTAAGTATAGGTACATACCGTTTAACATGGAGATTAGTTTTTCATTAATAAAAAAATTACATTGACACTATTTGAAACCAACGTCAGCCTATCTGTCATGGTCAGGACTTCTTTGCTGCTGACCGTCATAGGTTTTGTTTTATCTCTCACTTATGCCATTTTCATTAGGCTATGCTCCTGTAATATTCCTTCTGATTTTTCATATTTCTTAGTTCTGACATCTTCAGTTATGAAGAAATAAAGTTTCCATTTTAGATATCTCAGATCTCATTCATCATTCATTTTTATTCATTTCCTCCTCCTAGCTTCGTAATCCTCATTGCTGAAGATCAGGAAGGTCAGGAACTCCCCGTGAAGTCAGAAGTATTTTTTCTTAGTGTTTGTTAGTAAAATAACTAGTCAAAATTCTGTAACGGTAATGCAACTAGGAAAAGTGAATTGAACAAACAAAACAATTACTTTTAGAATAGTTACATCAGTTACGATAAAAGTTATGCTAGTTCAAACATGAGCAAACCTGAAATCCAATCACATTTTTGCGATCAGTTTTTTTGAGTTAAGCCAGTTTAGTTCTCAGCGTGCGATAATCATTTATTTGGAGTAAAGTGGCTTATACTTATACCTTACCTTATAAGGATATTGGTATACGTTTACCACCATGTTGTTTTGACCCGTTGTCATGCGGACCCATACATCACTGTACTCACCTAGATTTAGATAACACGTGAAAGTTATCAATGACTTTGATTCCTAGAAAGAGTTGCGTGAACGATATCTGTACCTACGCCATATCTGCATAAAAATAACTGATAGACTTCCAATTATGGCAGTAATATAATTTCGATCATGTTTCAAGAAAGTGCGCTTTTATTAAGCCATTTTAGTTTTGGAAGATAGTCATCTTGGATTCTTTTAATCGTTTCAGAATTCAATAGAAGAGTGTTTTTAATTGAAAATGAACTGAATCTATCGTCATTTCATTATGTTTCGATATTTCGGCACTGCAATTAAAATTAGGTAGGTTCAAGGATTTGCCACACTGGATGCGTTCTACGGTCGCGGTCAGATCAAATTGAACGCAGCCCTCATTATGTATGAACAACATTGTCGGTCCCTTTATATTTTGCATAATTATGCGATCTGACCGTGCGGTCCGCGCGGTCGGATCGCACGCACGCGCAATATATAGAGACCGACAATGTTGTTCATACATAATGCGGGCTGCGTTTAATTTGACTTGACCGCGACCGCAGAACGCATTCAATTCAGCAGCGTTCGGGAAGCTCCGCAATATCTTGTCATCCAATATACCGCAATGGCTCAAGTCAAAAGTCTTTGACCAGTGTGTGTTGCCAGTGATGACTTATGTCACCGAGACGCGGCCGCTAACGATGGGCCTCTTAAGAAAGCTCAAAGTCAGTCAGAGGGCGATGGAGAGGGCTATGCTCGGAGTATCTGCGGGATCGCAGAATTCGCATTAGAAATGATGACTTCACATAACTGTAAAAAAGTAAATTAAGTGCCCATTAGCTCGCTATATTAAGGCAGCATAAAAACCAGTCTAGGACACGCGTGCGTTTAGGTCACGCTTGCTTGTTGATGCACCAGCATTTGTTACCGATATACTATTGGCATATTGATTTGATTGCCTACGTGACTGCACTCAGTTGGTTGACAATTAAGCGGTATTGCTTTTACCTTATCGCAATGAAGATGACTGTATCGATGTTGGAAATTTGTCATAATTTTGTAGATATACATACATACTAGCTGTTGCCCGCGACTCCGGCTGCGGAGAATTCGTTTGTCGCTATCCCGCGGGAACTGTGCAATTTCCCGGGATTAAAAGTATCCTATATGTTTTTATTTATTTTGGCCATCAACATCAGTATAACACATGTTAATCCAGGTTGTAATAACTTTTTTTCTAAAAAGGGTGTAATTATTATTATTATCATAAAAACTATAAATTTTAAATTTTAAAAACCCCCAACGCAGTTATGTCTAAGATCCCTTCCGCAGCTAACAAACGAGCTGATAACTTTGAAACGGCTGGACCAATTTTGATGAATCATGTCTAAGAACCATCGCCAAGAAACCTGCTTTCAAATAAAAAAACCGCATCCAAATCGGTTCACCCGTTTTTAATGTTATGATGCCACAGACAGACAGAGAGACACACACACACACACACATACATAGCGGTCAAAGTCATAACACCCCTCTTTTTGTTTCGGGGTTTAAAAATAGGTACAACGTGCAAATTTGACATTGCTATCGTGTCGGACGAATTCTCATAAAAAGCTGAAACTGGCGTTATAAGATAATAGTCCCAGTGCATTTTAGATTGAGACGGCCTTGCTCTTTATACCGTTGATGTCATTCCTTCAGTTCCGTCGTTCCTTGGTTTTATTACTGCTGTGGAGTTCAAATTTATGCTGTGCTTTGTTATGTCATCTGTTGACTTGTTTCAAGCTTTTTCTAGATGGCTAGTTCTACTGGCGTTTCAATCGCTCGCTGTTTGTATCCTGAGTTCCTGACGCTTATATTGAAGAAATGAGCCGTACCGATCCAAAGGTTGCTGTACAATTTCAGTTCGTTAACCGCAGCCTATTTCGGTGCTCTAATTTTTATATGATAAACTAGCTGACCCGACGAACTTTGTTCCGCCTTAGAGTAGAGGCAAAAAAACCGGTTGTCTGTAAAGTCGGTTTACGGACGATAGTTTAACGTGACAACGTCATAACAAAACATTCAAAAAACAAAAAATGAAACCAGGCGGTCACCCATCCAAGTACTGACCGCGCCCGACGCTGCTTAACCTCGGTGATCGGACGAGGACCAGTGTTTTGTCAAATATCTTGAAAACGGTGCATCCTACGGCAAAATCAATGAAATTTTCATCCCCCCTTTGAAGCTCCCGCACCTCGTCCCCCCCCCCCCCTTCAATTTCAATTCTATGGAAACATGGACGCACGCGCGCGGAGGCGCTGTCCATGTTTCCATAGTAATTGAATTTTTTTTACGTAAACGCGATCGAGAAGTACTTATTTGGTGAAGTAAAACTTATACTAAGCATACCTACAAAACTCATAAAATACATCATCAAAAGCGTTCGTTGATAAACAGTGGTGTGTCACGTCATGATGCCGATTCCCTCGACCTTGACCTTCCTAAATAAGGAACAGGGGAGATGTTTACCAGAGACAAGCCTTCCGTGGGGTGGCACGGCTGGTACCATCGCGGTAGTAAACTGCATATTCGTTTAATAGTACAAGTTTATCTGTGTTCGGTCGATTGGTGATCGGATACCAAAGAAAACAAGATGGAACAATGTTCTCATTTGATTTAAAATATATAACGACCGCTTTAGCCTAGTTGGTAGTGACCCTGCCTACGAAGCAAGAGGTCCTGGGTTCAAATCCCGGTAAGGGCATTTATTTGTGTGATGAGCACGAATATTTGTTCCTGAGTTATGGATGTTTTCTATGTATTTAAGTATTTATTTATCTATATAAGTATGTTTATCCGTTGCTTAGTACCCATAACACAAGCTTTGCTAAGCTTACTTTGGGACTAGGTCAATTGGTGTGAATTGTCCCATAATATTTATTATTATTATTATTATTATTATTATAGGTATATATAACTATAAATTAAAAAAATTAAAACCCCCAACGCAGGTTACAACAAAATAAAGTGAAATTGCCGCAGCTAACAAAAGAGCTGATAACTTTGAAATGGCTGAACCAGTTTTGATGAAACATGTCTAAGAACTATCGCCAAGAAAGCTGTCTTAAAATAAAAAAATAAAACCGCATTCAAATCGGTTCACCCGTGTAAGAGCTAATGATCCACAGACAGACAGACACACACACACACATAGCGGTCAAATTTATAACACTCCTCTCTTTGTGTCGGGGGTTAATACGAAAGAAAGAAAGAAGACATTTATTGTCTTTCACAAGAAGACACACAAATACCACTCTTAACTGACCGCCCACGTTTATATGTTTCTTATTGGACCCTTCTGTATAATTATGGTTTTCATACGGGTCAAAGTTATCCTCAATTATACCAAAGTACCCCGACTTTACGGTACAATTGCCATCATTAACATCGGGGCGGTCAAAGTGCTCAGATACATCTGAACACGCATGTACGTGGGGATCCTATCGATGCTTAGAACATTTTATTTCCGAAGGTTTAGAATCCCGAAAACTTAATTTGTCCGAAAAGCATTTTTTTCTGAAACTGTAAATATTTCAGGATTTATTTCAGGACCATCGTGTAGACTAGGGAATGCAATCCCGATCTCGCGGGATCCCGATCTCGCGAGATCTCGTGTAATTTTTCGGGATCAATCCCGAAGCATAATATGACGAGATCCCGTTCGAGATTGCCGGGATTGGGCGGCAGCAACGCTACACACATCTACTCGGGGCGCGAGCGGTGCGCGATAAACGAGCTTAGATAAATTAGAGTCAGTCATAAAAAAAGAAATGAATTTATTTGAGTGTGGAGGAACAAGGGGGAGATTTTTGCAGTTTGAATATAATTGTTTAGTCACGCTGTTGCCAACCAGTGTTGAGTCGGAGAGGGCACTCTCAGCAGCTGGGTACATTGCAACGGACATTAGATGCCGTTTAGCAGTTAGCACTCTTAATACACTTCGATTTTTAAGAAGCTACTTTCAAAATCACCCGTAACTACTTTCTAATCTCCTTGAGTTACTACTTTTTGTTTTGATTATGCTAATTTCCAAAAAAAACTTCAATTATTTCGTTAGTAATATTGAAGAATAAAGGTTTTTGTTTTCTTTCAAATAATATTTTATTTTAAATAACCTCACTATCACAAACAAGCAGTTTTCATCGTTTTCAGTCATCCTAACTTTACATTTTTTTTAAACTAGACGAGATCCCGAAAATTCCGGGATCTCGCAGGATTGATATTTCTAATCCCGCGGGATCTCGAATTTGCGATCTCGAGTCGGGATTGCATTCCCTTTAGGTTAGGTTAGGGTTGTTTTATAAAAATCCTGAAATATTTACAGTTTCAGAAAAAAATGCATTCGGATAAATGAAGCATTCGGGATTTTAAATATTCGGAAAAAAATAATTCTAAATTTTGATAGGTAACCCGACTGTACCGTTTCATGGAAATGTCGGAACGTCTATTTTACTTGTTATTAACTAGGAAGACTTAGTTATAACCAACCTTTGATTCGGCATTATCTCTAATGCCTATTTCCTGCTCGAAAAACGTACCGCGACTAACTAACATACACTAAACATGCTTACAATCATATGTATAGCATCACATAGCGGCGTTTGATCGACTATTAATAACTCATTGGTTTCTGGCGCCGCAATGGAATGATACTCTTCATTTTTTGTCATGACTTTTGCAAAGGAAAAGTGCGTCAGCGCGGTATCGATTCGGTGACATCAGCCCACTATGAATCCAGCCAACTATTAACTACACAAACAAACCTATCGTGTCGTGATATATACGTGAAGGGAATTGAAAACAAAGCATGTGTGATGTTATGTATAGCAAGGATGATATAGACTGGATTAGCAATCGCCATAGTACAGATCGGCCGCGGAAAAATAGTTCGATTATTAAATCTAGATGGCGCTTACATATAACCCGAGAGTTTGAAAGCAAAACAATAAGAGCGCGCGCAGACAGAGAGCGGTCTGGCGTTCCGCGTTCCGCGTTCAGAGTTCTGCGTTCTTTCGAATGTACTAGGTCCATTACGACAACGCACACAGCACGCGGTCAGACCGCGGCGGTCAAAGCGAAACGCCGCGTTCTTGCGTTCTTTTGCCGCCGAGACAGAGAACGCCGCGTTCACCGCGATGTCTGAAGTTACAAATAAAGAAAAACTGGTCAAATTAGTTACAAAAAGGAAATTATTATAAATAAATAAATAAATAAATATCACGGGACAATTCACACCAATTGACCCAGTCCCAAAGTAAGCTAAGCAAAGCTTGTGTTATGGGTACTAGGTAACGGATAAACATACTTATATAGATAGATACATACTTAAATACATATTAAACACCCAAGACCCGAGAACAAACATTCGTATTTTTCATACAAACATCTGCCCCGACACGGGAATCGAACCCGGGACCTCAAGCTTCGTAGTCAGGTTCTCTAACCACTAGGCCATCTGGTCGTCTATTATATGATTTAAGGTCATGTACACTACAAAAATCGTGACAAAAAAGCAGAAACTTGGCTGGAAATAGTCGCGTCAAGGGATTCTTCTCGTGTTGTGTTAATTAGGTGCACCCAATATTTTCTACTTTTTTAGATGTTTCCAGGCTCCACAAAATTAATGATTCTTCTTCGAAAGATGAACTTTCTAGCGTCATGTTGCACATACAAAAACATGGAACGCAAGAATTTGACCGCCTCTTGTGTGCGTTGGAACTCTCGAGCGATCAGAACGCAGAACTCTGAACGCGGAACGCGGAACGCCAGACCGCTCGCTGTCTGCGCGCGCTATAAGACTACAGATATTTCATATTACTGCAAATGTATTATTATGCAATATTTTTGAAAAATAATACATTTGTAGTAATATGAAACATCTGTAGTCTTATTGTTTTGCTTTCAAAGCCTCGGGCTATATTTCAGCGCCATCTAGATTTAATAATCGAACTATTTTTCTGCGGACGATCTGTACGCTTAGTATAAGTTTTACTTCACCAATATACTTCTCGATCGAAAAATGTTGACTCATTGTAACGTACATGTAACGTTACATAACGTTACATTCTACAGAGACGCGAAGCAGGCCAGTTGCAAGAGAGCGGCGAACGCCAGGATGTACAATGCGGGGTGCGGGGGAGGGGAGGAGGGGTTTGAATGTTTTGTTATGACGTTGTCACGTCTTGTTTGGTGTACGTACTAAATTTGTGTACGTATTACTTTATTTGCAAGCGATAGTTAGGTGTGTTTTTGCATGATGATGATGATGATGATGATGAGGATGATGTCCTCGTTGAGGTATCCATCAATGAGTATGACACCTTGTTAAATCTGGAGGTGAGGACGAAGATGGCTGACAAAACCAAACATATTTTTCTTAATTATACTTTAACTAGAACACATTGAAAAAACTAGAAAAGATAAATTGGGGCCGGGAATCGAACCAGTGTTCCCATCATTCCGCGATACGTGCTTACCATCACCATATAGAGATATTTTATATGTGTACCTATCTATGTATTTGCTTCTTTTCCATTTTTGATAATCTGTTTTACCTTTCCAAGTTCTTTAACAAATTAAGATTGAGTATTTCGAACGATTCATATCCGAATGTCACCGTTGAAAGAACTTTTTAATGTTACTGTTTACGTTTATGGGCTTTTATGCGGTTTGTCTAGACTGTTGACATTGGGGGTCGAGCATAGTCACACCCTCTTGGTACAATGCCAACTTTAATGCGTAGCTATCAGATTTTGTAACAACTATCTGTGAACCGCTTAGCATCCAATGTGTTGTCTCGTTGGTTTAGTTAAAGGCGTACCGGGTGAATTACGCTTCCTAAATGACGACTGGACTTGTAACTACCTATTAATTATTTTGTGTTAAACATGGTTCTATGTCGTAGATCAGATACACTATCTGGGATATGAAACTCATTAGGCAACGTTATTTTATGCTCGGGTCGGTAAAAGCGAACGGGGTGTGCAACTTCGTAATTACATTAGCTAGAGTCCAAATCTCTAGCGACAAACATTTGAATTAATTAGCAAGTTTAAATTGTAACTTATGCGTTTAAGTTCACGCTGCTAATTAGTTAATTTGATGATTAAAGCTAGAAGTAAGGTACATATGTTTTAATTTGTAGGTAAGCTAGAAATAAAGTCCTTCTAATTTTTTGACATTCAGCCCTAATGGCTTAAGATAAATGCCTATCTTAGGGTGTTTACTTTGCGGAGGTCCAAATGAATGAACTGAAATACTTTGTTCACCCGTACGTACGATTACATAGCTATCATAAGGTCGCGGGTGAGTAAAGTAATTGTTTCAGTTCATGAGTACACTTTTTTTTAAATGTAAAATATAAGACACATTACACTGGTCGGCACATCTGTTGAATCCTGACCAGTGTCAACTAGGATTAAGATATTCTTCGTTTGCCTGCAGAAATAAGAAGGAACGGGTGTCGGGTGCGAAGAATGCCCAGCTGTTGTGTATCAACGGCGGCAGTCCCCGCCAGCCCAGCACGCCGCAGCTGTTACGGGTAAGAGTATTCCAAAATACGTCCAATAGGTCTTTGAAATAAAGATACCGAGAGACAGACCAGACCAGACGACCAGGGCCCAATTGCATAACAAAGTACAACTAATATTACAAGCGGAACTCTCGCTTCATTTATATTAACTAGAAAGGGAGTTCCGCTTGTAATATAAGTTGTACTTTGTTATGCAATTGGGCCCTGATGGCCTAGTAGGTAGAGAACCTGACTACGAAGATTGAGGTCCCGGGTTCGATTCCCGCGTCGGGGCAGATATTTGTATGAGTAATACGAATATTTGTTCTTGGTCTTGGGTGTTTCATATGTATTTAAGTATGTATCTATCTATATATATATAAGTATGTTTATCCGTTGCCTTGTACCCATAACACAAGCTATGCTTAGCTTACTTTGGGACTAGGTCAATTGGTGTGAATTGTCCCGTGATATTTATTTATTTTGTTTTTATTTTTTATAGGTATAATATAATTACCAAAATAAACGCGGGTCCCTTACGTATTAGTAGGTAGTCGAGGTATGCCTGACATGCTTCGAACGAATCCGTGGTTGTTTTTCGAGGTTGATTCCAAGTGAAAACCAACAGTAAACACAACAAAAAAAAAGTACTACCTACGGATTGGTCACCTGCTCACCTTTGTTTATTACTTTAGTAATTATGTCCAAAAAGGTTCCATATTAAGTGACTCCCCTCTTAAATAAAGCTAGAAGATTCTTTCCTCAGAGCCCCTCTATCAACGTTCGTATTTGTTAACTTGTGTGTAAGTGGTGATTTCAAAATTTGCAAACTGTAGCTGAACTGTTTAAATGAGTACGCGCCCGCGCTGTACAGGGGCTGGGGGGTATGACGACAAAGGGGGCGCCGGTGAGCACTCTGTTAAACATTCTAGCTATGTTTTTCGATGCTCTCTGGAATCCATGGATCTGAAATTTGGCATACCTACTGATGTAAGTCCGGTGACAATGTAATAATCAGCTAATGAAACTCTTCAAAGGTTTTATAGCATCGACTTGAAATTTGCAACAGATTCGTAGTTTGAATGTTACGTAGTTAGTAACAAATTAATCCTATCTCCAGATTCTAGAAGAGACCATCCAAAAGAAGATCCCCAAGCCCCAGTATTCCCCCAAACCCAACGTCAAAGACGTGGACCGTTACCGCTTCACCTTCAACGTGACGGCCAAAGCGGCTGAATCCATGTTCCAGTACAGGACCAAGTTCGTGCAGCATATGCTCTCCAGCCCCATGTACGCTAACAGTGCTGTTGGGAAACCCTGGGAGATGATTGGCAGGTAAGAAACACTCAGCAAAAAAATAGACCAATGAGATCCGCTTCGTTGTGCCGCGCAGCGATCTCATTGGTCGAAGTTTCTCCTCTTATGCTGCGTTGTTAGGATGTCCAAAGTGGCTGAAGCCTTGTGGCACTATAGCACCAAGTTCGTGCAGAGTATGTTCTCCAGCTCCCAATGGCTATAGAGCTATTGCAAAATCCTGGGCTGTAATTTGCAGGTGAGTATTTCCCTAATAAGATATCCCGTAAAGATGGGGTATT
This sequence comes from Archips crataeganus, assembly GCA_947859365.1. Lineage (NCBI taxonomy): Eukaryota > Metazoa > Arthropoda > Insecta > Lepidoptera > Tortricidae > Archips > Archips crataeganus. Next base: position 19,372,797 of record OX402057.1, on the reverse strand, counting down.
TTGACCCAATGGAGGATAACTCTGGCTATTGAAAACCACATATAGAAAGGTCTAATATAATGCAATTATAATGCCTTATTGTCTGACGCAATCACAATCACAATAGTTTTCACCATGTCTCTCATATTCATAATGGTAGATGGTGAACGTGATCGTGAGTGCCAGCGCGTTAGGCAATGCGGCTAATCCCAATGACCAAAATTACCCTTCTAGGCCAATATATCCTAACATTAGTTTCTGAATAATTGACAATGTGACCCATAGGACAAAATGCTATATTTACTGTTCTGTCACACGCAACAAGTATGTGTAGCATTTATTTTTGAATGGTTGACATTGCCAATATTTAGAAACTTTATAGTTGCGCAATGTGCCAGGATTTACTTCTTAGCGGCCGTTGACCATAATTTAGTACCCATAGTACAAGCTTTGCTTAGTTTGGGACTAGGCCAATTGATGTCAATCGTCCCATGATTTATTTATTTATTTCCCCTCGCACGACCTGGCGATCTCATTGGTTGAAACAATTAACAAGAAAGCGTTTAAGCGTTTTTAGGGTTCCGTAGTCAACTAGGAACCCTTATAGTTTCGCCATGTCTGTCCGTCTGTCTGTCTGTCTGTCCGCGGCTAAGCTCAGAGACTGTTAATACTAGAAAGCTGTAATTTGGCATGAATATATATTATCAGTCACGCCGACAAAGTGATTAAATAAAAAAAACTAAAAAATTTTTTTTAGGGTACCTCCCATAGACGTAAAGTGGGGGTGATCTTTTTTTCTCGACTAACCCTATAGTGTGGGGTATCATTGGATAGGTATTTGATAATAAATAGGGGTTTGCTAAAACCATATTTTTAAAAAGTGAATATTTTTGGAGATATTCACTCCGAAAGTTCAAAATAATGTGTCCCCCCCCTCTAACTTTTGAACCGCACGCCTAAACATTATGAAATAAATCACGTAAGTTGTTAAACTTTATAAAAACTTTCAAGGAAAATTATTTTCAACTTAATCAGTTGAGCAGTTTTTAAGTTTTAGTAAAAAAATATTTCTAAACTAAGATTGTAATTTAACCGCCATTGCAAGCATTTTTTTTTCTTTTAGTACCTATAAGATCACGCCAACAGTATCTTCTTTCAAATAAAAAAAATACAATTGAAATCGGTTCATATAATAAAGAATTACATCTGAAAAACCATCAACATACATACTATTAGATTAGTTACCCAATTCGCCGATAGATGGCGCTGTACCGCCGACATTGAAATTCTGCGCGCGGTGGGAGTTGGGACTAAAACAACCACATTAATAAAGTATGCAAAGATTTTTTCGTACCTGCTACGGAACCCCTATCTTGGGCGTGTCCGACACGCTCTTGGCCGGTTTTTTCTTTATTGTTAATTATTTTTACATTAAGCCTATTTTCTGATTGTTCGCAGTGTGTCCGAACAAATTATAGACGACATGCTGTTGGCTTGCGCGAAAGAGATGCAGCTACAAGACTTTATTGACGAGTTATACAAGAGCGAGACACAGTGATTAAGTGATTTTTATGCTTTGTTGTGAATTTAAAAATTAATATAAATGTTTGGCTTTCATTCTTCTTTTTCTTAGAAACTTCATTTAATTGTCACCATCATGCTAAAGTCGCGAATCTGCTATTTTGGCAAACATTAGATTTTGAGGCCAAGAAGTTCCAAGTGGCAACCGTACCAGGGGGTACCTTTTCTCTGCAGCTGACCGTACAATTCTCAAATTTTTGTTTTTGTACCTATTTACTGCTTCCTTGCATGGCAGATTCTTGAAATGGCATATTAAACGGCAGATTCTGGTAATGGCAGATTCTTAAAAAGGCAGATGTACAGTTAAGTAATATAATACTTAATTGAATTCGGCTCAAATTTTTTGGCAGTTTATTTTGAATAAATAAATTAATATAACTAACAAACAACAAACTCAACTTTCTTCTTTTAACAAAACTAACTTCAGTCGTTTGAAGACTGTAGCAGGTTCTTCTAATTTTTTTATTTGGTTATTTAAGTATCTACTTTGGTTACACGACATAGGGGTACGGGTGGGGCGTTATGGTGGGTCTGGCACGGAAAATCACCAACAAACAAAAAAAAAAACATTCACACACTAAGAATTTATTGTATAAACAAACCGCGATTTTCGCGTACATACTTTGGCTGAGAGGAATGCAATCGTATGGCACCTCCATAGTTATAAAGTTCGCCGCTGTTGATCTTGGTAGTTCAAATTACCAATTCCAATCTACGTATTTTGTAGGAAAGTGTACAATATCTTCCGTTTTAAGAATCTGCCATTACCAGAATCTGCCACTCAGGGAAAAAGAGAAATGCTTTATGGTACAAAGTACAAATTATCACTTTTAAAACTCTCTCCTAAAAATGTGATTTTTGCAGATAGGTGAGTTTGGTATGGAGGTAAGTGGTGGAGGTGTCCGACCGAAACACGATTTTTAGCCGAAACCGAAACCGAAACCGAATATTCGGTTTTTTTCTGATTTCGGCCGAAACCGAAACCGAAACCGAAATTTTTGAAGACGTATCATATCAAACAAAATATTCAAAATTACTGTACAGATCGTAAGGAAAAGGTTATTGCAAGGATTTCTTATATGAGAACAGTTACTTTTTTTGTTAAACAAAATAAAAAACGTTTATTTTTAATGAAAAATGTCTTGGCATTGGTATTATATTATTCAAAACAAACAACCTATTCTTATCACGTCTAAACTAAATTCACAATCCTAATATCAAACGTATTGTTCATTAATCACAGCATAAAATGCAGTAACAAATAAAATAAACAAAATAAATAAATATTAGGGGACAATCTTACACAAATCGACCTAGTCCAAAACTAAGCAAAGCTTGTACTATGGGTACTAGACGACGATAAACATACTTATATAGATAAATAAATACTTAAATACATAGAAAACATCCATAACTCAGGAACAAATATTCGTGCTCATCACACAAATAAATGCCCTTACCGGGATCGAACCCTGGACCTCTTGCTTCGTAGGCAGGGTCACTACCAACTAGGCTAAAGCGGTCGCCAAACAGATTCTAAAAAGTAAATAATAATTTAATAAATAAACAACACTCATACATACTACTGTCGCTGGTCCCAGCTGGGCCGGCCGCCGATGCATTACCTATACCTACCCGGCCGAGCGTGTCGAATTAAGCCGAGCGCTCCCGATGCGAGAGCCGCGAGAGGCCGCGAAGTAATTTCGGCCCGGCCGAAGGTTTCGGCCGGATTCTGGCCGAAACCGAAACCTCGGCCGAAATCACTTTTTTGGCCGAAATTGGCCGAAACCGAAACCGAAACCGAAACTTCGGTCGGACACTATGGAGGACTAATATCGTCATATTATTAGGCGATTTTCGTTACTCGTGAGTAACTAAGTCCCGTGGGATAAGGCGGTTGAAACACTTCAGAGCACCACGCACTTTACATCTTGTATCAGGTTTTTTCATTCAATTGGACAACTATTTATTATGTTTATTGGGATATAAATTAGAAAATAAAATAAATAAATATCCTAAAATTCGTCTTTTTATATTCACTTAACTAGTCAAAATTACATAAATAAGGCACTTAAAAATACGACTAGGTTTATAATACCCGAGTTCAGTAATAAACCATTTGGTAGGAATTACATTTAACTGTAGGATGAGACAGACAGCTTTTATGTTTATATTTAGTTGTAAAATCAACACATTCAATGCACATTTTTGAACACAAGAACACCCTAAAATGAAAAATCGATATAGAAAGTCTTTGCAAGTTTACAGTTGTCATTCTTTTTACCTTTTCATTGCTCTGTCAATTGCGGTGGTGGAGAGCGTCATTTTAAATTAGAGAAGCGATAAGCTAGTGATGTGGTAAATAGGTAATCATAAAAACTGTCTCTCACTTTTCCTCATGTTAGAGGATAACTTAGCTATGGCCTCAACAGAAACCTACTAATCGTCCAAGAAGACTTTTGATTTGTTTTGAAAAACTCTCAATATTCTGCATGGACTTACCATGAGCGTATCTCGCTCTTACTTATAAGTTAAAAAAGAGGGATGCTTTGAACCCTGCAATAAACCCGTTCCTAACCACATTTTTTGACACTAACCTTTCCCACGCACCTGAAACTAAAGTCACTCATACTTGATCATCTTTGTTTAAGCTCAATCGAAAAGAGTTCAGAACTTCACCAAATTTCGCCCTCTGTCTCCCTAAAGTATCATTCTTCTCCATTTTAGGCAATCTCGCTATACTCTCTGTGCTAGAAGTATCTGTTTGATAAGATTCTTCAGGAGTGGGTGGATTCGACTTCATTAGTCTAGGCTTCGCGAGAAGCTTAGGGCCACCCGTAGCAAATATATTTTCTAGTTTGCTCTTCAAATCTTCTCTAGTCATACTTACTTCTTCTTCCTCGCTGTCAGATTTTTCTACTTCTTGTTCTTTTTCTTCTTTGTTTACTGTTCGTAGATTTTGTGCGTCTCTTGCTAGTAATTCTTTCTTTAATTCTAAGAATAATGGTGGACGTTCGCGATTAACATCATAATCGGTATTTTCTACTACGTTACCTGTGGATTGCGATCGTCTGCCTGGTTTGATAGTACTTGGTTCATCTTCTTGGTCTGCTATTTTGGTTTGATATATATTGTTTAGTTTAGACATGAAATGTAACTGTCTATCGCTACCAAATTTAATATTACTGTCGTCCTGAGAACCGTTTGACTGAATGCTCTCTCTAGGTTTATTTTCTTCCTCTTCTATAGACCTTGCTTTGCTAGGTCTTGCTGAAATTGTGTAAGATTTCTTAAAATTAGGACTTTTAAAGTAGTTTTCGTCAAATGGTGGAGGCACTGGAATATAAGGCACATCCTCTTTAATTTCCTCAACAGACTCTGTCAACGCTGTTCTGTCGATAGTATCTGAATACCCAGACTCGTCTGTTTGAGAAGTAGTTTCACTGTCATTAAAAGCAGTTACTTGCTCATCTTCTTGATTTTCAACTTGATTTTTATTTTGCTCATCTTCGTTTTGGTCATCTTCTTCGCTCACTTTTGGTAGATCTTCTCTATGTACTTGCGCTATTACATCATATTTAGATAACACTTGATTACCCAACGATGCGTCGGATCCAGCATCAGACAATTCACTCAGACTCTTCCTATGCGGTAAAAACTCAGGTGATGTTGACACTATAACATCGTCTTCTTTCTCCATCACCATTTCTCCATACGCATCTTCTTTCGCACTATATGTGTCTTCTTCAGCTTGTATTACTTGATCGAGTAGATCGATTATTTTTGCTTCTTTTTCTTCGTTATTTTCTATAACAGCTGCTTGCTGTACTATTATTTCTTCTTCAACCACATTCCTTACAACTCTCTCTTGTAACTCAACAGGCTTTTCTACAATCAATTCTTTGTTGCCTCCATTGTTACTAGTTCGAGTGATAGTACCAGGAGGAGTGGGGGATTCGATTATGATCTGGACGGGGGGTTTGCCGTTTTTCTGGGCGTGCGCACTATCATTCCTTCCATTGAGCTGTTTGTAGCAGTACACGCAGATTATATAAATTGGTATACCTGGGAAGTAAGAAATGTTATGTTATTTGTTGTAACTGTTTTTGTTTCTTAATCATAACATAAGTCAAAATAAGAACTTGTGAACAACTACTTACTACTGTCCATATTTTCGTTTTTATTTATTTAATGTTTTTATAGTTTCTTCTTAGCAATGATAGCGCACCTTTAGGACGATACTGACCCAATAGGAATTATTCTCGTTTCAAAATTGAACTTAATGCTAAAAGAACAACAGGTTTACTTTTGAAATGAGAATAACTCCTATTGGGTCAGTATCGTCCTGAAGGTGCGAGTATGTCCGAAACTGTTAGCAGCTAGACAAAAAAAGAAACGTCAAAGAGCCTACTGCACCCTGTTAGCAAAATGAACTTCTGATTTTTACCAATAAGAATCCAGATAGCGATGCGGATCCAAGTCTGCACGTTGATCATGACCATCAGGCAGATGTTGATGTAAATACTGAGGCAAGGAATCAGAGGTACTAGAGGCGTCTGAAAAAAAAACATAAACTTAAAGAGCTACACAGTCTGAAAGATACTGACGTTTAAAAAAGAAATGAAGAATAAGGCCTTGGTCGTCCTGACCCGCCACCCGCGGCGGGCAGCGGCCCGTCGCCCGCCGCGTCTATATGCTGTGTTCGTCAATGTTCGGGAGTGGTCGTTCTCGCCCGCCGCGTGCGACGTCCCGAACGCGGCGGGCGAGAACGACCACGCCCGAACATTGACGAACACAGCATATAGAGGCGGCGGGCGACGCGACGGGCCACTGCCCGCGGCGGGTGGCGGGTTAGAACGACCAAGGCCTAAGAGCAATTAAATGGTTCTTCATTTCAAAGGGTAACAAATTATAGTTAACCTTGAAAGGCACGTCTTCATCGACCTTTGGCTGCAGCATCAGCACCACAAATAGAAATAGCACAACCGCATGCAACACTAGCGATGGCGCCAGGCTTCGCTCTACGTGAACAGTCACCAATGTTGCTATCAAGCACATCAGAACTGAAACAATCATAAAAAAAAGTTAAAATTTGCGTTAAATATACAAGTTTTAGCATAGGACCGTTGCGTCAAAGATTGTTGAATGATATTATAACATTGGAACATGCCTTACACATGTCAAATACATTATGATTCAAGTTTAGAACCATATCAATCAGTCATCATCGTTCATTAATGTGATAACTTTCAATAAAATTCATATCGGCCAATTCATTGTCCATCGATTCATAAACATGAAACTACCGTGAGACTCACTCATAGTGAAAATAAACGAATCACACAACACTGTCACTGTTAGAACGGTACTATTTGTACGATAGTTTACGTACTAGATCATATTTACAATTAGCCATGCTAACTTTTTAAATATGTATTGAAATCTCAAAACCATTTCGAGAAACAAGCTTTCGGTACAGTTTCTGTATATCAGATTTAAAAAAAAGTCTTACATTATTAAGATATTCGTTGAAATGTTTTGACCTTCAAATGCCCTTTCTGTGAGTCATCAAACAAATAATGGATAATGATTCTTTTGCCTTATTTAAAAAAAAATCGACTGACGTCTGTCTAGTCTATATCAAACATAAACTCAAAATTGACATTGACGTGTTGTTTCGTTTTGTAGTTTGTTTGTTTATTTGTTTTTTAAGCACAAAGAGTAAAACCACATACCTAATAAGGTTTAAGCAGCATTTTATTATAAAAGGACGGCTAATAACGAAAAAGCCGATTCTCGCAATTTGCCACAAGTGGACAATGTCATGATACTGGAGTTCATGACGAATTCTAGCAACCACAACATCGCTGAAATAAGAGGAGCTACTCAACGGTCAAGACTTTATTGTTAAACCATTGTTTACAAGTAATGTGTTTGTTTTAAATAGGCACATACATTTAAATGATCTTCACAACAAAACTGCAAATAGTTCTTGAAGTATTTTTGCTTCACTTCTCGACACCATTCCTCTCGCCGTCGTTCTGGGATTGGTACGAATAACAAATCCGGGTTATCCCTGCTGTTATTCGAACATAAAGGGGCGAAACACTCGTAGCCTTCCATTTCAAACAAGTTCAGTTAGTGATTTCAAATTTTTTTGAGGTTAGCCGTCGGCGGTGACGTTAACACCTTGATGTTGACTTTACCATAGACTTTACTGTATTTTTTTTGTGCAGGCAAAGACTACATTATCCATTATGCGTTTGATGACGTCACGTCAGCAATATATTAATATTTTTTTTTAATGTAGATAGGATTCATTAAAAACAAAAATACCGAAATTAGTTTCTTAAAATAGTCTATATTTATCAAATAAATTATAAAAACCATACAACAAAAATATGAAGCATGGCCAATTACGTCATCCGATTACTCTATGATCTAGTGCGTAAACTACCATATAAATATCTTAGATCGTATTTTCACGGATTCGGATTGGACGCAGTAGGAAAAACTACTCTTAAGCAAATGGTCTAAAATTAAATCGACGACGACGGAAGAGCAAGATGTCATTATTATTCAATATCTACCCCATGCTCCACTTATTGTATGTATGCTATTTCAATAGTCGCATAAACTTACTGAACAAGGAGAGCGTGATGTTAGCTATCCACGTTGTGGAACGACTAGCCGTTCTACTTCCACAGCCAAACATCTGTTTCATGTATCCTTTTGATTCTTCTGCGGCCTTAGAACGGTATCTAGAATAATAAATAAGCATAATTACAACATCAACAAGTTTGTATATTCAACTAAGGATATAAACACCAGTGATGGTGTAGGGGTAAGCACGCAGCACGGAATGCTGAGGACCTGGGTTCGATTCCCAGCATTAGTCTTTTTTCTGGGGTTTTTTCTGTGCATCTATATTTCAGTTTGTATTTAGTTTGAAATATAAGGATATAAAGCTTAGCCCTTAGAATGCCACTGTACCATACAAAAATCCACGCCATGTCATTGTAATGCCAAAGGCGAATTTGAACTTTGAGCAAACACATGTAGGTCGCTATTGCCTGTTGTTCGAGCGGATATATGGGTCTGGCGTTGTAGGCAGACAGTTCTTGATAACTTTAGACGTTGCTGGCGTTCAAAAGGTAATTGAAGCTTTTTTGACAAGTGCAATATCGCTAGATGGCGTTAATATAGTATATATTTGACATTTGTGTCAGATTTAGGATTGATTCATAACATAACTGTGACATCGAATGGCCCTCGTCAATCCCTATTTTACTTTATCAATATTTTATTTGTCAGAAAACCCTCATTTATTTTCTATACGTTCAACTGATTCGAGGACGTTAATGTTGGGTACCTGAGTATCACAACGCAGACTGCGACGATGGTGTACGATAGAAGAGTTCCAACGCACATCATGAGTACCAGCTGCTCGAGCCCCAAAAAGCCGGCCAACAGGGCTGGAACGAAACGCCACAGTTAAAGAAAGTGTTGGAGACAAACACTTCAGGTAAGACAACCCAATCACATATTATCATCAGAGTTGAACCATTTCCTTTCACTTTGATTTCTTTCAATGTGACATAAATTGGTAACTTCGGAGAAATTAATATTCTTGTGAACGTTGGCGCTTTTAAAAGAAGATATGAAAACATTCCCTGTGAGCTTTGAAGGGTTTCATTTCAGGGAGGCAGTGGTAGTAGAACGCTCAGAGAAAAAAAGATTAAATTTAATAAGTAAGTAAAAGAAGAGGTGGCGCTTTAGAAAATCATTTAAAGGGGGCAGGGGGCAGAATAAGGTTGAAAAGCTATGCTGTACAGTATAATAGAAAATTTTAGGGACCTGACCAGAACACCAATGATCAGTGATCGGAATTTTGGGAGCTAAACTTTAACAAAACTTTTTCGCTTTTAAATAATCTTTAACAAAACTTGCCAAGCGGGCATGAAACAGTACTTACAGACATGAACATATTAATAAACTACTGAAAATCTGAGATTTCGATATAGAGTTAAATTGAACACTAATCTGCCAATAATATTCTTATTTTTCTTGGTTGTAAATTCTTCTTAATGTTAGCTTTACAAGTTTTGTTAAAGTTTAGCTCCCAAAATTCCGATCACTGCTAATGATTCTATAGTCTTCTAGAACCTTACCAATGAGAGCAGAAGGCAGGAGTGTCCCAATGACGGGGGACTTGCGACCCTCACTGACTCTGGCGAACCAGTGGAAGAACAGCCCGTCTGATGCCATCGCGTACAGCAGTCGAGGAAGAGGGAACATGGCACCAAACAAGCTGAAATATTAAACAAGCCAGTTTAAAAAATTCTGCTGGTACTAACGCGGAAAAGACCAGAGACCCAAATTGCATAATGATCTTTCCATCGCCCGAAATCTTATACCGTCTGGTAGATAGAAATGGTGATTGCGAGAAAAGCGCGCGCGCTTTAAATGCCAGATGGCCGTATAAGTCAGTCCGTGTACTTGTAGGTAGGCTAGCTTTTTTATTCGTGTTTTGTTCCGGCAGATTCGTGAACAGAAAGTACACGAACTTGTTCGTACAAACAACTGAAGAGAAAAGGTAATCCCCCTTGTAACGGCGGTAACCTCTACAGACGAAACCTTTCTATCTATCTGGCCTGGCCCTTTAGACATAAACGAGTAAAATTTATAAAATTTTGTGATTATAGATTGTTTTTTGTGCTGTGTTTAACGCGGTTGAAATTTCCGAACCTAAATTGTGACCAAGCAAAAACTGAATTTTTGGCCAGTAATCAGGTTGAAGCACTTATAAAAAAAAAACATTGAACTGACTCCAAAAAACCACGAAAATTGACTAAATACTTCTACTGTTCTGTTTGATGCCGTTGCCTCAGCCAGCCAGCAGGAGTGAACCTAGTTATCTCCCTTACGTACATACTATCTACTGGCCTTCTGGGGAAAATTACACCCGAATTCTTAACCACCTCCTCTTTTTGAAGTCAATTGGAGAAGAAGACCTTTAGCATACCTCGCTGATATACCAAAAACCGCGCCGATGGAAACCACCCACTGCGCCCATTCCCAGCCCACGTAGGAGAAGGCTGTCGCCACTGACGCCACTGTGTCCTAAACAAAAATTTTAATAGCATCATCATCGTCTCTAGTCTACATCCATTCCAATGCTGGGCACAATTTTTTGTCAGAATAAGAGGGCTTGTGGTTAATATAAAAAAATACGGTCAAGTTTCACAGGAAGGTAAAGTTCATGCTTGCTTACATATTTTTTGTCTTAAAACGGAAAATCAAGCGAATTTAAATGTGAATTAAATTATAACTAATGCACCAATTTTAACAAAATTTGTATGACCACACTTTCAAAGACTTTTCAAATGAAAATTATAAAAAAAAACTTCTTCTTCTTCTTGAGGTGCCATCTCCTACCGGAGGTCGGCTATCATTAGTGCTGTCCTTATCTTGGACACAGCAGCTCGGAACAAGGATCTCGTGCTAAGGTTGAACCAAATCCGGAGATTCTTAAGCCACGAAGTACGCCTTCTTCCGGGTGGTCGCCGTCCCTGGATTTTCCCTTGCATAATAAGTTAGAGTAGGTCATATTAATCATTGCGCATTATGTGACCAAAGTACTGCAGCTTGCGCTTCTTGACTGCTTTCAAGATCTCTACCTCTTTGTTCACCATCTGCAAAACTCTTGCATTCGATACCCTATCCATCCACGATATTTTCAGAATTCTTCTGTACACCCACATTTCAAAGGCCTCCAAACGTTTGCACATATTTTGCGTTAAGGTCCACGATTCCACGCCATACAAAAGAACCGAAAACACATAGCAACGTGCCGACCGCATTCTGGTAGATATCTTCAGCGATCGATTGCAGAGAAGATGACTCAGTTTCAGAAAAGCGTTACGCGCCTGCTCTATTCGGCACTTGACCTCAACGCTGTGATCACACTGGTCGTTAACGATGCATCCAAGGTATTTGTACGAGTGGACTCTTTGGATTATCTGATTCCTTACAACCAGATCAGTTATTGTAAGGTGTCGAGATTTACCAATGATCATAATTTTTGTCTTTTTCAAATTTATGCTAAGACCATAATTTGCACTAATGCTGTCTACGCGTTGGAGCAAACTTTGTAAATCGTCGAAGTTGGACGCAAATAATATCGTGTCGTCAGCATATCGTATGTTATTCAACGCATGACCATTTACTATGATGCCCTCCTCAGCGTTCCCCAAAGCTTCCGCGAATATAGCTTCAGCATATACACCGTGAAATTTTAGTGGTTGTTTTCCCGAAACGAGGTGATTTAGTATCGATTGTACAATCGATTTATAATTACTATTTTGACTAGAGTCAAAAATCCAATTGTGAAAAACGAAAGTCGAAAATGACCGCAAACCAATAGTAACGCTTCGTTGGTACCTAACCTATCTTACGATCGTACGCTACTTGTACCAACGAAGCGTTACTATTGGTTTGCGGTCATTTTCGACTTTCGTTTTTCACAATTGGATTTTTGACTCTAGTCAAAATAGTAATTATAAATCGATTGTACAATCGAAACTAAATCACCTCGTTTCGGGAAAACAACCACTAAAATTTCACGGTGTATACTGAACAATAGTGGGGACAGTATGCATCCTTGCCGGACTCCCCGCATGATGTCAATTTCGTCTGTCAAATCTTGATCCACTCGTACTCGTGCCCTCTGCTGCCAATATAGATTTCTAATGATTGCCAAATCCTTGCGATCAAGTTCCATGCCATTGAGAATCTGTATAAGCTTATCGTGCTGCACTCTGTCGAAAGCTTTTTCATAGTCAATGAAACAGATATATGCGCACCGATTCACATCCCAACAACGTTGTAGTAACACCTGGTAACCAAAAAGCGCATCTCGAGTTCCAAAACCATTTCTGAAACCAAATTGTGTGTTTGAAATGTTTTCTTCCACTTTTTTGTAAATACGGTTGTGGATTACTTTCAGGAAAATTTTCAAAACATGACTCATCAGTGATATTGTCCTATACTCGTTGCACTTTTTGGCGTTGCTGGTTTTCGGAAGAGTCACGAAAGTCGAGTACAGCCAGTCCCTGGGTAAGATACCAGTTTTGTGAATTCCATTTAATAAGCGAACTACTATCGGCATATTTTCCTCCATCAACAGTTTTAAGATTTCACTGGGAATTTCATCAGGTCCAACGGCTTTTCCTGTTTTGGCAGATTTTATTGCATGCATGACTTCGTCCTTCGTAATCTCCGGCCCGTCATCATCTGAGTCATTCAACTGCTGTTGACTGCGAGTATCATTAAACAAGGACCTCACATATTTCTCCCAAGTTCTTAACTTTTCCCCAATAGACACAGCGACTTTACCATCCTCATCAATGAGAGGTAGAGACACATTCGATCTTTTCCTGCCCACAAATTCTTTTATTTTCTTAAACATACTAAAATAGTCATGTTTATCCTGCATGTTCTCTATTTCTTGGCACTCATCATTAATCCATTTGTCCTTGGCCTTTGCGCATCTTTGCCCAATCTCCTTATTTAATGCTTTGTACCTTTGCACATCAACGCTCTTCATTTCTCGTCTTTAAACCATAAGTTCAAGTATGTCGTCTGTGATCCAGTCCTTTTTCTTTATCATTGGAGTACCAGCTAGAACTTTAGTTGAAGTATCGACCAATACTGCTTTGAGATTATCCCAAGTTCTTATTGGGTCATCAGGAAGGAGTGACTCCTCTTGCTGTAACTCATAAACCCGGCTGTTAAGCTTAGCGTGCAGTTTCAGTCTTGTATCCGGATCTTTTAATTTAGAAACATCTATTAAAAAAAACTTATCACATCTTAAACATACCCAATATGATGTCTTTAACTTATATGACTGAAGTCATCAAACGTCCGTTTGACGTCACATTATCAATTGTTAATCTACTTTTGTTAAATTTTTTCGTGATTGCACGGCAATGAGAGTTTATCGCTAGATGGCGTTAGTATCGTGAAATATGTTTGACGTTAGTCTTCCTTGCGATTGGCTCATTTAGTTATAAGGGTGAAGGGTGAATCAACTCTCCATACCAGCCACAGGTAAATACTGTAGAGAGGTACAATTGGGCCATTGAAGGTTTTCTGACAGGTAGAATATCGCTAAATGGCGTTAGTATCGTGAAGTACGTCTGACGTTACATTCTAGTTTGCGATTGGCTCATTTAGTTATAAGAGTGAATCAATTTTCCATACCAGCCACAGGTAAACACTGTAGAGAGGTACTATTGGATCATTGAAGGTTTTCTGACAGGTACAAAATCGCTAGATGGCGTGAGTATCGTGAAGTACGTCTGACGTTACAGTCTAACTTGCGATTGGCTCATTTATAAACCAATCCCGAACATGAGGCAAATGTCGAAGTTGTCAAATGGACCACACAATACTGGCGCAAACTTTACTAGCCTGTCACTGAAATCCTCATTGACCAAGTTACCTGTGACCAATAGATAAAAATAGTTGGAAGAATATTGCTTACCTGATGATAATAAGGCACCATCATAGTAACTACAGTTGCGACGCTGGCGTACGCTAGGAACACGATCAGCAGAACTATCAGGATCGCTTGGGGGATCGAGCGACGGGGTTCCTTCACCTGAAATGAGACAAGACTACTTTTAGACAGTCCACACGTATTTTTACGTCTTAGTTGATTGATCAGGCGTTACTTTCCTGAAAATATTTTTAGTGTTTTTTTTTTACGTCATTCTAAGTTTTCAAACACTCACTTCCTCGCTAGTAGAGCTGATACTGTCAAACCCAACGAAGCCGTAGAAGCAGACTGCGGCACCCTTCAGCGTGCCCCACACGCCGAACGGGAAGAAACCCCCCACGCCGTATGAGGGGGGAACAGACGACTCGGGGATACTCCAGTTGCTGGGATCAGCTGGAAGGGAAAAAATGTGATTATAGATTATGTCATCATCATCATCATCCCAGCCTATATACATCCCACTGCAGGGCACAGGCTTCCCCTCAGAACGAGAGCGCCGATCGGAAACTTTACACACACCGTTGAATTTCTTCGCAGGTGTGTGCAGGTTTCCTCCTGAAATAGAATACATATTTAGAAGGATTACTTTATTACAAGAGGGAGGTAAACGAGTGAGCGGGTCATGTGCTGGTAGCGCTGAGCACGATCATATTATGGTCGCGTTCACAATTAGACACGGTCCGATCGTGTGTGCAGCGAGCAAATGTCGGCCTCACGGTCCCACCGGAAGACCAGCGCTGGCTCTCGAGCCGGCATTATGCTGAGGTGGGTCCGTTTCCTGATAGTTGCTTTATATTGTATTATTTATGCCTGTTGTTTGTAGCTGTCAGGAATAAATGTATTTTTTTTCTTTCTTTCTTTCTTATGTGATGGGAAATGATCACCACCGCCCATGAATACCAACAACTCAAGGAACGTCACTGATCACTGTTAGGAAGGAAGCTGTCATGAAATAGAGGGAAGAGTGTATCGTCAGCAAAGGCTTCCTCATTAGAAAGCCACAATAAACAACTTTCCAGCTGCATGCAACGATTGTCCATCGTGATTTTGTCGGCCAATCTAATAGGAGGCCTTCTATTACATTCCTCCTCCTGTGTACATACTCCTTCTGTGCTCGTCGCTCGATAACCTTTCTTTCCAAACGATTATCAGTTGTATCGACTTAGAAGAAGACAAGAGGTACTTAGCACCTACAAAGTTTATTACTGTTCTGAAATGGATTTATGGAAAATGCTAGTATTTAAGTGGCAGTGGGCAGGGCACGCTGCTCATAGAACCGATGGCCCATGGGGCAGGATGATTATAGAATAGCGATCGCAAACGGAAAAGTGGCGTTGGAACCACATGTCCAGCTGTGGATGTTTGTTAGCTGATATTATGATGATGCTAGTATTTTATGGTGGCCTGGTAGTCACAACCTATGGCCTCTCAGGCAGAAGGTCATTAAACATTAAAGAACTCACCTGTAAAAGATCCGGCGATGATTATGAATAGGATGATTATCATATTGAATATAGCAAAGACGTTGTTCACCATCGCAGATTCACGGACACCGAACGCCAGTAGAACTGGAAAAATATAAATAAGTATTTATAGTGTGTGACAGGGATGATAACACGGTTTCTGCCGGGCTCTAAAGACAAACCGTGGTAGGCCCCCGGCTCGCTTTGTAACGGACTGAACTTCAGGTCTACAATGGTTGGTGGATGCGCGCGCGCCATGTTGACAGGCTGCGTGCAGATGACAGTCAACGAGCAGAAGAAAGGACACGCCTTTCCCATTACACCTTAATGTAGAGACCTTACTCTTACATGGTGAACCTGTGCGTAGCACATTATTCAAAATAGTCAGAAAAATCCAATATCTCGAAAATTTATCATCCATCATCATCCCAGCCTGTGTACGTCCTACTGCAGGGCACAGGCCTCCTCTCAGAATGAGAGGGCTTGGGCCGTAGTTCCCACGCGGGCCCAGTGCGGATTGGGAACATCACACACACCATTAAATTTATTCGCAGGTACATGCAAGTTTCCTTACGATACAAGCTGAAAAACGTTGACGAGACAAACTGAAAAATGTTGATATATAGGGAAAATTTGTGTCTTAACTCCTGACCAGTGGTGGTGTAGCACGCAGCACGGAATGCTGAGGACCTGGGCTCAATTCCCAGCGCTGGTCTTTTTTTCTGGGTTTTTTCTGTGTAAGTAAGTAAGTAAGTAACTTTATTTTGTATAAAATGTGGTGCATATAAAGGTCTTTCCATGTTTCAGTTTGTATTTAGTATAAAAATATTATTTTCCTTACGATGTATTCCATCACCGTTAAGCTCATGGTAGATCAATTTCAAATGTAATTTCGCACATAAATTCCGAAAAACTCAGAGGTGTGAGCCAGGATTTGAACTCACGATCCTCTGCTTGAGAGGCCATTGGTCAAACCGCTAGCTAGGCCACCACGGCGGCGTCGAAAATTATGACACTTTTACTAAGACCTAAGTCTGGTTTGGTGACCTCGTAAGTTTTTCTTGCTTATTATGGGACAATGTATCTGTACATTGGTTACTTTTTTTATTTTATTTTATTTTTATGTTAGAGAGGCCAGACAAACGAACTAGTGGGTCACCTGATGTTAAATGATCACCACTGTCCATAGACACCCGCAGCACTTTACGCGATGCCAGTGCGTTGTCGGCCCTAAAAGGGAGAGGAAAAAGGAAAGGGAATAGAGGAGGGGGAGACGTATTGGGCCCCCGGCGCTCTCACTGACCGTACGAAACGCAGCAGAAGTACTGCTGCTTCACGCCGGTGTTCTGTGACTTTTGCTCCGAACGTAAGATAATGATCATTTACTCAAGGTCGCTCACCCCCTAGAACAAGAACGATCCCGAAGGCGAAGAAGTCGAAGTGCGAAGCCAGAATGGTCGCGTCGAGGGATGCGAAGGATGCGAACCACGCCGACATGCTCCGGCCCGCCATTAAGTCTATGTACAAGCTGAGACCGCGGGCAACGCTCGCTGCTCCTGTAAGTAAACAATCAGATTATCCACCAACTCAATTTAAAAAAAAAAAAATACCGGCCAAGTGCGAGTCGGACTCGCGCACCGAGGGTTCCGTACAAATTTATATGTATCTATGATCATCCAGTCTTAGCAGACCCCTGCTCCTAAGCAAAATGTGCGCAGTGTAGGATCATTGTAGATTAGTTACAGATATAGACAGACAGACAAACTAGATCTCGTTCAAACCAATTTTCGGTGGAAGTTTACCTGGTAATGTACATCATATATTTTTTTTAGTTTTATGAATGAATGAATGAATTAAATTTATTTCAGACAATGGTCCATTTTGTTAGTAACAATTGTACTTAAATCTATGTATCATATCACTCTCTTATTTTAGAAGTTACAGGGGGGGACACACATTTTACCACTTTGGAAGTGTCTCTCGCGCAAACTATTCAGTTTAGAAAAAAAAAAAAGATATTAGAAACCTCAATATCATTTTTGAAGACCTATCCATAAATACGTATGAGTTTAATGAAAACAAAATTTTTGAGTTTCAGTTCTAATCTAAGTATGGGGAACTCCCAAAATGTATTGTTTTTTTTTTATATTTTTGTAAAAAAATCTTAATGCGCTTCACAGAATACATCTAGGTACTTACCAAGTTTCAACAGCATAGTTCTTATAGTTTCGGAAAAAAGTGGCTGTGAGTCACAGCTGTGTGTGACATACGGACGGACAGACAGACATGACGCATCCATAAGGGTTCCGTTTTTTGCCATTTGGCTAAGGAACCCTAAAAAGAAAAAAAGAAAGCAAATACATTTATTGAATCAGGCGTTACTTTGCGGAGGTCCATATTAATGAACTGAAACAATTACTTTGCTCACCCGCGACCTAACGATAGTTACGTTTGTAGCGACTA
Source organism: Archips crataeganus (assembly GCA_947859365.1). NCBI lineage: Eukaryota > Metazoa > Arthropoda > Insecta > Lepidoptera > Tortricidae > Archips > Archips crataeganus. The sequence continues at coordinate 19,354,749 of OX402057.1, read as the reverse complement.
CTAGCACCATCTAGTCGTCACATAATGAACTAATTGCTACAATCCTACATCACGCTATCGAAGTTTCTCAACTCGGTTGCATAAATACAACTTCCAACTTTCATCCATCGGACTTCGGTCCCCAGGCATAATATCTATGGTTACGTATCAAAATATATAAAATTAAAAAACCTAACGTAAAATAACCTACGTTCAAAATACCTAAAATATAAATACCTAATGATTTTTTCACTTATATTCAAAATACCGAAAGCTTAAAATGCCTACGTATTACAATGTCTAAAATTAAAAAACCTAACGTAAAATAACCTACGTTCAAAATACCTAAAATCGAAATACCTAATGATTTTTTCACTTATATTCAAAATACCGAAAGCTTTCGTATGTCCTAACCGGTATCACGCTGGTAGCGAGCGAGCAAGACTTTTTAAGGCAGAAGCGACTCGGAAAGGTTAGGTTCAGAAGGCTAAGGCGGGAGCGAAGCGTAGCGTAGCTCCCGCCTTAGCCTTCGATGTTAGGTATTTTTTTTGTAACAGCACAGAAAATGATTATTTCCATTAGGTATTATTGTCTTTAACATTATGAAATGTACCTAAATGTAAATCATATACCAAATTTTATCAAACAAATTAGACTTTCACGTGATAATAAAAAAAATAACTAACACGCTACGCTCCCGCATTAGCCTTTGAACCTAACCATTCCGAGTCGCTTCCGCCCCGAACCGTCTTGCTCGCTCGCTTCGCTCGCTAGCCAAAAATTAAGGGATGTTCGTTTCATTTAGGTATTTTGACCATTTGGTATTTCAAATGTTGGTGTATCAAACTTAGGTGTCATAGCTGTTGATATTTTAAACATTAGACATTTACTCCATTAGGTATTTTAAACTTAGGTAATTCGTAGGTAGGTGTTAGTTGCTTAGGTATTTAAAATCATTAGGTATTTAGATTTTAGGTATTTTGAACGTAGGTTATTTTACGGTAGGTTTTTTAATTTTAGATATTTTGATACGTAACCAATATCTATTGCAGCCTACCCCCAAACGTTTATGTAAGAAATGCGTGTTCATGTAGTTCCTCCAGCTCCACACTGTACAAACACACGCAAATCACACAAACTCAACTATCACCACCACTAAACTACACCGACGCGTTTCGAACTCAACCAGAGCTCATCTTTAGAGTAAGCACCACAACCGTACGCTATGCTACCAATTGAGTATGAGTATGAGTATGTAACACTGTACGAACACACACATATGTTTGAAAATAAAGTAAATGCCCATTATGCGTCTAAGATCACTTCCGCAGCTGACAAAAGAGCTGATAACTTTGAAACAGCTGAACCAATTTTGATGAAACCTTCTTTCAAATAAAAAAAACCGCATCCAAATTGGTTCACCCGTTTAAGAGCTGTGATGCCACAAACAGACAGACAAACACACACACACACACACATCGGTGAAACTTAGGTATAACACCCCTCTTTTTGTGTTGGGGGTCGAAAACGTGCCGTGCTAAGTGACAATTAATCATCTACAGGGTTATTTGTAATTCACTAGCATCCTTTGAACCCTAAACTCCTACCACATAAACAAATGTTTTTTGTTTTACGGCTTTTGTCATAACTTAATATTTTTGGTGTAATAACGTTTTGAAAATTTGAGATTACCGCTCTTACTTATTTTTAGGATACTCAGTGTATTTGTATGGGAAAAAAGTGCTTCATTTTAAAAAGTCGTAAAACAAAAAACATTCGTTTGTGTGATAGGAATTCAGGGTTAAGAGGATGTCAGTGAATTACAAATAACCCTGTATAGTCGATTTAGTCCCTCTTGACGTTTGATTTTTCCTATTAAAATCCCACCCCTTAGTTAGCTTATAATGTACTGCTTACCGAAAAGCGACTCCAGTATCATGTTCCAGGCTATGACGAACGCAGCCAGCTGGCCGACGGTTACGTAGGTGTAGATGTACGCGGAGCCCGCGCGGGGCACGCGGGACGCGAACTCCGCGTAGCACAGCCCTGCAAAAGGCGAGGAGTGACGTCACAATGTCTAAGGCAACGTTCATACCACGCGGCAACGTGGGACGCTGATTCCTATGAGGCAATGTTTTTAGGTAGGTGGGGAATTTCAGAAATAGAGGTAGATACAACTATATTTTTCACCGATTTTAGAAATTTTTGATCGCGGTGAGTGTGGTGGTGAAGACCGTCTTGTCCTCGTAAGGCCCAGCCTGCTAAATTTAGATAACATAGGGATAAGATGACGACCAGGTGGCCTTGTGGTTAGAGAACCTGACTACGAAGCTTGAGGTCCTGGGTTCGATTCCCGTGTCGGGGCAAATATTTGTATGAGTAATACGAATATTTGTTCTCGGGTCTTGGGTGTTTAATATGTATTTAAGTATGTATCTATCTATATAAGTATGTTTATCCGTTGCCTTGCACCCATAACACAAGCTATGCTTAGCTTACTTTGGGACTAGGTCAATTGGTGTGAATTGTCCCGTGATATTTATTTATTTATTTATTTAAGATGAGGTAACATGCATTATGTTATGAGGTAGGTAAGTACATAAAATAGAATGAAACAATAATACTTAAAATTAGGTACTACTTTACTGACAAAAGAAGTAGGCAGAAGCTGCCAGCGCTGGTTTCCATCCAGCCTTTTTTGAGGCATGCTAGACCAGAGATGGGCAAAATGTATTCAAATGACGTATAACGAAGAAGAATAACCAAATTATTCGCGAATGAGGAATAAAATTTAACTTTTGTCGAATCGACGTATAAATAAAGAGACGTTTTTGTCGTCCAAATATTTTTGACTTTGTAGGCCCTCGTGTGATGGGCACGGTTCAGAGTAATGAAAGTTAATATATCGAATGTATTTTAATATACTCTTTCTTTTTTGTTTGCAACCATAAAATAAACCTCTCAGGATTTATTAAAACAGCATTGTATAAAATCCATTAGGTTAGGTTGACATGTCTGAATTACTTCCTGTAGAAGTATATGTACCTATGTATGTATGTAAACACTTTATTGTACATAAAACACAAAAATAATACAAAACATCAAAACAAAAAGAGTACAAAGGCGAACTTATCCTTAAAAGGGATCTTTTCAAGCTAACCTAACATGAAAGGAAAAACTTAAAAAAAGATAGGCAAACACAACAGACAGAAGTCATCTGAGTGTCTACCAAACAGAGTCAGCTTGGTAGGTTCTGATTCCTTAGGAGGCAACTGACCCTTGGTTAGGTTTGGTTAGTAAGTATTATCACAATCTTTAAAAGTATGATGGTCACAGAAAGCAAAATCCATAATGTAATCATTCGATATATTAATTTCCGATATTCAGAAACGTACCCCATCAGGCATGCATCCCGCCTGTGTGATCTTATGGGAGGGACGTTGTGAACGCTGCCTAATACCAACGCGTGTGTCACCGGTTAATTGTACGAACTAAGTTTATAATCAATCTAGCGAAAATGTAAACTGACGCTAGATTGTTTGTAAACTGCCCTTAATCATCATCATTAGCTGGGAGAACTAATGTTTTTCTTTTATACAATATAGGCTTGCGTTTGACCACAATCACGCCTGATGCAAAGCGAAGATGAGGCCTACGATGGAGCACGCTTGCCTAGTAAATGCTCATTCACCCTAGACTTGAATTTAGAGGAATAAGCAGAAAGAAGACGGGAGCTCGGTGTTGGCGCCCCCAAGCAGTGCAGACCGTACAACAAATGCGGGGCACTGTAACCCGTACACGCGCGCTGCACAACTGCTCAGACCCTTCCTCCAGAATAGCCCCCCACTGAGAGAAATACTTAAAAACCCTCCAGGGTGTATTGGCCTAAGTGTCAATATGTCCAAGGACACAATACCTAGTTGCCAAAATGCCTGTTGGTCAAAACAACCAAATGAAAAACGCCCGATTACCGAAATATCTAACTGCCAAAAAGTCCAGTGAACATAACCTCCAGGAGACTGTTGCATAACAAAGTACAACTTATATTAGAAGCGGAACTCCCTTTCTAGTTAATATAACTGAAGCGAGAGTTCCGCTTGTAATATTAGTTGTACTTTGTTATGCAACAGGCCCCAGTTGTCAAAATTCCCAATTGTTGAATCGCCTAAATGTCATAATGTCTAGCGAATAGCACGTCCAAAACGTCCAATTTCCAAGAAGTCTAAACACGTACGGTTACCAAAATGCCGAATGCCCAAAAACCCCAGCAGTCAAAATGTCCAAGTGTCAAAACGTCCAGTGCTCAAACATTATTTGTTGAGCCACTATATCAAGGTCATTATGGTCTTTATAGCTACTATAGGCAACAGGCCGGAACACGACGAGTCGCTTGGCGACCTGGCTCAACCTATAAGATGTGACTATAGCTAAACCATTTAAATGAGTCCGCGCCTCGTGTGCCTGCCGCCTGCACCTCTCCCGGCGTTTGTCGTCCCCCCAGCCCCTGTACCGCGCGGGCGAGGGCTCCTTTAAATGGTTTAGCTGTAGTTCTTCGGCGAATTCCCAACATAAAATCACCCTTGGATTATAAATTGGGCATGAGTTCAGAATGATCGATCACTTGTCTTTACCTATGAGTCTTTTTACCCGACTGCGAAGAAGGTTATGTGTTTGGCCCGTATGTATGTATGTATGTATGTATGTATATCCATTCCTATGTCCTCTCGTAACTACACAACGGCTGAACCGATTTTGATAAATGATACGTCATTGGATTCGTCTTGATAACGCGAGTAACACTGGATACCTGAAATTCTTGAAAAACCAAAACGGCGGATTTTTGGCGCCAAACTGTGAGTCTTCAAAAAAATTTTTTTATTCAAACCTATCTAGTAGGGTAACAAAATAAAGGAATTTTAATAGAGATTACAAAAATGTATACAAGTCATGTGTTTAAATTTAATTTGGAATAGTAAATTGGAATTCAATAGGTACATTAAAACGACGACGTACCTACTTACTAAGATATCTTTGAGCAATAATTTTCTCTATGAAACCCATGTGGAAAATTAAGTATACATATTTCAAAATTGGTTTTGAACTTTAACTAAATAGCAATGGATTCCTAATTCAAATAAAGGTTGTCCCAGAAGTAAAGAGACAAATTTCAAATTTCAAACTGGTTGAAAATATTTTCATTTTTTTAAGAAAAATAACTGTCATGGCCACCGTAGGCATTATATCAGTCAGATTAAGCGGGAATTTCGAAAATATTTTTAAAGTTTTAATTATAAAGAGAGCTGAACACGAAGTATTTGCAAAAAGAATTTTTCAATTTTATAAATGTCATGGAAAAACGGACACGCTACGTCATTTTTCTCCAGAGGGAGTCAGAAGAACTACTTTGTATCGAATTATAAGCGTTTTGAAGAAACGCATGGAGATATTTATAAAAATATTTCTGGAAGAAAACGTACTGTTTCGTCACCTAAACATATAAATAAGGTAAAAAAGTTTATAAACGGAATCCCTCGATGTCTGTTAGAGTTGCTGCCGGATAAATTGAAAATATCGAAGTCAAGTATAGCTCGAATGAAAACACACGACCTATAGCTTAAAACGTTTGCAAAATTATCTGCTCCTAAATATATTAAAGACCAGGAAGTGCGAGCTAAAAAAGGATGCCGAAGAGGGTATGAAAAAACACCGAAAAAAGTTCTTATAATTGATGACGAGACCTACGTGCCCGTGGACCCAATGGATGTTCCTTTCCTGGGAAGCAATACTACCATGCAAACAATCGGGTTCGGGACGCTGTAGATTATTCACAAAAAATCATACCAAAGGCCAAATTTTTCAATAAATACCTAGTTTGGCAAGCCATAGACCAGAGTGGTAATACGTCTGAACCATATATTTGCACAGGCTCTATAAACGCACGCATTTACCTGAGAGAATGTATAATAAAGCGATTGATTCCCTTCATTGATAAATATTACCATAGGGAAGAAATTATATTCTGGCCGGATATGGCGTCATGCCACTACACCACCGAAGTCACCCAACATTTACAGGTTGCGGGGATAGATTTTATACGAAAACATAGTAACGCCCCAAATGTTCCCCAAGCTCGTGGTATTGAAACTTTTTGGTATTTATGCAAACGAGAATATAAAAAACAAACGGAAAAACCCAAATCATTGGCTGCATTTAAACATCGATGGACTAGATCGGCTAAAATTGTGGCAACTAGGTCAGGAAAAGCTGTAATGTGGCGAGCAACAATAAACCTCAGAAAAATTGGCTATAAAGGCATTCCACAAGCAAATTTAATATAAAATAACAAATTTGAATATATTCTTGATTGGACGTAATGTAAATGTTAGCACTTTATTATATTTTTTCATTAAATATTTTTATTTCAAACTTGTCTCTTTACTTATGGGACAGCCCAGTACTCAATAATTTATCTGGGTCTCAGGAGGTTACACTAAAAAGCAAGAAATAAAAAAAATAATTAAAAAAACTAAAAACCCGCCTGCGGTGTAAATAAAATAATAAATTAAGAAATCAAAAACCCGCCTGCAGAAATACTGAAAAGGTGGAAAGAAGATAAAATGTTCAATAACAATAAAACTAATTTAAAATTCGTCGATGGCAGTCTTTCAAAATTTAATGCAACGATAAAATGCAGTCGGAGGCATGGGAAACAGTGGCTGCATGGGATTTAATGTCACTTCATGCATGCCTCCGACTGCATTTTATCGTTGCATTAAATTTTGAAAGACTGCCATCGACGAATTTTAAATTCGCTTTATTGTTATTGAACATTTTATCTTGTTTCCACCTTTTCAGTATTTCTGCAGGCGGGCTTTTTGATATTTTAATGTTTGCACAAGTTCTTTGAAACTGGTAGGATAGATTTAAAATGTAATTTCGCGTGAGAAACTCGAAGGCGAGCCTGGGTGTAAAAGGCCATAGGTCAAACCGTCAGGCTACCGCAGCTTTTTACAAGTAACATTTTTTTAGTTTTTCCATTGGTGCCAGCTCATGCCCATTTAATCGTGAGTACCTATTCATATTCATTGCAAATTGGGCACTTCACACACCATTGACTCTCTTTGCGCGTGTGCACGATGCTTGTCTTCACCGTGAAGCTCATGGGCTCATGGTAAATCATTTCCAAAATTACAAAACATCATCATTTCAGCCGACGGACGTCCGCTGCTGAACATAGGTCTCCCCCAAGACTCACCAAACAGATCGGTCCCGTGCCATCCGCATCCAACGCGATTCCGCAACCTTAACCAGGTCGTAGATCCATCTTGTTGGAGGACTACCTACCAGTGTTAGTTTATTTAGTTGTTAACTGTTTTGTGTATCTAGGTGCATGATTCGATTTAAGTATTGAGTGCTTCATCGCCAACAAACTGGTAACAGTTTGGCGATAACAAAATTTATTGTAAACGCATGTACCGTTTGATTAAATAAAATAAAATAAAAAACACTACGTCTTCCGGTCCGTGGACGCCACTCGAGAACCTTTTTGTCCCATCGGCCATCAGTTCTACGAGCGATGTGCCCTGCCCACTGGCACTTGAGTCTGGCGATTCTTCGAGGACTCTCATCTAGGTCTAAAACAGTGTTCCGTAAACTTTTTGTGTTCAAGGTACACCTAGTCCAAACGAAATTTTTTGAAGATACACCATAAATGAAAAATCATGTGAATCAGCCACAGACTTAGAATATAATAGCAGACTTGACATAACGAGTCCAAATAATAGCAAAAACGCACACATCTCTATTACACAAACACTTACCGGTGAAAGGTTAATCCTGGTATATTTCCATATGTAACACTTTCACAAAGGTAGGCCTACATTTCACCATCTTTAAATCTAAATCATTTCTAATTTTGATGAGAAAAACATTAAAAAATCTCAGTTTACCAAAAAAATCGCTTGCAGCTTCAGCAGCTTATTTAAATGACTGACGTTCAAAACATAGCATGTGTCATCATTTTTAAGGTTTTTGGACAGTGTTGCAGCACATGAGAAAACGGGATGACAATATTCCTGATCATTGTAGCGTGAGGGAATAGGAAATATGTACGCACACACACGTAGTTATGTCAAGTCTGCTATTATATTCTAAGTCTGTGGAATCAGCGTGATTTACATCTATTTAAGTATTTTTCTTTCGTCCGTCTATTTAGGTTTATGAGAATTATGAGATATTATTTTTCCGAGGCACACTGACTAATGACCACGGTACACCAGTCTAAAACACTACATCAGTAAGCAAAAGTCGGAACTAAGGAGGGTCTTCAACTCACCTGCGAACAGTGATGCTATGGCGGCTATGAGGAATGAGAGCACCACGGAAGGCCCCGCTATCTTCAGAGCCACCGCCCCCACCAGCACGTAGACTCCGACGCCCAGGGTGCTGCCCAGGCCCAGCGCCGTCAGGTCCCAGCGGTTCAGACATCTGAAAATGTGTTACCGTCATAGGTCAAAACTCACAATGTCCATTCAAAGTTGTATACACTCTAATGATGAACTAATAGACTCTAATGTTGAACTAATTTATGAACTTAATAGATATTCTTGGTGTTTTCTCAGGCCATTCTATACTTTGTTTTTTTTTAGCAGTAGAATAGGATAAACAATCTTGACGAGAGTTTTTAATAAAAAATGCTTTTAAAAAATAGTAACAACTATTTATGAAACCAAAAGAATGTAAATGACCATTGTGTCCTTCCTAATTGTTAGTTATTATATATAGCTGTGACTTATTTTTCAAAATGTAGCTCAAGATAGCTTACCTTCTTTCTAATGCTAAAAAACGAAGTACATATATCTATACTAATATTATAAAGAGGAAAGATATTGATTGTTTGTTTGTATGTTTGTTTGTTTGTTTGTTTGCATTGAATAGGCTCCGAAACTACCGAACCGATTTCAAAAATTCTTTTGCCGTTAGAAAGCTACATTACCACAGAGTGACATAGGCTACTTTTTACCGCGCCCGTGGGAAAATAACTTTTCCTACGGGAAAATTAATTTTATCGCGGGCGTAGCTGCGGATGGAAGGCTAGTTAGTAATATACGTCCCACTGCAAAATGAGGGGGCTTGGGTCGTAGTTCCCTTTAGCCCAGTGCGGATCGGGAACTAGACTTACTATAGAATTACTTCGCAGGTGTATGCAGGTTTCCTCACGACGTATGCCTTTACCGTAAGTTCCGAAAAACTCAGAGGTGCGAGCCCGGGCCCGAACCCACGACCCTCTGCTTGAAAGGCCATAGGTCAAACCACTAGGCCACCACGGCTTTTTATTGCAGATACATCTGCTGGAAATTGTGGCAGTCGACGAACCTTCTCAAGTTGCTTGTGTCAAACTGTTCTGGCTGGAACTTCTTCTTCTGCGTTAGTTGCCAGAAGGCCTGCTTGCCTGCCATTGGTCAGTGCGCCCCAACTGCCCGCATCGGGATTGGCTAACACACCATCTGAAAACAAACTCAGTTTTAATCATATCAGCTAAAAAAACTGCTAGACAGAGGCTTCCAAAGAGTTCTACAACGGTCGGTTCTACGCTGCCCGCAGTGGTCCCTAGGGTGATAGCACCAGTAATGGACAAGAACCAATTAGGAACATTTTTGAAGTAAAACTTCTGTAGCGACTACTAGCGCCATCTAGTCGTCTCATAAGGAACTAATTGCTACAATCCTACATCACGCTATCGAAGTTTCTCAACTCGGCTGCATAAATACAACTTCCAACTTTCATCCATTGGACTTCGGTCCCCAGGCATAACATCTGCCTGGAGAGAGATCTCTCTATGGTTACCACCCCCAAACTTCTTTAGGCACGCTTTACTTGGGGAGTAAGCTGGTGAATACGTTACGTTATGTTACGTTACGAAAAGAGGCGAACGCGGGGGAGGGGTGTCAGGGTGGGGGGTGTAGGAGCAAGAGAGAGCAGTGCGCGCCAGGGTGTACAATAGGCCACACCCTCCGAAGGGATCCCAACCACATCCCGAGGCAAGCCCTAGATTGGAATACCCAAGGAAAGCGCAAACGTGGTCGTCCAAAACAAACCTGGCGGCGGACTATCATTGGCGAAGCGAAGGCCATTGGCAAAACCTGGAGCGAAATCAAGCGAGACGCTCAAGACAGAACGGGATGGCGATGCACTGTGGACGCCCTCTGCCCCATCTAGGGGACATAGGACCTTAAGTCAGTAAGTCACTGGGGAACTACTGTGCTTAACATGTCCACAATTGGTGCCGTCACCTTACGACGTTTACTAGATCGTCGGTCCATCTTGTTACACTGTGTATTCCATTTATCATTTTAGACTACCTTTTGTCCGCGACTTCTCAGGGCATAATTCAAATTCGTGGCAAAGCTTCTTTATCTCTTTAATTGAATAAAGTAAAAATCCGACAAAGCAACATCCATATTTGTAAATCCATCATCATCGGTATTAGTTAGTGAATTTTATCAATCCCGTATTTCATATCCCGCGGGAATTTCAGCAAATCCTTCTTTATTCCTTGTCTACAGCATAAAGCCCTCTATGCAAAATTTCAGCGTTCTAGTCAGTCAGTCAATCGGTCAGGATTTTTACGGTTCCGTACCCAAAGGGTAAAAACGGGACCCTATTACTAAGACACTGTCCATCTGTCTGTCACCAGGCTGTACCTCATGAACTGTAACAGCTAGACAGTTGAAATTTTCTCAGATGATGTATTTCTTATGTTCTTTTTATTTCTTTTTTTCCAGAACTGGTATATTTTGGCCTTTCGTCCGATATTAGGATATCGTTGCGTTTTGGGACAAACTATATTGCCAATCGGGTTGCAAAATCATCATCATCATCATCATTTCAGCCGAAAGACGTCCACTGCTGAACATAGGCCTCCCCCAAGGCTCGCCAAACAGATCGGTCCCGTGCCATCCGCATCCAACGCGATCCCGCAACCTTAACCAGGTCGTCGCTCCATCTTGTTGGAGGCCTACCTACACTGCGTCTTACGGTCCATGGACGCCACTCGAGAACCTTTTGACCCCATCGGCCATCAGTTCTATGAGCGATGTGCACATACTAGTGTGAAAACCCAGCGTTAAGGAAATATCAATTTTTATGAGTAATAGTATGTAAATATTCGCGCAGTATAAACTGCTAAACTAGATTTTTAATCATTCATTATGTTGTGGCGTGGACCGAAACAGGTGGTTACGGTTTATTTCTATTCAGTTTCAATTTCATTGGTAGAGGTAAGCACACGAGCTAAGTAAAATAAGGTATTGGTTGTTAATCGGATAAGTCATAATAATACTGAGCCATCTATAAAAAGAGAGAAAGTTTGTGAAGACGTTTGGATGTTTGGTTGTTATGATATTTTTTACTCAACGACTGAACGGATTTAAATCATATCAAACATGGCGTACCTACAGTTAAGGTCAAAATTATATGTACACCTCTATACTACAAACCATAAGGTTGGTGTTTACATATATTTGAGGCAACGAGTGTATAAATATACCCCCGACTTAGGATACCTACTTTATATCCCGGTAATGAATTCCCGTGGGATAGTAAGGTAAATGTCCCTGTACTTGACACTGACCCAATACATGGACCATGCTTATATCATCTTATCTTGTCATAGTAAGAGAGGTGACAGATGAGTGTCATCTACTGGGCGTTGAGGTGTCGAGCATTACCTTTTACCTTTTATTTTTAGCTTTTACCTTATTTTAACAGACAAGAAAAGAGAGTGCTGTCCAAAAACTTTGAACTACCTTAGATTTAGGAAACGAGCGCAAGAGATAGAGAGGTCTTTGTCAAGCGGTGGGACTCCAAACAGGTCCAATTCCACTAATATTATAGATAAATTACTGAGAGTGTGGAATTGCATTTATGTAGTGGTATTGTGTGTTTATAGGCATTGGAGAGAGAGATCTCTATATTGTTGTCTCTCTCTCTCACTAAAGTGGAATGCCTATAAACACACAATAACATTACATACGCAATCCCACGCTCTCGGTAATTTATCTATATAAACGTGAAACTTTGTATGGATGGATATTATGGATGTGTGGGTGTGGAGTAACAAACTTCCTTCACGCTAAAACGGTTTGACCGATACTGGTGAAATTTGGCACACAGATGGTTTACAGCTTGGATTTACATAGGGTACATACTTTATATCCCGGAAAATGACCTAGTTCCCGCGGGATAGTGATAAAAGAATTCTTCACAGATGGAGTCGCGGGCAACAGCTAGTATATAATGTAAATAACGAGATAATTAAAACTAATTGACCTCCCAAAGTAGTCTTTAAGTCCTCAAAAAAATTTAGTCTAAAGTATTAAACATTATCTACCTTAAAATTTAATTCCATTGATCAATTATACCTAACTAAGTATTCTGTGTTAGATTATTACTTAAAATATAATAAGAACATTTAGATTGTTTACAAAATTTCAATCTCCGTTCACTTTTCAGACTGTCAATTTCTACCGTCTTTATGGCAGATCTATGACACACAATTTTTTTGGTGCAGAAGGCAGGAGCATAGATAAATGGAATATTTATTTTACTCCTCCGGGAAGTTCTGAGGTTAAGTCTTGCAAAAATATAACCCCCCTTCGACAGTCGGGTGAAAATAGCTGCTTTTGCGTTGAAAATATACTTTTAATTTATCATGTTCATAAAGTTATTCTTTATGTCGAGAGGTGCTGCATAAAATTGCTTTTTATGTTTTAGTGCATAATGCTGAATCTTCGTCTAAGACTAAGACAATTAGGTGCAAACAGTCACAAACAGTGGAAAATTAAAAAAAAAACAAGTTTTTTTTCATACAACCTGTGTTATATATTACGAAATTACCGGCTCGGGTGGCTAATTATATAAACTTCTCGGGTAAAATAGCTCGTTTTATGCTCTTGTTGTTGTTACTATTTACGTGCAATTTTCCCGCCGGAGGGAGGGAGGGATCCGCATAAAAAATAAAAAATCAACCAACGCAAATGCAACTAAAAAGCCACAATAATTAAGGGGACCACCATAAATAAAAATCCGAACACGTGTTTCACCTTTCTTCGGAGCATCATCAGCAGCTGTTGGTCCTATGACTTTGATCGACGTCAGTTGATGATGCCTCGGAGAGAGGCGAAACACGCCGGACTGCTTAGAAAGTTGTAACAAAGTTATGGTGGTGGTGGTTCTCTTGGTTGTGGGTTTATAGCTAGACTGTTTAAATGAGTCCTCGCCAGCGCGGTACAGGGGCTGGGGGTATGACGACAAAGGGGGCGGGAGAGGTGCGGGCGGCGAGCGCGCCTCGTGTGCCTGCCGCCCGCACCTCTCCCGCCCCCTTTGTCGTCTACCCCCGCGCCTCTGTGCCCCGTGGGCGAGGACTCATTTAAACGGTTTAGCTAAAGTTGCGTTTGCGTTGTTTTTTTGAGAGCGGGTTTGGGACGGGTTGGGGGCAGGTCGGGAACGGGTTGGGAGCGGGTTGAGAGCGAGCTGGGGGCGGGTTGGGAGCGGGTTGGGGGCGGGTTGGGAGCGGGTGGAGGGCAAGTTGGGATAAATTTGTACCACTAATTAGTTATGATGTAATTTTATACTGAATCTCAGAATCATAAAGCTGTGATAATAATGATGCTATCTCTGTTTATTTTGATCGATTAAACAGAGACAGCATTTTAAATATTTACAACATAAAATAGCAGGAATTTAACAGAGATTAGATAAACAAGCAAGTAAAATAAATAATTGTCTAATTTTCTTCAAAATCCTACGAAGTAATGTTAGAAATGCAAAGTTTTGTATGTACAGTAAGATTATTTCTACTTTGGCACTCGGCAATTCTTGACATACATACATCGAGAGAGATGGGAAGTGCAATACTTAGGGGGTGTTTCACCACCTTATTGTCAAACTGCTTGTTACGTAACCAATGAATAAACTAAGTACTGGACAAATCTGTCAGCTAGTGTTTTTTCAGTTTCACCACTCCGGTCCTGTGCAAACTAAGTACCACTTAACTAATCGTGGGTTTAACAAAAAGTCGGAATGGCAACGTCGCATTTCACGACCACGCGATCCTGTTCGCACACTTTCGTTCAAAAAGTCACTCATTATTAAAGCAAAAGAAATGGTTAACTATATAATTTTTGAATACATCTATTTTTTTTGCATAAACAAATATGTAACATTATAATTGATCCAAAAACGGTATTTATTTACGATACTTTGTTACCAATAAAAAAGAAAAATAAAATCATGTAAAACGAATCGAAAAGTGGCGCCAAACCATTTGACAGATAAACTTTTTTTTAATGGCGACATTCAAGTTCAGGTAGAACAAACGATTGAGCCACTGAAAAAGTTTGTTATTAAAAAATATTACGAAATTTTGGATTTATTTTTACATACAAAAAGTGTACCTATATTTTTTTATTCAAATCTTGATATTTAAATTATTTTATACAATTTAGCATAACCTCTTTCTTTAAAAAATAAAAAATACTTTGATTTATTTTTCTGAAACCGGCTGAAGGGCTCTCCAACCATGGCCACAAAAAAATAAACTAACTTTATGTGACGGATAAAAATGCTAAATGCCTCCTGCTCTGATGGTCAAATTAAGAAACAGTTTGTCCGTCACTTAGCGCTAATCGAGACTGGTGAAACAGAAATTTTAATTCCATCTGTCAAATAAGGTTATGTTTAAGCTAATCCGAACTTTAAGAAAAGTGGTGAAACAGCCCCTAAAAGTGTACCTACATTTTTTCATTCAAATCTTGATATTTAAATTATTTTATGCAATTTAGCATGACCTCTTTCTTTAAAAAATAAAAAAATACTTTGATTTATTTTTCTGAAACCGGCTGAAGGGCTCTCCAACCATGGCCACAAAAAAAATAAACTAACTTTATGTGACGGATAAAAATGGTAAATGCCTCCTGATCTGATGGTCAAATTAAGAAACAGTTTGTCCGTCACTTAGCGCTAATCGAGAATGGTGAAACAGAAAATTTAATTCCATCTGTCAAATAAGGTTATGATTAAGCTAATCCGAACTTTAAGAAAAGTGGTGAAACAGCCCCTTAGGTTAAGGTTTTGTTTTTTTAATTAGTGCTACCTACATTAAATAGGTTTGGATATTTTGAGTTATTAAATTCTAGGATTTTATATTAGTACTCTGTGAGAAAATATGAACCTTTAGATTAGATTAGATTAGATTTATTTATTTCATGATAAAAATTACAATATAAATTTGCGTTGATGTCAAAATTACAAGAATTCATACCTAGCATGATCGTCAAAATAATGTAAAATAAAAATAATTAATTATAGTGCACAAAATTGTAAATAGGTATATAATCAAAATATGTCAATATCATACATTAAAAATATAATAAGGTATCTCCCAATAAGGATTGACATTTCACAATTTATAGTTATAACTGAGACGTCCCGAGTGTTAAAGTGGAAACAATCTTACTGTACGTGTGTGCGTGTATGTGTGGATATTTTTGTTACTCTTTCACATTGATACCCAATCATAAAGCCAAGTTTAGACCTGCAAGAAAAATCGTGCAAGTTGAATTACATTGCGCGGCCGCAAAGCAAACTAGTTTGAAGTGGCCAATAGAACGCTGCAATGTAAAGCAACTTGCGCGATTTTTCTTGCTAGTCTAAACTGGGCTTTACAGTTGGAACCGGCTTGCATTCACCATGAACCTTCGGCCTTTACCAATTAAGTCGTCCGTTCATCTCATAAAAAACATGGACTGCTAAAATCATTAGGTAGGTACACTTCCTTTGGCTTTGCCGTAGTCGTGAAAATTATATTTGATTACTTATTCGAGCGAGCCACTTTATTTTCACATTATTCTGAAATATTTTATGACTATTCAATTCAGTAGTTGGCTCCCAATTTTCTTATATAAACCGTTTATTTGAATCATTTATCTGCACGGTTTTTGGAATCAGAAGTTAATCTCAACAGCCGTAATCTGGCAGTTAAATCTTATCGCCCAGTTAACCTTTCATTGCGCTACTATGGCGCTAATAGATACTGTGGTTAGATGTAAACAGAATTATAGATTCGTTGGTTAGTGTTTAGAACCGAAATCTTCTAATATATAAAAATCTCGTGTCACGGTGTTTGTTATCGAACTCTTCCGAAACGGCTTGACCGATTTTTATGAAACATTTTTGTCTGTATTCGGTAGGTCTGAGAATAGGTCGTAGGCTATTTTTAGGGTTCCGTAGTCAACTAGGAACCTTTATAGTTTCGCCATGTCTGTCCGTCTGTCTGTCTGTCTGTCCGCGGCTAAGCTCAGAGACTGTTAGTACTAGAAAGCTGTAATTTGGCATGAATATATATATCAGTCACGCCGACAAAGTGATTACATAAAAAAAATTAAAACAATTTTTTTTAGGGTACCTCCCATAGACGTAAAGTGGGGGTGATTTTTTTTTCTCGACTAACCCTATAGTGTGGGGTATCATTGTATAGGTATTTGAAAATAAGTAGGGATTTTTTAAGACCATTTTTTGATAAAGGGAATATTTTAGGAGATATTCACTCCGAAAGTTCAAAATAATGTGTCCCCCCCCCCTCTAACTTTTGAACCGCACGTCTAAAAAACATGAAAAAAATCACGTAAATTAACCTTAATAAAAACTTTCTAGGAAAATTATTTTCATCTTAATCAGTTGAGCAGTTTTTAAGTTTTTGTAAAGAAAATATTTCTAAACTAAGATTGTAATTTGACCGACATTGCAAGCATTTTTTTTCTTTAAGTACCTATAAGATCACTCTAGCAGTATCTTCTTTCAAATAAAAAAAATATCTTACATCTGAAAAACAATCAACATACATACATACTAGTTCTTAGTTACCCAATTCACCGATAGATGGTGCTGTACCGCCGACGTTGGGACCAAAACAACCACATTAATAAAGTATGCAAAGATTCGTACCTGCTACGGAACCCTATCTTGGGCGTGTCCGACACGCTCTTGGCCGGTTTTTTTTATTCCCCTACCCCTATTCTTCGCGGACGGAGTCACGGGTAACAGTTAGTAATTAAATAGTAATTATCATCAACCCAGCCTATGTTATGTACAGTAAAGGAAACTGAATCGCGTACCAGGGAACCTTTTCACAACCAATTTCACGATGATTTCTTTGGCAGATGTATGGAATGTCAACATGGCATTTGCAATGAAAAGGGTTCACCCTGGTTGGTTCAGTTTCTTCGACTGTACTCCCAGTGCAGGTCACAGAGCTCCTCTCAGAATGAGAGGGTTCGGGCCGTAGTTCTCACGCGGGCCCTGTGCGGATTGGGAACTTCACACATCATTGAATTTCGTAAATGGTGTGTATGAAGGTCGTGGTCTTATGGTCTTGAGGGTCGTGGGATGGAGCCTGGGCTCACACTTCTGAGTTTTTTGGAATTTATGTGCGATTTGAAAAGCTTTACTAAGTTCCTAATTTGCACTGGGCTTGCATGGGAACTACGGCTCAAGCCCTCTCATCTTGAGAGGAGGCCTGTGCCCTGCAGTGAGACGTACAGCTTTGGATGATGATGATAACCTATATATATTATAAATATTAATTATGTTGAAATCATGACAAATTGGATATGACTAATTTAAATAACAATAAGTGTCATAACAGAGATGGTATTTTATTGACAGCTTTAAATTCCTTTGTAACAATCAATACGATAAGAAGTAGGAATTTTATCTTTGATACGAATTGCTTATAATAATATACACATTTAGCACCCTGTGTGAGTCCTACTAATATTATAAACTAGTGTTAACCCGCGTTTTCGCTCACGTAAGCCATTTTTTGTTCATAAAACTGTAGCGAGTACCTACTATCGCCATGTAGTCGTCACATAAGAAACTAATTACTACAATCCTGCATCGCACTATCGAAGTTTCTCAGCTCAGCTGCATAAAATACAACTTCCAACTTTCATCCAATGGACTTCGGTCCCCAGGCATTACATCGACCTGGAGAGAGATCTCTCTATTGCAACTACCCCCAAAAAACTGTTCCTTGACTGACCACTATCTTACGTGATGAAAACTGCAGATGAGGCTAAAGGTGCATCTCACTGGTTCAATAACAGCCAATTCACTCAAGCCTCGACCTAACTACCTGGAAATACAGAAGACGGGAGTAAATTCCATTTGTGGTCGCACAAACTTGTCTCAAGTTTATGAGTATGAATTGATGCAGTGTATTAGAATTAATGTTTGGATCTGGGAGATCAGGCAGTTGAATTTAAATACCGGGAATTTCCAAAACTTATATCGTACCTCCATGCAAAATTTCATGTGTCTTGACTTAGTGGTGACTTTTTTTATTGTGAGAGGGAGGAAAACGAGCAAGCGGGTCATCTGATGGAAAATGATCACCACCGCCCATAAATATCAACAACTCAAAGAGAGTCACCAATCTGTTGCCAGCCTTTAAAGTAGTATTAACCCTTTTTTTGAAAGCCCCGATTTGAAAGACTTTGGGATTTTTTTAATTTATTTTTTTATTTTATTTGTAAAGGAAACATATATTTTGAACAGTTTTGCTAGCTCAGGAAAAACAACATCGGATCATTAGTTATCAAATTCTAATTAAGATACACTACACATAAAAAACTATCATACAATAATTAAAAAAACTAAGCCAAGAATATAAAAAACTATAGAATTTAGAAAATCTAAACTGACCCCACACAACAAAGCAGAACTAATAAAACACGGCAAGTAGGTACCTACCTTAAATCTATGTACAATTAATGCAACCATCGTGAGTATTTATACCTCAAAACTATTTTTTTTTAATTTTTATTGTCATTTTTTACTTTTCCTATTCTCTTTTTTCATTTAACATGGATCCCGTAGGAATTTCGGGATGAAAAGAAACGAGTGACAAACACGCTGGCACAAACGTTCGCATTTATTTATAGGTATTATTTGTAGTATTTATGTGTGTGCGTTTGGGACTCTTTCTCGCTAAAACTGCTGAAAGAATTTGAATGAATTTTGGTATGTACTTAGATAGTCTGATCAATGGGCAAATAAATAGGCTACTTTTATCCTGATGTCACGGGATTCTTCTAAAGTCCCAAAATTGTAACCGCTTAGTGTAGACATGACATTTTGCATGGTACGGTGTAATTTTTGGGAATTCCCATGGAAACTTCGTAAAACCTCGATTTTCCAAATACAAATTTTACGCTTAAAAGAAGAAGAGTGTGAAGGGTAATGGAGCTATGTTTGTGCAAAAATCTACAAGTAACGTATCTAATAACAGTAAATACATCAACGAGTTCTGAAAACAAACAGCGTAGGACTAGATTATTTTAACTGTGCACATGTACATCTAAATATGTAATCTTTGTTTCGTAGAGTTAAGTTTCTTCATTAGTAGTAAGTAGTAGGTAGTTCAGGGTGGATGCAAGTCGCTTCCAACCGTAATGATTGGGCGTCAATGAGGGACGCTCACGGTAAATTTCAATTGTAATTTCACATATAAATTTCGAAAAACTCAGATGTGCGAGCCGGGATTTGAGCTCACGACCCTCTGCTAGAGAGACCATAGGTCAAACCACTAGGCCATCACGGCTTTTTTATTTGGATATGTGGAAAATAATTTGTGGACAGGGGGCCTCCATTCCTTTTGTGCCCCGAGGCCGCCAAGACCTCTAAAGCCGGCCCTGAATACGCGGCCGATCGCGATAGCTCGCCTTCTCTTTCTACCTTTATCCTATACCGTATAGAAAGAACTGGTCAACCGATTGTGATTTCAAATGCGTTAGACAATAATGCCTGTGATAATTCAAACACTTAGGGCATTTCATAACCCGTCGTGGTCTAGTGGTTTGACATAGGGCCTCTCAAACAGAAGGCCGTGGGTCTCTGAGTTTTTGCAATTTGTGTGAAACTACATTCGAAATTTACCATGATGTTTATGGTGAAGAATCGTGAGGAATCTTACATACACCTGAGAAAGGAATTCAATGGTGTCTGTGAAGTTTCCAATGGTCCAAGCCCTCTAATTCTGAGAGGATTCCTGTGCTTTTTGATGAGGCCCAATTAGATGAGGGTTTGAAAGGGATGTTGACACCACCAATCAACTGACGTATTTTTTATGAGCTGTCAAAACACAATTCTCCCATAAAGTTTGAATGGCAGCAACTTTATGACGTCACTTGTTCGCCAGTATCAACTAAATTGTTTTAAAGCAACAAAAAATATAATGTTGCGGCTAATCGAAAACTAATCTGGTTTTCAGGGTTCAAATAAAGTGTTTTTTTAATGGAGTCATGTCTTCGAATTATTTTTTAATGGCGTCAACATCCCTATAGGAACGAGTCTGGGCCCTGCACTAACCGCACTTATCTTGATGATCGGAATCTGACGTGGTCCTTACGACTTTGAAACATTAAACTAGGATAAACTTACAAATATTATCTCAAGCACTAACTCCCATATCTCCGAGAATTTAAAACACCACAGCCGTCTCGCTCGCCGGTCGAGATACTGGCGATAACAACTGATAACAGTCGAGATCTGTTGCAGAAGATATTCTAACCTGGATCGACACGTGATTGCGAAACTGTAGTTTCATTGAGGAAGGTTATTTATGGAAAAAAAAACTTATATTATATGTATCTATTAAATTTTCGCGATTCTAACTCATCATTTTTTTTTTTAAATTAGGGTGTCCCCTAATTTATCTTACACAAATCGACCTAGTCCCAAACTAAGCAAAGCTTGTACTATGGGTACTAGACGACGATAAACATACATAAATAGATAAATAAATACTTAAATACATAGAAAACATCCATAACTCAGGAACAAATATTCGTGCTCATCACATCACACAAATAAATGCCCTTACCGGGATTCGAACCCAGGACCTCTTGCTTCGTAGGCAGGGTCACTACCAACTAGGCTAAAGCGGTCGTGATCATTATCATCATCATTTCAGCCGTAGGACGTCCACTACTGGACATAGGCCTCCCTCATTGACGCCCAATTATTACTGTTGGAAGCGACTTGCATCCACCTTGAAACTGTGGCCTTCACCAAATCATCCGTCCATTTCGACGGTGGACGTCCCACGCTGCGCTTACCAGTCATTGGTCTCCATTCAAGAACTCATTAATACCTGATTTTAACTCATTATATCATTAATACCTTAATTTACGGAGGCACATATCATTGAACTGAAACAATTACTTTGCTCACCCGCCGCGACTTAAAGATAGCTACGTTTATGCAATAAATGTGTTTTCACGCAGTTCCTCCACCTCCACACTGTACGATCAGACGATCACACAAATCACGCAAACCCAACTATCACCACCACCAAACTACACTGACGCGTTTCTAACTCAATGAGAGCTCTCCTCAGAGTATTGCCACTATTCACTATGCTACCAGATTATTAGACTATAACAGACAAAGGTAGAAACCATTTCTGTTTTGTATAGGTATTTTAGATTCATCATCAGGTGTTTGGCTTGGTGTGACTGAACACTCGAGTAAAGTGTTTTCCAATATTTTTTTAATTATGGTAGACTAATGTTTCCATTCATAGGCCGATGTTCAAAGTATCAATCTTCAAACCATCACTAAACTTTGAATCAAAAATTCCTTTGAAAACTTTTACAAGGCTGTGATCTAACCTAAAACACTTATACTTGCTAAAATATTCCTGGTTAAGTTTTAAACACTTTTTTTTAAATCCAATATTTCTCTAAAGCCATCTAGTGCTTTTGTACGAAAAAATCACAGCTTAGACACTCTAAAGTCCTTACCTTTAAATGCCTTCAAACAATCTTTCCAAATTTCGAGTTCGGTAGCTACGTCACTAATCTCAAACAAACACAGCACGAACACACAGATTAAACGAGTCAACGTAACATTTGCTTAGTCCAACAGTAATTTTCTAACTCGCGCTTCATTGAAAAAGGCAAAAATGGCACCAAAACGCGAAGGTTTACGTTACATTAGCACCGCGAAACACTTTAGCTGCAGCTCGTAACTGGAACGCTCAAATTTTGTGTAACACTAACGTGGAAATAAACGTTTTGTCTCCCGTAGTAATTACCTGAACAGAGACACAGAACATTGTATTAAAGCAGCGCTGGAACGTTATCTGATAGTGGAATTGAGCTGTATTTACTTATTATCTTCAACTATTGTATCTTTTTGTACTCAAGTACGTTGAAACTGCTATCACGAAGAGTGATAACAAGCGACTTTGAGCTCTAGGGTATCATTATAAAGTATATTACTACGGATAGTTTTGGAAGCTTGTAGTTAGGAACTGAAATGAAATCCCATTAAAATGCTATAATTTAATTTGATGTTTGTAAATTCAGAACGAAAGACGTAACGTGGGAACGCCCTCAACAAGATGGACCGACGATCTGGCAAAGGTCTCAGGAACTTCGATGTGGGTAGCGAAGGACCAATCGTTATGAAACTCTTCGGGGGAGGCCTTTATCGATAGAATAAACTTAATAAAGATAAGCTCAATGAAGGTGAAGTCACATCTATCAGCATCGAATCGTATTTTGTAATACAAAAACGCAATATTGCATAAAGATGCGTCCGCATCAATTCACCCTTCCGCGTCGATTCAGCTTCAGTATTAAATGCGTATAAGTTTAGCTATCCATTTATTTAACATACTGAAGAATGCTTATTCAAGATAAAGCATGAGAACGGCTGCTTATGACGTGAGACTAGATGCTTGCGAATGAGAATAGTTGATTACGCGTGAGAACATAACGCTTGCGATTGATAACGGCTGCTTAAGCGGGAGCCGGGATGCATGCGAATGAGAAAGGCTACTTACTATATTTCTTTAAATCTGCCACAAGTGTTACAAAACTTCCATTGATAACCCTAGTTTACGTCCTTCGTCTTTTGCGTTTTTTCCTTTTATCTAGAATACACGCTAAGACAATAACGTTTATAGTTGACCTATCCATAACGGTTTTCAACTTCAACTGCGGCGTAACGTATAGGTGAGCGTACTAAAGCATGTGTTGGCATCATAAAAACATGCGATAGGATACTTTAGCAGCTGAAAGCATGTAACAGCATACTTTAACTTGCGATGCGTATAGTGTGTCCAAAATCATCCAGCTAAATGCGATACGATGCTGATCTGACTTCACCCTGAAGGTGCAAACGTAATACCTACACATAGAGCGCCCTGTAGCTAGGTGGGGTAGTGATATTCACAAGTGGAGAACTGAAGTTCGAGCTCAGTAGTAGTATATCAGTAGTATAACATGAGAATGGTCTTTTTATCCAGCAGTGGACTGGCTGATAAATAATGATGAAAAATATGCTCGCCGGTCATCGCTCCATCTTATTGGAGGTCTACCTACACTGCGTCTTCCGGTCCGTGGACGCCACTCGAGAGCCTTTCGGCCCCATTGGCCGTCAGTTCTACGAGCGATGTGCCCTGCCCACTGCAACTTATTCAAGTCTAGCGATTTTTCGAGCTATGTTGACTTTAGTTCTTGCGCGGATTTCATCATTTCTAATGCGATCCCGCAGAGATAATCCAAGCATAGCCCTCTCCATCGCCCTCTGAGTGACTTTGCGCTTTCTTATGAGCTTTCTTTCTTATACGTCTCAGTGCCATAAGTCATCACTGGCAACTCTCACCGGTCAAAGACTTTTGAATTGAGACACTGCAGTAATATTGGATGACAAGATATTGCGGAGTTTCCCGAACGCTGCCCAGCCGAGATCCTAGAATGATCCTGGAAGTACGCAATAATTTTTCTATTCCTCTAATGATTTCTTCTAATATTGTTAATAGTGACTTTCACTGATCATAAAATTACTCAGGACGATTTTATTATTTCAATTGATTACAAAATAATCTGATAAAATTCTTCATCTATGATTTCACAATTGGCGTCGGTGTTCTTATCATTACGAGTATAACATAATATATTAGTGTCTATTAATTATCGTACTATAGAACTGATTCCGGGTCAGGTGGAGTAAGAACCCGTATTTATCGACCTTGAATGTACGATAATAATGCACGACCTAATTGTCTGAAACACAAGATAAGTATTTTGAAAATACTTTTTTAAGTTAAAATACTTATTCATAGAAAACACCTTTTTATTTCTTTTAAGGTTTTATGTTAATAAATTGGTATTGGTGTGGTTTTTTCTTGAGTCTCAATTTCAAATTATGACAATCCAATTTTTCAAATATCGTTCTCGATACGACGTTAAACTGTCGATTCACCGTGTGTTTCTGATAAAAACTATCCTGTCGTTTTCAGGGTCTAAACTATTTCTATTAATCAGTTTAGCGGTTTAACCTTTCAACGCCAAACCTAGCCAAGACGTAAAGCTACTTTGAACTGCACCCCCGCCCGGACCCGGAACGTTAGCAGTTGCCTGAAGTAAATAAATAGCAAATGCACTGAAACGGGTGTTATATTAATTACATATAATACATTTCTTCTTCTCCTTCTTCAGCGCGTTTTCGCCCACCGTTGGGCATACGCTTCTCCAACCTTTCTCCATCCAGATCGACTATCTATCTCTCTCTTCCAGAGCGGTCCTGCTGTCTCCACAATGTCATCGGACCATCGGGCAGGCAGTCTGCCCACATTTCTTTTGCCTAGCCGGGGTCTCCACTCCAAAACGCGCTTACTCCACCGTTCGTCGTGTCGTCGACACACGTGGCCGGCCCAAGCCTATTTCAGCTTCGCGACTCTATGTCCCACATCGATCACTCTCGTGCGCTTTCTAATAAGTTCGTTCCGAACTCGATCGCGCAGCGTTATGCCGAGCATGACTCGCTCCATGTTACGCTGCGTCACTTTCAGCGCGTGGATTATCCCAGCCGTCAACGCCCATGTCTCACAAGCATACGTCATAGCCGGTAGCACGCACTGGTCAAATACCTTCGTTTTCAATGATTGGGGAATTTTGGACTTCAGCACAAAGCTCAGCTTTCCGAAGGCTGCCCATCCTAAATAAATTATTTAACACAACAATTTTTTTTAACATTGTAGGTAGATCCGCTAGCACAGTAGAACCAGAAGAAGTTCGCGGTTGACTTTCTGATCAAAACAACCTTGAATTAAAAGAAAAAAAATATTTTTAAAAACAAGCTTTACCATGCATAAATTGTTGCGTTTTCATCAGTCCTGATTTGTTCAATAATAGCGTGTTACATTTTGACCTCAAGAGAAGTAATGAAGGTGTAACACGCTTTTATTGAAAACATTTATTGATTTAATGGATGGCCTATTTTTTATCTTTTTAGTTCTTTTTATTAACATCTACTTAATAAAAGCTTGTTTTTAAAAAAAAATTTGTTTTTCTTTTATTTTGTTTTGGTACTTACTAGGTTTTTTTTAAGTTTACCTGTATACCTAAGTTCTTGTACGAGTAACTAATCTTACTGATATTTGAGCGACATTGCTATTTTTTTTAATAGCCTATTAATTAGTGTCCAAAGGCCCCCCCTCTGGTCCTCCATTGCTCCCTGTTTTGAGCCAAATCTGGCCAATCATTCTGGCCATCATGACAGAAAGAGATGGTGAAAGTGAAGGTCTTGCCTGTGAGAAGCGTTAGACAATACGGTCTCAGGTCGTCTCGCCATCTGCGCCTGGGCCTGCCTCGCCGTCGGTAACCGTCGTGCGGCACCACGTGGCTGAGTGCGCCCATTGCTATATTAAAAAAACCGGCCAAGAGCGTGTCGGACACGCCCAAGGTAGGGTTCCGTAGCCATTACGAAAAAATCAAGTAATATTTTTCTAAGGATTTCGTATGTGTACGGAATCATCCAAGTTTAGGTATGTTTTATACCTTAGGCTACTATTTACTCTTAAACTACAAATAATTTCCAAGCAATCTTAGCCGCTATAATTTTCCTAGTAAATTTGATATATTTACTACCCTTCTGAATTTTTTCAAATTTTTCCACCCAACAGTTTAGATTTTAGAGGGGGGGGACGGCCGATTTTAATGAAAATTTTCACTTTAAAGTTGAATATTTCGCAAACAGATCACTGAATAGAAAAATCATGTTAGCAACCCCACAATGATTTTAAAAGAAAAAAAAAATCACCCCCACTTTACGTCTATGGGAGGTACCCTAAAAAAATTTTTTTTACTTTTTTTTATTCAATCACTTGGTCGGCGTGACTGATATATATATTGATGCCAAATTACAGCTTTCTAGTACTAACAGTCTCTGAGCTTAGCCGCGGACAGACAGACAGACAGACAGACAGACGGACAGACATGGCGAAACTATAAGGGTTCCTAGTTGACTACGGAACCCTAAAAAGGCGTTGGCAAACCAATTCTTCATAGAACATCGTCATCATCATTTCAACCGAAAGACATCCTTTGCTGAACATAGGCCTCCCCGGGGTTCACCAAACAGATCCTGCACGATCTTCATTGAATGCGTTCCCGCAACCTTAATACCAGGTCGTCGCTCCATTTTGTTGGAGGCTTACCCACACTTCGTCTTCCGGTCTGTGGACTCCATTTGAGAACATATTGACCCCATCGGCCATTGGCACTTAGTCTGGTGATTCTTCGAACTATGTCGGTATTCGCATTCGGTGCATTTTACCTAACATACCTACACAGTAAATTAACTAATTACTTTTAGAATTATCTCTTTCCTTCTTTATTTACATCTTTATTGCCATGGCCGCTGTAGCAGGAAATAATAAAAGTAAATAAAGCGAAAATTTTAAGCGAAACCGTGCTTTGTCAGACACGGAACCCATAGTGGGCAAATCCGACTCGCGTTTGGCCGGCTTTTTAAAACCACTGACTCACATTTTTTCAAGGCAAAACTTACCTATAATTGTGGTAGAAACGTCAACTAGACGGAGGAAAATTGACCGCACAAATATAAACGTAGAGTATGTAAACTACTATTCAAGTTGATAACAAAAAACTTTTTAACAAAAAAATTAAACCGCCGAAAAAACTGAAAAGAAATGAATGAAATTATTCAATGAATGAAATAAATGAAATGAAATGAATTAAATTTATTTCGAAACAACAACAACAACAAAGAACAGTTTACAAATTTCTTAAATCTAAAAGAGTATTGTGGCAGTTGTCTCAAAAAAGGAGTCCACTCAGCATGAGTCGAGGCAGGGGGCCACGACGCTGATTTTCAGTGGATCCTAAATTGAGTAACCTAAAACTAAAACTAATAAAACTAAAACTATACAACTTACGGGCTTAATCTAAATATGCTTAATTTTATGTTTGTACTCGCACAGTCTAAGTAAAATAAATCTACCTCTGTGATTACCAAACCAGAAATCAGACTGACATAATGTAATCCTACTTAATATTATAAACGCGAAAGTTTGTAAGTACGGATGGATGAATGTTTGTCACTTTTTCACGCCAAAACGGTTTGACGGATACTGATGAAATTTGACACACAGATAGCTTATAATCCGGATTAACATATAGAATACTTTTTATCCCGGAAAATTGCATAGTTCCCGCGGAACAGCGACAAACGAATACTTCGCAGACGGAATCGCGGGCAGCAGCTAGTTGAAAAATAAACGGATAATACATAAACAGAAAGCCTTATGGAAGATAGGCGTACACGCACATGAATAAATACGGAGCAGAATAAAAAGTTCAAACAACGTCGCGCACGCATTACACTACTACACGCACAACATATGTGTGCGTGACCTGTCACAGACAAGACGGGGGGGGCGTGCACCGGCGCCCGCTCCGAGACAAACCGGTTTGAACTAGCTCAGTGAGTAGACAAAGTTCAGGTGTGCCGCCAGCGACTACGCGACCGTTTAGCGTTTAGCTACATAGTTCGGGTGTTCGGTTGTTTTTAAAGATGCCTACCTGTTGTAGTGTTTGTAGATATACAGATATTAGATACTTAGGTACTTGTTTGAATAAAATATTTTGATATATAATTTTTGTTTTTACCGAGCGACAACCCTATGATAATAGGTAAGAATTTCGAGCACTGTTCGGAAGCTTTTCTTCTGCTCCGTATTTATTCATCTGGTACACGTACGCATTTTATGTATGTATGTATAAATGTATGTATACGTGTAGATGCAAGCATTGAATGTAACCTCTATGTACTTATGTTTTCTGTACTGCTTACTATGTGTTGGTGCTCAATAGAGAGTTATTGTATTGTATTATATTTTATACTACCCTAAAAGTTTCCAAAATTTAAATCACGTGCTTCGCCCAGGAATACCGGCGTTAGGACATGCACTATAATATAGTTGTTACAGACACAGGTTGCTAGGCATTAGACTTTTGATTAGTAAGTAGGTGATGTTTTAATTTGCGTTTAAACGTAAATAGTGTATCAGACGTTCTGATAGGCGGTGGAATATTATTCCAGCAACGCGAAACCGCGTACCGGAAGCTGCCGCGGAAACTAGCCGACCTGCATCGAGGACACATGAGGCGAGGGGCTTGTCTAATGTGCATACGGGAAAATGTTAGTTTTTCATAAAGGTAGGAGGGCTGTTTGCTAGCAATGATCCCAAAATAGCAGAGTAGCAAGGTGAAGTCTTCTTCGGACGTCCATTTTAAGTAGTCTAAAATTATTTAAATATGGCGTGACATGAGCTCGGTATGGTATTGGGAAACAAAATCTTGCACAAGCATTCTGGGCTCTTTGTATTACTAGCTTTGTACGTGATAGTAGACATTCACCAATAACTGTATCTGCGTAGTTGAGTTTTGACAGGATTAGCGATTCGCAGAGCTTGATACGCATTTCAATGTTTAGGTAATCACGAATCCTGTACAAAACCCTAAGACGATAAAAACAGTTACGAACTATTTCTAATACGTGATTTTCGAACTGTAGTCTTCCGTCCATAAGGACCCCAAGGTTTCTGGCTTCTTCTACGCGCGCTATATTTTCATTCAGAATACGAACTTGAGGATTATGGGATATCGTATTGGCAATTCCGCACTTTGTACCGAGTACTAGGAACTTTGATTTTAAAGGATTCAGCACCAGACTATTAATCCTAGACCAGTGCGCAATACGACTTAGGTCCTGATTTAATGCCTCAACTGCTGAGTCGGTATTTTCGGGCTTAAACGATATATACACTTGTAGATCATCAGCGTACGTGTGAAATTTACAATTTTGAATACTGTATATTATGTCTGCACTATATAAAATAAATAAAATAGGCCCCAGGATGGATCCTTGAGGCACGCCTCTAGTAGTCAAGACCTCCTGAGAAGACATCACTAAACCCTCAGAGTTTTGCACTTCGACCCGCTGAGAGCGCTCACTGAGATAAGTCGCAAACCAGTTGACTGTCTTAGAGTCAAAACCGTAATAAGCTAATTTTGATAATAACAATGTTGTGTTTATTGTGTCAAAGGCACGCGAAAAATCCAATAAAACGAGAATTGAAGCATATCCATCATTTTCAGCGGCAAGGATATCATCAATAACGTCGAGAAGGGCAGTAGCTGTGCTGCGTTTTTTTCTAAAACCTGATTGTTTAGGGGGCAAGATATTATTACTCTCCAGGTATTCCGCTAATTGCATGCATACAACCCTCTCCAATACTTTTGACTTAAGGGGAAGAATACTGATAGGTCGCAGGTCTTTAAACTCGGTCGGTGCTGAAACTTTAGGAATCGGTCTGACCACGGCACCTTTCCAGGGCTCAGGGAAAACGCCCATGTTGATCGACTTGTTCACAATAGCGGTAATGGTGGTCAGCGTTCACGGCAGGGTCATTAATAACATGTCAAGAGATATACCATCGCTGCCCCGGGCCTGGGTACTTATGGATTTAATAGCCCTATTAACTGTGACTTCTGTGACTGGTTGAAGTGTAAATTGCGCATCGCTGTGCCTATTGAATTCAAAGTATGTCAAGTCCGATAGTCTAGCTTCGCTCTCACCAGGCACATTCAGAAAAAAGTCATTTATGCCATTCGGTTCTATTAAATGTTGTGGTATGTCCAAGTCTTTTTTATTAAAATCGGCTACATTCTGTTTAATATGTTTCCAGAGAGCACGGGGATTTTTTATTTGAGAAACAATGTACTTATTAAAATAGGCAGATTTTTCGTTTTGTATGGCATCGATGACGATCTTCTTCATGTCTTTATAATACACTCTTTGCGTATCTTTACCGCTTTGTCGGTAACGTGAATGAGCATCGTTTCGTTTTGCTATCATTTTTTTAATATTATATGTAATCCATGGGAAAGAACGCTCTCTAAATACAGTGAGTTTCACAGGTGCAAAAAATAATACCTTTTTTGTTTGACCTTAATCTAGGTACCAGTTTGAAGTCAGTGCCTCAGCACGAGCCAGGAGGAGTGATAGAAGGCAATCAGGTAGAAGATTATAGGTCCACTCCTCCTGGCTAGTGCTGAGGCACCGACTTCAAACTGGTACCTAGATTAAGGTCAAACAAAAAAGGTATTATTTTTTGCTTTTCAGTTTTTTCGGCGGTTTAATTTTTTTGTTAAAAAGTTTTTATTTTATACTTTTTTCCCATCCTTGGGGTAAATTTTTTTTTCCAAATTTATATAATACCAACTTCAAGGTAAATTTAAATGGGACCACCCTCGGGGTATACGCTTTCCAATAAAAAAAGAATCATCAAAATCGGACTACTCTGTAAAAAGTTATGCGTGATCAAACATTTTTTTATTTTTATTAGCCTGGTTTGGTGTCCCACTGCTGGGCAAAGGCCTCCCCTCTCTTGCTCCACTCTTGCCTATTCATCGCGAGTTCCTGCCATCCCACGTGATAAACATCTAGGTCGTCCCTCCATCTCCGCTTCATCTCCATCTTCCATTTCCTCTATTACGATATCCATCGCTAGGGATCCATTCCGTGACAAGTTTGGCCCATCGTTCCGAGTTCATTCGACATACATGTCCAGCCCAGTCCCACTTCAACTTGACCGTCTTTACGCCCACATCAGCAATACGAGTCATAGAGCGCAGCTCAGTATTTCTAATCCGGTCGGTTCTTCGGACTCCCACAATGCTTCGCTCCATTGCTCGTTGGCAAACCTTGAGTCTGGACTTCTGAGCCTCTGTAAGTGACCACGTTTGCGCGCCGTAGGTTAGGATGGGCAGGATACACATGTCGACGAGCTTGCGCTTTAGAGACATTGGAAGGTTCCCCTTCATAAGCGTGTTCATAGACCAGAAGCTCTTCCAGGCGTTTTCGATACGTCTATCGATTTCTTTGTCTTGCCTGTTTTCGAAGGATGCTATCTGGCCTAAGTAAATATACTCGTCGACGTAATGTATGTCCTGTCCATCCACTGCAATTTTACGTTTGATGCTATTTGTCATGACCTTAGTTTTAGCTCGGTTCATGATGAGTCCAATCTCAAGGCTCGCAGTGCTGAGGTCCTGAAGCATTTGTTCGAGTTCTAGTGCTCTGTTCGAGAACAAGACAATGTCATCGGCGAATCGGAGGTTTGTTAACCTCTTATCGCCAACTTCAATGCCCTTGTTCTCCCATGAGACGGCCAATTTTCGAAAGATCTCCTGAAGGCAACTGGTGAACAACTTGGGAGACAACGGGTCACCCTGTTTGACACCTTTTTCTATTCTAAATGTTGGGCCGGAAGTCTGCAGTTTGATGTTGGCTGTACTGTTGTTATAGATTGATCTAACGAGTTCAACATACGTGGATGGGATCTGCTGAACGCACAAGGCTGAAAAGATAGCTGGATGTTTAACACTATCAAAAGCCTTGGCATAGTCAACAAAACCCAGATACAGGGGTTTGTTAAACTCGTTAGATTTCTCCATCAGTTGGTTGAGCGTATGGAGGTGATCGGTAGTGGAGAAACTAGGTCGAAACCCCGCCTGTTCGGGTGGTTGGTGTCTATCCAGCAGTGGGGCTATTCTATTATGTACAACTTTAATAAAAAGTTTATATAAGTGAGATATCAGGCTAATTGGGCGATAGTTCCCAACATCGGTCTTATCGCCTTTTTTGTAGAGTAGGATAATTCCAGAATGACACATGCTCTCAGGAAGTAGGCCGGTATATAAAATGTTGTTGAAAAACCTTCTGATGTGGGGTAGTAACGTTTCCTTTCCTGCTTTAAGAGCCTCCGTTGTGATGCCATCGTCTCCTGGACTTTTTGAATATTTCATAGTCTTTAGAGCTGCGTTGACTTCGTCACACGTAATAGGAGAAATGGCATCACAATCAGGGCTGTAACTCTCCATGGTATCCGAACGGGTTGAATCTGAATAAAGTGCCTTATAGTAACGTGTGCAGATATCTGTAATTTTGTCACGGTGATCATACATAAAAAAAAATATATACACGTCGACTTGAGAACCTCCTCCTTTTGTTTTCGTCGGTTGATCAGTGTTCCGTGCTGCTGTCTCCAGGGCCAGCATGGCTACGATTGCCGACCTCCGACAATAGGGATGTTGACGCCATTAAAAAATAATTCGAAGACACGGCTCCATTAAAAAAACTCTTTATTTTAGCCTTGAAAAACAGATTAATTTTCGATTATAACTGCAAAATCAGATTATTTGTTGCTTTAAAACTAATAAATAGTTGACTGAGTTGGCGAACAAGTGACGTCATAAGTTGCTATTGCCATTCAAGCTCTATGGGAGAGTTGTGTTTTGTCAGCTCATGAAAAGTACGTCAGTTTATTGGTGGTGTCAACATCCCTATTGGAGATGGCACTGCAAGAAAGAAAGTACATACGTACAACATAAGACATAATAATTACAACGGGTGTGCTTAGTTCTTAGTCTGTTAAGGCGGCACCAGAGATTTCGGGGAAGGTCGAATCCTTTTGCTTTTGCTGTTGGATCAATGGCCTGAGCACTTCCTCCTGCCGTGACCACGGGCCATTGTTTTTTCCAGCTATCCATAAGGTTGAACTCGTTAAGGCTTTGGGCTGTGACACACAGGGGGTTTCGGGACTCAAGTCGCTGCAGAGGCCTGTAGGTGAACCGGTGAGATACCTTTGGCCTCATCTGCGCTGCGGTTAAGCACGGGTTAGTTTTATGTAAAAAAAACAATAACATACTGCAGTCGGGAAGCATAGTTTACAAGAAATTGGTATCCATCGATAGAACAAAAAATACTAAAGTATGATAGAAGTTGATAACATTGCGTTACGACTTTGTGTGCGATTCTGAGTCCTTCACCTTGTTACCGGTCACTTAAGATAATGTACTTAGATGATTATGGTAGTTGAGTTGAGGTCTCAACCCATCAAACTGTATCATACTAGCATCGTTACCATCCACACAATTGCTATCTACGTTGACCGGTTCATACGCATTTACAATGCAATGCAATGCAACGCAATACTACATAATACAATAGCTCTTTTGAATACCAGATAGTACAGAATTCAGAGAATATACGATGAGAAAAATTAAAAGGTAAGCAATGGGTGGCGTTATCGCTACAGAGCGATCTCTTCCAACGTTTGGAAACGGGACAAAAGGAACATATTAAAGCAGGTGGTACAATTATCAACATAAAAAATTTGTCGTTGAGATTTTAGACCCGTTTTCGCGTCCGCAGTAAGTTGTAGGATAGGTTGACACCACCTATCAATGGGGTAGTTGACACCACTCGTCAATAAGGTAGTTAACACCACCTGTCCATAGGGTAGTTGACACCACCTGTCAATAAGGTAGTTGACACTATCTGTCAATAAGTTAGTTGGCACTACTTGTCAATAGGGTAGTTGACACCACCTGTCGATAAGGTAATTGGCACTACCTGTCAATAAGGTAATTGACACCTCTATCAATAAGGTAGTTGGCACTACCTGTCCATAGTAGTTGACACCACCTATTAATAGGGTAGTTGACACCACAAGTTAATAAGGTAGTTGACACTATCTGTCCATAGGGTAGTTGGTAACACCTGTCGATAATGTAATTGGCACTACCTGTCAATAAGGTAGTTGACCCCTCCTATCAATAAGGTAGTTGACACCACCTATCAGTAGGGCAGTCGACACCATAAAATAACAATCCCAAGACGCGACTCGAAGTGCCTCTGGGTGCCGCTGGGATGCGGTGTGACTCTGGGATGTGTATCGGGTACCTCGTGTGCTCGACAGCTGCGCTTCACTTCTGGATCCGTCCGGGAAGAGCAGTGCTTGGCCCGGTGCACCCTGGGCATCGGTCAATTCGGTTTTCTGACCAACTATTCATTTATGGACCGATGGCTAATACTAATAACCCGACACGGGAGCGGTGTATATAACTATTTTACCGTACAACGTTCTATACTTCGATCAACAATACAGAATTGTTGATCGAAGGT
The DNA here is from genome assembly GCA_947859365.1 of Archips crataeganus. NCBI lineage: Eukaryota > Metazoa > Arthropoda > Insecta > Lepidoptera > Tortricidae > Archips > Archips crataeganus. The sequence goes on along the minus strand of OX402057.1, from coordinate 19,320,360 downwards.
TCTATATGTCTTAAAACTGTCTTCTGCTAGACACTAGCAAAATGTTCCTCCAACGGACAGAGCCACGTTTAAAAAACTAACTAACAGTTTATTTTAGCTCTGAAAACTAAGGTGACATTCAATTAACTGCAAAATTAGATTATCAATTGCGATTAAGTCGGCAAATAGTACTGTGATTTAAAACCTGGAAAAATGAAATACCTACGTGTTACGTAGAGTAAACGACATAAATAAAAGTGATCACTTGTCACTGTCAGTGTACCTTGTCACTTTAACGCTATGTTTGAAAAGCCATACGAAATTATGCACCACTGAAAGCGACAAGGTACAAAAGTAATCACTTACTTATGAAGTTGACTGTACCTACTAATACTAAACTGCGTGATGCGTTGTTAAGAAAATGACTACCCCTCTCATAGTGCTGGGCCTAACCTATACCTCCTACGTACTGTTTCTGACGTCAGATTTTTGATGAATAGTAGAGCGTGTGACATGCGGTTAGTTGGGACGATTTACAACGTCTATGGTTTTTCCTCGTTCTATAGTGTCTCTAGTGTCCATTTACTCTTGTGTTGAATCATCATCATCACAGCCTATTATACGTCCCACTGCAGGGCACAGGCCTCCTCTCAGAATGAGAGGGCTTGGGTAATAGTTTGGGTAACTTCATACACACCATTGAATGTTTTCGCCGGTGTATGAAGATTTCCTCACGATGTTCACCGTAAAGCTTGTGGTAAATTTCAAATGCAATATCGCAAGTAAATTCCGAAAAACTCAGAGGTGCGAGCCTGGGCACAAGATCACGACCACGACACTTTGCTTGAGAGACCATAGGTCAAACCACTGCGATACCACGGCTTTTATGAACTGTAACAGGTCGACTTAATTTAGTCCGTTTTAACCCCACTAAGACACAGGTTTGCGCGTTTACCGCAAAAAAGTCTGCGTTTGTCGCATCACCTCTTTTCGGAGGCACTCCCCTATCTACCACAGCCAGTATCGGAATCCTTGGTATTGTCATCTCGAGTGAAGTCCAGCTCCGCGGCCATTTGGAGGATAAGGCTAAATTAGCCTCGAAGAAGCTCGACGTGCTCAACAGATTGAGACAGTATTTTACTCCGGCCCACCGAATAGAAAAGAATATTTTGTCAGTGTCTTATACGGCACGTGTCTGATGCGCTCAATCACTCGCTCAGTGACGCTCAATGTCTGTAGGTAGATATGAATCAACCTTTACCGGTACAACAATAAATAATAAAATGAAGGGGTTCCCACACAGCCAACATGAAATGACGCTATACCACAGATAAGTAATAGTACACACCACACCACACCAGACCACAGATAAGTAGTAGTAAGTAAAGTAGTGTACTACGTAGGTGCAGAAGGATCACTCTCGAACAAAAGTCAACTTTAGGTATAAAAATTTGCCTACTCTTACGACCGTTAACTGCTTGCACGCGAAATTGAAACTTACCGTGTGATACGAACGTTCATGTTCCGTCGGGCACCACTGAACCGAAACCAAGAGCACAGGGTTCCCACTCGCCGATATTTAAGTAGGTATATATGTAAATCAAGAAAGATAACAGTGTGTATTAATTCAGTACCTTTAAACGCAACAGTATATTTTATACGGATTATGAGATCGTTTAGAAGTCATTGTTTGTTGCAAAAATCACAGAAAAATAATTACTCGCGATGCGGCTAGCGTGCGAACCGAATGCCGAGCGACAACCTTCTGCCATACACCTGCCCGGGAGGCGCGCCGGCCGAACATACCTAAACTGTGGAGTGAAAACCCCCTGCCCATACTGCGCACATTTTGCTTCGAAGCAGCTGGAGAGCTCTAGAGCTCTCGTAACATTACCTACACAACACATTAAATATATACGAACGTTACTGAAGTGTTACTAACCCATATCTTGCACGACAAGAAAATTCAAAACACAAGAATACTAATCTTACTAATTACAGCTAAGAAATGCTAGCCTGTAATAGAATTGGTTTGGGTTGGTCTGTCACGCCTTCAGATTCCGCGTGTATACGTAGGTATAGGTACGTACGATAAGTAGCTATTTGCATTAAATTTACTTACAGTGACAATATACGGATCACTCACGTTTTACTCGTCATTTTTCGGGCTAATCCGTAGCCCTTCTTCCCGGAGCCACAAATCGCCCTACCAGTTATTACGAAGCTACGGATTAGCCCGAAACAGTCGAGTTAAACTCGTTTTAAGACGTGATTGATCCGTTATTTTCACTGTAAGTGAGTCTCACGATAGTTTCATGTTTAAATTTTACTTACTTCGGTTCTTCATGTCATACCCATCAGCTAAAAGGCGTCTACTACTGGACGAAGGTACATACTGTAAATCGATGTGACTTCGAACTGCGGGGCGACTTTAAATAGTACATTACTGCAGAGGCCGGGAGGTAAGGGGTTGCCGGCCGAGTAAGTTTGACATGATACGAGGCCGGCAACCCCTGTTCCGGCCGAGGCTTGTATAGTGCTTTTCTCAAACATGCAATGAAATAAATATAAAACTTCACGAAATTCAAATTGCAAAGAAAACAACTAGTATTGCTTATATTTTTTAGGGTTGAATGCCATAATGCCATAGACCTATAAACGTTATGATGCTGTGTCACATGAAACAATAGACGATCGCTTTCCCAGCCTAGGCCTACAATTCTTTATGAAAATCCATTACATAGCACTCGTATCAAACCGCGCCCGCAACGTTATTACGTCCCGGCCTTATTACTTGGAACGTAAGGTTAACATTTCATTGCATCTTTGAGAAATAGTACATTACTGCAGGGGCCGGGACGGACTTAAGGGGTTGCCGGCTGAGTCACGAGGCCGGCATGATATGAGGCCGGCAACCCCTGTTCCGGCCGAGGCTTGTATAGTGCTTTTCTCAAACATGCACCATCACCATCATCATCATCATCATCATCATCATCATCATCATCGTCGTCGTCATCATGATGGTGATGGTGATAGTGATGACGATGATGATGATGATGATGATGATGATGGTGGTGGTGATGATGATGATGGTGATGATGATGATGATGATGGTGATGATGATGATGATGATGATGATGATGGTGATGACGATGATGATGATGGTGATGATTATGACGATAACGATGATGATGATGATGATGATGATGACGATGATGATGATGATGATGGTGTTGATGATGATGGTGGTGATGATGATGGTGATGATGATGATGATTATGACGATAACGATGATGATGATGATGGTGATGATGGTGATGATGATGATGATGATGATGATGATGATGATGATGATGATGATGATGATGATGATGATGATGATGATGATGATGATGATGATGATGATGATGATGATGATGATGATGATGATGATGATGGTGATGATGATGATGATGTTGTTGATGGTGAAATATTTCTCTAGGCAGATCAACCATTACCATCACCATCACCATCTTACCTTACCTTAAATAAGCGTAGTGGCAGAATGTCATAATGAACCAAAACGCAAATATTGCTTATAGTTTTTTTTTTAAATGGCTAAATGCTATGATGGCAAACCTATAAACATCATGGTGCTGTGTGACATGAAACAATAGAGGATCGCATTGCCGGCCTAGGCCTGCAACAGTGTATTTTGCCTGTTTTAAGGAACACAACGTAAACATTACATGCATAGCATGCATGTTATGCATGTGTGTTATGTTAGCATGTTTGAGAAAAAGTAGTTTGCCGACCAACTCACGCATTTTTGTTAGCATTTGCTATTCCTTGTCGATGTCTTCCTCGATCTTCTTTTTGTCTACATGTCAACCATTTGGGATCCCTTCGTTTCGCATAATTTATTAAGTCATAATGCATCATTCTTCTAATCAACACAGTCAATACAGTGATTTAGTGAAACGCCATCTTATAAAATGCAGTAGGTTAGGTTAGTAGGTTAGGTTAGGTTAGGTTCGAAAAAAAAATGTTTCATAAATAAATCACTTTATAACTAACGTTGATAATGATGAATAATACATTATGATTATGACTTGTTAAAATGTGAAACTATAGAGACCCCAACCATTTACCTCATATTATGGACAATAATAATAATATTGTGAGAGACAATAACAAATAATGTGTGAGGGACAATGACGACTTAATAGCGATTTTAAAACTATCAAAGTTGCCCCAATTTGATCGAAGGCACCCCGTTTACGGTAAGTATCCCCAAAGGGTTCCACAACGATCGGTACCGCCCTGGCCGAATCCAGGTGGTTCTTGCGATCTTTCCCAGATCGTAGGTCTTGTTGTTCATTGAATAAAGAATTTTTCTCAAACATGCTATGAAATATTGACGTTATGTTCCTTAAAATACGCCACGAACTGTCACGTTGCAGGTGCGGCTAGACGAGAGGTCAATAATGGAATTTCATACAACATTGCTGGCCAAGGCCAGCAAAGTGATCGTCTATTGTTTTATGTGACACAGCACCATGACGTTTAATAGGTCGACGTGGTCGACGTGGACGGATGGACGGACGGACGGACGGACGGACGGAGGGATGGATGGATGTTGATGGATGGATGGATGGATGGATGTTGATGGATGTTGATGGATGTTGATGGATGTTGGTTGATGGATGTTGATGGATGTTGGTTGATGGATGTTGATGGATGTTGATGGATGTTGGTTGATGGCTGTTGATGGATGTTGATGGATGTTGATGGATGTTGGTTGATGGTTGTTGATGGATGTTGATGGATGTTGATGGATGTTGGTTGATGGATGTTGATGTATGTTGATGGATGTTGTTGGATGTTGATGGATGTTGATGGATGTTGATGGTTGTTGATGGATGTTGATGGATGGATGGATGGATGGATGTTGATGGATGTTCTTGTTCATGGATGTTGACGGATGTTGATGGATGTTGATGGATGTTGATGGATGTTGATGATGTTGTTGGTGATGGTGATGGTGATGGTGATGGTGATGATGATGGCGGTGATGATGGTGGTGATGATGATGATGCATGTTTGAGAAAAACTCTATACAAGCCTTGGCCACGAACAGGGATTGCCGGCCTCGTATCTCTAGATGGCCTCGTTAACACTCGGCCATCTATAACTACTCGGCCGGCAATCCCCTACTTCGCGGCCGCTGCAGTAATGTACTATTAATATATTGAAATAACCTCATCTAGGGCCACTGCTGAACATAGGCCTCCCCCAAGGCTCGCCAAACAGATCGGTCCCATCCCGCAATCTTAACCAGGTCGTCGCTCCATCTTGTTGGTCTTGGTGTTCTTGTCGTCTTCCGGTCCGTGGACGCAACTCGAGAACATTTTTGCCCCATTGGCCATCAGTTTTACTAGCGACGTGCCCTTCCCACTGCCACTTGAGTCTGGCGATTCTTCGAGCTATGTCGGTGACTTTAGTTCTGGCGCGGATTTCATCATTTCTAATGCGATCCCGCAGAGACACTTCGAGCATAGCCCTCTCCATTCCCTCTGAGTGACTTTGAGCTTCCTTATGTATGAGGCCGATCGTTAGCGGCCACGTCTCAGTGCCATAAAATTTGGGACCAAGTTAATTAAATCAATTGCAATATTTGGGGGTTTAAAACGCTTGCGTTTGTAGGTTTACCCTCGAGGCTCTACACGTGACCCCTGGGTGGTGCAAAACGAGCGATACAACTCCGGTGGTAGGCTTCGGCCGTGGCTGGTCACCACCCTGTAGGTTGAGCCAGGCCGCCAAGCGACTCGTCGTGTTCCGGCCTGTAGAAGCCATTCTGGAAGAAGGGTCTGAGCAGTACACCCGCCCGCCTACCGGTTACAGTGGCCCGTATTTGTTGTACGGTTTGCACTGCTTGGGGGCGCGTCCAACGCCGCGCTCAACTGCCTTCTTCCTGCTTATTCCCTTAAATTCAAGTCTTGGGTGAATGAGCATTTAACACTGGCAATAAATTATTTGATAGCTTTTTAAATAATCGTATTATCACTATATTGTATACTGAATGACCACTGCATCTCATTACTTGGTTACGACGCATCACAATGGCAAAATTCATGCCACTTAAAAGCAAATGGACCGTTAGATGAAAACAATTGAAAAGCATCATTTAATTATTTTCAAAAATGATTGTCATTACCATTATCACACCGTATGCTTATTGTTGATACAGGTGAACGACCTTACACGCCACGCTCTCAATGGACAATAAGACAGTGTGAGCTGATTTTTAATGGCTTTTCATTAGGAGATACAGCATGAAATACGGTTGCCATGTAGGCAGACTTCCTCATTGAAGTCACCTTGCTTCAACGTCATTACCGTTCATATACTTACGGTAGTTTCCAATGTATAATCTGTAGACTGTATCATCATAGTCAAAGTCAAAATGTAGTTATTTAGTTTAAAATAGGCTTCAATTCAAGCACTTATGAAGGTAGAAGAATTTACCATCGGTTCGAAAAAACCCAACAAGATAACATCATCATCATCATCCCAGCCTTTATCCGTCCCACCGTAGGGCACAGGCCTCCCCTCAGAATGAGAGGGCCTGGACCGTAGTTCCCACGCGGGTCCAGCGCCGATTAGGAACCTGGGAATTTCCTTCACCGTAATTCTAATAGTAAATTTTTAATATAATTTCACACGTAAATTCCGAAAAACTCAGAGTTGCTAGCCCGCGTCACCACGGCTCGGTATGGATTTATATTTCCTTGTTTTTATGAAGGTATACGTCATCATCATCATTTCACCCGAAAGACGTCCACTGCTGAACATAGGCCTCCCCCAAGGCTCGCCAAACAGACCGGCCCCGCGCCATCCGCATCCAACGCGTTCCAGCTACCTTAACCAGGTACTTAATACCGGAGGAAGGGCAGCAGCGTCCTCGATATTTTCGGTATCTCACTGCGGTCGCCAACCCGCCTGACAAGCGCGGTGACTATGGCAAATACCCCCCGATGGCTGAGTCCAAAACGTATACGTACTTTAAGATAAATTTATTTAATACGAGCTGCTGCCCGCGACTCCGTCAGCGAAGAATTCGTTTATCGATATCCCGCGGGAACTATGCAATTTTCCGGGATAAAAAGTATCCTATATGTTAATCCGGATTATAAACTATCTGTGTGCCAAACTTCATCAGAATCTGTCAAACCGTTTTAGCGTGAAAGAGTAACAAACATCCATCCATCTATCCATCCATCCATACTTACAAACTGTTGCGTTTATAATATTAGTAGGATCCATACAGATGTCCTTGATGTAGAAGTAGGAGGTATAAGTTACCGTGTACCTCTCGGTTGCAGCAGCTGTTTAATTACAATAATTCCTAATTTAATAACTACCTACCTGGTAAAACGAGGCCAAGTTCTGTCAAAACTTAGTATATCCGTCAGGGGACAAATAAGTTTGCCAGTGTAAGTGTATTCGTGTGATTTTCCTTTATTTATTATTACGCAATCAAAAAAGTTCGTCTAATTAATCATCATCATCATCATTTCAGCCTAAAAATGTCCACTGCTGAACATAGGCCTCCCCCAAGGCTCGTCAAATAGATCGGTCCCGTGCCATCCGCATCCAACGCGTTCCCACAACCTTAACCAGGTCGTCGCTCCATCTTGTTGGAGGCCTAGACCTAATCCCGTCCTAACCCGTCTAATTAATAGTTTTACCCAATATTATATCATATCAAATGACTGTGAGACGACCAGATGGCCTAGTGGTTAGAGAACCTGACTATGAAGCTTGAGGTTCCGGGTTCGATTCCCGTGTCGGGGCAGATATTTATATGAAAAATACGAATGTTTGCTCTCGGGTCTTGGGTGTTTAATATGTACTTAAGTATCTATCTATATAAGTATGTTTATCCTTTGCTTTGTACCCATAACACAAGCTTTGGCTAGCTTACTTTGGGACTAGGTCAATTGGTGTGAATTGTCCCGTGATATTTATTTATTTATTTATTTATTTATTTATTATGTGTTTCTTTTTTTTTTATTATTTAATGTGTTTTGACGCATTCCTTATTTAATGATTTAGTTAGTGAACTGAAACAACTACTTTGCTCACCCGCGACCTTCCGAAGCAATTTTTTTTGCGAAAGTCTCGGGTGATCAATGTAATTGTTTCAGTTCATTACTTAATATGGAGCTGCGCAAAGTAACGCCCAAAAAATGGTTTAGCTATCTCTTACCTTTACAAGCATACATAAACTCAATTTATTACTTGATTTAACTTCTATCAAGTACCGTAAACTGAGGTTACTTTCAAATGCAGGGGCTAATTTGGAAAACAGCTTTTACGCCGAGTCCTTATTTCTTTAGACCATCTGTGGTAGTGAAATAACTACCTTGATAAATTACCTAACTTTTTACGTCATTTGCTCAATCGAGCTATGAATACTTGCGTTTTTATAACCATTCTAAATCTATCAAAGTAACCAAATTTCCTAAAGTAACCCCACCCCAGTTTACCGGTACCGGTACCTAACATGTAACGAAAATTATACAAGTACTTTTGATTCATCGTCATCTCAGCTGAATTCAATAGTGTGTGTGAAGTTCCCAATCCGCACTGGGCCCGCGTGGGAACTACGGCCCAAGCCCTCTCATTCTGAGAGGAGGCCTGTGCCCTGCAGTGGGACGTACATAGGCTGGGATGATGAGGATGGGATGATCCCAGCTTATATGCGTCCCACTGCAGGGCACAGGCCTCCTCTCGGAATGAGAGGGCTTGGGCCGTAGTTCCCACGCGGGCCCAGTGCGGATTGGGAACTTCACACACACCATTGATTTTTTTCTCAGGTGTACCTATGCACATTGCACACACCACAGTATACAACATTGAATTTCTTCTCTGGTGTATGTGTAGTGTAACTTTGATTAAAATGCACATTTTGATTATTCTGGTTGAAATAAAATCTAGGTCAGTTCATTAGGCGCGCGTCGTTATGATGCGTTGACCAACATATAAACACGCAATAGGTATTTATCTAACAAAGATGATATATCATACTATTTACGAAATGAATGTTAAAAAATATGTATAATATATTTAGCCAGTCATAGGATCCCGCTGCCAAAAAAAGCCGTGACCTAACCTAGTGGTTTGACCTATGGCCCCTCAAGCACAGTGTAGTAGGTTCGACCCCGGGCTGAAACCTCTGAGTTTTTCGAAATTTACATGCGACATTATATTTGAAGGTTACCATGAGCTTTACGGTGAAGGCAAACGTCGTGGGGAAACCAGCACACACCAAAAAAGAAAATCAACGGTGCATGTGAAGTTCCCAATCTGCACTGGGCCAGCGTGGGAACTACGGCTCAAACCCTCTCATTCTGAGAGGAGGCCTGTGCCCTGCAATGGGACGTATATAGGCTGTTGATGATGACGATTCTCGTAATTCGAAAACAACAATTTTTTTTTATAACTTGGCCTGCTCACTGCCATACTCCTTAAAATTCAAAACAAATAGCGTTCGCATCAAAATTGAACCAACTCCCATCGACATAAACTTCATTTTAATGCGACATTGGTTAAGCGAAAGTTTGCTTGGATTTCTCGAGTGCAACCTTCATCACGTTAGTGCGTCTATAGCAAGCGCGAGCGCACGTCGTGCGTTCAATATGACGGACTTCTAAATTGGCGGGAACTCGTGACCATTGGACAACTCGTAAATAAAAAGTGCATTTTTTAAGTGTTTTGTTTGTGATTTTTGGCGTGATATTTTTTTTCCAAGGTATGTTTTTTTAATAAAAATAAGTGTTTATTTTGGAAAATATAGTTCCATAAAAATGCGAAGAAAACTCAATATAAAGAAAATAAAGTGAAATAAAAGTATTAAAACTACAAAAAATGGGATCCTATCGATGTTTAGAAAATTTTATTTCCGAAGGTTTAGAATCCCGAAAACTTCATTTGTCCGAAAGCATTTTTTTCTGAAACTGTAAATATTTTAGGATTTATTTCAGGACCATCGTGTAGAACCCTGTAGGTTAGGTTAGGGTAGTTTTATAAAAATCCTGAAATATTTACAGATTCAGAAAAAAATGCATTCGGATAAATGAAGCATTCGGGATTTTAAATATTTGGAAAAAAATAATTCTAAATTTTGATAGGTAACCACAAAAAATGTATCAATTTGAGTTCGACCGTTTTCGTAGTTTTCTTTTGCGGCGGTTGTCAAGCAATTTTCAATTTTTTCACAATTCACACCAATTGACCTAGCCCCAATCGTAGCAAAGCTTGTATTATGGTGGGTAACTACTAGGCAACGGACAAACATTCCAAAAAAATATTAAAAATCCAAGACTCGAGCACAAACATTCGTATTTTTCACACAAATATCTGTCCCAACCGAGAATCGAACCCGGTACCTTAAGCTTCGTAGTCAGTACCTCTACCATGAGTTTACACTAGTTTACGTGACCGTACTCGCTAGCGACGGCGTAAATTATTTGTATGGAGAATTATACAGCGCCTCTAGCGGTCACCTACAAGTACAATTCTCCATACAAATCATTTACGTCGTCGCTAGCGAGTACGGTCACTATAAACTAGTGTAAACTCATGGTAGAGGTACCATGAATACCATGAATACCATGGTACCACGGAATGGTATTTAACCATTCGGCTAACTGATCGTCGTTACGTGGTATTAGTTTTGACAAGGACGTTCATTACCGGCCCTTTGGTTTTACATTAATCCTGGAAGTGGTATTAATAAATAAATAATATTACTTTAAGTGAATAACTGAATTTACTTAAAATTCGTATTTTTCATTAAAATAAATATGTGCCCCGACGCGGGAATCGAACCCGGGACCTCGAGCTTCATAGCCAGGTTCTCTAACCACTAGCTATGCCATTTGGTTGTCAATTGACTTATGGAGGTTATATCAAAGTTAAAATATCTTTATTTAAGGCTAACACGCACATGATGCCGAAAAGTCTATACCATCGGTTCGAAAACCCCTTGAGAAAAATCTAACACGAAACTGTTTTAAGTTACATAAGCTACATAGTACATAAAATATGTGTTTCCAAACATCCCTGTCCCTGTCCTGTCTGGCGGCTGGCAATAGCTGGATGAGAGTGGCCGAGGATCGTGCCCAGTGGCGTGCAATGGGAGAGGCCTATGTCCAGCAGTGGACGAGCATAGGCTGATGATGATGATGATACAATACAATACAATACAATGACTCTTTATTGTACACCAGGAATAGTAAGCAATACAGAAAACAGGTACACAGAAGTTACAAGGTAAGCAATAGGCGGCCTTATCGCTTAAGAGCGATCTCTTCCAGGCAACCCTTTACCAGAAAGAAGGAAGGACTAGTTTACAGCAGGTGGTGCATCAACAGTGGATCAGAAAATTAAAACGCAACAAAAAATAGTACATCTACTCATACATATATCGTACATATAATAAGTACACGTCTAAAACAAATATAAGCATTGGGATAAACAGCCACATATAAATAAATAAACTATAACAAAGCTAATAATTACAAGAAGACAGATAGTACACCTTAAGCATTGATTTAAAGATTGACAGAGATGATCCCTGTCAATGACATACATAATCATTAATTTTAATAATAAACGATAACTTTATTTACAGGTTGGTATTAAAAGTGACAAAATGGTGTAACCTATTCCTTATAAGATGTGATGAAGTGACAAAGTGCTAGTTGACATCATGCCGAAAATGTAAACGTATCGTAACTGTAACGTGGAAGGAATGGACTGTAGTGAAAACGACGATGTGACTTAAATAATGGTAAAAATATTTTAATAGCAAGCAACCAAACCATACAAATTCACTCGCAGTACTTGAACCACACAACGACATAAAACAGACAAAATAATTAAAAAACCGGCCTAGAGCGTGTCGGACACGCACAAGGTAGGGTGCCGTAGCCATTACAAAAAAATCAAGTAATATTTTTCTAAGGATTTCGTATGTGTACGGAATCATCCAAGTTTAGGTATGTTTTATACCTTAGGCTACTATTTACTCTTAAACTACACATAATTTCCAAGCAATCTTAGCCGCTATAATTTTCCTAGTAAATTTGATATATTTACTACCATTCTAAATTTTTTCAAAAATTTTTTGAAAATTTTCACTTTAAAGTTGAATATTTCGCAAACAGATCACTGAATAGAAAAATCATGTTAGCAGCCCCGCAATGGTTATAAAAGACCTATCCAACGATACCCCATACTATAGGATTAGTCGAGAAAAAAAAATCACCCCCCCTTTACGTCTATGGGAGGTACCCTAAAAAAATTATTTTTTTATTTTTTATTTTACCACTTTGTTGGCGTGACTGATATGTATATTCATGCCAAATTACAGCTTTCTAGTACTAACGATCTCTGAGCTTAGCCGCGGACAGACAGACAGACGGACAGACATGGCGAAACTATAAGGGTTCCTAGTTGACTGCGGAACCCTAAAAAAGCCCTTTTAAAAAAAGGTATAAAAAACAGCAAAATGTATCAAAAATGCAAGGAGTTCGCAACATTAACCTGTGACTGTGACAAATATTGTGATATTTATTAAGCAGCTATTATACTCGAAAGTGATAAACAGTACACTGTTTTAAAATTAATATTGTCCCACTAATAGACTAAGGGCTCCCCTCTTGATCTCTACAGCTCCCGATCTGGCGCAATGTCAGGCCAGTCCTTTGGGTACACGTCCATATCAACCCGCCATCTCCTTGATCTCTACAGCTCCCGATCTGGCGCAATGTAAGGCCAGTCCTTTGGGTACACGTCCATATCAACCCGCCATCTCCTTGATCTCTACAGCTCCCGATCTGGCGCAATGTCAGGCCAGTCCTTTGGGTACACGTCCATATCAACCCGCCATCTCCTTGATCTCTACAGCTCCCGATCTGGCGCAATGTCAGGCCAGTCCTTTGGGTACACGTCCATATCAACCCGCCATCTCCTTGATCTCTACAGCTCCCGATCTGGCGCAATGTCAGGCCAGTCCTTTGGGTACACGTCCATATCAACCCGCCATCTCCTTGATCTCTACAGCTCCCGATCTGGCGCAATGTCAGGCCAGTCCTTTGGGTACACGTCCATATCAACCCGCCATCTCCTTGATCTCTACAGCTCCCGATCTGGCGCAATGTCAGGCCAGTCCTTTGGGTACACGTCCATATCAACCCGCCATCTCCTTGATCTCTACAGCTCCCGATCTGGCGCAATGTCAGGCCAGTCCTTTGGGTACACGTCCATATCAACCCGCCATCTCCTTGATCTCTACAGCTCCCGATCTGGCGCAATGTCAGGCCAGTCCTTTGGGTACACGTCCATATCAACCCGCCATCTCCTTGGTCTGCTTCTTCGCTGCCCACTCTCCGGCACCCAATAAGTGACTGTGTGAGCCCTCTGTAGGTCATCATCATCATTTCAGCCACCACTACTGGACGTAGGCCTCCCCTCATTGACGCCCAATTATTACGGTTGGAAGCGACTTGCATCCACCCTGAACTTGCGGCCATCACTAAATCGTTCGTCCATCTCGTTGGTGGACGTCCCACGCTGCGCTTGCCAGTCCGTGGTCTCCATTTGAGAACTTTTGGACCCCAACGGCCATCTGTTCTGCGTGCTATATGGCCTGCCCATTGCCATTTCAACGAGCTAATCCGTTTGGATATGGCGATGACCCCTGCTCTGTAGGTGCATGCGGCAGATTTGTCCAGCCCAGATTAATTTTAGCTTAGAAGTCTTTTTTCCAGCATAGGCTTTGCGAGTTTTCGAACGCAGCGTGGTGTTCCCGTTTCTATCTATAACTACTTACCTGTCTATAGTTACCTAATCGTAACATGACTGACACTAACAGACAGCGCACAGCCTAAACCACTATCGCTGTAGACTTGAAAGGTAAACATTTTGCTTGATGATCAGATCATAGAGGTGCACTCAGAACAGTTAATTCTAAATTCTTGTGGTAGAACTAGTCAGTTTATTATTCTTCGACGGGAGCGAAACTGTGGTACAAAGCTAGTTCGAATTAGTTGTCAAAAAAATACTTCTATTATACATTGCATGTTAGAATTTGAATATTTATTGGATCTGTTTTGGAAAAATATACTTTGTTGTTTCTTGCTGGATTCTTCTCAAAAGAGTTTTTCCGAACCAGTGGTAGATTTTTCGATATTCATTAAGTGCTGGTTCTAGCCTAAATTTAATAAGGATATAAATAAATCGTGGGACGATTGACACCAACTGACCTAGTCCCAAACTAAACAAAACTTGTACTATGGGTACCTACTAGACAACGGATAAACATACTTACAAGGTTCGGATTTTTCATCGCACGGTAAGATGAAAGAAAACTATGGAGTCGATATTAAAGTTAAAATTTAACACATATTCATACTCATACTCACTTATTTTCTTAGTCTCGTAATACTTTTATCCCTTTATCAGGCTGACAGATCTTTGTTGTTTTTTTTTGTTTTTTTGTTGAGATTTTTGTTGTTTTACAAATAAAGGGCATTTCATACTTTGTTATACTTGTTATTTTATTTAGTCAGCACAAAGTTATCACACACTACTTAATTCCTGCAAGTTTTTGAAATAAGCGCGTTCGGTTTTATTGTACATTTTGCAGTTGATTTTCAAAATTTTTTTTATAATTTGGTATTTTGACCATACCTAAAAGACTTTGTGAATAGACATTGCAAACTTGTATGTTGGTTTTTAATTATATTTTTACATACCTTTTGAACTATTAATTTTGAGATACCTTTATAATTTCCAAAGGAATATAACATTATAAATTTTCCTGTATAACGAATATGCCATAACCGAAGTAATTATGAACAAAGCTAATTTCAAAGTAACTTTTCCACTAAGAAACTCGAATATTACCATTGCTGCTTGAAATGTCCGCTAACCGTTCAAGTATCGATATCGACTATTTTGGTTTCGATGTCACAACCCTTGAGCGCCATTGTTTGTGACAACTTTAGGTATACACGCATGATTTGTAGGTATCACAGGTCCATTGGTATAGGTCTATGTTTTAACCACGCATTCCTGAGGCCATATGGAGTAATAAATGTTAAATGAACCTAGGTCGAATTATGCTTTTTAACTTTTTTATTTTTTCATACATAATAAATACGCAATCACAGCACCTCCATCACTTTCATAGTAAAATTTAAACATAAAAATGGAAATATCTCAAAAACTAAGCATATTTCGACCTTGGTTCAGATTACATTTATTACTCCATATGGCCTCAGGAATGCGTGGTTAAAATTATTCGGTTTGCTCATGTTACACTGCGTATTGATAAATACATACTTAAATACGACTCGAGCACAAACTTCGTATTTTTCACGCAAATATCTGCCCGATCGGGAATCGAACCCGGTACCTCAAGCTTCGTAGTCAGAACCACTGGGCCATCCGGTCGTCCAATATAATATCTTGACTTGTTACGGATCCACGTTTTTCCCAGTTGACTAATAAACGACGTTGCCCGCAAAAAACAACAGCATTGACGTTTGAGTTTCAACCATCAACATTCTTATCGTTTCACGAGTAGCATTAAGTACGTGATGTGTGGCACTTCGCTAGTTCACCGTGTAATTACTAACTAATAGACACTCGACTAATAGTTGCATCCATTTTGTCGCAATATCTTGTCACACTTTATGTAACTTTTCCTCCTTTGCAATCGCAACATTTTTAAAGTGATAACTGGGCCATTCTACTTTTAAGTAGCCATTAATCTTTTGTGGAATATAAGGCATACCTGGTGATTTTTTTCAAGTGTAATTGTAAACTGAAGTAACTAAATTTAATCTTTTAAAGCTAAAAAACTTAAAATTTAAAGAATTTTATTGGAAAATATTGGTAACTCAGCGGTAAATACACTAATTTCCATACAAATGGCGGGGACATGCATGTCCACTGTGTTACCAACTTTATAGATAAATAATGATAATGATTTCTTTTTATACGTAGTGATAATTTTTAATGTTAGCTTAATTATGTACTACCTATTTAAATGATTAATGATAAAACCGAGCACTTTACCGTTTTTGTAAAAAAAATGTAATATATAAAAATCTCGTGTCACAGTGTTTGTTGATTCGTTTTCAAAAAAATTGTACACAATTAGGGGATTAATTAAAAACAAAATTTAATTAATTATTTTTGTGTAACGGAGTTACCCATATACTTTGTATGACTAACTTTCGTTACACAAAAATAGCGATCGTGATTTTTGTTTTGATTAAGCCGTTAACTATGTACAAATTTTTTGAAATTAAACCCCGAACTCCTCCGAAACGGCTCGACCGATTCTTATGAAACTTTTTTATCTGTATTTGGTAGGTCTGAGAATAGGTCGTAGGCTATTTTTTATACCCCCATTATCCTTCGCGGACGGAGTCGCGGGCAACAGCTAGTATTTTTATAAATAAATATTATATTATATATTTGAAGAGCACATTACAAAAAATTACTGGTCATAGAATAGTAGAATGACCCACCTGCTGATTGTCTAATGACTGTTAAGTTATACGATAACAAATTCATTATTGGTAATAGCGAAGTTAGGTGTCTGTGGATTTGCTAGTTAGCAATTGCCGTAGTGTCACCGACATAAACAGAAGAATATGTAAGTATAAGCGGCAATGGACAGGCCACATCGCTCGAAGAACAGATAGCCATTGGAGCAGTGTTCACGCCTTTGCTCAAAATTCCATCATACAGCAACTCGGAGGAATAAAAAATAGAATGAATGAAATGAAAATTAATAGAATTGTTCGAACACATGTTCACACATGACATGTTCATGTTCATGACATGTTCTGTCGTTCTTGGCGTGACTAGGGACGGAGTTACTACTACATAAATTACAGAAAATACAGCATAGGATGCCATTTTCCCACAAACTGTGCTCGCCACGGCGTTCTACAATTTGTGTGTAAAAAATGCTGCTAAAGTGCAGGCATCCTATGCTTGCACCTTTGGCAGAGGCTGCTCCACTTTTATTCCTCCAAGTACAGCAAGCTCTATGCTTTCTGGACTACTGTTATCACGTTGACTGCGGCAATGATTTTGGTGGGATTTCCGCTGGTGCGTCACGGGAAATATTTTTAGTCGTATCGAAGTTTACCGTGGTGCGTTACGGCTAGTATTTTCCCGTTCATATTGTGTACTTTGAATGGCTGTAACTTTATGAAAACTCACTTTACAGACCTATTTTTTGACACAAGTTAGATTATATAGTCTATTTTAACAAGCTGCCGTCGTACCTGGCTCAGAGTTATAGTTTGAAAATATGAGCATTTTACGAAAACTTCAATTTACGGCCAATAATTATGTCCCGTACCGCACTGAAAATGAAATATGTTAAGAATGAGGCAGTGTTGCATTAAAACAAACGTCGATAGTCAACACATACACAATTTTCATTACGTGCTCTACTAGCTTACCAACATCGGGATTTTTTCCCCGTTGATGGACTTTTGAAGATCATGTTTTCTTTTTGGCTCTGTATCTTTTTATTATTATTACGCCTCAATTTTGAACTGGTATTTTATGAAATTTCGGTCGCATTTACTCATAATCTGTGCTCTTTAATTCTGTATAATTCATTCAATAATTTAATAGTCATTTTAATCATTATAATTTTGAGTAATTAATTGATTAGATTATTAGATGATTTACTGTAGATTATAAATAGAATAAGAATTTTGCATGCCAATGTAACACAGACATAGACTAGACATGTCACGGCACGGCACTGTACACTCCCCTACACTACAACATATTTTTTTTTAAGAATTTATAACCTTTGTTAAATGCAAATAAAGTTTATTTTATTTAGTTTATTTTATTTTGTAATACCATGTCTAAAGCAGAATAAATAAATTTCATTTCATTTAATTTCATTTAGAAGTTCCAGGATTATCGTTGCCCTGACTCGACTTCATAGTTGCATTTTTCACTTTTTCCTACTCCTGTACTTTTATCTGGTTTTTACATGGTCGCGAACAAATATATAAGAACATAGATAATATGACTTCAGAAAGTCTATACTTAATCTATTCGCCATAACAGTACTTGTGTCGTAATGTCGTTATTACGATACACCTAGCTGCCACATAATATTAAATGTAGGGTACACTCAACACTAAAGCCCAGTTTAGACCTGCTGAGTTGAATAGAGTAGGGTACAGTCGGGTACAGTCGGGTACAGTAGGGTAAAATAGGGTACAGTAGGGTACAGTAGGGTAAAATAGGGTACAGTAGGGTACAGTAGGGTACAGTCGGGTACAGTAGGGTAAAATAGGGTACAGTTGGGTACAGTAGGGTAAATAGGGTACAGTAGGGTACAGTCGGGTACAGTCGGGTACAGTAGGGTACAGTCGGGTACAGTAGGGTACAGTCGGGTACAGTCGGGTACAGTAGGGTAAAATAGGGTACAGTAGGGTACAGTCGGGTACAGTAGGGTAAAATAGGGTACAGTAGGGTACAGTCGGGTACAGTCGGGTACAGTCGAGTACAGTAGGGTACAGTCGGGTACAGTAGGGTAAAATAGGGTACAGTAGGGTACAGTCGGGTACAGTCGGGTACAGTCGGGTACAGTAGGGTAAAATAGGGTACAGTAGGGTACAGTCGGGTACAGTCGGGTACAGTCGGGTACAGTAGAGTACAGTCGGGTACAGTAGGGTAAAATAGGGTACAGTAGGGTACAGTCGGGTACAGTAGGGTAAAATAGGGTACAGTAGGGTACAGTCGGGTACAGTAGGGTACAGTCGGGTACAGTAGTGTAAAATAGGGTACAGTCGGGTACAATAGGGTAAAATAGGGTACAGTAGAGTACAGTCGGGTACAGTAGGGTACAGTAGGGTAAAATAGGGTACAGTAGGGTACAGTCGGGTACAAAAGGGTAAAATAGGGTACAGTAGGGTACAGTCGGGTACAGTCGGGTACAGTCGGGTACAGTAGGGTACAGTCGGGTACAGTAGGGTAAAATAGGGTACAGTAGGGTACAGTCGGGTACAGTCGGGTACAATAGGGTAAAATAGGGCACAGTCGGGTACAGTAGGGTACAGTCGGGTACAGTAGGGTAAAATAGGGTACAGTTGGGTACCATAGGGTAAAATAGGGTACAGTAGAGTACAGTCGGGTACAGTAGGGTACAGTAGGGTAAAATAGGGTACAGTAGAGTACAGTCGGGTACAGTAGGGTAAAATAGGGTACAGTAGGGTATAGTCGGGTACAGTCGGGTACAGTAGGGTAAAATAGGGCACAGTTGGGTACAGTAGGGTAAAATAGGGTACAGTAGGGTAAAATAGGGTACACTAGGGTACAGTCGGGTACATCGGGTACATTCGGGTACAGTAGGATAAAATAGGGTACAGTAGGGTACAGTCGGGTACAGTAGGGTAAAATAGGGTACAGTAGGGTACAATCGGGTACAGTTGGGTAAAATATGGTACAGTAGAGTACAGTCGGGTACAGTCGGGCACAGTCGGGTATAGTAGGGTAAAATAGGGTACAGTCAGGTACAGTAGGGTAAAATAGGGTACAGTAGGGTACAGTCGGGTACAACAGGGTAAAATAGGGTACAGTTGGGTACAGTAGGGTAAAATAGGGTACAGTAGGGTAAAATAGGGTTCAGTAGGGTACAGTCGGGTACAGTCTGGTACAGTCGGGTACAGTAGGGTAAAATACCCTATTTTACCCTACTGTACCCAAATGTTCCCTACTGTACCCTATTTTACCCTACTGTACCCTACTGTACCCTGTTTTACCCTACTGTACCCTACTGTACCCTATTTTACCCTACTGTACCCGACTGTACCCGACTGTACCCTACTGTACCCGACTGTACCCCATCTAACCCTACTGTACCCGACTGTACCCTACTGTACCCTATTTCACCCGACTGTACCCTACTGTACCCGACTGTACCCTATTTTACCCTACTGTACCCGACTGTACCCGACTGTACCCTACTGTACCCTATTTTACCCTACTGTTCCCGACTGTATCCCATTTTACCCTACTGTACCCGACTGTACCCTATTTTACCCTACTGTTCCCGACTGTATCCCATTTTACCCTACTGTACCCGACTGTACCTTACAGTAGGGTACAGTACAGTACAGTAGAGTCGAGTCGTAGGAAAAATATTGTATGCAACGGTGTATAATTTGGTCTTAACGGCTCGTGCATTCATCGTTGATGTTGAAACCCATTCTATGCAATTTCTGGCCAATGATGATGAAGTTGCGTATGCCGTTATAGAACTAGAACTACTTAATAATGTTATCTTCCTTGCATAGCCGGAATCATCAATAGGCTTCTGAGTCTATTCCACAATTGAGTCGAAATTTTCACATCTTGTACGTGGACAAATAATGACGAGTCGATGGTTAGGACCAACTTCGCTTTGGTTTTCAGATTAAGTGCAGATTCCTCTTTGCTGGGCTTTTCATATATGAATTTCTCCACGCCCTCCAAGACTAGGAAATTCTCTGTTGCGAAAACCCATTTGTTACATGGCCCAATAACTTTGAAACATTAGCCGACATCTTAGTTAGCTAGTCTCAGATTAAACTTGAAAACTATCTTTTAACTGGATATCTAATTATTGCTTAACTCTATACTTGAATTCTTTTGTACCTATTGCAACTTTTTGTAACTGCAATGTCGAGGTAATTTTATCAATATAGCTATCATTGCGATTAAGTTCCGCTGCGGTTTTAGTTAAGATCATTAGGATTTAAAGATCAATGAATGATCGATGACCCTAAGTGTCTATGGGCAAGATAACTTTTGTTTTTAGGGCATCTTGCAGGATAATTAATTAAGTACAATCTCTATGGCCACTGGCTCTAAAAAGCATCCACTCGTACATTCAGTCGTTAAATGTGTAGTGTCAAAACATTACACAATTTCAACTGTTTTTATCAGCAAGGTAAGTCAAGCACCATTATTCTGTTCCCTCCCTCAATCCCGTTGACAGCAAATCTGTTACGTAGACTAAGTCACATGGGATGAAGCAAGTATAGTTTCTCCTTGGTAGAAATCAGGGCAAGTTCGGAACTCGTTGGCATGCCGGTCATGCGCACGCGTCGTTCCTTCCGTTCGGACGACGCAGCAAACTGCCATATTATTATTTAACTGTCTTGACGTAGAAAATTTAACAGTATTTCGTGGTAGGCACTTATATGGCCGGTTCATCATCATCGTCTCAGCTTAAATACGTCCCACTGCAGAGCACAGGCCTCCTCTCAGAAAGAGAGGGCTTGGGTCGTAGTTCCCGCGCGGGCACAGTGCGAAGAAGCCTGCCTACCTGCGAAGAAATTCAATGGTGTGTGTGAAGTTCCCAAGACTGTACTGAACTGTACTGAACTGTGGGGACTGAATTCCTTGGGAATCCCCATTCCCAAGCGCTTTTATTCTGAGAGGCCAGAGGCCGTATTGTCTAATGCTCGGGCGCTTCCCTTCGCTTTCACCATCTCTTTCTGCCACCGTCTTATACCGTTTGAGAGAAAGAAAATAGTGATTGCGATGGCAAGCGTCGGAAGCGTTAGACAATAAGCCTGCAGGGCAGTGAAACGGACATAGGACGCGATGTAGGGGTGCCCAATCTTTTGATTTGAATCGATCGAACCGAACCGAAATCGAATCCATAGTTATATTGTAAACGAAACGTAAGGGGGTGTGTGTTTGTACATCGTATGTGACAGAAAGCCGGAAGCATCTGGTTTTTTTGTGGAGGGATAGTTTGTTGTAAGGTTACAAACACAAACTACTATTTATCTCCATCAAAAATGTAGTTTTCGTGGGATATTGTTTGACCCGCGTAACCGAAGCCGTGGAAAAAAAGTTATTCAAAATAAATAAGAGAATAATATTATTATGCTTATGAAAACCTTATTTACTAACTAGCGACCCGCCCCGGCTTCGCACGGGTGTAACTATAGTATGCATGTTTTATATACATACAAACCTTCCTCTTGAATCACTCTGTTAAAACATAGACTGTTAAAATCATTACACTTCCTTTTGGCTTTGCCGTAGTCGTGTAAAAAAACCGCATCAAAATCCGTTGCGTAGTTTTAAAGATCTAAGCATACAAACAGACAGCGGGAAGCGACTTTGTTTTATACTATGTAGTGATGAAGAAGCCAACTATCAAAATCTGAACTTTTTAGAAATACTAATTTTGGCAATATTTGGGGCGCGATGAAGATAAATCCAACAAGAAGTACAAGGGTATGTTTATCAATACAAATCTAGATAGAGTCCATAAATTAGAGTCAATGTTTTGATCATGAATTACAGCATACTTTTACTGGTGACTGTACAAGAGTCAAGTTAATTTCAGTGTCAGTGTTCAGTGATTAGAACGGGCATTGTGTCGTGTACAAGGTCACGAGTTTGTGATGTGATCCACCGCAATATTACAAGGATCATGCGGTTACAGCATAAATACGGTCTACCAAGAAATTCCTTTACCACCCTAAATCAATCTCAGCTGTACCTCTCAAAACTTTAAAAGTTTAGTCTAACATTTGAAAAAATTAAAACCGCATCCAAATCGGTTCACCCGTTTAAGAGCTATGATGCCACAGACAGATAGAAACACACATACATAGCGGTAAAACTTATAACACCCCTCTTTTTGTGTCGGGGGTTAAATACACATGTTATAAGTCTGATTTTGTACTGAAACCAGTGTCGCTAGAAATGCTTACTCACTTCAAAATCTTGGCAATTAGGTATTACGATCATAGCTTCTCTTCGGAAAAAGTAATAATTTCTGAACTGGCAACGTAACGAACGAACCACGTATAGGTATGAACCACGATGATGTCAGCTGAACCAAGTAATTGCCTGTGACTGATCATATTTATTTAATACCATTGTCAACTATTGTGCATTTCGAGG
This sequence comes from Archips crataeganus, assembly GCA_947859365.1. Taxonomy (NCBI): domain Eukaryota; kingdom Metazoa; phylum Arthropoda; class Insecta; order Lepidoptera; family Tortricidae; genus Archips; species Archips crataeganus. Next base: position 19,297,365 of record OX402057.1, on the reverse strand, counting down.
TATGGAATATATCATCTACATAACATCTTATTATTGCTTTGGCAGGAAAACAAGTGACTATGGGTTTTACTTGGAAAATTTTAAGTTTCGCTTGACGTTACGGTTGACGAAAGTTATGACTAATATCTTATATTTAGATATTACACGATCGAAAAAACATCGCGCGCGCATTGTGTTTTCATAGACTTTATTAAATCACGTTGAAGTAACCATATCCGTGGATACAATATTCTAAATGCGATAGTAACTCAATCCGTCTGTTACCTCTTCAAGCTTATACCTCAGAACCTTAGATTATTTTATACACCAGATAGAGCTTAGGCGGCATGAAAACGTCCCGAAAAATATAAGCCAACAATTGGCTAACGGCTTATATGCCATTTGCCCCCTTCAGTCTGAATGACGTAATGCGATCGTAAGATGAAGCTGTCAAATGGGTTTTTTGGACGTTTTGTATCGCAGTGTTTGCTACTGACACTATCTAGTGTATAAATAATCTAAGCACAGAACAGATTTCGATAAAATTTGGTAGGTATATATTTTGAGGCACTGAAAAGGACATGGGGTAGTTTTGGCCCGGAAATCATCCCTTAAGCCGGTGAAGGGTCGTTAGCAAAAAACTTGTACATAATTAAGGGTCTAATGAAAACAAAATCACGATCGCGTCCTTTATGTAACGAAAGTTAAACATACAAACTATATGGGTAACTTTCGTTACACAAAGGAATCAATTAAGTTTTGTTTTAATTAAATCCCTTAATTGTGTATTTTTTTTAAATGGCTCTGAAAAGGGAGGTGGAAATTTGCATATAGGTACTTCGTCATTTTTGATATTAGACACTTAGAATTTAGTTTGAAAATCGATACTAATATTATAAATGTGAAAATATGTTTGTTTGTTTGTTCTTCTTTCACATCGAAACTGACCGACAGATTGCCGTGATTTTTTGTATGGAGAGTGCCTTAGGGTACTTTTTACCTCGGGAAAATTTTCCATGGGAAAACACGTTTTAAACTACTTCAGAATTATTTGTCAGCGATTTTGTAAAATCAAGCCCTAAAGGAATGAAATGAGGGGTGAAAGTTTTGAATATTCGGTACTTTCGTGTGTGCCGTTGCCGATTTGCTGTTCTGAGAGCTTGCTGTTCAGAAACTATGTACCTACATGCAAATGCAATAGGGATGTTGACGCCATTAAAAAATAATTCGAAGACACGACTCCAGTAAAAAAACGCTTAATTTAAATTTTTATTCGCTTTGATTAAATTTTTTGTTGCTTTAAAACAAATAAACAGTTAGTTGATTGAGTTGGCGAATAAGTGACGTCATAAGTTGTTATTCCCGAACAAAATCCATGGGAGAATTGTGTTTTGATAGCTCGTAAGTCAGTTGATTGGCGATCTCAACATCCCTATTGTCAAAATACTATGGTTGATGCATCAATTCATTAAATTGCTTACTAAAAATACCAAAATAATACATAAATAAATAAATATAAATAAATATTAGGGGACAATCTAACACAAATCAACCTAGTCCCAAACTAAGCAAAGCTTGTACTATGGGTACTAGACGACGATAAACATACTTATATAGATAAATAAATACTTAAATACATAGAAAACATCCATAACTCAGGAACAAATATTCGTGCTCATCACACAAATAAATGCCCTTACCGGGATTCGAACCCAGGACCTCTTGCTTCGTAGGCAGGGTCACTACCAACTAGGCTAAGGCGGTCGTTACATTACATTACTTGAATAATTTGACTGCGAAAATGTTTTAATTGCTACTATAATTAGTCAAAGGTTATTAAATTTCTAGATATTATATCGACGGTTAAAAGGCAAAACGCATGAAGCGACACTTTTTGTCAAAATGAGTTATATACATATTTGAAATCAGCGAATTTTTCTCCGTCGTTTGAGCCGGGTTTCATGCAAAGTTCAAAAATTGTCGCTTGATGCGTTTTGCCGTTTAACCGTCGATATGTACGATACGAATGTAATATTCTGTCCCGAAAATGAAGCTGTAGAAAAAATTAAATAACAGTCAGTATACAGGGTGAAATTTTGAACGTGATACAAAATTAGTGTTTCAAGCTTAGTTAATGCTGGATAACATAAGGCATTTAAATTTAAATTAAGGACAATAAAAAATATCAGTATACTGCATTTGAAATATATTATTTAACTCAATACAATTATCCAATCATCGAAATAAACATGAATGCCAATCATCAATTAGATACAATACTATAAAATTTAACTTTATCAAAAACAAAATCTTGTTATTAGTTTTCTGCAGCGAACATACGAATATGCAAATGCAAGTCTGTATATTGTGGACATGCTCTCAGTGATTCTGATCCATAACGAACCATGTTTGACTGTTCGCTAATCCGATAATGGTTTAAAATCAGACGAATAGGAAAATCGATTCACGTGGCTTTACACCCGGTAACAGTTGAAAAATTGTCAAATTGGCTGACACACAATGGATTCGTTCCGCTAAAGTAAGCTTGAATCGAATCAAATTACAATTTATCTATCCCAATTAAGTACAACAGTAGGAAGGCAAAATTTTTCTCATAATTTCGTGTCTCCGTAACAGGGCCGTATCTCAAGAACCATAATATACAGCGAGGAATTTTGTAATGCCACCTCCAGGAAAATTACTCTAAATACTGAAAATATGAAAATTTACTCAAAAGGAGCATTTCTTTATTTTTGAAAAGAATGAAAACTGCATTCAAAGATTTTCGAAGATTCGCTTGCCTCACCCGGGAATCAACCGGCTAAAATCTGAAAAAATAGCACCCTGTATTTTTATCTCATTGATTGATAGAGTCAATCATAAGGATCAAATCTCTCTAACAAACTTAGTAAATTAAAAGAAAGGAACTCACTCAATTATTTGTAAACCATACATCAAACGGTATCATTAATAGGTTACAGAATAAACTGGATCTATCCGAAAATTCAATGTTTCCAGCTTCTATAAATTTAGTACAGCCACATGGCAGTCGCCTTTTGATAATACCATAGCAAGAAAAACCTAAAACCAATGTTTTCCATTGAATTTTCGGATCCATCCATAAAAACTTTCACGGTTATAATAAGTAGGATTTTGACATATCTATAAACGTGTGAAGAACCTTCGGTTAAGTACTTGGCCGGTTCTTTGAATGGTACACTGGCGAGATTCCAAAAATCTGTCCCAGTTTGTTGTGGGAAACAAAATATCCACCGTCGAGTTTTGACAACAAACTGGCGGTGGTTTTTAAATAAACATTTCTTGTTGCCCTTGTCGCACGCTTCCGCTGTCATAATCAAAGAGCAAGCATGTGCGATTCGGTAAGAAACATTCAATATGTACGGGGAATTTACGGTGAAGGAAAACATTGTGAAGACAGGGCCGAATTTAGAGGTCTGGAGGCCTCGGGCCATAAAAGGAAGTGGAGGCCTTGTTCCAAATAAAATTACCATTTTTTTGACCGCTTTTTTTATTCGAGATTTCATTGCCGTGTGTACATACATTTGAGTATCCGTCAAAATAGGCGTGATTAAATATACCTGGTTCATTTTCAAACACCCTGTAGTAATTCGAACTCCGAAAGGTGTTAAGAACATACAAAAATATATAGGATGTTGCTAAAAAAATTTGTAAGAAGCTAAGACAAGTATTACAAACAAGGGCACTCAAAAAATCCCCTTTCCATAACTACGAATCACACTGCCAAACCATTCTTAGGCAGCTATCATTATATCACAGATTGATTGTACTTAAATGCAGCAATTAACTTTTATTAATTATTGTATTGCCAAGAATAAAATTCAGTATAATCTTAGCAGATTATCTTTTTTGTTATTTTTTATTTGTTATAATATAAGACTTGTTACTACCCAATGTAATAAAACGCGAATATACGACATTGAAAAGGTTATATCTATTTCACTATATAAACCGTGCTATTTTTATTTCCTTTAACTTTAAGGAAATATTCAACAGGTCAAATAAAGTTATCTTTTCTAAGATACTAGTGTCCCAACTCTTATTAAGACAGTGTAAAAGGTTTTTAATTTATCAATTATCACGTACAAGTTAAAACACTGTCATATTTGACAATAATTTTGTGAGACATTAAATGACCTTTTACAGTCACTGTGAATTCAAAATTATATACTACTAGCTATTGCCCGCGACTCTGTCTGCGAAGAATGCCTATAGGGGTATAAAAAATAGCCTACGACCTATTCTCAGACCTACCGAATACAGACAAAAAAGTTTCATAAGAATCGGTCAAGCCGTTTCGGAGGAGTTCGATAACAAACACCGTGACACGAGATTTTTATATATTAGATGTATGAAAAAAAAACGATTTAGCCAAAAAGTGATTAAGTAGTTTCTATGGATGTATAGTCGGTCATGGACCACCTTAAGATTCAATGTCGGTTGAATTTACAACTGACTGAACCGATTATGGCTTATAACATCCAAGGCTATTTTAACTGGTTAAAATATATCAATCATCAGCCTTATTTTTTTTATTTTAATGTAGGAACTGTCATTAAAAATTACAAGCACTTACTTGGTCTTCAATACTAAGACATTTCTCGAAGTTATGATTATGAGCGTTTATTCCACAGAACTGCGAAATCAGCGATTTAGGTACCATGTTTTCTCAGTCCATTTCCACACGCACGATATTAATAATGACGCACGGATTTACATCAGGGATGTTGCGAATATTCGCATCCGCATCCGCATATGCGGAACATCCGCATCTGCATCCGCATCCGCATAAATCGATGCGGATGCTGATGTTTAGCAGGTCGCGACAAAAAAGAAAGGGGTGGAACCCTTGCGAAACAGACTGGAGTCCGAAAAGGCGGCCATTCTACTTTTCATTAAATATAATGCTCCAACATTCAAATTTAATTACTAAAATAAAATAATTAATTAGTAATAGTAATTCACTCACTACTTTATTATTACATAAATAAAGTTTAAATATTACTGTCTTTTTTTTACCCTACCCTCACTTAAGTTTTTTGTACATATCCGCATCAGCATCCGCATCCGCGGATGTGAGCCTCTTAAGATCCGCATCCGCATCTGCATTCGCGGATGTGAAAAAATCTGCATCCGCAACATCCCTGATACTTAATAACATTAGCCTTCTAGCTGGCAACATTCAATCCTCTGGCGATACGATGCTGGTGTATATATAGCATCAGCTGATCCCACAGAAATGTTTCATGTATAGATATCTCCCTCCGCGATAGATGTCGCTACTGTACGAGTATCGCCTCTCCCCCTATCAACGAGTACACGTTTTTAGGGTTCCGTACCCAAAGGGTGCCAACGGGACCCTATTACTGAGTTTCCACTGCTTGTCTGTCGGTCCGTCCGTTTGTCACATATTTATTTATTTATTTACTTATTTATTTGTTTATTTATGGAGAACCAACAGCTTATATATACATCTTAAACATTGCAGTAAATACAGCAAGCCAATTACAGTTTCTCGCCGACAATTACAGAGTAACAATAAGGCAGTATGCCCACACAGAGTCCCTTCGGACACACAAAAAAGAAAAAAGAGAAAAAAGAGAGATATATGGCTCTATCTCTTGAACCGTAATTTACGGTGAAAGAAAACATCGCGAGAAAATATGCACACACCTGCAAAAAATTCAATGGTGTGTGTGAAGTTCCCAATCCGCACTGAGCCTGCGTGGGAACTACGGCCCAAGCCCTCTCATTCTGGAAGGAGGCTTGTGCCCTGTAGTGAGCGTATGTGGGCTGCCTTGATATGGAGATAGTTAGAACCTGGGATAGATTTTACCCCATAAAGTTACGTAGTTCCTGAGGGATAAAGATAAACGAATCCTTCGCAGACGGAGTCGCAGGCAACAGCTAGTTCTAAGTCGATTTATAGCACTTGTAATTGTTATGGTCTACGATATTTACTTTTCTTGTGTTTAATTCAATTGTTACATGCGAGCGGATGTTCTGTGGGAACCATTCAGTTTCTTGATGAATAGATCTAACGTCTGCCAATTGTCCAGTTGTATGAAGGTTGCATATTATTAAAATAAACGTATCTTGAGGCACTGGTCCCACCGCCGGCGAGTAAGCGATGAGATATCGGAGATTTTCTCGCTCAAGAAACGAACAAAAGATAATCCCTCTCGTGTAAATAAAAGAGAGAGATTTATATTTATAATCCATCGCTGGCTGTTCACACTGCGGACTCTCTCTTCACTAGTTGATCGCAGCGATAACAACTGTCAACGATAAAACTCGCTCAGCGGTATTATCAAACCGCGTTCTCATATGTCATTTTTGAAATAATGCATGATATGACATTGTCAGTGGTAGAGTGTGCTGATAAATTAAATTGTTATTTTAGTACAATGAAGTTCTGAAGCATGGAAAAAACATCAAATTATATTACTTAAATAAAATATTAAATGTTGTAAATAATTACTTTTAGAAAGACCATAAAAATAAATTCGTGTAATCTTTTTCTTTACTGAAATATGTGAGTACATTGCAGATAATTTCTCGGCACCGACCGTTTAATACTTTACCACGATTCATATTTTATACATACGTGTCGTATTTTTTAACAGCTACGGCAATTTGATAACGTGAAAATGATGTGAATTAGTGACAGATTTGACAGATATGATATTAATATTTTTTATAAAACAAATTACAACATTTACCGAGAATAGAGAGAAAGAAAGAAAATATTTCTTACACAAAGTCTACATGAAGCAGTATCCGGTGGGGCCCAAACTAGGCTGAGCCTGTATCTTGGAACTCTGTAAAATATCCAAAACTCTCTCTCTCTCTCTCTTCACTAGTTGATCGCTGCGATAAAAGCTATCAACGATAAAACTCGCTCAGTTATGCTCGCTTGGCGGTCAGAACTCACGCTGAGAGACCAACCAGCGATCATACTGTACAGCGTGGAGCCCTGCCCGAGCGAGTGTGTAATCGCCCGTCGCACTAAGGCCGGGGCCGCACTGGTAAGGCGATCAGCGACGCGACGCGACCGCTGCTGCTGCTGCCGCTGGGGCCGCTCACATAACTCGAACTATGTTTGATTTAGTCGCCGTCGCGTCGCGTCGCTGGTCGCCTTACCAGTGCGGCCCCGGCCTTAGGCTTAACTCGCTTATAGCCGAGCGACAAAACTGTCCGAACTACACACTCGCTTCTCGCTGCTCGCCAACCCGTTTCTAGTTTCTAGCTCTAATCGCATCTCGCTCTTCGTCGGCGGTGGGGCCAGTGCCTTGGTCGGTGCCATGGCCCAGCGATGGCTGCAACGCATCTACACGATGGCGACGTTAATAATCTCTTTGATGTGCGGGCAAAAACCGACACCGACGCCACACCACGACCACATCTCATCTCCGCTCCGCTTCAATGGAAACAGTCAAGCGGAGATGAGCGGAGCGGAGAGGAGACGTGTAAGGATCGACCAATCATATTAGTTGAAATCCACATGTCATCTCCGCTCCGCTTCAATGGAAACAGTCAAGCGGAGATGACCGGAGCGGAGAGGAGACGTGTAGGAATCGACCAATCATATTAGTTGAAATCCACATCTCATCTCCGCTCCGCTTCAATGGAAACAGTCAAGCGGAGATGAGCGGTGCGGAGAGGAGACGTGTAAGGATCGACCAATCATATTAGTTGAAATCCACATCTCGTCTCCGCTCCGCTTCAATGGATACAGTCAAGCGGAGATGAGCGGAGCGGAGAGGAGACGTGTAGGGATGGACCAATCATATTAGTTCCACTCAGCTCCGCTCGTCTCCGCCTAGTGGAATTACTTAACTCTTTTCGTAGCTCTGCTCTACTGAGCTCCGCTTGTATCCGCCTCACTGGAGACGCAGCCTTAAGCGTAGTTAACGCGCGTTGACGCGTTCCTAGGAAAGGGCAAAAAATATCGATAGGCAGTTTGCCAGCAAATAATTGATAGATATCGTTGATATTTTTTAATCTCGAAATAATGACTTAAATGACACTTAAATTTTAGTTGATATTGATTGATATTTTTGTAAATTAGCATGCCAGATACTGATGAAATATGTAACGAAGTTCTCTCATTTTGAGAGGAAGCCTGTGCCCAATGGTGGGACTGGGACGTATACCGGCCGAAACGATTATTAACCCTTGGTGAGCGAGTCCAACTCGTACTTAGACCACTTTCAACCGACTTAAAAAAAAACTAGATTTAAATTCGACTTATTTTTTTATCAAGCTTGTAATCCGTTGTGTCCTTCGATATTTCCGGCACTTGGTAATTGATTTAGACGATTCTTTTTTTATTCTAAATGTTAATTAGCTACTAATATGTATTATATTTTAGCATTTCAAATCAAACATGATCATTAAACATATTTAGTCAAATAATTCCAATAATTTAATCATAATTAAATGTCAAAGGTACTAGTCATAAAATAACCGTAATTTTAATAAAACAAAATAGCCATACATTTAATAATTAAATAAATACAAATAAAACTTAACATTGAAATTTATTTGACTAGGTTTTGGCTTAACTTATTTAATATCAAAAATGACCGGTCTGTCACCTAAGTGCACAAAATTCCAGTGCCGCACAACTGGACAATCAAACCTATCAAGCACACCGCTCAGGAGGCTGTTGGTACTGTCACGCACTCTGGTCATCAGGGAGGCCACACGTTTACGCACTATTGTCTTAAAACTATCCGTGTTGGCTTCTATAAACGTCCCCGAAGCACTGCACCAGCGAGGCAGTCCCAACAGCATCCTGAAAGCATTGTTGTACTGGACACGCAAGCGACTTTTGAGTATAACTGGCCCATAGGCTTCAAGTGTAAAAGCTTTGGCAGTAAGCCTTAAAGAGAGTGATTTTGACATCACTTGAGCACCCTGCAGCCAGTGGACCTACATATTTGCTCTTATAGCAAGGGCCCTTCGCTCACGCTCAATGTCCAGGTTATCGGATAGGTCCTCAGTGACCCAATGACCAAGGTATTTAAATTACGAAACTTTTTTTATTTAAGAGGGGGCAAACGAGCAGATGAGTCACCTGACGGAGAGCGATCACCGTCGCCCATGGACACCCGCAACACTCTTTTCAAGGGGGCTCCCAACAATCTGACTGAAGGGACTGTTTCAGGTTTCTTATTCCTAGCCTTGAAAACAAGAAACTCACTTTTTTTAGTGTTGTACTTAAGTCCATGTGCCACCGCGGTACCACAGCATAAGTAATAGTACATACTAACGTACAGAAGGATCACTCTCGAACAAAGGTCAACTTTAGGTATAAAAACTTTCCTACTCCTACTGCGTGCACGCGAAATTAAAACTTATCGTGTGATACGAGCGTTCATATTCCGTTGGGCACCGCTGATCCGAAACCAAGGGCACAGGGTTCCCACTCGCCCATATTTGGTAGGTATATAAATCAAGAAAGATAACAGTGTGTATTAATTCAGTAAACTACCTTTAGTATGTAAGTAAGTTATTTATAATATCGTTTAGAAGACATTGTTTGTTGCAAAAATCACAGAAAGAAAGATGCTTAATTACGCGCGACGCGGCTAGCGTGCGAACTGAACGCCGCGCGACAACCTACTGCCATACTCCTCCCGGGAGGAGCGCGGGCCAAACATACCTAAACTGTGGAGTGAAACCCCCCTGGCGGCACCCTGTGAATCCAATACACTGTAAATCCGATAGACAGTGTACTGAAGTATACAGTGTATTGGATTCACAGGGTACCGCGTACCCCTCGCATATAATTCGCACTCCTAAATCATAAGAGGATCAACTCAAAATAATGTACCATTTGAATTTAGACTTCAGTTAATTTCTGAGAGGTCTAAATTTAAGTGGTATATTAATTTGAGTTGACGCTCTTTTGATCTAGGTGTGCGAATATGCAACAAGACCTCGAGAGCTCTCAAGCTGCGTACGGACTGCGCGCACTCGGATACGTGTACCCGGGCTTGCGTGTCCTGGAACGCCACGTCCGTACGCCAAGTACGCGTACACTGTACACGTACACGTACACGTACTGTACACATACACGTACACTGTACGCGTACATGGCGTACGGACATGGCGTTCCAGGACACGCAAGCCCGGGTACGCGTACCCGAGTGCAGTCCGTACGCAGCTTTACAGACGGGCACAGCAGCACCATATCATCGCCATAGCTAATATTATTGACAAATTTACCATCAATTGAGTAGTGAACTAAATGAAAAAAACATTGAAATTAGTTTCTTATAATTGACTTTTCTATGAAAAAAAAAATGAAAAATGTTTTATTTGTTAGGTAATAGGATTTTACATAATAGTGGCTGGAGCCTCCTTTTAAGCTTGAAAAAGCCTGTGTCAGGAGGCACCGCTCCTCCTCCTTCTCGACATTACATTTTGTGTCTATTACTTAACTACCTACCAACTACGCTATATATATTTATATAGGCTTAATCTCCTGCCTGAGACCCAAGTAATTTTGTAAATCAGAATTTTAAACGTCAAAACCAAACATTACACCATATTGACCTTGTACCATATATTATGTGAATAAAGAATTTTGAATTTGAATTTGAATTTGAAGCAATAGAGTTCACAATTCCTACAAACTTAAATATAAATATATCTGACACTGGGCCTCACGAAGAAAAAAAAACATGAAATTAAGAGTTAACAAGAGAAACAGATGTACAAAGGCGAACTTATCCTACTTTTATATAAAACTTATGTATATAGTCATGACCAACATAGTGCAAGGGATCTAGCGAGTCAAGCTAAGCGTACTAGGTGTGTCTATACAAAAAAATATAAAAAAATATAAATGAATTTGGAATTTGGAATAAAAACCATTGGTATTTTTTTTAGATATTCTCAATTGTTTATTTGCTCAATAAGATACGCTACGACTTGCTGCTGTAGGAGTCGTATAGCTATGTATAAATAGTTAACCTCTAGCCTCTTGCTAACAAGCAATTTGTACGCGAACCTACTGCGTCAAGTGCGATTCGTAACATTATTAACATAACTACTTTCTAGATTACTAGATGTTTCTGGAACCAAACATTCTAGGACATACAACTCGTACTTAAACTGGTCGGTGCTCCAATCAAACCTAGTTTTAGTACCAGTATGAACAGGTAAAGGCTTACAGAATTCATTTTATTAAGGAAATCACTTAAAATTATTAGCATAAGTAACATTGTAGCTTAGTTCTGAAATAAAATATACGTTGTTTAGTTTCTTGCCGGATTTTCCTAACTGGTGGTAGAGATAAACTACGATAACATGGCCCGCCCCTCCAAATTACTATTTCAATGTGTTGTGTCACATCCTTACGAAAGAGTGTGTATGTAGTAGCCTGCTTTTGTTTGATTGCTGTCTCAGCACGCACACATGCGTTGAAAGTTTTGGTGGTGCTTTATAAAAACTTTCACAAATACATTGAAGACTTCTTGAATTTTGGAGGGGCGGGCCATGTTATCGTAGCTTATCGTAGTTAGTTTTTGGGCCGAAAAATCGATTCTTCGATTAATCGATCTCAGATCGCCATTCCTACCCCCTATACCGTGTGACAGAAAGAGAGGTGAAAACGATTGTGATAAGTGCGTGACAACAAGGCTTCTAGTAATCAAATACTTATAGAGCCTTGAATTTGAGTGTCAGAACTGCGTAGTAATTTGTACTCGTGGCTTAGGAATTTCATCCATATTAATATTATTATCAGACATGTTAATTTTAGTTTTAATTTTGTATTGTATTTAATATTTCTTTATTTTGATGAATAAAAGCTTTTTTTTCTTGTTAAAAAAAGGTTTTTAGGGTTCCGCAGTCCGACATGAAAGGACTCCATTTTTTCCATGTTCGCTATGGATTTAACTATGTCCATCTGTCTGTCATTCCACGGCTTAACTTAGAGACTTACTAATAGGTACTAAAAGGCTGTAATGAACAATGTTATACAGATAGAGTTACTTTGTCATTTATATTAGTAAGGATAGTAAACTAGTTAATGCCCGCGAATCCGTTGAAAAACAATCCTGTCTTTCCCAGGGTCTCAAACTATCTCCATACACCATCACCATCATTCCAGCTGAAAGACGTCCATTGTTGAACATAGGCCTCCACCAAACCTCGCCAAACAGATCGGTCCCGACAGTTACTTTGCTATGTGATTTCGAGCGCTGCGCTGTTTTGTATGCGCGTGCGACCATATCGAAAGCAAAAGGCATTGACGCGGCCTTCGATGTGGATCGTTTCCGTAACGCCGGCGACACAGTGGAAGCGGACAGTAGCTAAGAAAATTATACAGGCTTATTCAAGAGACATGACGTGATTGGAATGAACAAAACATACTAAATTTTGCCGTGGAGGCCTAGTGGTTTGACCTATGGCCTCGCAAGCAGAGGGTCGTGGATTCAAATCCCGGCTCGCACCTCTGCGTTTTTCAGAATTTATGTGCGAAATTACCTACATTTGTAATTTACCATGAGCTCTACGGTGAAGGAAACCATCGTGTGGAACCTTGCATACACCTGCGAAGAAATTCAATGGTGTGTGTGAAGTTCCCAATCCGCAGTGGGCCCGCGTGGGAACTATATATGGGACGTATATAGGCTGGGATGATGATGATGATGATGACTAGGTATACAATAGATCCTTTACTAAGGTTTTTCACTTATATCTGGTTACCGTTGAGTTTTGACTGTTGCATTTTCCGCCTATCGTATTTAGCAATTTTAGCATCACAATCCAGCACAGAAATGCTGCCAGCGTTATGGGCACTCTTGCGCAGGGAGAGGGCTTAGGCGATTCGGGGTTGTCTATTTTTTTGTAATGTAGGTATAGTAAATCGAAAACTATTTCGAGATAAATGCTGTTTAAATCGTTATCTTTAGTTATTTAATTTTAATATAAAGTAATGCGTTTTTACATATAAAATAAGCAATGACCTTCATTTGGCATTGACGTAAATGTCGTAGACGGTCCAAGTTGTACTTTTATCGGTGCGGAATAGCATTATTTAGAATTCTTCACAATTTACGCGTGGATTAAACTACGGAGTTTGATTTGGACCCGCTGTCTGACAACTAGCACTTTGACAGCACCAGTAAAGTGACACTAACTAGTATACCACTCAAATAATTAAAGGGGTCTCCTTATCGTACGCATTTAGATAGATTTTGAAATTTGGCTGTGTGGGAGCCCTCAATTATAATCTGAGGTCATCAACCAAAATAGTTTCAATAATGAACTTTGAAAAAAAGTAGTGAACTTAGTGACAAAATATTGAAATTAGCTTCTTATAGTTGACTTTTCTATACATAAAAAACCATTGGTAATTTTTTTTAGACATTCCCAATCGTACTTAAAAGTAGGTGGTAGGTGATTGGTCAAGAACCAATTATGGATATTTCTTTCCGAAAACCCATATTTTAAGAAACTGCCACACTACATTTTTAAACTATCAACAACATGCTGAGATAACTGGTGGTTATAACTGCTAAAGTCCATGAATGGTGGGCGTTGAATCTTTGGTGTCCATTACTGGGGAACTACTGTTGTTAACATGTCCATGATTGGTGTTGTCACCCTAGGTTATTTTTAGGAATGCCTTTATACCAATAGTACCCTTAGAATATCCTTAATAAAAATAACTATAAACGTAGTACTTGTACTGGGAAAATGAATTGTTCAACATTTCTTAAACATACAGTTTTGCGACTTGTTTTATTTGTGCAACACTCTTATTGAACTGGCATTAGATTAAATTTATCGTCATTGCATTAAGCAATACATGGCAATACTGAAGTCGATGTAGCAGTGAAATTGTAATCGAAAAATAACTATTGCTTTTAAATGTAAAAATATAAGCGTATAAGAGTTTTGTAATACAAATAGTAAGTACAAAGCAACCGAGTTTCCTTTCATCATTTCAATCAACTTTTAAAGTCTCGGGCGTATCAGCTGCTTAAATGAATTATGTTGAAATCGATTGAACTTGGAAACCTAGAAAATTCTTGTCTTAGGGCGCAGTGTAGGTGCTGTTCGGCATCCGATTTTTTACGGTCCGATATGGCACGCCTTAAATTATTAACGTACGTAATTTTTGAAATAAATAACTTCGCCTTAAATTTACTAACGTACGTAATTTTCGAAATAAATAACTTTATGGCAAATGCAAATTATGGAAAAATATAATGGCATATGAAATTCGGGCAAACGATATAGAACCACCTACACCTGAGGTATTGTTATGTTACTTTATGGTGGTATTCTTTGCTGACCCTCCACGTTTCACTAAATCAAATAACAGTAGATATTTCTAACGGACTGTACTCGCCTTAATCCACGCCCCTCGCCAGTCATGAAGACGTATGACTAATAAAATTGTCCGTCTTAGAACTAAATCCGTCTCGGGAAGTTGCCGACTTCCTCTCACCTACAGGATCTGTTATTGTTTACTAGCTATCTGTTGGGAGCAACGAAGGTTTTCCGAGATTAAAAGTATCCTACGTCCTACCCAGGATCTCGAACTATCTCCATGCCAAATTTCATTTAAATCCATTAAGCGGTTTATGCGTGAAAAACTATTTTTGTCTCTCTTTTTCTCTCTTGCTGCCATTATTCGAGCATTTGAACCACTATTGTGCCCATAGTTTTTTAGAAGTGTCAGAAAATTCTGATAGAGATCATTTATTTGGCAGAATAGCAAGACCTCTAATAAATAAATAAATGTTTTGATATTTTTCTTTTGTCAATCAAACGATAAATTACAAAAATAAAGCGAGTAAATTTTGGAAATAGTCCCGTGATGTTACGCCTAAGTAAACAGTGTAGGTACTCTAAAGTCTTCAATATTTTTTGTCATAATTGACACAAGAAAAAATGTGTGTCCAATGTTTTTTCATAATCTAACAGAGACTATTATTTTTAGCACGTCCCTGTGGCGTGCATTATTATTATTAGGCCTTTCATTACATTACGGGGTATACTGCGACCTCGAGAGGCTCGAGATCTGTGTACATACATATGAAAGAAAGAAAAAATATTTTATTTGTGACAAAAAATGGTTAACTTAACATAGATAAAAAAACAATAAAAGTAAAAATAAAACAATGAAAAAATAACATGCGTGTGTCACAAAATGGTCCCAAATCAGCAAAAGATTGCCAATCTTGCGAACGGCGCTGATTTTCCTTTGGGACCGGACCGTATATGGAGATACGTTCCTGACTACTACTATCATTAAATTGTAAACTCCTCAATTGCTATTAAATCACATAACGATCTATGCTATTTTTAGACACGTTGCTGTAACAGTAGCTGCATTTTTTGCGAAGTCCGGCGCGAACGATGATTGCTTCATAACTAGTTATCTAATTCCTTGTATGTATTGATGTAATGTAACTTGTGACGACGTATCTGCATTGTTATATAACATCTCTTTGAATAAAATCACTAAAGCAGATATTTGTGATAAGCTAAAAAGTAATTTAATTAATTAGGTTACCGTAAAACGGGGTTAATTTAAAATGCAGGGGCTACTTTGGAAAACAGTTTTTACGCTGTGTCCTTATTTTTTTAGACCATCTGTGGCAGTGAAATAACTACCTTGGTAAATTACCTAACTTTTTAGGTAATTGGCTCAATCGAGCTATGAATATTTGCGTTTTTATAACCATTTTAAATCATTTAAATCATTTTAACCTCTTCTTGAAATGCAGTAATGGAAGAGAAGCGTTTGGTAACTTTTAAATTGAATTGGGTTGGGTTGGGTTGTTAGTACCCTTCGCCATTGTAGAGTTGCCAGGGACGTAGCTACCGCCGTATCAGCCGTATCAATGATACGAAGCCCCCGGGCTACAGAGGCCCTACCGTGTGTAAGCAAAAATTTGTAAAATGTTATCCACAATGTCACTTAATCTTAAAAAGCCCACCAATTAATTTTAAAATAAAATTTAAAAATAAATATTAGGGGACAATCTCACACAAATCGACCTAGTCCCAAACTAAGCAAAGCTTGTACTATGGGTAGGTACTAGACGACGATAAACATACTTATATAGATAAATAAATACTATACCATAGAAAACATCCATAACTCAGGAACAAATATTCGTGCTCATCACACAAATAAATGCCCTTACCGGGTTTCGAACCCAGGATCTCTTGCTTCGTAGGCAGGGTCACTACCAACTAGGCTAGGCTAGGGTCGTTTTGATACAGGGCCCCTCCAAGGCACGCTACGCCATTGGTTGTATACTTAGATATTTTTAACACCTTGTTAACGTATATTATACAGGGTATTTTTTTAATAAGTGAACATATTTTAATATGTGATACAGTGTCGTTAAAATAACATCAGTACTTTTCGTTATAATATTTATCACTCATTTTTTTTGTTTTTCATAGTAACTCGACCAATTTTATTATTCGATGAATTAAATTAACATCCCAAATTTCAAAATGTAAAAAAAAATCTCGAACAGATAATCGTGATCTACGTATCAACAATAGTGAATCACAGTAAAATTTGTGCACTGACTAAAATTACCCTGTATTTATGGACTTCATCATCATCATCATCAGCCTATGTTCGTCCACTGCTGGACATAGGCCTCTCCCATGGCACGCCAATGAGCACGATCCTCGGCCACTCTCATCCAGCTGTTGCCAGCCGCCCTGCGAAGATCATCGCTCCACCGGGTCTGAGGACGTCCCACGCTACGTTTGCCAATCCGTGGTCTCCACTCAAGAACTCGTCTACCCCAACGGTTATCGGTTCTTCGGGTTATATGGCCTGCCCATTGCCACTTCAGCGTGCTGATGCGGTGGGCTATGTCGATAACTTTGGTTCTCTGTCGGATCACTTCGTTACGAATTCGATTTTTTAGAGAAACTCCGAGCATAGCCCTTTCCATAGCACGTTGAGCAACTTTGAATTTGTGGACCAGCCCTACAGTGAGTGTCCATGTCATTTATGGACTTGGCCGCACCTAATTCTGTAGCATATTATTTATTTGTCAATTTCGAGTGACACAGTATTAATGCGATGTAAAAATAGTCGCCTTGAACCCGCTACAAATCGTTCACATTCCTAACTAGTATTTCTTCGACGTATCAGAATGAACTAAAACTTGTTACCTATTTTATGTGCATGCAATGCATTTTAAAATGGCTGTATTCTCAATGCAGATTCGAACTAGCTAGTTGGCCTTGGTTGCAGCTGCTTGTAAAGTTGGTTTCAACGTGCGTTTGTCCTGTTCACATCAAACCCTGACTTCGATTCGAAATTATCCTGATAATTCTAAATTAGTAACACGTTATACTTGAAATACTACTGACTTCTGCCCACGACTTACCGTGCAGAAATAAGCTCGTATCCTAAATCAATATTTAAACGAATCTGAGCCTTGATGACCATATGTTAAACCACAGGGAACTTAGAATAAAGACAGAACACAGACGAAGAATACAGACTTAGAATTACCAGACAAAGTAAACAAGCCGTCTTGATAGCTGAGGCAGCTACCGCAACGTTATTGAATAGGCCACCTTGTTTAGTTAAGGACATTGAGGGGTTAGGCTCAAAAAACTCACTTTCTCGAAAAATGCACTTTTTCTAAAGGTACACTTGTTTAGATGGATCACTTTCTCGGAAGGTGCACTGTCTCAAAAGTGCACTTCCTAATTGGTACACTTTCTCAGATAGAGCACATTCTCAGAAGGTGTACTTTCCCAAAAAGTGCACTTTCTCAAATGGAGCACTTTCTCAAATAGAGCACTTTCTTAGATGGTCCAAATAATAATCTAAGATTAAAATAGTATGTACTTGAAAGATTTGGAAAAGTACGTACTATAGTATATACCCATATATATTTATTAATTTATTTTAGTAAAAATAATGTACAATACAATACAATACAAATATTCTTTATTGATCACCAAAAACAGTAGTGACATTACAAAAATAAAAATTCAGGTAGACAATAGGCGGTCTTATCGCTAAAAAGCGATCTCTTCCAGACAACCAATTACTCAGAAATTAATAAATATCAACAGACGAATGTAGGTGGCAGAAATAACAGACAAGAGAAACGCAGTATTACTTAATAGACAACAAACAATAAAAACAATACAAATATAATATAAATTATATAAATAAACAAATACATTCAATATAATACTTATACACTACATATACTTAATACAAAATATCAATGGAAAAAAATGTCAAAAGGCCGCATGTGAGAAAAGGATTTAAAAAGGAAATTAAAGAAACAATATAAACAAAAAAGAAAAAGAATAAAGAAGGGTCAAAGAGCGAGGATTACGTTAGTGACAAATAGTGAGCCTTTAGAAGGTTTTTAAAAATGGGAAGGGATTTTGCTTGCCTTAACGACAAAGGAAGAGAATTCCAAAGACGAAGACTTATTCCATCTTGCATGCTCCTTTAGCCACATAATGATTGTTGTGGACAGTTGTAGTTAAGTTGCAAACATGGATTTTTGTGTTATAAGTATGTCAATTAGAATAATTATCTGTTTGTAAGTTGTAACTGTTCCTTAAATACTTAAATAATAAATAAATAAATATGTATAGACTATTCGATAAACGGTATAAAAATGCACGAGCACGAAGTAGGTACATAGGTCAAAATGTCAACATCGTCATCATAGCTTAGGATCTTCATCTAAGGAAAACTTTGTGGTGAAGATGACATTTTGACTAGTGTACATATTGGAAAAGTGTGCGTTTTGAGAAAATGTACTTTTTGGGAAAATGCACTTACGGGGAAAGTGCCTTTAATGGGCAAGTGTACATTTTGGGAGTGTGGGACCTGTTCTGCGCAGGTCTTGGTTGGTATTGAAGGAAACGCTGAACATAAACTTAAATAGACTGTATTTCCACTTCCAAATTTTATATGTTTTTGCGTGGGCGGTCGCCATACAACTGACCGTTCTTACATTATGTATCTACCTACAAACTAGCACATAGATTATTACAATGTATGTACGGTATCGTACATATTCCGCACAGCGCCAAATATGACAATAAAATTAAAGTTAACTTATTCTACACATGCTTTTATTTAATCCTATATAGCACAAACAACTGAGATCCCACGACATCAATTAAATTTTAGTCAGTCTCAATTGGTAGTACAGCTATCTTATAAATACTAGTACGAGTTATCGAACCTTTAGCAGTTCTAATAGAAAGTGCTCTCACTTTGCCATCTGGCCCAGGAAAAACTTGTACAACTCTGGCCATCGGCCATTTTAGGGGAGTTACATTGTCATCCCTGACTATTACTAATGTACCAACCTTTATGTTTTTACTTTCAGTGCGCCATTTTGGCCTGTTTTGCAACTGTACGAGATACTGTTTGTGCCACTGCTTCCAGAAGCTTTGGACCATTTGTGTGCATTGTTGCCAGAATTTCAAACGATTAGTTGGTACGTTAGTACAATCATTTTCTGGGTAGGAACTCAATGAGGCACCCGTCAAAAAATGACCCGGTGTTAAATAAGACATTTCTGTGAAGTCTGTTGTAGGCAAAGCCGTCAAAGGACGTGAGTTTAGTATTCCTTCAATTTGTATAACAACCGTGTTTAACTCTTCATACGTCAAAACAGCTGCGCCAACAACACGCTTCAAATGATGCTTAAAACTTTTAATACTGGCTTCCCACAAAGAACCAAATATTGGGCTATAACTAGGTATAAACTTAAACTCAATTCCCAATTCAGCTGCTTGATTTATAGTACATTGCTGGTGGCCTTTATCATTCTGTAATCTATATAACTCAACCAATTGGTTTTGCGCCCCTTTAAAAGTACTCGCTGTTGGAACAACAATAAGAATTCGTTGATTTTTTATACAATTATTTAATTGACAAGGATTCGTTTAAAAAGAACAATAGAAGAAGATGCGCCGCGCCATTGCGCGCTGTCAGTTTTTTTCTCTCGACGCGTCGCCGCCCGCGCTCTCGGCTATGGTTCCCCTCCCCGCTCCACCGCTTGCCTGCGTCGCCGTAGGGATGCGGTAACAATCTCCCCCCCCCTCGAACATCCTGGATTTCGAGGTTCTGATCAGGAAGCAGTGGGCAAAGATTACTGATCGCCCGACGAACTATTCCTTTGTGGGTCTTGACATCAGCTACTCTCGTCACTCCGTCGGTACCGGGATAAACTTCTGAGATACGGCCCATGCGCCATTTTAAAGGTGGTACGGTATGATCTTTAATGACGACCATGTCTCCAACCATCAGCTCAGTTTGTTGGAGTCTCCATTTTGTGCGTTGTTGCAGCTCTGTCAAATACTCTCTACTCCAGCGATTCCAAAATTGTTGGCGGAACTTCTCCAGGACCTTATATCGCGACAATCGATTCTGCTTCACGTCCACTAGTGCAGGTGATGGGAGCGACGTCAGTGATCTGCCAACAAGGAAGTGCCCTGGGGTAAGGGGATCTAGGTCATTGGGATCGGACGAAAGAGGAGTTATAGGTCTGGAGTTAAGGATAGCTTCAACTTGTGAAAATAGTGTTGATAACTCCTCGAACGTCATATGAGTGTTGCCTAAAATACGAGTAATGTGAAATTTCGCAGATTTAATACCGGCCTCGGCAAGGCCATTAAAATTTGGAGAATAAGCTGGAGAGAACAAAAATCTGATGCCGTCGTTGGTTACATAACTCTGAACACTGTCTTTACATTGCTCTAACAACCTGCCTATTTCATTGCTGGCTCCAACAAAATTAGACCCATTATCACAATATAAGATAGAGGGTTTTCCTCTGCGAGATATAAACCGTCGCAAACATAAAATGAAGACTTCCGATGAGAGATCACTGGCAACTTCAAGATGTAGGGCTTTGGTAGAGAGACAAACGAACAGGCAAAGATAGGCCTTTGTAATCTTACAACCGCGTCCTTTACGGTCGGTGATGTAGAATGGCCCTGCAAAATCGGTTGCAGTGACCTCAAATGGAAGATTCGGAGTAACTCTCAAGATAGGTAAGTTTCCCATAATTGGCTGAAGGGTTTTAGCTTTCATTAATCTACAGATTTTGCAATTATTTACGGTGCTTCTCGCTAATATTCTGCTTTTAATAGGCCAAATTCTGTCTCTAATCGAGCTCAATAACAGTTGAGGTCCACAGTGTAGAAGACGTATATGTTCATCAACAAACAGAAGCTTCGTCAAATAGTGTTTAGAATCTAGCAATAATGGATGTTTTTTAGTATATTGTTCCGAAGACTGTTGTATACGACCGCCTACGCGCAACAAACCTCTTTCGTCTACAAAGGGAGCGAGAGAAAGAATACTGGACTTTGAAGGCAAGTTTTTTCCTTGATGTAATTGTTTAAGATCTTCATAAAAGGTTTCTTGTTGAGCTTGTTTTATCAACAGATTTTGGGATGATTCGAGTTCATTCAATGTTAATTGATCCGTGAATTTAATGTTAGAATGTCTAATGTTGTGAAGAAACCTTAAAACATACGCATAAACACGTTGGATCGTGCGGTATTTAGAATATCGTTCAAACTGTACTAAGGTTAACTTATTATCCACAGAACCAGCAATGCCGTTCGGAGTGTTCGTACAATTCGCTGTAATGGGTTTAAATATGGTCACGGGATTGGAATCAGTTAGTGTAATATTAGAATCATTTAGTAAGTAAGCCTTTATTTCGGGTAATTCTGTTTTAGATCGCTTTCTTTCAGGCCAGAAGGAGGGATCGTGTTTTAGGAAGGAAGGGCCTTGCCACCAAAGAGTGGCATTACGTAAGAGATGCGGTTCTACACCCCTTGATGCTAAATCGGCAGGATTTAAATCACCCGGAATATGCCTCCAAGATTCCTGGGAAGAAGATTCTAAAATCTCTCCGATCCTATTAGACACAAATGTTTTTAAGTTCCGGGGTTCCGTTTCAAGCCAACCCAATACTATAGTGGAATCAGTCCAATGGAATAGTCTATTTATCTTGCAACGAAGAGACTTAATGACCTTTACCGTTAAGCGCACAGATAACAAAGCACCCAAGAGTTCAAGTCTGGGAATGGTAGTCGGTTTTAACGGTGCCACCTTTGTCTTAGCACATAAAAGACGCGTTAAAACTTCGCCACTTTCGTCAATCGATCTCAAATAGATACAAGCAGCATAGGCGTCTTGAGATGCGTCAGAAAAGGAATGAAGTTCAATAGATTCTACATTTTTACCTAAGATACATCTTGGAATTTCGATACTCCCGAGGTGACTTAAATTCTCAATGAAATCTAGCCATTTCCTTTCCAAATCATTGGGAATAGGATCGTCCCAGTCAAGTTTCGATGACCACAACCTCTGCAGCAGAATTTTAGGAATTATAGTGCATGCACTCAACAGACCTAGAGGGTCAAATATTTTCGCAGAGTTTGCCAGAATACTACGTTTTGTTGCCGGTGATACGTCTCCCAATTGCACAGCAAAATTAAGGACATCTGACGACGGTTGCCATTTCAAACCTAAAACACTCGAGCTAGCATCGAATGCCTTTGATTGGTTAGAACTCATATCAGTTTCAAAGATAGTAGGGGCATTTGTGCGATATTTTCGCAGTGGAAAACAAGCCGAATTAAGGGTTTGTGTGATACCGTGGCAAATGTAACTAAGGTCCTCTCTGGAATCAGCCCCACAAAGTAAATCATCCATATAAAAGTCGTGTTTTATTATTGATGCAATTTTAGGGTCGGAACATTCTTTCGATAGTTGCAATAGGCAGCGGGTGCTTAGAAAGGGGGCGGAGGCTGTGCCATATGTCACGGTATTTAACTGTAGAACTTTGACTGGCTGATCTTCTGCTTCTTGCCAGAGAATTAATTGTAAATGTCTTTGACTGGGATCAATTAAGATTTGTCTGTACATTTTTTCAACATCTGCAGTTAATGCATATTAATATTGGCGGAACCTCAAGAGGATGGACATTAAATCGTCCTGGATCGAAGGCCCGACATACTGAATGTCATTAAGACTCTTACCAGAGCTTGTTTTCGCTGAAGCATTAAAAACAACCCGTAATTTAGTAGTTTCACTTTGTTCGCGTAATACGGGGTGATGTGGTAAGTAACATCCAATAGCTGGTTTAGGGATTTCAGTAAGGTGTCCCAACAATTTATATTCCTTGATAAATTCACAATAGGATTGCTTGATTACCGGTTTTTTATTTAATCGTTTTAGATTACTAAACATGCATGTTTTTGCAATATGAAAGGAATCGCCTAGCGTTTGTGTTGATTCCCGAAGCGGCATTTGCACACAAAACCTGCCATCTATGTCACGATAAGTCGTTTTGCAAAAAATATCTTCGCATATCTGGTCTTCCGAATTAATGAACTTAGGCATGGGTAGTTCTTCGAGCTCCCAAAATTTGGATAGTTGATTGCGAATATCTTGGCTAAAGTTACAATGGACCGTTGGGGACGTGTCGGAGCTACCCCCGGTAGGACCAGCGACTACCCAGCCCAACTGCGATTCACGCAAAGTAGGTTGATTGGGGCCTATTTTTTCTTGTTTGGATCCAATTATATCCCAAAATATGTCAGCCCCTAACAGAAGATCAATCTCTGATGGATTGTTAAAACCAGGGTCTGCTAATTTTATGTAGCTTGGAATATGGAACTTTGTTTGTATTTTCATGTTTGGTAACCTATCGGTAATAGTTGGAACTACAAAGCATTTGACTTTCGTTTCAAACGTTGTATTATGTAGAGAAGTCAAATGTAAATCGCAATGTTTGTTTATTTGAAATGATGCATTGTTTAGACCAGATACACATTTAATTTCATTAGAAGATGTATGGCAACCGATTTTCTGCTGTGCAGCTTGGGTGACGAATGATGATTGGCTGCCGCTATCGAGTAGAGCTCTCAAAATGAATGTATGGTCATTGTTTGTTACCTTGACTAAAGCCGTAGAAAGAAGAACCTGGCCTGAGGAAACAGCAGATGTACTGCCCATAGAGGCATGACCTTGAAACGAAGTTGACTGAAACGGAATTGCACTGTTTTCCAATGAATTTGCGTCTGAAGTTGAAGGCAAGTGGTACGAGGTCGTAGATGAACTTTGTGATGTTATAGGTAAGCTACTAGTAACAGGTAAGTGTTGTTGTGCTCGAGACACATTCAAGTATTGCGATCCCGCTTGACCTAGCTCTGCTAGGTGGACATGTTGTTGTTGTCTATGCAATAATGTATTATGTTTTTTGTAACAGATTCTGCAGCCACCAAGGCGGCAGTGAAAGGATCGATGACCAGTACGCAAGCAATTACTACATAGATTCCATTGAGATACATTAGCCATGCGTTCATCTACAGACATTGCTTTGAATTGTGGGCAATCATACAATCTATGATCTTGTCTGCAAGCCACGCATGGATACTGTATCTGCTGAGTATCAGAAGACACCATAAATATTTTTGACTTACTCACATTTACACGTTTTTCATTTAAGTCTGGTAAGGATTTCTTTGAATTTAATGCCTCAAGAACATCTGATTGGTTCCGCAGAAAGGTAAAAAACTCCTCCAGTTTAGGTGAACCTTTAAAATTACCTTTATA
This sequence comes from Archips crataeganus, assembly GCA_947859365.1. Classification (NCBI taxonomy): domain Eukaryota; kingdom Metazoa; phylum Arthropoda; class Insecta; order Lepidoptera; family Tortricidae; genus Archips; species Archips crataeganus. The sequence goes on along the minus strand of OX402057.1, from coordinate 19,272,707 downwards.
TTCTTCCCATTTCCTCGCAGTGGAAATATCTAATTTGGAAGAAACCATAAAAATTATCAGCGTATCCCAGTAATGAGTTGGCTCTCCGAGTAAGCTTAGCGAACGCAAGTTCTTTGTAATTGTATCTATAAGACTCCGTAAGCCTTTCTCACTTTCTCGCAATAATGGTTCGATGGAAAACAAGCATTGAAGATGATGATTAACAAGTAATCGCTTATTATCAAACCGTTCACAAAGTATATTCCAAGCAATGATATAGTTATCTGAAGAAACATTTATAGAATTTATCACAGCACTAGCAGAACCCTCAAGGCATGATTTTAAATAATGAAACTTGCTAATTTCATCTATTGAATTGTTGTTATGCACTAGAGATTGAAATGTGTCCCTAAACTCAAGCCATTTATTTGGGCTGCCATCAAAGGGGTTGAGTCGGATCGTAGGCAATTTGATATTACTACACTCTAATGAACTTTGGTTAAACTTTGACACTTCCACTTTCCTATTATTATATTCTTCACAAGCAAGTAATAATTGCTGACTTTGGGCAATAGCAGTAAAGAACTGACCTTCGGTTACTTCTCTTTCGTCGATTTGCGACTTAGCCTCGTCTTCATGAAGTGATTCTATCTTTGATTGCAATTCGTCAAAGGCGGAAAACAAATGTTGTAATTTCGCTAACCTCAGTGTCAGTTCATTGACCTCTTGCCTACTTATTTTTCCAATTTCCCGCTCTAGCAAAGGCGACAAATAAGTATTATATTTTGTTAAACGAGCTCTTATATTTGTTCTGTTTTTAATAAAGTCTTTTAATTCTGCCATTTTGTTGAAGCAAACAATAAACCACTAACCTCTCAGAGCAAACAATAAGTTGTTACACATGCAACCAACCACGTAACAAACCTGGTACCAGACGTAACATACACGGTGTAGGTATGTACTCATGCGCTAAACAGTGCTTTCAATAATTGCATTTCACCATTCCTTTTGTTGTAATAATTTTGTAATTGTTCTCACTAGATATTTGTTCTCGCTTGGCTTTTGTTCTCACCAACTTGTTCCCACTATCATTGCTCAATGAAACCTGTAATATTCGGCAAGGAAGTTAAAGCATTATGTATTATAAAATTGATGCGAATTATGCGATGACACTGTTAGTCATTAGTCATTAGGCGTGATATCAAAGTTCTATAATGTGGTATATTTTAGTTAACAAATTGAAAATTAAACTAGGTTAGGTATTATATAATTTATCTGGATATAAACGGAGTTAAACTTTGCAATGGTCATATTATATTAGGTATATCTGTGTCCTGTTTTATCATGTAGAATTTCGTGCCACCAAACCAAACAAAATGGAGGACGACGCTAGCTTAGCTAGCGTTCGTTTCGAACCTACACTATCGACACAAGTTGAAGTAGGTAGATAATGAAGGGGAATAAGATAGGAATAAGGTACTTCCTTGATTAACGAATTTGTTGTCCGAATTCGCACGTTTCGCTTTCGTCCTCTTCTGCTTTTGTTTGTCTCTTCGGAGCGCCAAGCGTTGCAATTTCGTAGGTTATAGTGGTACTTTTATCCAGATTTCGCTATCACTTCGGGGGTCACCATCATCTTATTGTTGGAACAACAATAAGAATTCGTTGATTTGTTATACAATTATTTAATTGACAAGGATTCGTTTAAAAAGAACAATAGAAGAAGATGCGCCGCGCCATTGCGCGCTGTCAGTTTTTTTCTCTCGACGCGTCGCCGCCCGCGCTCTCGGCTATGGTTCCCCTCCCCGCTCCACCGCTTGCCTGCGTCGCCGTAGGGATGCGGTAACACTCGCATTATCGCAATACACGACAGACGGTTTATTTCTGCGTGAAATAAATCTTTTAAATGCATTCAAGAACGAATCTGTCGTCAAGTCCGACACCAACTCAATATGAACAGCTTTGGTTGTCAAACAGACGAACAATGCAGCATACGCTTTGTACAGTATAGGCTTCCTAACACGATACATTTTGATAGTGAATGGGCCACCATAATCTATTGCTACCTTATCAAATACTCTACATGAGTTCACTCTATCATAGGGGAGTGAGCCCATCAGCTGTTGGGATTGTCTTGCTTTCAACTTGAAGCAAGTAATACATTTATAAAGTACATGTGTTACTTCTCTTATGCCGCTTATTATACGGTATTTTAAACTTAAATTATTCAGTACAAGCTTTGCTCCAGCATGCAATAATGCTCTGTGCTCATTTTCGATAAGATACCGAGTAATCTTGGAACCTTTTGGCAAAATAATCGGATGCTTCTGTGAGTAAGGCATATCTGCAAGCTGGAGCCTTCCGCCTACACGGAGCAAGTTCATTGCACACAGAAAGGGGTTCAACTCCTCGAGATTTGATTTTATAGGTTTGTTTTTATTTAGAGTGTTTATCTCTGCACCAAAGTGCTTTTGTTGCTCGTATCTTATAATGACATGCAATGCATATCTCAACTCTGGAGGTGTCAAACATCCCAATTTCCTGTCACTTTTATTATTAGAAACACATTTTCTACAATTATCTATGAATCTATAGCACCATGCTACAGTTCGCTTCATTTTTGTTATACTAGAGCAATTATTGAAAAGTGATATCTCCTTATTTGTCTTGGCACTAATCAGAGCAGACTTTAGCTCAGGTATTGCTTCTGGCACTATTTTTTCATCTCCCTTTGGTACAAAATATTGACTACTTAAAGCAGCAGGACCATGGAACCACAATAGATTCTGCTGTAAAAGGTGCGGCTCCAGCCCACGAGAGAGACAGTCAGCAGGATTCACAGCTGTGTTTATGTAATGCCAGGAGCAACCCTCCGTCAAATCGCGTATCGCTTTCACTCTGTTCGCCACATAGACAGTTAATTTTACAGGGTCTATCTTTATCCAGGCAAGTACTACTTGCGAGTCGAGATACAGATACACATTTGTTGCAAATTTTAATTTTATTATGTTGTACACCTTGTGCGCTAACATGGCTAATAATAAAGCACTATTAAGCTCAGCGCGTGGCGTAGTAAGTTTTGTTGATCGGGTTAACACGTGATTTTGAGCAGAGCAAATTCACGGTTACCTTTCCATCTTTACTAACAATTCTTAAATATAGGCAACATCCATATGCGAGGTTTGACCCATCGGCGAAGCCAAAAATGTCGAGAGACTGCGCATTATATGTATCCATATCTCGTGGCACTACAATATCGGACATTTTTGATAAACTAGTCGCAAAGGCATTAAACTCTTCATTGAGCTCGGCAGGCAAAGTTGAATCCCATTCTACATTTTTGAGCCATATTTGTTGCATTAGTAACTTTGCTTTAACCACAATGGGGCCCGCCAAGCCTAACGGATCAAAGATCTTGCTTACGAAGCTTAAAGCCTTTCGCTTTGTACGAGGGCTGTTTGATAAATACCCGTTTATGCAAAAAATAATCAGTTATTTTTGTATACATGCATTTATTTTTCTACATAGTCTCCTTTTAACTCTATACATTTGTTCCACCGATATTCCAACTTCAATAAGCCTTCCAAAAAGTATGATTTCTGAAAGTCACTAAAATAGCCCTCTGTAGCGGCAATGACTTCGTCATTTGATCCAAAACGCTTACCACCGAGCCATTTTTTCAGGTTGGGAAACAAAAAGAAATCGCATGGGGCCAAATCTGGAGAATAGGGAGGGTGAGGCAGCAGTTCGTAGCGTAACTGTGTTAATTTAGCCACCACAACTCTGGACGAATGAGCTGGTGCGTTGTCGTGAAGAAACAGTACTTTTTTCTTTTTTAAATGGGGCCGTTTGTCCTTCAACACAGCGTCAAATTTATCCAATAAATTGGCATAGTACTGTCCTGTTATCGTTTTCCCTTTTTCTAAGTAGTCGATATATATAATACCCTGGGAATCCCAAAAAATGGTCGCCATGACCTTTCCAGCCGATGGGACGGTTTTTGATTTCTTTGGAGCAGGTTCGCCCGGTAAAATCCACTGCTTCGACTGATTTTTCATTTCCGGGGTGTAATGGTGAACCCACGTTTCGTCTACAGTCACGAAACGACGCAGAAACTCCTTCGGGTTACCTTTGAACACGGCCAAACACTGCTCCGAAGTAGTCAGTCGGTTCTGTTTTTGTTCCTCCGTGAGTAAACGCGGCACCCATCTCGCCGATACCTTCTTCATACCCAATTTTTCTTCCAATATGTTTTGTACCCGCTCGATTGAAATGTTTACAGCATCAACGATTTCTCGAACTTTAATTCGGCGGTCGGCTAAAACGATATTTAAAAATTTACTAACCATATCGTCTGTAGTCACCTCAATTGGGCGGCCTGGGCGATCCTCATCAAATACGGTTGTCCTCCCCCGCTTATATTCGTTAAACCAATATCTGATAGTTGTCATAGAAGGTGCACAGTCGCGGTAAACCGCATTCATTCTTCCTTTTATTTCATCACACGTTTTTCCTTCCAAAAACAGGAATCGAATTACAGACCGATACTGTTCTTTCTCCATTTTAACAAATTAAAGTTCTCGCTTTCACTAAATCGCTGTCAAATGAGAAAAAAACAAAAGAATGCTGTTTGTTTTTTTAAATTTTCCGCCTCTGAAAAATGGCTTAAAAAGGTTGTATACATATTTTCGGCCAGTGATATTAATAAATTCAGAAAACGGGTACTTATCAAACAGCCTAGGTATACTTATCAAGTACATCTTGCTTAGGAGAACTAATTATTAACGTATCATTACATAGGTTACATTTAAGACCTAACGTTCTTACAAAATCTGTATTTTTGTCATCAGTGAAATGAACTTTACTTTCTTCCCTTTTACATTCAGAAGGGATGTCGCGTAATAGCGAGTTATAATTGGCGCACCACTTGTGCAGGCTGAAGCCTCCTAGCCTTAACAATTCAATTAACTCATCGCGAGTTTTTACTACAACTTCTATATCATTACCAGCTATGTTTGCGTCATCAACATATGTATTGTGAAGCAACACATCAGCAGCCAGGGGATAATCATCGTTATACCTATTAACTAGCTCAAGCAAACATCGAGTGGCTATAAATGAGGAACTTTTAAGACCATAGGTCACAGTCTGAAGTTGCAGACATTGAATTTCTTTGTCAGGAGACTCTCTCCACAATATGTTTTGCAAAAGGCGATGTGATGGCTCCACCAAAATTTGTCTGAACATTTTTTGTATGTCACAATTAACAACATATTTAAATAGCCTAAACAGAATTACAATGCTGAACAGATCATTCTGCACAACAGGCCCATTAAGTAAGACATCATTTAAATAAATTTTACTTAAACTTCGCATACTTGCATCAAAAACAACTCTAGGCTTTGTAGTTAAACTGTTTTGATTAAAAACAGGGTGATGTGCTAGAAAGAAAACTGCCTGAGATTCTAAATTATACTGTGATATAGGAATGCGAACCGCATGACCTAGTTTGATATATTCATCAATAAAACTTTTATGCTTTTCAAATAAAGTTGGATCTTTAGCAAATCTAATTTCTAGGGATTTAAACCTTTTTAAAGCACATGTGATTGAATCACCCAATTTCAAAACTTTTATATCCTGCTTCAGAGGCAAAGCTACCTGAAATCTATTATTGTCAAGCACAACTGATTCTTTAAATATTGTTTCCGCTAATTCCTGCTCAGAATTGGCTTCAATATAGACTTCAGGTACCTTCTCTGTCTGCCAGAATTGAGAAATTGATTTATCTAAATTATTTAAACTTAAATTGTTACCAACGGTTTTGCAGCTAATAGCTGAGGCAAAATGAGAGGTAGCATGAGCAATACTACTGCCTGCTACTCTTCCTGCTACAATGTAGCCAAAACGCGTGTTGTGGATATACAGCCGACCAGGTTGCACCGGAAGTTGATCCCGAAGTAACACCTGGAAGAATATGTCACAACCTAATAGTATACTAATCCTGTCACAGACATGGAAATCATTGTCAGCCAACTTGACATACGAAGGCAGAATTCTCTCTTTTCTATTAATTGTAAATTGTGGCATTTTGCTTGTGATATTGTTAACTACGTGGCATGTCACAGGCATGCTAAAATTATTTGCAGTTGAATATAAGTCAAATGTGGCCTGTTGTGTTGTTCCACTGGTACCATCACATACCCCGCTAATTGTAGTTTCACTTTGCTGGAAAACACAGCAAAGTTCTTTGGTCAAATCTGACGTAATAAATGAGACTTGACTACCGGAATCTAAAATGGCCCAGGCATATATGGGATTGCCCTGCCTGTTTATTAACTTCACCCTAATAGTAGGCAAAAGTACATTGTCACTGACCTTTGTTAATAAACTCACATGACCTGAGCTTCTACTGGGTACACTGTCCTCATGTAATAATGAATTATGCTTTTGTTTACATACTGAACATTTAAAGCCAAAGAGACATTTTTTACCATAATGTTAATTCAAACAAATATTACACAATTTATTTTCTTTTACAAATTCTTGCCGCTTCGCAAAGTCTATCAGCTTAAAGCTCGGGTATTGATGTATCTTGTGCAATTGAGAATTACAGTACTTACATTTTATAAGCTTACTAGAACTAGTGGGACTGGTAGCCTTAGCAGCTATCAGGCTGCTCCTCCGCGCGCCAGCTTGAGATTGGCCAAGCGTTTCAAGCGCAGTGGCTCTCTCCTCTAGAAATATGAATAAATCATTTAGTTGCGGTAAATGCAAGCTCCTATTTTCTAAATGAAATGCCCTAAGAGTGTACTGATCAAGCTTTCTTTGAAGTAAAGTTATAATAATTAAATCCCAATGCTGCACTGGCACATTCATATTTTTAAGCGCACTTAAATGCTGTTTTGTATTTGTTACTAAGTCGCGAATGGCTGCTGATGACCTTTTGTTAATGCTAGGAAGGTCAAGAATAGAAGAAATGTGATAATTTATCACTTGTTGTTTATTGTCATAGCGTTCAGAAAGTAGCTTAAGTGCTACTTCATAGTTTTCACCACTTAAAGGCAAATGCTTAATTATATTTAATGCGTCACCATGCAAAAGCGACCTTAAATAATAAAACTTATCACACTGTGACAAGCTTGGGTCCTTGTTAATAACACTATTATACAAGGCAATAAAGTCGTGGTATTGACCTACCTCGCCGTTAAACTTGCCGATCTCAATCCTCGGTAAGCGTTGGAAACTTCCCGAAGCCTGCGCAGACGGCGAGGCTATTGGAACCGCAATCGGTTCGGGAATCGGCGAAATTTTCGAGTTGAGGAATGCCGACATCTCGAAATACGCGCTCTCTATGACCTCGACGGCCTCCTTATCATCAGAATCTAACAAAGAAATTTCGAGATTTAGCTCCATGTATTCCGTAAATATCTTTTCTAAGCGATTGCTTTTTTCACGGAATATATTTAAATCGTAGTTACCTGGTTCTAAATCCCGTAAATATGCCTTCAACCTCGTTATGAAACCTTTACACTGTCCCCTGGCTGCGATGAGACGCTTCAAGTCTTCGTTCATTGTAATAATAATAATATGTTGCTACACTACACTTGGCAAGTAAATGAAACTTGTAATGTAAGTTTTACGCACCGACGTATGCACAAATGCAAGAGTGAACTGAACTTAATATTATATATATAACAGTATTGCAACAGTAGCAGTAAACAGCATGTATACAACGTTATACAATTAAATTACTTCAACGCAACAAGCAGTTAGAAGAATATCAAATATCGAAACAAAGGGACGCGACGCAACACACAACACAAGCGATGCAAGTAATGGCGGCCGGCCGGTGCAGTGCAGAAGCCGAGGGAACACGTGACCCGGCGCCGCAAGGCTTTAACCAATGATGGTCGCCGGTCGCGCTGCACGGCGCGTCTATTGGCTTCAATCTGAATTAGCAGCTAATATGATTGGCGTACCAATCTTGCGCAGTAGTAATGACTATGCACAAATAAATGAAAGTATGTAACAATTTATAGACGAATCACTGTCTATTTATCGTAACTATTAATTTTTATTTAATATGCACATAAGTACACTTTTGAAGTTCGTCGAGAAATACTAATGTCTTAAAGTTAGACGAGTACACAAGTGGGTACTTAGTATATAACCGACTCGTCGATCGCTCGTCGTCGTCGACGTAAAAAAAAGATTACGAGCACTGCACGTAGGTATAGGTAAATTAAATTAAAAAAATATCCGGAACAATGTTTAGTCCGGTAAATTGCCGTGAACACCGCAAAGTGGTGATCATACACGGCCCCGCACTTCGGAGATTATCCGCCCGTCGGAATGAGGAAGTCTGACGTGGAAGATGAGCACTGCAAATCAGCCTGAATTATCTTGCCAACACCTCGGCACAGCAGAAGTGGCAAACCAGGCTCGCCTGACTACTTCCTTTTCTTGCACGATGGCTGCAAAACGGGCGCACCGCACGGGAAAATCGGGTCACACTGTGACTTCGGGTGGAAACTGCAACAGCTCCAACTTGATGCAAAGTTTAATGGGATCGCAACACTGTTGACGAACCTTCACGCACTGCGTAATGTCAATAAAAAAAACTGAGTGAGTTGTACGGCCACGGGCGGCGACAACTTGCCGACCGCGAATCTCACTGAGCTCACACCGCGTAATTTCACGGAAAGTAAACCGCTTTACACAAAAAAGTTTTTGTTTCTTTATTCTTCTTTTGCCGAAGGACCATATGTTCTGCGCAGGTCTTGGTTGGTATTGAAGGAAACGCTGAACATAAACTTAAATAGACTGTATTTCCACTTCCAAATTTTATATGTTTTTGCGTGGGCGGTCGCCATACAACTGACCGTTCTTACATTATGTATCTACCTACAAACTAGCACATAGATTATTACAATGTATGTACGGTATCGTACAGGACCTACATTTTGCGGAAAGTGCATTTATAGAGAAAGTGCACATTTCGGGAAAGTGATTTTTTTGAGCCTAAACCACATTGAGTATTCTATATGTCTCGATCCAGATGTTTGTCCATCTCCAAGGTTCTCCAAAATCCGTTATGCCATTAGTCTTAACTTAACATCTTCACGACCTTTCTCATTTATGATGATGATGATGAAGCTGAGCCTCGGACGAACATGGCGAAACTATTAGGGATCCCTGTGCGACTTCGGAACCCAAAATACGGTTAAGTCCTTACTTTGCCGACTATCCATATGGATACTTCCATATGCATCATCATCATCATCATTTCAGCCGTAGGACGTCCACTGCTGGACATAGGCCTCCCTCATTGATCCATATCCATACTAATATCATAAATGTTAAAGTGTGTTTGTTTGTGTGTCCTTCTTTCACGTCGAAACTGAGCAACGGATTGCCGTGATTTTTTGTATGGACATAGGTGAAGTTCTGGAAAGTGACATAGGCTACTTTTTACCACGGGAAAATGTCGCATTCCCACGGGAAAACACGTTTTAATCTACTTCAGTGGGGGCCAAGCCGCGAGCATCAGCTAGTACTTTTTTAATAATAATTCGCAGCAGACTTCTCCACAGGTCGATGCTCTTATCAGTTCAACACAAACTTGCAACAGCCGATGGTCAAAATGTGAACTCATTTTTTTACATACTATTTCTATGTTTAACCCGACAACAGCGCCACAATTACCAGCTCAGATAACTTTGCCGTATTATTTGCCTCTTGAATCTTGTTCAAATAATCAAACAATGAAAAACATATCCACTTTCTTTATGTTAAGTTTTTATTGGCATTTGAGTTTGTTTGCTTGTGATAAATGTGATAATGTACTTTTGTAATACTGTCGCGTCCTTTGGCATCGTTTGTATAAGAAACATTAATGTTGCTAGTTTGATAATATGGAGTGGAAGCACTCGTAATTATGTGAATAACATCATAGACCTGTTAAAAAAACAGACTGCGTAAAAATATTTTCACACCACCTGCTCGACAATGCCTCATTATATATCATGCAAATAATTTATTGAATCAGGCGTTACTTTGCGGAGGTCCATATTAATGAACTAAAACAATTACTTTGCTCACCCGCGACCTTACAATAGTTACGTTTATGCAAAAAATAAAGTGGGTACTTGAGAAGTTACAGTGACAAGTTAAAACATTTGTTTTGGTTTGTTAGTTTAACATTTGGTAGCATAGCATACGGTTGTGGTAACTCTGAAGATGAGCTCTGGTTGAGTTCGAAACGCGTCAGTGTAGCTTGGTGGTGGTGATGGTTGGGTTTATGTGATTTGTGTGTGTTCGTACAGTGTGGAGGTGGAGGAACTGCATGAACGCACATTTCTTGCATAAACGTAACTATTGTAAGGTCGCGGGTGAGCAAAGTAATTGTTTTAGTTCATATCATGCAAACCTTACTCAAAGTAAATCATTATAGCCCTTGTCTTTTGCCGGGGTGTAATGGGGTGATTCTTCAAGGTCGGGATTTTTGTTTTATTCCTCTGTCGTATTTTTTTTTTACTTAGTACAGAAAAAATCATGCTCCCATGAAAATAGATTTGTTCAGTACCATAAATTTATGTTACTGAACAAATCTATTTTCATGGGAGCATGATTTTTTCTGTACTAAGTAAAAAAAAAATACGACAGAGGAATAAAACAAAAATCAAGACCTTGAAGAATCACCCGTTGTACTGAATTTCATTATAACCCGCCGGGCAGTAATGTGATTCTCACTTCTCTTAGTTCTTATTGTTATGCATTTAAAGTCTAATTTCGTCAAAATCGCGCGGCGCGCGGCTGCTGCAGCTGCTGGTGGCCGACGGCGAGGAGGTGGACGGCGGCGCGCGCCGCGCCTCATTTATTTGAAAATCGAACTTATTCGAAAATCGAGCTGGCCACGCCACGGCAAGCCGAAGCGAGTATTTCAATACGCTGCAATTTTAAGTATCAAAACTGCAAAAGAAGATAAAACATTAGGAAAATATCGAGTGACGAAAGTGATTTGACTCCTGATTCCATTAAATTAGACGCCTTAGGACCACTTGCACAGTTCAGGGTATAAAAATTAAATCGGTAACCCTGGGTTAAGAATGACAGTTCCATACATTTTGACACTTGTTAACCCTGGGTTAGCAGTTAACTCGCTCGGAGTTAAGTAGCTAACCCAGGTCTGCGCAAGCCGGCCTTAGAAATTGTTAATAATGTATTCCCAGAGAAGTCGAAGGAAAAATACTTAAAAGCTTACAAAGATTTCGACAAATGGAAAACTGCGAAAGGCGCAAAGTCAGTGTCAGAATCAGTGCTTCTGGGTCTATTTCGAGTATTTTTCTAGTAGCCTTGGTTTTTATTGTCTCGCAAAAGGTGAGAAAAGTAGAGTATACTCCTCGGGGATAAAACTGATTTTGCCTTGGGCGCGCTTAAATCCTTCACTGCTCTCAGGACTCCATCTTGCTACCTCGCTACGCTCGGGAGTTAAATCTGGAGTCCCTCGATACGCTCAGGATTCAATATCGCGCCCCTGACATAATGCAGTGCTTTATCCCCTTGGTGTACAATCTACTATTAAAAGCGAAAAAGTTTTTCGGGTGCGCCGGTGGGATTCGAACCCACGTCTCCTGGGTATGCGCCCCAACGGGTGTTCTACCAATTGAACCACGTCGCATCCAACCGACTCCCCCGAAAAACTTTTTCGCTTTTTAGCCGTACTGCTAATAAAATAAATAATATTTAGGTAAATATTGTTTGCGTCATAATGATAAGTCCTGTTTAGTATAATAACTGTGTCTCTTTGCCGGTTCTCCAAGTGAGAGGGATCAATTTCACTCTTTTTCATGTCTTTTCTAAACGTTCTTGTATCGTAGGAACTCGCCTCGTCTCAGCTTGCCATTCTGGAGTTCAGAAAAGAAGATGCATTCTACATATAAGTCATTGTATTGTATTTTACCTTTTGAAAACTCCTAATCCGTTAAGATTTGCTTTCACGGAACTAAAATCTAGGATAGCAAAACACCTGTTTACTTCCAAAGTGTAGTAAGTCGTAAGTTTATGCATAGCAATGTTAACCTTGGTTCTGTTTTAATACGCGTCTCAAAGAGTACTAACGGATTCTCATTCATACGTATTGATGTCGTTAAAATGAAAATGATCTCCTAACCCACTAATTTGACAATGTCAGATGCACTCATCCTCTAGGTCATGATGCGATACCGTTAAAGAATTGTCTCAATGGTAAACTTTCCTATGAGATATAAAATACCTACCTTTATCATAATTATCATCATCCCAGCCTGTATTGGCCTTCTCTCAGAAAGAGAGAACTTGGGCCGCAGTTCCCACGCCGGTTGGAAACTTCACTCACACCATTACAATTATTCGCAGGTGAGTCCATGCTTCTTGACGATGTATACCTTCACCGTAGAGCCCATTATAAATTTCGAATGTAATTTCACCCGCATTTTCAACAACACTGTTTTCAATTCAAAACGGGGATTGTAACTTGTAACGCTTTTTAGTCGAACTCTATACAAGCTTCATACAAAAACCTGCATGTTATCATCACTCACGATAATATCTAAAAAACAAATTGAATCTATCACTCAATGTCACCCGCTGATCGAAAACTATCAAAATGAGCTGTGAAGGAAACGGCTTCCAAGCCTTCATGAGCGCTTTATACAACCTCATCGACGCTCCTGTAACTGCATTTAGGGAAAACTTCGTATGTCCCAACCAGCAGCAGTACCCTTGGTACCACCGACAATACAAACGGGTACCCACAATAGACCAATGCTTCGCTGATGATGTGATATGCGACTTCGAGGCTAACTCCCAGTTTAAAAGAGACCGAGCAGTGGACTCGGAAATCCTGAGCATTTTGAGGCAACGGTTCGAAGATTGCATGATGTTCGAAGCGCCTGATATAAACGTGTGCAAGCCTCTATATGAGAAGTATAAGGATGGTGAAGAAGCGTGGTTTATTAAGTATGGGGATCTCGGGGCTTATGGTGATGCGAGGAAGGCTTTTATGAAGCAGAAGCACAGGATGGCTTGGGAAAAGAAATTTGGACCGCTTTCGGATAAGAAATGAGATTTTTCATATTGTTTTTTGACGGTGTTCTTTGCGCTTCTCTATGACTTGCCTGAATTTCGTTGCCATAATATATCGTTTTCCATTATTTCCTTTTTTCTTTCATTTGTCATAAAGTCAAACCGTATTTTCTTCGGAAATGTTAACTTATTGAACTAACCTAACCTAACATAAGTACTGCATTCCATAAGATGACCTTTAAGAAAAATGTGAAAACCTATGTGAAAACAGTATACGCTTCTATATGTATATTTTATGGCAAACGCTTGTAAGGTAAGTGAAATTATGATAAATGAAATTATGGGACACGACACGAAGTAACACCGTTATTTAGTGATCTGTTGCTGTAGACTTATTTAACCGCAAGTTTGAGACTTCGAAAAAATGTAAAACAGCTTTTCATACAAGCGTAATGTGTCCTTTGGTAAATTTATACGCTATTGCATATGGGCGCTTTGCACTTTTAACTCTCACATTTCATATGCATTCCTGTAATTCGTCCTGCAATTTCTTAGTTAGGTACTTGAAAGATGATAATGAATCACATTCATTGATTAGCCCAGTTTCTATAGTACTTAATTATTGATTCTGATTATAATACAAAATATATTATACCCATGCGTTGTCTTTCTAAACCACATCTTGTATGTTTCAATTCATTGAAATAATGTTTTGCTACGAAATAAATTAAAAACTTTTTAATTAATTAGACATGATTTTAATAAATTATTTTGTAAGTACAAAAAATAACTTAAAATAAGAAACATTGGTCACTCACGTATTTGTAGTCGATGTTCACCCGTCATGTTTCGAACCAATCCGTTGTTCTTTTTCAATGTTGGTTCCGTGAACCATGAAATGCGCGCCAAGTTTGAGCACGATTAGCTTTCCGTTCGAACCAACCTTAAAAATAATCACGGATTGGTTCGAAACACGTCAGGTATACCTCGACTAATACCTGCGTGACCCGTAACCCATGTTTCTTATTTTAGTAACTATGCCAGTGTATCACGGTAGACGGTAGTTTTAATTCAAAGGGTAGGCTAACAAGAAAAGATGAAAGTAGAGATGATTTTGTTTCGGTGCATTTTGTCCCAAAATCAATTTCTTTACATACACTTCATACATCAATTACGATATACGTCTCACTGTTTGGCACAGGTTTCGTCTGAGCAGATCGTAGCTAGCATGGGTGTCACCCGGGGCAGATATTTTTGGTGTAACCCCAAAACTCAATCAAAAATTTTAACATAAAAAATTAATGTCATAATTTCTGCCACAGTTTTAGGATTTGTTATAGGTGGCACTACTGATGTTCACGGTTGGGTGTCACCCCTATGTAGGTGATACACGGGGCGGGCCGCCCCCGCCACCGCCCCCTGCGTCTGAGAATGAGTAGACTTAAAATGTTAGTTCCCATGCGGGCTGAGTACGTATTGAAAAGTTCAGACACACCATTGAATTTTCGCAGGTGTTTTACTTATTTTATTTCACACAGAAGACAATACGGACATTTCGGATGTAATGTATCTACAGATGCTTTATTATTTGTGCAAGGATGAGGAGTAATAAAGATAGTATCTGTGCAAATACGGCGTATGACGCGCAGTTTTCCATTTGCCTTTGTCACTGTTTGGTACCTTGTCACGCCGTGATTTGATACTTTTCGCTATTTATTTATATTAATTTTTAAAGTAAATTATAATAATTTATGCGTTGTTTCTGTTGAAGTGATTATTGTGTTGAAACGTGGTTAAACGTAAGTGAATGAATGACTTTTCATCCGACTGTCGAAGGAGGGTTATGTTTTTCGAGCATATGTATTTTATGTACATATGTATTATTCCTTGCCACGCCCTGCAGCCTAAACGGCTCAATGGATTTTGAAGTGTGAGGTGTCATTAGATTCGTCTCAGTTCCGCGAGTGACATAGGATATATATTTTCCCGGAATTCCCATGAGAACGGGAATTACACAGGCGGGATTTTTTTCATTTATAATTTTGGCGAATAAGTACCTAAACGAGACAAAAAACGAAAGGGAAGAACGACGAATGAGTCCAAGGAAGACAGTGACGAAAAACGAATAAGACATATTAAGAGATAGATAATTTGCAGAATTTAACCAAATAAGATAGTGACGGATAGCGAACAAGACGAAGAGGAATACAGAATGAGACGAAATTCTTATTAAACGAAAAACAAATGAGGCGAGATAATAGGATAGGATAATAGGATAGATATTTCTAACTAATGCGAGCAAAGCTAGTGATATATAAAACATGACGCAAAAGACACAGTCTCGCCTGAGGTCATGTCTACCACATTCAAGTGTCTAGCTCCAGTTTAGGCTGCCTGAAGTCTGTCAATAAGTTAGTCACGTTATTTTTTATAGGTTCAGATTTTAGCACAACATCCAGCGTCATTGGTCGCTAATTTTCCCAATTGAGTGCAAAAATCAGTCGCGCGTGCTCGCCCCGTATCGTTGATGAATGGAGCAGGGAAGGGCAAAATATATCGACATATCGATACATCGATAATTTCTTAGAAAATATTCGATACCGTCGACCTTTTTTCAAGAGCTTTATGTTTTATACTAATTATGGATTCCATTTATCATTGTAATATTTGCGCGTTTCATAATAAAATTACTAAATTATTTTTTATAACTTTCTGAATCCCGACTTTTTCTAACTATTGAAGTGTTTAAGACCCAGATGAGACCTCATAACATTTATAATTTTGGAAATTATTTTAGCATATTTAATAAGTTCTTTGTTCTTCATTCCACTGAGTAATTTGTACTTTACAATTGATACAATCGGCAGTTACTTTTACAATTGATTTGTGATTTATAAAGTACGGTAGGACTCACGAGGATAAAACAAAACGCGCGAGCTTTTGATAAAAATATTAGCTAGAATGAAAAAGCTGTTACTGAACCGTTGTGATACCTACCACTTTTGGCCTCATCTGCACTATCATCAAGTAAGATAGAAGTCAATTACATGGTCAGTTTTATGTAAAAAAACTTAAAAACTTAATGTGTTTTTTATAGAAAATAAAACTAACAAAACTGCAATTTGGTGTTAACTTTTTTCACGTTCGAATATTTTGTAATTTTTTTTAGTTTGGGCATTGGGGTAATAATATCGACATGTCGATATTTTCTACTCTGTATATATCGATATAAAATATTGATACGACACGTAGATATATTTTTCTATTTGCCCATCATTATGGAGTATATACCAATGCCGTGTCCTTGACCGGCACGCTACAGACATGTGCTGATTATGCCACAGATAAGGCAGATCAAAGTGACATCATTGCGAAAAACTGAATCATTATCATCATCATCATTTCAGCCGAAAGACGTCTGCTGAACACTGGCATCTACAAAGTTCGCCAAACAGATCGGCCTTGCACCATCCACATCCATCGCATTCCCGCAACTTTAACCAGAGGCGCTACTACGAAATTCGAAAATCGAAGTTCGTATCGTATTATCCCTCTCACTCTCGTGTCAAATCATATTAGCGTGAGCGGGACGGCACGAAACGAAGTTCGAATTATGCACTTCGTGGTAGGGCCTCAGGTTGTCGCTTCTTGTTGGAGGTCTACCTAGACTGCTTCTGGACCGTGGACGCCATTCTAGAAACTTTTAGCCCCACCAGCCATCAGTTGCCATGTGCCCACTACCACTTGAATCTGGCGATTCTTTAAAGGTTCTTGAATGGTGTCCGCGGACCGGAAGACGCAGTGTAGGTAGGCCTCCAACAAGATGGAGCGACGACCTGGTTAAGGTTGCGGGAACGCGTTGGATGCGGATGGCACAGGACAATCTGTTTGGCCAGCCTTAGGACGAAGCGAGTGTTGATGGACCTGCAGAACAAAATCATGATTTGGGAAGCGGGTGTACTGTTCTACTGATTATATCTAACATCTGCCTACGACATACATTTTTTTTTAAATTGATCATAATTTGGGCTCTGGCTGCAATTCAAGCCCAATACCGATCGGCATTTCCACACGCACTTTAAATACTTCGATTTTTATGATGGCGACTGTACCTGCATAATGTATTACTATAAAAGGAATACAAGATGCTACCTTTGTAGTTACATTGAAATGAATAGGCAATTCAGATAATAACTATCATCACTTTACCTAGAACACGCTCGGTGTGATGAGCTGATGAGTGTAGGTGTACCGTGGGACGTGTAGTACGTGCTGGTACGTGACGTGGCTGATGTCTTCAAACAATAATAGTATTTTTTTATCATCTGTTATATATCTGTTCTGTTTTATTTATATTATAAGTGGCGGCCGTGAACCGGGAGACATGGCGTGTTAAGGTCCCAACAAGATGGAACGACAATCTGGTAGGTCAAGGGCGTTGCGGGATCGCGTTAAGAGGGCGCCGAGCTTTTGGCGCTACTCGAGCACAATAATACCTAAAAAGGTACTATTGTGCTCGGTGTCTCGGCGGAGTCGCGGACAGGAGGGAATCGTGGCGGCTCAGGTTAGGATGGGCGGAACGCGCGCGAATGTAGTTATTTCCTTCGTATTATTAAAACAATAGATATTTTGAAGATGTAAGTCGTATACGTTACAGAAAATAAGTAGTTTTGTTATTATAAAAAAACTCATTACGTTCCGTTAAGTTAAGTATGAAGTATCTTTTTCTATTTATTTTTTATTTTCTTCAACTTCATTTTTTTTATTACTTTTACGGTCATCCCGTGAAACCATATATTTCAAACTAAATACAAACTGAAATATAGATGCACAGAAAAAACCCCAGAGAAAAGACCAATGCTGGGAATCGAACCCAGGTCCTCAGCGTTCCGTGCTGCGTGCTTACCCCTACACCACCACTGGTCTAGAAGTTAGCGACGAATCTTTCCCATACATCGTACACTTCAGTCTGTTATAATCACATTTAGGCAGTGATAAAGCGCATCACTAAACCATTTGCAGCTACAGTACCATATTCCCAAAACCCGACAAAAATGTGAAGATTGGATCTAAATCTAAATCCCGTCGAGTCTCCCGTGGGCCACTTTGGGAATCAATGACCTAGTCTATTTAAAAAAAAATGTAACTAACACCATGAAAAATAAAATCACCATTTCTGCAACAAAAACCTCACCAGCATTTCTTCTTCTTCAGATGAGCTGCGCTCGTATCCTCCACGTCCTCCGTCGTTGCAAGCGGCTCGACGACGCAGAAGAGATCGGCTCCACCCCCCTCGCCCGGTGCCTGGGTCTGTTTGACCTGACAGCCCTCGGGGTGGGAAGTACCCTGGGTCTTGGAGTCTACGTGCTGGCTGGGGCTGTAGCCAAGACTGTCGCAGGGCCAGCCGTGACGTTGAGCTTCTTGGTCGCTGCTATTGCATCGGCTTTCGCTGGTAAGCAATCAAATTTAAACTCAAAACTTTTCATACAGATCCTAATAAAAGTAATTTGTTTTAATAATAATAGTAATTGTCTTGGGAATATTTGTGGTGTTCTCTTGTTTCATCGTCATCCTCATTTCAGTCGATATAGACGTCCTCCCCTAAATTTCGCCAAATAGACCGCAGTTTGTTCACAAGATTGAAAAATGGAGTAATATTTTTCAACCGCCTTCAAAACAAAAAAACCGGCCAAAAGCGTGTCGGACACGCCCAAGGTAGGGTTCCGTAGCCATTACGAAAAAATCAAGTAATATTTTTCTAAGGATTTCGTATGTGTACGGAATCATCCAAGTTTAGGTATGTTTTATACCTTAGGCTACTATTTACTCTTAAACTACAAATAATTTCCAAGCAATCTTAGCCGCTATAATTTTCCTAGTAAATTTGATATATTTACTACCCTTCTGAATTTTTTCAAATTTTTCCACCCAACAGTTTAGATTTTAGAGGGGGGGACGGACGATTTTTATGAAAATTTTCACTTTAAAGTTGAATATTTCGCAAACAGATCACTGAATAGAAAAATCATGTTAGCAACCCCGCAATGGTTTTAAAAGACCTATCCAACGATACCCCACACTATAGGATTAGTCGAGAAAAAAAAATCACCCCCCTTTACGTCTATGGGAGGTACCCTAAAAAAAATTATTTTTTTATTTTTTATTTTACCACTTTGTTGGCGTGACTGATATGTATATTCATGCCAAATTACAGCTTTCTAGTACTAACGATCTCTGAGCTTAGCCGCGGACAGACATGGCGAAACTATAAGGGTTCCTAGTTGACTACGGAACCCTAAAAAGGAGGTTCTCAATTCGACTGTATGTTTGTCCCTACTTAGTTATGTTACGTACTATGTAGACGACTCCTGCATCGGCTAAAATTAAGGGGCTACTGCAGTTAGTAAGATTTTTGCGCTTTGGTTCATGATCTCTAGGACTGTCGATCCTGATTCCAAGCTCATTAGAAATAAATAAATAAATAAATAAATATTAGGGGACAATCTTACACAAATCGACCTAGTCCCAAACTAAGCAAAGCTTGTACTATGGGTACTAGACGACGATAAACATACTTATATAGATAAATAAATACTTAAATACATAGAAAACATCCATAACTCAGGAACAAATATTCGTGCTCATCACACAAATAAATGCCTTTACCGGGATTTGAACCCAGGACCTCTTGCTTCGTAGGCAGGGCCACTACCAACTAGGCTAAAGCGGTCGTTATAAAATAAATATAATGCAATTGACCAAGCAAATAACAAATTGTCTTGGTCACCCTGACGTGAATTTTGTTGAAAACTCAAACTACTTAACTACTTAGTTAGAACTCAAAGATAATAATGCTGGTAAAAACTGACTGGTATTAGCGAATGAATTTAATCTCATATCATTACCCGGAACTTTATTTTGTTTTCATATTAATGTCATTTGACGCAGTTTTTCTCTGCTAAAACTTCCGTTATCTCACCAACTCCCTGCCTATCTCATTTGAAAAGGGTTTAAAAGGCTTATAACAATAAAGTTTCTTTGAATCAGTCATGATGTTAATGAATGGTGCAATATCGTTTATTATATTCTGTATTTGAAATTACCAGGAAATCTCTTTTTTTACAGTCATACCAATGGTAATTATAATCACTATAAATTCTTCTGTATCATTTATGCCTTCCCAGAAATATCATGTCCCATGATGTTTCAAATTAAACGTGGTTATTTTTTTTAAACATCCAATTTGTCGATTCCTCATCATAAATGTCATCCTATCTGAAGTTAACTTTTGGGTCTTTCCGTGATTGGTTTTAAGTCGATCGGAATCAATGTTTTGAAAAAAACTATCACTCAAATTCGAAACTTTGTCAATGATATCAAAGACTGGCATTCCTCATCTTCTAGTACTCTCCATTCCGAAGCTCAGCAGTTAATTTCTAAATCATTCCTTATCGAAAACTCTTCTAAGTACTGGCCTGAACAGTTATGTTCTGTTGTTCTCTCTGTTATTTTTCTCTCTGTTATTAATTCATCCCAAATCTAAGCCCACTGATGTTCTTGTTGCTAAAATTTGTATGCGTGAGTTTGTTACTCTTTAACGCTATAACATCTAGATTAAATTTAGCATTAGGTTGATGGACTTCTGGAATCACACATGAGCTACTTTTTATCCCAATATTTTCACGGGATACATGTAAAGATTCAAAATCTTAATTGCTAAGCTTGAGAACATTAAATTTTGCATGGGCATCTTTCATACAACGTAAATTTTGGGAATTTGTTTAGGATTTTAGTAAAATTCCGTAATTTCAGTTACACTGCCAGCCCTAATTGCTAATCAAAGTAAAAGTCAGAATATCTTTATTTAGGCTATAAAAAGCAGTGTGCGTGTGGACTGAGGGACCACTCGGTTTTTAATGGTTTTAGACAGTTTTAGTAAGTGTAAAATTTAGTAGTAGTAGCGAATTAATTTGTAATAAAATCCTGGAATTCGTAAAGAATTCACTAAAAAGTTATTCAGCCAAATGTGTGGTCCCTCAGTTCACACACTGAACCTTCCACTTCTGGGCAAGTGTTTAATTTGCTGGCTTATTTTGATGTTACAGATTTAGTAAAAACATGTCTAAACGCATTCGTAATGACCGAAACGTAATTTGGCAATGATTATACACTAAAGCAGTCTTCCTTCTTTGGTCCCTGAGAGACCACATAAAATAACTAATAAATCGGTACATTTGTACAAAAAAAATGTATTTTTCTTTGCAAACATTAGTAAAAATCGCAAGGAAGATTATAAAAGTTAAACAAAAGCACAACTATTAATAAATTTCGTCAAATTTATATTTGTTTGTGGTCCCTCAGTTCACACTATGAATTAATAAAATAATTAAAATATCCTAAAATATAATCATTATGGAAAGGTTTGTCGTACTGAGGTTTAGTTAAAAGGTTTGACTACATTTATATATTTTTTTAACGTGGATTGATGGCGTATAATATAAGATAAATTGCTTTTTAATATTTCCTTAGCAGTGTTTATTAGGGTGTCCACACAATGAAAAGCATTTACTAACGTGAATCATATTTAAATTCAACTTTTTATATTTGCTTACTAATATTAAATGGACCAAGGAAAAACTGCATACAGCCAAAACTACATTTTAGATTCTGTAAGCAAAATTACGAAATTAAAAACAAACTAAGTATATGGTATCAGATTTGGTGCGGTAAAACATGTAGCTCGAATATAGTTGCCCTGCGTATTATGTTTAAAGAATAAAAAGGCGGCAAATTAACTTGAATTGATGTGTTTGGTTTGTTATTCATGTGTTATAGGTAAATTTATATTTGTTTGTGGTCCCTCAGTTCACACACTATGAATTAATAAAATAATTAAAATATCCTAAAATATAAACATTATGGAAAGGTTTGTCGTAATGAGGTTTAGTTAAAAAGTTTGACTACATTTATATATTTTTTTAACGTGGATTGATGGTGTATATTATTATTACTATTATTACTAGCCTATTCTGTCCCACTGCTGAGCAAACGCCTCCCCCCAACATTTCCACTGTTCTCTGTCCGCTGCATACGAGGGCCAGTCCTCCGTGAAGAAGTCCAGTTCATCTCGCCATCGCCGTCTGGGTCTGCCAGGTCGCCTTTTCGCGTTTTTATATTGGCGTACTATACGTACGTACGTAATATATAATATGGCGTATAATATAAGATGAATTGCTTTTTAATATTTCCTTAGCAGAGTGTTTATTAGGGTGTCATTTTAACGTCATGTTTGAAATGTCATACAAAATTGTCAAACGATTGGTAACAACAAGGTACAGAAATTACCACTTATTTATTCTGTTGACCCTACAAAAATACAAATCTTTCCTCTTTATAATATTACTAGCCTTCCGTCCGCAGCTTCGCCCGCGATAAAATTAATTTTCCCGTAGGAAAAGGTATTTTCCCGCTGTAAAAAGTAGCCTCTGTCACTCTGTGGTAATGTAGCTTTCTAACGACAAAAGAATTTTTGAAATCGATCCGGCAGTTTCGGAGCCTAGTCAATGCAAACAAACAAACAAACAATCAAATCTTTCCTCTTTATAATATTAGTATAGATATAAAAAGTGCCTTGTAGTGATTTACTATAGCTTGTCTAATTTAAAATGACGCGCCCAATCACCGCATTTACGCACAGGATTTGAAACTCAATTTAAGCTACAATAGAGAAATATTTCTCTTGGCAGATGTGCGTGAATGCGATTCTTGGGCGCGCGTCATTTTAAATTGGACAAGCTCTACCATCAACTGATGAATGACAAACCATACTAATAGAATATAATGCTGCTTAAAGGAGGAACTTACCAGATAAACAACACGGAAAACAGGAGTATAAATAACAAATCCATTGCAACACAATACTAATTTGCCTATTACACAGCAATAACAAACCAAACACATCAATTCAAGTTAATTTGCCGCCTTTTTATTCTTTAAACATAATACGCAGGGCAAGTATATTCGAGCTACATGTTTTACCGCACCAAATCTGATACCATATACTTAGTTTGTTTTTAATTTCGTAATTTTGCTTACAGAATCTAAAATGTAGTTTTGGCTGTATGCAGTTTTTCCTTGGTCCATTTAATGTTAGTAAGCAAATATAAAAAGTTGAATTTAAAAATGATTCACGTTAGTAAATGCTTTTCATTGTGTGGACACCCTAATAAACACTACTAAGGAAATATTAAAAAACAATTTATCTTATATTATACGCCATCAATCCACGTTAAAAAAATATATAAATGTAGTCAAACCTTTTAACTAAACCTCAGTACGACAAACCTTTCCATAATGTTTATATTTTAGGATATTTTAATTATTTTATTAATTCATAGTGTGAACTGAGGGACCACAAACAAATATAAATTTGACGAAATTTATTAATAGTTGTGCTTTTGTTTAACTTTTATAATCTTCCTTGCGATTTTTACTAATGTTTGCAAAGAAAAATACATTTTTTTTTGTACAAATGTACCGATTTATTAGTTATTTTATGTGGTCTCTCAGGGACCAAAGAAGGAAGACTGCTTTAGTGTATAATCATTGCCAAATTACGTTTCGGTCATTACGAATGCGTTTAGACATGTTTTTACTAAATCTGTAACATCAAAATAAGCCAGCAAATTAAACACTTGCCCAGAAGTGGAAGGTTCAGTGTGTGAACTGAGGGACCACACATTTGGCTGAATAACTTTTTAGTGAATTCTTTACGAATTCCAGGATTTTATTACAAATTAATTCGCTACTACTACTAAATTTTACACTTACTAAAACTGTCTAAAACCATTAAAAACCGAGTGGTCCCTCAGTCCACACGCACACAAAAAGCACTTATGAATATCGAAGAATCTACCACCAGTTCGAAAAACCGTGTTCAGAAGAATCCGGCAAGAAACTCAACAACTTAATTTTTATTATCTTTTTTCAGGTCTTTGTTACGCAGAGTTTGCTTCCCGTGTCCCCAAGGCCGGTTCCGCGTATGTCTACAGCTACGTCAGCGTCGGCGAGTTCGTCGCATTCACCATCGGATGGAACCTCATCCTGGAATACGTCATCGGCACCGCCAGCGTAGCCAAGGGGATGGCCAACTACATCGATAGCCTCTGCAACAACACCATGGCGAAGACCATGACGGATTGGGCGCCGATGAATATTTCGTTTATGGCCGACTACCCCGACTTCTTCGCGTTCGTGCTGGTTTTACTGATAACATGTAAGTTTTGATCCCATCAAAAACATTACATGTCATGTAAAAAGATGCAAGTCTCGCTGCAAAAATGTTTTGTGATGCAATGTTAAACCAAGTCTGTTATCTTAGTTCATTACTATACCCGAAAAAAACATAGATGTTGATTCCAATTCTCTGATTCCAGTACTCCTAGCGTTTGGTGTGAAGGAGTCCACAAAGTTGAACAACGTGTTCACTGCTCTCAACATGATCACGGTCATCATCGTGATTATCGCTGGGGCCGTTAAGAGTGAGTTCAAATGCTGTTCTATTTCGAAGTTAGGGAGCACATAATTACTTTTCACTTCTCATGCTCTAAAAGTAAGTCAATATAGCCTTACGAGGCGGGAGTAAAGTGAGTGCTTTAGTCCCCAGTGAGTAAAAGTAATTAATTTTTTAATTCATTTCGAGTGACTTAGATAAACTCAAACAGCCAGTACTTGCTTAGTGACAAAACAAAATATATGTAAAAAAATAAGATTGTGTGAACCATTTTCATGACGAAAATGTTACGTTCTTAGTCTACGTGGTCTTAGTTCTATGCTTTTTCCGCAAAGAAGGTGGCGCCATTCTGTTTTATCCAGTTTGTGTATGGACCATTTCGCCGATGCGATTTTGTTATATCTGTTTGTTGTATCTGTTATATAAATGTGTAAATACTTACCGCGAAAACTTTGAAATTGTTGTAGAGCGTAAATCGTAAACAATTAAAATAAATCGATTAAAAAATAAATAAATAAATAAATAAATATCACGGGACAATTCACACCAATTGACCTAGTCCCAAAGTAAGCTTAGCAAAGCTTGTGTTATGGGTACTAAGCAACGGATAAACATACTTATATAGATAAATAAATACTTAAATACATAGAAAACATCCATAACTCAGGAACAAATATTCGTGCTCATCACACAAATAAATGCCCTTACCGGGATTTGAACCCAGGACCTCTTGCTTCGTAGGCAGGGTCACTGCCAACTAGGCTAAAGCGGTCGTTAAATTATTCTCACAATGTCGTCAAGAGATTGTGAAAATTATGATGTCGAGCAAAAGCAAAAGACATAATTGATAATCTTTTGCCGCCGAAATCTAGAAAGATTTGTTTAAAAACCTATGAAAGTTTTATGGACTGGATTTTTTTCTCGCAATATCGAAGTGAAAAATAGAGTTTTCACCTGGAGACTAAAAGTCATTATAAACCCTCGGATAAATAGACACCCTCGCTAAAACTCGGGTGGCTAACCACCTCGGGTATATATTGGCTTCTTTTAGTCCCTCGATAAAAAATATACTATAGATATATATTATCTGTCTATTGGTGGACAATTTTGTCACTGTCAAGAAGAAGACAGTAGTGTTGCCTATCGTATCGATAGTCTGTCGATATTATCGCCACGTGTATCGATGCTATCGATATTGTAGTTTTATGTCCAGTAGAATCGATAGTATTGCAAAATCAGTCAATAGTGACCAAAAACAATTGATACTATCGATAGTACGGAAAATTCGATACTATCGATGGTACAAAACTATCGACATTATCAATAGTATCGATTATATTTGGACACTATTGGCTGCAATGATTTTGCGATACTATCGATACTTACCGATTCTATTGGACATTATAATTACTGATACTATCAAATCAACAATAGGTATGGCGACGCTATCGATAGTTCTATCGATATCCTGAATAAATAAATAAATAAGTAAATAAATATTAAGAGACAATCTTACACAAATCGACCTAGTCCCAAACTAAGCAAAGCTTGTACTATGGATACTAGACGACGATAAACATACTTATACATATAGATAAATAAATTCTTAATACAAGAACACATCCATAACTCAGGTACAAATATTCGTGCTCATCACACAAATAAATGCCCTTACCGGGATTTGAACCCAGGACCTCTTGCTTCGTAGGCAGGGACTACCAACTAGGCTAAAGCGGTCGTTAAATAGAGTAGTTGTGAATATTGGAGATGTATAATAGACTTCCAAAGACTAAGCTATTCATATAATAAAAAAAGTATTTATCTCATGGTATTAACTCTCTGCAGGTAGCCCAGCAAACTGGTTCATAAAGCTTGAAGAGATCCCACCGGAGTACCGAAGCCAAGCCGGGAACGGTGGCTTCATGCCCTGGGGCGTTGCCGGGGTCATGGCTGGTGCAGCCAAGTGCTTCTTCGGCTTCGTCGGCTTCGATTGCGTGGCCACCACGGGGGAAGAAGCAAAGAATCCGAAGAGGGACATACCTCTGTCGATCGTGCTGTCGCTGGTGGTGATATTCGTGTCGTACTTCAGTATTGCGACTGTGCTGACGATGATGTGGCCGTATTATTTGCAGGTCAGTATTAACTAAGCAGTCAGTCGTAGTAGTTGGTTATTATCATCATCATCATTCCAGCCTTTATTAGCGAGTAAATTTCAAATACCTACATACATAGTAAGTCATCAATCATCCTAGCCTATACATATACGTCCCACTGCAGGGCACAGGCCTCCTCTCAGATTGAGAGGGTTGGGCCGTAGTTCCCACGCGAGCCCAGGGAGGATTGGTAACTTCACACTCACCATTGAATTTCTTCGCAGGTGTATGCAGGTTTCCTCACGATGTTTTCCTTCGCCGTACTCAGTAAAGCTCGTGGTAAATTTCAAATGTAATTTCGCACATAAATTCCGATAAACTCAGGGGTGCGAGCCAGGATTTGAACCCACGACCCTCTGCTTGAGAGGCCATAGGTCAAACGGCTAGGCCTCCAGTAAGTAGTTATACACATCTGATATGTATCATGAGCTTCACAGTGAATGAAAATATCGTGAGGAAACATGGATACGCCGGCGTGTATATAGGCTGGGATGATGGTGGTGATTAGGTAAACACTAGCCTCTATCCCCAGCTTTGCTCGCGTGACCACTACGAACTGACTAAATAAAAATTCTGGCAAGACTTCTGACAATAATGGGTGGATTGGGTGGCAACACTCTTAGCCTCTTGAAAACAATAGCCGTAAGAAACAAGTGCTTCAGGCAACATTTAAAAATACAATGTCTCTTGTGGACTATGAATTATGAATACAGGTTTTAAGCTAAGTAAGCTAAGTAAGCTACTGGCAGTAAATGGATATTTGTATTCTGAATAACAAAATTTATTATTATTACTAGCTTTATCGGGGATTTGCCCGTGTTAGTAACGGGTCCATGTCGGGTTGCATAAAATTTAAAGTCCAAAGTCATCATTTGTCAGAATTCATCATTTCGCCGAACTGTTTTTATTAACCCCCGACACAAAAATAGGGTAGTTATAAGTTTGACCGCTCTCTGTGTGTGTGTCAGTCTGTGGCATCATAGCTCTTAAACGGGTAAACCGATTTGGATGCAGTTTATTTTATTTGAAAGCAGGTTTCTTGGCAATGGTTCTTAGATATGTTTCATCAAAATTGGTTCAGCTGTTTCAAAGTTATCAACTCTTTTCTTAGCTGCGGAAGGGATCTTATTTTATTTATATCTATTTCCAAACATATGTGTGACCAAATGCGTTGTGGGTTTTAATTACCTGCTCTGAATCTATTAACTGTACAGAATTGTTATAAAACAGACCTTACCTAACCATTTAAAAATTCCTGAATCATTAATAGTTTCTGCGAAAAAAGAGTTCGGCGAAATGATGAATTCTGACAAATTATAAACTCTGGCTTCAAATTTTATGGCAATACAGGCGATCCCGTTAGCAACACCTAAGTTAGTAACACCTGGCCTTTATGCAAGTTATGCGGAGAACACCTGTGCCAAATTTTACGTCTCTAAACTTAATAATTGACTTTTTTGGATTTTACCCGTGCGACTAAGTATATTGGCATAAATAGTAGCGCGTGTGTGTTTCTAAAGATTCAGCTAACAAAATACATTTCATACTTATATGTCAAATTTAATAACCGTTTCAGCGTAAAAGAATAACAAAACATGTCACACTCTCTCCGCATTTATAGACTAACCAACTTCTTTGTGAATTGAAAAAGTTTTTACGCCGTTTGCATAAAGTGTAGTATTGCTTGGTCGGGTTCACAGATAAGTTGGTTAGTTTGTACAATAAGTCGTCAGACAAGAAACGAGATGTTTTAAAAACTTGGAAGAGTTTCGACCTTGGTTTTCTGAGATAAAAACCTTTTTGCAGTCGTGACCGACAAATCGGTTTGCTTGTCACTCTTTTTTATGTACTGATGTTAAAAAGTACCTAGTTGCCAAGGTCTTCCCACGAAACTAATCTAGAGCACAGCTTTGTTAATTAAATTCCATGGTACTTAAGTCGGATGGAACGTTGAAATCACGCAACAGCCATTACGCATGGACTTTACCTGCCGTATTCCGCTACAGTAACTACTTCCTTAAACAATAAACTAAGTAGGTCCTGTACTTTGTTGAGTTTCTTGCCGTTTCTTAGCATTAGCGGATTTTTCCGAATTATAAGAGCATGTTATAGCTATATCTTAATTATTTAATATCTCAAAAATAGTAAGAGTTAAGACAATAGTTTCTTCGAGAAATTAACTCTGTTTGAGCTGAGTAATCTTCTCGTAAAGTTGACGGAAATAAAAAAAAAACACGGTGTATACGTCTTAGTAGTATTAGGGGTCCTTGCAGATACACTTCGACCCGTAGGGATCTTTAGATCTTTTGTGTAATCATACGGTGTATACATAAGTAATACCTACCAATAAAAGCAAATTTATAGTAACCTGATCCCAATAACACAAATACACAAGTGTCTTCACCTCAGCCAATCCTAAAACCTCTTCATTAGTTTCTTTTCCTCCAATTTATCGTCTCCGTTCGCCTTCTGCACCACGACCAGTACATCTCTAAAGCCAGCGGCTATCTTTATCTTTCTGTGTTGTTAAAAAAAAACACGCTTTTTTGCCGCCCGTACTTGGATTGTCATCCTAACTAAGTAATTTATCCGTACTGAGTTTCAAGTCGATACACCGTTCAAGAAGTCCGTCCTGCGGAGACGATTCTGGTCGGACCACTAGAATCCCACTAGGTACCAGATTATCGTATTGTCACCGGACTTAAAGTCAATTTTCAGCTCAATCGAATACCAAGCAGCTGACAAAAAATGGTTTGCTAAAACCACGACTAAAGGTACAATTTTGAGATGGACAGGCGGCACGGCAGGCGAGCGTAGTCCTGTCTGTCGCTTCTATTCCAAGCGTGGTGACATGCCGCAGCTGCACGACATGGGTCAGTAACTCCCGCACCTTCGCGCGAGACAGAAAGTCGGAC
This sequence comes from Archips crataeganus, assembly GCA_947859365.1. Lineage (NCBI taxonomy): Eukaryota > Metazoa > Arthropoda > Insecta > Lepidoptera > Tortricidae > Archips > Archips crataeganus. The sequence continues at coordinate 19,243,080 of OX402057.1, read as the reverse complement.
AACGTTACTGTTAGTTTACTGTGTTTTTTACGTGTGAACGCTGTGCGGTTCGCGACACCACTGATACAGGCAGGCTGCAGGCCGCAGTGTAGCCGCGCTCGGAGGATTTCATAGAGATTCATACGAACCAGTGGTGTCGCTTGCAGTCTGCGGTTGCGGTCTGCAGCCCGCCTTTGACTTGTACCTTTACATATACGAGTACGATCTACGATAGTTGAACGTTGAATAAAACCTTTCAGGACGCCGACGCCCCGTTCCCCCATGTCTTCACCGAAGCTGGTCTACCAGTCATCAAGTGGATAGTGACTATTGGTGCCATCTTCGCTCTCTGCACCAGCCTGCTCGGAGCCATGTTCCCGCTGCCTCGGGTCCTGTATGCCATGGGCAGCGACGGAGTACTCTTCAAACCCTTTGCAGCCATCAATGGGTGGACTCAAACGCCTCTGTTGGGCACGTTCTTGAGTGGATTACTATCAGGTATTGCATTTTAGATGATTTTGAAGTGGATATGGTTTTACTAATAATCCAAGTCACATTTGCTTTTTCTTTCTACCAAAGTTTAGTTTATTTATTTATTTCAAAAGATATTTATGTACTTACTAGCTGTTGCCCGCGACTCCGTCTGCGTGGAATTAGTAATTCGGGCAGCTTATTTTTTTATCCAATTTGCTTTTTCATCAATTATGCGGCTCTCCTTAGTTCCTCGATATAAAAAAAATATCCGCCCCTCCCAACCCCACTCCCCCACCGAACCACCCGCACACCCGCGTTTACATTCACCACAAGTCAAGCGTGCCTATAGAAGTTTTACTTCAAAAACCCCCGATTTTGAAACATTCTTCCGCTCCGCTCCGCTCCTATTAGTGTTAGCGTGATGATTATATAGCCTATAGCCTTCCTCGATAAATGTGCTATCTAACACTGAAAGAATTTTTCAAATCGGAGCAGTAGTTCCTGAGATTAGCGCGTTCAAACAAAAAAACCTGTTCGATAAATTCTTAAAATAGACGTATCTTTCTTATTTGTGAACCGATTCAAATGAAACAAACACTAAATGTTAATCCAAGAAAATACCAACATATCAATGAAAACCGCATCCTTCTAGGTTAAGCCGTTTCTGAGATTAGCGCGCACAAACGCACAGACAAACAGACAAACAGACAAACAGATAAACAGACAAACAGACAAACAGACAATAATTCTAAAAAATATTGTTTTGGGTTCTATTGCGCTAATAAATAGCCCTAGTGACAGTTTTTCTCAAATATCTTCAATGTACAGACACCGACTTGTTACAGATTTATTATATGTATAGATATGTATAAATATCTTTAACCTAGCTAAAAACCTTAAGCGGGGTTCACACGGGTGACTAAAGCCGCATAATTTTTGCCGCGCGGCTAAAATCGACCGTCTAAATGGCAATACGGCTAGACTAAAGCCGCTAGCCCCAAAGTTGGGTAGCATCCGACTTTGGCCGCGCGACTAGCCGCACGGCGAAAATCGACCCGTGTAAACCCCTCATAAGAGAACTAAAACAATTACTTTGCTCACCCGCGACCTTACAATAGTTACGTTTATGCAAGAAATGTGCGTTCATGCAGTTCCTCCACCTCCACACTGTACGAACACACACAAATCACATAAACCCAACCATCACCACCACCAAGCTACACTGACGCGTTTCGAACTCAACCAGAGCTCATCTTCAGAGTTACCACAACCGTATGCTATGCTACCAACTGTTAAACATCATAAGAGGCCCTCATAAGAGGCTTAAGAAATTGTAGCGACGCCTTCTACTCCCCGGTGTATGGTATAGCTTCGCAATATACCCACGACCATCGCCACATACTAGTATGATATGATCATCAGATTAACACTACTCGTTAACTCTTATATAAGTCTTAAATTGTTTACTCATTGATACTATCACATATCCACAAATTGGATATGTGAGGAAATCGGGCTTCCGCCCACTGGCCTCCCAACAAATCCCCTCACAGCCAGCCCATACCACCAGAACCGTCACTCGGTTCTCTACAAGGTTTGGTTACATTTAATTACTACATGAAAGCTTACAACACTTTCGTTATACAAACTTATTTATTCACGATTAGGGTCAATCCCATGATCATATCTCTCCATCACGGGCATGACATTACAAGAGGAACGTTTATAGGACTCACCAGTGGTAATTCTTTTTCTTCCCCTTGTCTTCCCTCTATTTCATCATGCACCATCATAGACTGTCAGAAAAAATGGCGGGAAACCTTAGTGTTGCCATGTACAAAATTCAATTACAGTTTATGTTTTCTTACCGTCCGGCACAAATCGCGCTTTACGGCGACATTCCCGAAGGCGAGAGCTTAGTGATGCTTATAGGTGAATAAATAACTGACGCGTCCACTCGGCGATCTTTTCCTTCGCCTTAATTGCTGCGTCTCTCCTTTTCTTGGTTACTTCACCTCCATTGGTATCATCATCGCAAGGTGATGTGTTCACTAGCTCCTCTTCCTCTTGAGCAAGTTTATCTACGACAGCTGTTTCACCATTGTCATCAACGGTTTCCTCTATTGCTACAGGTACATCTGCAAGATCAGAAGCATTCGCCTCTTTAGATTCTTCGGGATTAGAGAGCTCAGGCTGAATTGGCTTCGGCTGTTCTATGGTCTTTGTGATTATTTCAGGATTTTCCTGGTTGTCCTCTGAACCAGTGACCGCAGGCTGCTGTGTAACTACCCTACTGATCACTTCTCGCGATGGGGCAACCTCAGCTTCCAACGGGTATAAATGGCCTATGGAGCGAGTAAATTCAGAGTTGCCTACTCTGACTTTCGCTATTCGGCATTCTCCGTCACGTCCTTGAATTAGCGAGACAATTTTCCCAACCTTCCAACTACATCTTTTATAAGAGTCATCTCTTATCTGCACTACATCACCAAGGCAGGGTACTCGATGTGATTTGACTCGTGGTTGTTGGTAAGAGATATTGTATCTTTCCCGTAGACTAGGCAAATATTGATCTTCGAACATTCTTTTGAATTCATTCAGTATGGTCTGTCCTCTTCTCCAACCCTGTATGAGATCAATCCTCGTATCTGTGCCAGTGCTTGTTGCCTCTAGACTAAACTCTAAACATTTTCCCAATGATAAAAAGTCGGATGGCTTCAGAACATGTTCGAGTTCAGCACCAACTCTGACTAACGGGCGAGAATTAACTACTGACTCGACCTCTTTTATAACTGTCAGCAACTGATTGTCCATTAACAAATGTTTATCTATCGTGCGTTTGAGACAGTGTTTAACGATAGCCACGAGACGCTCGTAAAAACCGCCATGCCAAGGTGCTAACTGCGGTATAAACTTCCACTGAATCTTATTCCCTTTACAGAAGGCTTCAGATAGCACCTGGCTGGTCAACTTGAACTGAAGAGCGTTGTCTGAAACGATTTTTAGCGGCACTCCTCTCGTCGCTGTAAACCTTCGCAAAGCCAATAAACATTCATCCGCTGTTAGATTGTTTACTACTTCCATATGAATGGCGCGTACCGCCAAACATGTGTACAAGCAGATCCACCTTTTTTCTTTTCCAGATTGAGTGCTCACAAACATAGGTCCAAAATAGTCCATTCCTGTATATGTAAAAGGCTTGCTATAGTTTACCCTTTCTGCTGGTAACGCTGGGGTAGGTGGCAATTGATATGGACCTCCTCCATACTTCACGCACTGAGAACATTTTCTTATCACGCGCTCCACTTCTGATCTTCCCTGTGGTATCCAGTATTTTTCTCTTATGATACTCAATGTATGTGATACTCCCACATGATAGTTTGATTCGTGTGTACTTCGTATGATATCGTTCGTGAAGGTACATTTTCTTGGTATGAGTATCGGATGTTTTTTGTCATACGTCCAATTGGTGTTAGCCATGCGTCCTTTACACCTTATTATCCCTTCCACATCTAGGAATAAACCTAAATTGCGTGTTAAGTGAGTTTGTTTGCCTGCAACTTCTTCTGGAAAGTATTCCTTTTGTAACCTTCTTATCTCGTCACTGGATTGCGAGAGTTCGTCTGTAGCTGTGCTAATATCGGGCAAGTCTTCTACATCCATGTCTTTGTGCTGATGCGGCTCAGAAGTATGTAGTTCTGTCATGTCCACATCTGTACGTTGACAACTGTCCTCGTAACCCTTATCAACCATCTCTGGACCGTCAACAGCGTCCAGAGCCTCCCCAGCCGAAAACAAAGCTGCGTCTTCGCCACCCTTTGTGATGCTGGGCCAACAGTCTGGTGGCTGAGTGAGGAACGTCGGACCATTCAACCATAAATCCTTTTTCTGATGCCACAGTTCAGGTCGTGTTGCCAGATCAGCTGGATTCAAATTCGTATTGACGTAACGAAATTCGACATCTTTATTTTCTTTAATTTCATTTATGCGTCTTGATACAAAGGGTGGGAGTAGCTTACTCGAGTTTATCCAGCTTAAAACAATAAGACTGTCGGTCCACAAGTAGGCTTGTTGTATCGGCAAATCCAAGTTACTTTGTACATATTTCAGTAGTCGGTTTCCAATCAGATAACCCAGAAGCTCTAGGCGTGGAATCTTCAGATTTTCTTTATCTTCCATTGGTGTCACTCTGGATTTAGCCATCAAGAAAGATACTTTCGTTTCTTTACCCGCCGATGTTCGTAGGTATATGACAGAAGCATATGAGTTCTTTGAAGCATCTGTAAATGCGTGCAACTCGTACTTACTTTTTTCGCTACCACCTGCATGTCTTGACACCTTAACTGATTTTGCTGTCTGTAGGTTCTCAACGATATTGTCCCATTTTCTTTTCACATCATCGGATATAACGGAGTCCCATTTCAACTTCTTCTCACAAAGCTCTTGAAAGAGAAGTTTAGCTGGCAGTATAAGTGGTGCTATAAAGCCACAAGGATCATAAAAACGTGCCAGCATTCTGAGTACATCTTTCTTGGTCCTCACTTGCATTACATCCCTTTCCAACATGTTGTCACTTAACTTGAGTTGCAATGTGTCTTTCTTCAAATCCCATAAGAGTCCAAGAACCTTTACAGAATCCATCTTCTTACATCTCTGTACTTCTGGAATACTAGCTGTTCCGTACCGGAACAGTATTATTTAATTTTATTTTAATATTTTGTTCGTGTTAACAATAAGGTGACGCAATTTGTTATATATTGGTGGTTTTCGTTTCATTTAAAAGTTTTTATTTTGACTGGGTTTGCGACTAGCTGCCGAGATCGGAACGCACCACCAACCAATGGGAAACGGTCTTGCGCGCGATACCAGCGCCACCCTCGGCCGCCACCTACGCCGCTAACGCGGCTTGAAAAAACAGTTGCGAATCGCGGACGCTTCCGAAATGCAGCAAAAATAACGCTCCGTTGCAACTCACGTGTAATATTCGTCTGACTTGTGTTATTGTGTTTAATTTACGATACAAACTTGGAAGATAGTGTTAGTGACCTATTGGATTACATATGTAAGGATTAAACCAGCTGGAGCTTCTTATGTGGTGTGCCGACGAACCCCGATTGTACCAGGACCCGTACGGCGCGGTTGTGGGAAGATTGAAGCGGTAAGTCGCTGGACCCAGTTAGTTATCCTACATAATTGTTTGTTCCTACGAACCGGATTAATATCTTCCAATTTGCGTCATCTTTTGTTAGTGCAATTAAGCAGTATTACGTACTCATTTTCAATTGCATTTGCGTGCCTCCGCGCCATCTTGTAACACAATGTCGGACGATGAAGCGTCGCCTTGCGACCAAGATATTTTTGAAAGAGACTTAATATTAGACGAGTTAAAGCGTATCATTTTACTTGCAAAATCAAACGAGCAACAATTTCGCTCGCGAACTACAGATTTAATAGCTCACCAAAGAAAGTTCACCAAAGTTCAGGCTAAAATTGAAAAGACGCTAATTAAATCCAAATCTTTCAACAAAGACGAAAACATCAAAATTCGTAATGATTTTAACGACTTGTACTACGACATAGTCGGCCACTTGAACGCGTTGAAAGCATCCGATGAGCGCCAACGCCGTTCAAATCGGTCTAGTAACAATGTGTCTTTCGATATTAGTAACGATAGAAGGAATTTACCTACTTTACCTTTACCAGAGTTCAAAGGCGATCCTACGGATTGGCCATCGTTCTACGATTTATTCACATCGCTAGTGCATAGCAACAGTGCCTATACGAACGCGGAGAAACTTAGATACCTACTTCTTGTAGTTAAAAACGAGCCGTTTAACCTCATAAAATCCATACCTATCACGGATGATAACTACACGATTGCCTTAGACATTTTGCAAACTCGCTACGAAAACAAACGAGTAATCGCATCAAAACATTTAGATCGGATTTTAGATATCGAACAGTGTACCGAAAAATCTTCGTATAGTGTGCGAAAGTTACTAAACGCCTATCAGGAAAACATTCGCGCATTAGAAGTCATGAGATTTCCGACTGATCAGTGGAGCTTCGTTCTCTTAAACATTTTACTACGTAAAATACCTAACAGTTTGAGAAAAGGATTCGAACGTTCGCTTAATAATCCATCCGAAATTCCCGATGTAAATACGTTAATTTCATATTTGCAACGCGAAATAACCGCGGAAGAAATTGCATCGAGTTCCGTTGTTATATCTTCGCCGCACGCTAATAAGCAAGCTTCTTTTCGGGTAGGTACCACGAATCAGCTGTTCAGTCGCGACCGTAGCAACAGCGCGCCGAATAGTAGTGCGGCAGCTAAACGTTCTTTCGCTGCCAATGTTCAAGCGTCGTCAGACCAGAATCGACCTACGGTCGATAGTAATAAGGTGCGATCTTGCTTGCAGTGTAATGGGTCACACTTCTTGACAAAATGTTCCGAGTTTTTAAATCTTTCTCCGCAAGATAGGTATAACCTTGTGCAAAACAAAAATGTGTGTTTCAATTGTTTGAACGTCGGGCACGACGTAAAAAACTGCAAATCGAATTTTGTATGTAGAACGTGTCACAAACGACACCATAGTTTGATTCATTTTTCGACGCAAGCCTTCCCGGTTGTAAACGAGGCCGAGCCACCTATAGCTGTCCCGCTCACTCCTACGGAGGAGCGATCTAGTCCCGTCGCGGTGCATGGAAATTGCGCGTCTAACATGCCCGTCGCTCGCGCGGGAACAGTGTTGTTGTCAACTGCGCTGATCGATGTACGCGTAGGTGACGCGAAGGTATCGTCGGTGCGATGTATGGTAGATACCGGTAGCCAAGCATCGTTCATTACGGAAGCTTGTGTTCAGCGCTTAGGCTTAGTGCGTAGGCGTAGTGATGTACCGGTGTTCGGTATTGGTGACACCGAACCTGTGCATCCAAAAGGTTTAATTTCGTGCTCAATTACACCGAAAGGCAAACAACAACCCGTCATTCCGGTAAATGCCTTAATTTTGCCCGAATTAATTTCAAAAATGCCAAGTGTACCATTACCTTATACAGGATGGTCACATTTGAAAAACATAACCTTAGCCGATCCGGAATTTCATACGCCTCAGCCGGTTGAGATGTTACTAGGAGCGGATATACTATCCCACGTGTTACTAGGCAACACTATTACTGGCCCCCCGGGCACTCCGATCGCGATGAATAGTGTGTTAGGTTATTTACTTTTAGGTAAAATAAATTTCGATAGTGTTGGGACGCCTCCACTCCAAGTGTGTTTTAGCTCGTTTGACAACGACAATCTTCAAAGGTTCTGGGAGCTGGAGTCAGTTCCAGAGAAGCGGAGATACACTCCCGAAGAGGAAATATGCGAATCCTTTTTTCAAAAGACGCATACTCGTGACGCGGACGGGCGATACGTGGTCGCTCTCCCGTTTAAGCCCGATGCACCGCCTCTCGGCGAGTCGCGGCCTATTGCGCTAGCGCGGTTCCGTAAATTGGAATACCGGCTAGAGCGTAACCCTACGCTGAAGGATGACTATCACGCGTGTCTCCAGGAGTACGTGGATCTCAACCACATGGAACCCGTCGATGATCAACCTTCAGCTGAAAAAAGCTATTACATTCCGCACCACTGCGTGGTCAAAGAATCGAGTACGACGCCGACGCGCGTAGTGTACGACGCCGGGTGTCGTTCGACGAGTGGGTACTCACTAAATGACATCTTGCTAACGGGTCCTAAGCTTCACTTGGACATAGTCGACGTACTTTTAAAATTTCGTGTTCATTCCGTGGCTCTTACAGCCGACATAAAACAAATGTATCGCAACATACTTATTCGTGAATGTGATAGGGATTTCCAGCGTATCGTGTGGCGTCAATCACCCGACGATCCTTTACGTGACTATCGCTTACGTACAGTCACATTCGGTGTAAACTCATCGCCCTATCTCGCTTTGCGAACTATCAAACAGCTAGCTCATGATGAGGCTGACCGGTTCAAACTCGCCTCGCCTGTTTTATTGAACGATGTCTTCGTCGATGACGTCGTCTCCGGCGAAGACTCAGTAGCCAGAGCACTCGCTCTGCAACAAGAGTTAGAAGGCATTTGTAGGACGGCTGGGTTTGAACTGCGTAAGTGGCACAGCAACTCGCCAGCGTTACTCGCTGCGGTGCTGCCGCCAGTGTCTCATGGTGAGCGGCCGGAAAACGTTCCGTTCGCTGAAATGGAAAATGATAAAAAGGTCAAGGTCCTTGGTCTACAGTGGAATCCTAAATCCGATTCATTCAATTTCAAAGTGCAAATTTCGTCTCAAAAATGTACAAAACGTGTCATTCTTTCTGAGATAGCCAGAATTTACGACCCTCTTGGTTTATTATCACCGGTCACATTGTTTGCCAAACATTTGATCCAACTACTGTGGATAGCCAAGGTAGACTGGGACGAGGCACCGCCTGTGGACATAGTTAATTCGTGGATTTCATTCGTTAACGAGCTACCACTCATATCCGAGATTTCGTTTCCGCGTCACCTATTTAAAAATAATAATTTAGAGCCAGTACAAATTCATGGTTTCGCTGACGCATCTAGTAAAGCTTTTGGAGCATGTGTTTACATACGCTATCTGGATAATGATGGTAATATTCAAACTCACCTGATTATGGCAAAAACCCGCGTAGCGCCGTTGAGTGTGTGTCTTACCATACCGCGCCTCGAACTAATGGCCGCTGTTCTTCTATCTAAACTTCTCGAAAAGGTAATACTTACCTACGGAGATCGTGTCCGCCTCAACCAGGTACACGCCTGGTCCGATGCCTCCATCGTGCTTGCCTGGCTCCGCTCAAGTCCGCACGAATGGAAGACGTTTGTTTCGAACCGTGTCAGTGAGGTCCTCTCCCGCCTGCCCGCGGACCGTTGGCACCACGTTCCGTCGGCCGACAACCCAGCCGATGCTGCGTCTCGTGGCCTGCTGCCGGCTGCGCTGGTGAACCACGATTTGTGGTACCATGGACCCTCATGGCTACGTCAAGGTCCCGACTCATGGCCCGTTCAAACTCAGGTAGAAGACACGTGTGAAGAAAAACGAAACTTAACGGTGTGCTCCAGCGCGTCTACGACGCCGCCTATACAGGATGTTGATTTTATCACGCGATTTTCGTCGCTAGGTAAACTTGTTCGCGTAACAGCACTTATTTTTCGTTTTGTTAACAAGTGCAAGAAAACAAAACAAGCGTTTCCGCAGTATATTACTGTGCCGGAATATAACTTCGCGTTAACGCGACTTATTAAAATAACCCAACGATCCGTCTTTAACGAAGACATAACCAACATAGCACAGGGTAAATTACCGTCCACGCGTTTACGACGTTTAACGCCATTTCTGGATAATTCGGACGAACTATTTAAAGTTGGTGGTCGAATCCACAAATCCTTTTTACCATTTGCGTCTAAACACCAACTGATTTTACCTAAAAAACACCATTTAACTGATCTGATCATTGATGATGCACATTTATCTACTTTGCATGCCGGGCCGCAGTCGGTACGCCACACGCTCTTACAGCGATATTGGATTTTGTCTAGCCGTGACATCGTTCGTCAACGCATTCATCGCTGCGTGCCGTGCTTCCGCGCGCGACCCACTCGCAACCAACCACGCATGGGACCGCTCCCTGCCGTACGACTCCGTCCCGCGCGACCATTCATTAAAACCGCAGTAGATTTTGCCGGTCCATTTTACGTACGTGCAAATAAAGTGCGTAACGCAAAAATTATTAAATGTTATGTGTCAGTTTTCGTATGTATGAGTGTTAAGGCTATACATCTTGAATTAGTTTCGGAACTGTCTACAGAAGCCTTCTTGGCAGCCCTGCGACGTTTCACGTCCCGTCGTGGCTTGTGCACAGACATTTATTCAGATTGTGGAACTAATTTTATCGGTTGTGATAATTACTTAAAAGAACTTTATGCGTTTTTACGCAACGATTCGGTGCAGAGTGCGCTTAATCAACAAACCCTTAAGCAGGGGATCACGTGGCACTTTCAACCTCCGTATGCGAGCCATTTCGGAGGCCTCCATGAATCGGGGGTCCGTATTTTTAAGCACCATTTTCATCGTGTGATCGGTACTCGCACTCAAACTTATGACGAGATGCATACATTCTTATGTCAGGTCGAAGCAGTTTTAAACTCACGTCCACTTTGCGTTTTAAGTGCGGATTCTTCGAATCCTCTTCCTTTAACTCCATCTCATTTTTTAATCGGTGAACCCATGACTGCTTTACCCGATATTTCCTTAATCGATGAGACGCCGAATCGTCTCACTCGTTGGCGTTGGATTCAACAAACGGTCCAACACTTTTGGAAAAGATGGAGCAAAGAATATCTCCACGAGCTCCAACAAAGTAGCAAGTGGCTTCAAGACAGAGGCACCGCTCTTCGTGAAGGCACTGTTGTAGTGATATGCGATGACCACTTACCTCCGTTACAATGGAAGTTGGCACGCATCCATGCTCTTCACCCCGGTTCCGATAATGTCACGCGCGTAGTGACTCTTAAAAGGGGAAATTCCCTCTTTAAACGACCCGTCGTTAAGGTCTGTCCTCTACCTTTAGAGTAATTAGAGTCATTACGAATCTTAGTGTAAATACTTAAGTTCTATTTCATTTCAATATTAGTTTCAACTTTTGTGTTAAAAGCAACTACGTGCTTTTAAGGTGAGCGGCATGTTCCGTACCGGAACAGTATTATTTAATTTTATTTTAATATTTTGTTCGTGTTAACAATAAGGTGACGCAATTTGTTATATATTGGTGGTTTTCGTTTCATTTAAAAGTTTTTATTTTGACTGGGTTTGCGACTAGCTGCCGAGATCGGAACGCACCACCAACCAATGGGAAACGGTCTTGCGCGCGATACCAGCGCCACCCTCGGCCGCCACCTACGCCGCTAACGCGGCTTGAAAAAACAGTTGCGAATCGCGGACGCTTCCGAAATGCAGCAAAAATAACGCTCCGTTGCAACTCACGTGTAATATTCGTCTGACTTGTGTTATTGTGTTTAATTTACGATACAAACTTGGAAGATAGTGTTAGTGACCTATTGGATTACATATGTAAGGATTAAACCAGCTGGAGCTTCTTATGTGGTGTGCCGACGAACCCCGATTGTACCAGGACCCGTACGGCGCGGTTGTGGGAAGATTGAAGCGGTAAGTCGCTGGACCCAGTTAGTTATCCTACACTAGCTATGAATTCTTCTGAGTTTGAGGTCCATTCTCTTATGTTCATTGCAAGTTCTCCAAAGGCTTCTCTTGTTTCCTTGTATATTTCTTTTGCTTTGCATATAGATTCGGCGTTTGTAACTAAATTATCTACGTAACATTTATCTGCAATCTTTTTCAACAGTGATTGGTTTGTTCGAGAAAAGTGGTATCTTATCGTGGCCGTAAGTAGAAACGGACTTGAAATAATCCCAAAGGGTACTCGACAAAATCTGAAATGGATCAAGTTGTCTTCACTTGGTTCGGCAGTTGGGTCTTTTACCCATAGAAATCGGGTAACTTCCCTATCGTCTTCTTGTAGGCCAACTTGAAGAAATGCCTTTTCTACGTCCGCAGTTATGCCTATCTCGCCCGTTCGAAACTGAAGAATTAATCCAGTCATGTCTTCAATCATAGATGGACCTCGATACAGGCACTCATTCAAACTTTTCTTCCCGTTACATTTTGCAGAAGCATCATAAACTATCCTGCCTCGTTTACCATCTTGTTGGACTATATGATGAGGCAAGTAATGAATAGGTACATCCTCGTTGTCTGGTTGAGGTTCGACAATTTCTATGATGCCAGCCTCTAATTGTTCCTTTAATATTTCCTGGTATTCCTTCATTACCTCAGTATTAGAACGTCGTATTAAGCTTTTCAAGCGTCCATGTGCCAGCTCAAAATTGGTAGGTAACTCTGGTGGAAATTCGATCCAGGGCCACTTAACTTCGTATCTTCCATCCCTATATAATACGGTCTCATTAAAATGTTTCACTGCTTCCTCTTCTCGAGTGGTCTTAGGAGAATCTGTTATTCCTATACTTTCAAGGGTCCAGAGGAATTTCATATCAATGGTACGCAATGGTAGGTCGGGCTCAGTAAAGTATGGACATCCGGTCTCATGGCATTGGCAGTATGTATTGATAGATAAGGTACTTTCTTCTTGTTCTTCGTGATAATTGCCAGAAATAATCCATCCGAAATCTGTGTTTACAAGGAACAAATTGTCTTGTATTTTGTGCTTGCTGCGTATAAAGGAGAAATAGCAATCATTACCAATCAAGAGATCAATACCATTGCCGAGTGAATTATCATCTGCACATATGTCAACATTTATGTCGTCAGCATTACATTCTGGTACTGGAATTCTATCTGTGATATATGGCACTAAATTTACTCTTATGTCTCTCTCAACACCTCTTTTTGTTACTAACCTGACTTCCGCAGCTGGGCTGGACATTTCCTTTGCAGTATTAGATCCAAATGTGAAGATGACAAGTTGGTCTTCGGTGTCCGTAGTCAAATCCAGTTGTTTTGCCATTTTGGTGGTTAGGTAACTCCGTTGACTTCCAGAGTCAAGGAGTAACCTACATGGGACTTCTTTGTTATTGTGAATTAGTTTTGCCGTTGCTGTCTGCAAATAAGACTTCACATTTGTCAATAAGTTTTTCACTTTATATTTATTGAATTTTAAGTTATTGTTCGACTTACTCTTACCAACAGCGAATTTCTTCTCACATAAGGCAGAGTGGTGTTGTCCTTTGCAGTGATAACATCTAGTTTGAGAGATCTTGAAACATTTATTTGCCCTGTGCCCTTCTTGGAAGCAGATGTAACATTTGTTGCGCAATTTCTTTTTTCTCTCTGTCACGGTGTTGAACTTTTCACACTGATCACTAAAATGGCCCTCAGTGCAAAAAATACACTGCTTTCTTGACCTCTTTTCTTTAGGCCCTTGAAATTTATCAGCATTTCTCTTTCTGTTGAATGAAAGGTTTACCTTTTGAGTCTCTGGCTTCCTCAACCTATTGAAACATTTTCTTTGCCTATCTTTAATGTGCAAGGCCTCTGTGGTTGTTTCTAATGGGATATTCATAGAAGAGGAAGGCGTAGGCATGTTGGAGTGTTCCATTGCAGTGATAACTTTCTCCAAGCAGTCCCTGAGCTGTGCGATGCCGCTATCATTAGATAAGATTCTTACTTGGTATAAGACGGAACTCGGAAACTTTGAAGAAATTGTGACTCGCAGATGGTTACTTTCTGTATTCTCTCCGTATGCTGCTAAAATTCTCAGGTGTTTTTCTATTTGGTTGAGATTACGCCTACATTCGTTTGGTAGGTTAGCTGCAACATTAATACTATTTATAGCAGCATAGTGAGCATCGATAACCTTATCCGGAGCCCCATATCTTTTTTTTAGTACTTCAACAGCAATCGCATAGTTGGCGTTTGTGGCCCCGAGGCCCTCAACAGTTTCCAGGGCTGCACCTTCCAGGGTACCTAATAGATACGACAGTTTATCCACATCCTTGATGTTCCTGGAATCTATATTTGCTTCAAATTTGTCCCAAAATTCTGACCATTTTAAAATGTCCCCATTGAATTTAAACAGGTCAAGTTTGGGCAACCTTGAGACTTGCTCTGTGGGTGTTTTTTTTGTTGTTAATAGTTGAGTGGCAGCCTCTAAGTTTGCGAGTACTTCTTCCCCTTTCATTTGTGCCTCAGTGCACTTAAATACCAGATCCTGTTCATTAGGACATTTCTCTATAAATAGAAATGTTTCCCTTTCTAACGCTCCAATAGCGGTTCTCAGTTGAAGACACATCTGAGACACTTCGATGATGGGTACACCAGCTTCACTTTCCACCATAATTTTTGCCCTCTCAATGAGATCATTGAGATTTTTGTATCTTAATTCGAGCCTTGTTTGTAGAGCCTGTTCCATAGTGAAGCTGACTGAAATTATAATTAGAAAAAAAAATTCATTATTTCATTGTAATACAATACAATACTTTATACCACTTAAATTAGCTTCTTATAATGAAATGCTATTTCTAGACTTCCTACCTGAGGGTTTTCAGCTATTTGCAGGGAACAAAATACTCGGATTGATATATTCCTTAATCCTAATAGTCCTTTATGCTCTAATACTCTCAAGTGACGTCGACCTGAAATTTATTTTACAAGTAACGATTTAAACCTTATTTTTTTTTTTAAACCTTTTACTTTCAATATACTGTATTAATCTGATCTCGTCAAGATAACTTACTATGAGGTTTTCGACGATAAGCAAAGAGTAGTTTGTTGTCGTGGAATTTCACAAGTTATTGATACTTTCTCACCACACCACGTAAAAACGACTTATTATACACTTATGTCGACCTCTATATAGTAATAATACTCTTTATATCAAAATGAGAGATGAAATCCGAAAAGAATTTTCCCAACAAACGCAGAATCGAACAAGTTAAGTTAAATTTCATTTCGTTTTCGTATGCTCGGGTACGGTAGATGAGAATAGACAATGCGTTCGGATAACTTCCCAAGTCACATTCACTATATTGCCGAAGAAAAAAAAAAAACCAAAATGTTTAATCTAAACATGAAGAAAATATATATAAAATATATACATTTCAAGGTTAAATTATAATATTACGGAGGATCAAAATAAAACTAGTTGTTACTTTCATTGATATAATTCTGTTAATAATCATTCCTCTCTCGTATGAAACCGTAACATGGTACTTACCGTGTACTGTGTATCCGAACGTGCACCACAGATCAGGCACTAATATTGTAAGGTAGTTCCCACACGTCACATTATAATTTCGTGTAAGTAAACCGATAAAGTAAAATAGAATAGTATAATTTTTATGTATTAAAACGAAATATTAAAATATTCATGAAAATAATTTAAGAAACACAATATGATTTTTAAATCTCTAGCCAACGCTAGTTAAATCACGTCCTTTTATTTTCCATAGACTCTAGCCATAGAAGCTGTTATTACGTCATCTTAGGGTATGCACGCACCGTGCCACTTTTGTTTCCGCGACAATTTTGTCTCTCACATCACGTCTATGAGTTAGTATGGAAGCGCGCAAACGCAGTGGCGCGACTCCCGGGATACGAATACACATAACACAAATAAATCGCTTTGTGACTAAGTTGCTTGTGCGAGCATTTTATCTTCAATAAAAAAAACATGGCTTATACAGTTGGAGTGGCCCGTTATATATTTATTTATTTATTTATTTTACCATAACATTTACATGACGTTACAGATATACATTCAATTCCTATACCAAGGAATTAAATTTCACGGAACATCTACTTCGTCCAACTTGGTAATCGGCCTCTCTCCACATAATCATGACTGAACTAATGTATCTGGGTTATTGTTACTTGACTCCACTCCACCAAGTAGGAAATCTCAGTCTCAGTTATTTTCTATTAGCGCAAATTTAACCAACAACTTACCCTCCTTTGATACATAAATTTTACGGTTCTTAAACAACCAACCTTGCAACTTCTGCATTACTGTTTTCGTCAACAATCGCATAGGGCAGCTACTTTAGCCCTCTGAAGCCAAGGAAACTTATGCAACCTTATATTGGTAGCCTGTTGGTGAGGCATGGCCTCTACCGAATGGAGTATGAACACTGACTCTTCCGACGAGGAACCCCTCTAAATTTCGCAAAATTGGAAGTCAGCGGGCTTGCGCCCTCTATCCATACAACCAACACTATGGCTCACCACTTTCACGACCTGCCTGTCAGTGAGGACGCACCTCTGGCGTATGATAACTGAATCTGCCCACGAGGAACTCCTCTAAATTTCGCAAAATTGGCAGTCAGACCAAACATACAAAGAATTCTAACTGTTCAATGTATACTGACACTATGGCAGCGAGGCTTGAAGATTAAATTGCGTATTATATAATTGCCAAATTATTAATTTAAGTACATCTTTCCATTAATCTTTCCCACTTGGGTGAGTCAAAGTATCCCAGCAAACACCACCAAAATATGTAGCGACGCCTTCTACTCCCCGGTGTATGGTATAGCTTCGCAATATACCCACGACCATCGCCACATACTAGTATGATATGATCATCAGATTAACACTACTCGTTAACTCTTATATAAGTCTTAAATTGTTTACTCATTGATACTATCACATATCCACAAATTGGATATGTGAGGAAATCGGGCTTCCGCCCACTGGCCTCCCAACAAATCCCCTCACAGCCAGCCCATACCACCAGAACCGTCACTCGGTTCTCTACAAGGTTTGGTTACATTTAATTACTACATGAAAGCTTACAACACTTTCGTTATACAAACTTATTTATTCACGATTAGGGTCAATCCCATGATCATATCTCTCCATCACGGGCATGACATTACAAGAGGAACGTTTATAGGACTCACCAGTGGTAATTCTTTTTCTTCCCCTTGTCTTCCCTCTATTTCATCATGCACCATCATAGACTGTCAGAAAAAATGGCGGGAAACCTTAGTGTTGCCATGTACAAAATTCAATTACAGTTTATGTTTTCTTACCGTCCGGCACAAATCGCGCTTTACGGCGACAGAAATAGAATAATACCTAACTAAAATATATTATTAAAGGGTGTCCCTTTAGGCAAGGTGCCGAAGGTGGCAGCGTTCATCTTTTGAATAGCTAAACTAATTCTTTGTCCGAGGTAGCTGCCAGCTCTTCGGTCTGCTGTGACGTCAACTAATATCTTTTGAAATAAATATAAGACAAGGCTTGTTTAGCACAAGCTTTGTTTAGTTTGGGGCTAACTCAAATGTTGTAAATTGGTGACTTTTTTATTACAGCTATCATGGCGGCGATGTTCAACTTGAACCAGTTGATTGACATGATGTCTATCGGTACTCTTCTCGCTTACACCATCGTCGCTACCAGCGTCCTCATCCTCAGGTAACATGCCTACACCTGAAAATATACTTGCACTAGCTGTTGCCTACGTCTGCGAGGAATAGGGGGTAAAAATAGCCTTCGACATATTCTACTATTCTACCGAATATAGAGAAAAAAGTTTCATTGAGATCGGTCAAGCCGTTTCGGAGGAGTTCTATAACAAACACCGTGACATGAGATTTTTATAATGATAAGAAGATAGTAATGTACTTAATAGTAATTACAGCAATATACTTACACTTAGTATAGTATGGATGAAAAACGTGCCGCAAATGTAACGTGAAATCTAATATATAAAATCTCGTGTCACGGTGTTTGTTATCGAACTCCTCCGAAACGGCTTGACCGATTTTTATCAAATTTTTTTCTCCACATTCGGTAGGTCTGAGAATAGGTCGTATATATATATATATATAGGCTATTTTTACACCCCTATTCTTCGCGGACGGAGTCGCAGGCAACAGCTAGTAAAATATAATAACGTGAGGTATATCATCTTTCATCACCATTTCCTAGCAGGCCATGTCTTAACAAATTGTTTAAAACTATTGAATTTTTTACATTTGAATGTGAAATGAATACGATTACGTGCGACCGTTCTTTAGGCAATATTATTATGGCCTCTGGTCTTCCATCATCATCATCATCATCAGCCTATATACGTCCCACTGCAGGGCACAGGCCTCCTCTCGGAATGAGAGGGCTTGGGCCGTAGTTCCCACGCGGGCCCAGTGCGGATTGGAAACTTCACATACACCATTGAATTTCTTCTCAGGTGTATGCAGGTTCCTCACGATGTTTTCCTTCACCGTAAAGCTCATGATAAATTACAAATGTAATTTCGCACATAAATTCCGAAAAATTCAGAGGTGCGAGCCCGGACTCGAACCCACGACCCTCTGCTTGAGAGACCATAGGTCAAACCACTAGGCCACCACGGCTCTGGTCTTCCGGTTCATGGTAACCAATCAAAAACCTTTCTCCCCTTGTAGTTATGGGCTTTTCTAGGAATGTATCTTGCCCATTGGCACTTCAACAACTACCAACCGGAAGTCGCAGGGATGCCTACGAAATTCGAAGTTCGTATCGTGTCAGGAACTCTTCTGTTTAATATTGCTACCATAAACAGAACGGCAGGATACGAAGTTCGAAAATCGAATTTCGTAGCATAACGAATACAGGTACAGTACCGTTCAAAGGGTTGTTTCTTATGTCCAGATACGAGCAGGAACCAGATCTCTCCATCAACGGTATGAAGCCGACTCCTGATACTCCGTACTCCGTGGCCAAGCAGAGCTTCAATCTGCTCGGGCTGAAGCGGCCAACCAATCTGTCCTCGTCCATCGCCAAGTCATCCATAGTTATATTGTGTAAGTTTGTTTTTACGGTACTCACTGACTGCTGAAGGAGGGTTATGTTTTTCGAGCGTATGTATTTATGTATACATCCAGACATATTTAGACGACCAGATGGCCTAGTGGTTAGAGAACCTGACTACGAAGCTTGAGGTCCCGGGTTCGATTCCCGTGTCGGGGCAGATATTTGTATGAAAAATACGAATGTTTGTTCTCGGGTCTTGGGTGTTTAATATGTATTTAAGTATGTATCTATGTATTTAAGTGTTTATCCGTTGCTTAGTACCCATAACACAAGCTTTCCTAGCTTACTTTGGGACTAGGTCAATTGGTGTGAATTATCCCATGATATTTATTTATATTTATTTTATATTTATATCCCTCTTATTAGGTCATTATCATCATCCCAGCCTATATACAAGGCACAGGTCTCCTTTCAGAATGAGAGGGCTTGGGCCGTAGTTCCCACGCGGGCCCTGTGCGGATCGGGAACTTCACACATACCATTGAATTCCTTCTCAGGTGTGTGCAGGTTTCCTTCGCCTTAAAAGCTCATGGTAAATTTCAAATATAATTTCGCACATAGATTTCGAAAACCCAGAGGTGCGAGCCCGGATTCGCACTCGCACTCACAGCCCTCAGCTTGAGAGGCAATAGGTCAAACCGCTAGGCTACCACGGCTACATCGCGTTCTTATGATTAGTGACAATAGCGATGTAAAGATATTTTTGAAGTCTTGGTAACGTAGGTACCTACATAATATTTATGATCTTGATTGTACCTACTAGCAGAGGGCAACAGTTCGCGACTCTGTCTGTAAAGAATTCATTTATCGCTATCCCGTGGGAACTACAAATATTCAGGAATAAAAAGTATGATTTAGAAAACGTCCGACAGATTCCACTTTCGTCAGATCACTTATTTTTTCCGTATAGGTCATAATTTTGAAACTGGTGACGGAACAGAAATTCTCGTGATTCCTCGTCCGTCAGATTCCGCTTTCGTCAGATCAGACTTATTTCACCCAGGATTTATTAATCCATAATGCAGTTAAAACCTACAAATTCGTCGTTTCTACTATTTCTGGGCAGTTTTTACTAACCTAACATCCTACCTATTTCCTGGACTGAATTATGGCTGGGTGAATTAACTCTAGGAATATTCTGACGAAAGGGTAATTTCATTATAGTTTATCCATTCCTGACGAAACTGAATTGAAATTATAAAAAAATTACTTCTGACGAAAGTGGAATCTGACGGACGTGTTCTAGGAAGTAAAGTTTTATAAGGAGCGCCTTCTACCGAGCCTACCTTCACCAGCATCTAACTTCTGCTTCCAGTTGTCCTGGCGCTGATCACATGCGCTCTGCTAACGTACGAGCGAAGCGTCGCCGGCGACGCAGCCCTGGGAGCCCTGGGGGCTGCCCTGTTGGTGCTGCTGGTCATACTGTGCCGACAACCGAGGCAGAGCACAGCGCATCTTAGTTTTACTGTGAGTACAACTATTATTACCAGTAAGGGTGCTTGTGCACTACAATGATTTTTTCTCAAACATGCTATGAAATATTGACGTTATGTTCCTTATAATACGCCACGAAGTGTCACAATGCAGGTGCGGCTAGACAAGAGGTCAATAATGGAATTTCATACAACATTGCTGGCCAAGGCCAGCAAAGTGATCGTCTATTGTTTCATACCATGACGTTTATAAGTCTATGGCATCATAGCATTTAGCCATTAAAAAAAAACTATAAGCAATATTTGCGTTTTGGTTAATTATGACATTCTGCCACTACGCTTATTTAAGGTAAGGTAAGATAATGATGAGGTAAGATGATGATGAAGATGGTGATGATGATGTGATGATGATGATGATGATGATGATGATGATGGTGATGATGATGATGATGGTGATGATGGTGATGGTGGGTGATGGTGATGATGATGATGGTGATGGTGATGATGATGATGGTGATGGTGATGATGATGATAATGGTGATGGTGGGTGATGGTGATGATGATTATGGTGGTGGTGTTGGTGATGGTGATGATGACGACGACGATGACGACGATGATGATGGTGATGATGATGATGATGATGATGATGACGGTGATGATGGTGATGATGGTGATGATGATGATGGTGGGTGATGGTGATGTTGATGATGATGATGGTGGTAGTAATGGTGATGATGATATGATGATGATGATGATGGTGGTGATGCTGATGGTGATGATGATGGTGGTGGTGATGGTGATGGTGATGATGACGACGACGACGACGACGATGATGATGGTGATGATGATGGTGATGATGATGATGATGGTGATGATGATGATGGTGGTGATGGTGATGATGATGATGGTGGTGATGGTGATGATGATGATGATGATGATGCATGTTTGAGAAAAACTCTATACAAGCCTTGGCCACGAACAGGGATTGCCGGCCTCGTATCTCTAGATGGCCTCGTTGACACTCGGCCATCTATAACTACTCGGCCGGCAATCCCCGATTTCGCGGCCGCTGCAGTAATGTACTATTACTGTCCGGCAGTCCTATACGTTTAATGGGCGTTTGTGCACTACAAGAGGAATTTTCCGGTCCGGAATGGGGAAAAGTCTACAAAAGTGTTCGATTTTTTTACGGTGCGATAAGGAATAGTAGATTGTACACCAAGGGGATAAAGCACTGCATTATGTCACGGGCGCGATATTGAATCCTGAGCGTATCGAGGGACTCCAGATTTAACTCCCGAGCGTAGCGAGGGGGCTTATTAGTTGATTCCCGAGCGAAGCGAGGGAATTAAGATGGAGTCCTGAGAGCAGTGAAGGATTTAAGCGCGCCCAAGGCAAAATCAGTTTTATCCCCGAGGAGTATACTCTACTTTTCTCACCTTTTGCGAGACAATAAAAACCAAGGCTAATAGAAAAATACTCGAAATAGACCCAGAAGCACTGATTCTGACACTGACTTTGCGCCTTTCGCAGTTTTCCATTTGTCGAAATCTTTGTAAGCTTTTAAGTATTTTTCCTTCGACTTCTCTGGGAGTACATTATTAACAATTTCTAAGGCCGGCTTGCGCAGACCTGGGCCCTGTACCACAAAAGTTACAAGTGCTACAATTCGACAAAATTGTCAAGTTTCTCATAGTAAAATGTCACAATTTTGTCGATTTGTAGCACTTGTAGTGGTACAGGGGGCTGGGTTAGCTACTTAACTCCGAGCGAGTTAACTGCTAACCCAGGGTTAACAAGTGTCAAAATGTATGGAACTGTCATTCTTAACCCAGGGTTACCGATTTAATTTTTTTACCCTGAACTGTGCAAGTGGTCCGAAGGCGTCTAATTTAATGGAATCAGGAGTCAAATCACTTTCGTCACTCGATATTTTCCTAATGTTTTATCTTCTTTTGCAGTTTTGATACTTAAAATTGCAGCGTATTGAAATACTCGCGGCTTTTGTTTTAAGTATTGATTTTTTTTCGTTCGGCTTGCCGTGGCGTGGCCAGCTCGATTTTCGAATAAGTTCGATTTTCAAATAAATGAGGCGCGGCGCGCGCCGCCGTCCACCTCCTCGCCGTCGGCCACCAGCAGCTGCAGCAGCCGCGCGCCGCGCGATTTTGACGAAATTAGACTTTAAATGCATAACAATAAGAACTAAGAGAAGTGAGAATCACATTACTGCCCGGCGGGTTATAATGAAATTCAGTACAACATTACACCCCGGCAAAAGACAAGGGCTATAATGATTTACTTTGAGTAAGGTTTGCATGATATACACCGTGAAATTTTAGTGGTTGTTTTCCCGAAACGAGGCGATTTAGTTTCGATTGTACAATCGATTTATAATTACTATTTTGACTAGAGTCAAAAATCCAATTGTGAAAAACGAAAGTCGAAAATGACCGCAAACCAATAGTAACGCTTCGTTGGTACAAGTAGCGTACGATCGTGCGATAGGTTAGGTACCAACGAAGCGTTACCACATGAATAAATACGGAGCAGAATAAAAAGTTCAAACAACGTCGCGCACGCATTACACTACTACACGCACAACATATGTGTGCGTGACCTGTCACAGACAAGACGGGGGGGGGGCGTGCACCGGCGCCCGCTCGGAGACAAACCGGTTTGAACTAGCTCAGTGAGTAGACAAAGTTCAGGTGTGCCGCCAGCGACGACGCGAGCGTTTAGCGTTTAGCTACATAGTTCGGGTGTTCGGTTGTTTTTAAAGATGCCTACCTGTTGTAGTGTTTGTAGATATACAGATATTAGATATTTAGGTACTTGTTTGAATAAAATATTTTGATTTTTAATATATTTTTTTACCGAGCGACAACCCTATGATAATAGGTAAGAATTTCGAGCACTGTTCGGAAGCTTTTCTTCTGCTCTGTATTTATTCATGTGGCGTTACTATTGGTTTGCGGTCATTTTCGACTTTCGTTTTTCACTATTGGATTTTTGACTCTAGTCAAAATAGTAATTATAAATCGATTGTGCAATCGATACTAAATCACCTCGTTTCGGGAAAACAACCACTAAAATTTCACGGTGTATAATGAGGCATTGTCGAGCAGGTGGTGTGAAAATCTCTTTTCTCAAACATGCTATGTAATGTTTACGTTGTGTTCCTTAAAACAGGCTTCAAAATACATCGTTGCAGGCCTAGGCCTGCAATGCGATCGTCTATTGTTTCATGTCACACAGCACCATGATGTTTAAAATAGGTCTATGGCATCATAGCATTTAGCCATTTAAAAAAAAACTATAAGCAATATTTGCGTTTTGGTTCATTATGACATTCTGCCACTACGCTTATTTAAGGTAAGGTAAGATGGTGATGGTGATGGTAATGGTGATCTGCCTAGAGAAATATTTCACCATCAACATCATCATCACCACCATCATCATCACCATCATCATCGTCATCATCATCATCATCATCATCATCACCATCATCATCATCACCATCATCACCATCATCATCATCATCATCATCATCCATCACCATCATCACCATCATCATCATCATCATCATCATCCATCACCATCATCATCATCATCATCACCATCACCATCACCACCATCATCATCGTCATCATATTCATCACCATCACCATCATGATGACGACGACGACGATGATGATGATGATGATGATGATGATGATGGTGATGGTGCATGTTTGAGAAAAGCACTATACAAGCCTCAGCCGGAACAGGGGTTGCCGGCCTCGTGTACCACTCGGCTTAGATTACTTAACTTAGATACTCGGCCGGCAACCCCTTAAGTCCCGGCCTCTGCAGTAATGTACTATTATTGTACATAAAAACACATGAAAATCACCAACACCGCCAAGGGTGTTGGTTGGTTGTGGGTAAATCAGACACTTTTGTAGACTTTTCCCTATTCCGGACCGGAATTTTCCGGTCCGGTCTTGTAGTGCACAAACGCCCAATGGCGTGCCATATCGGACCGTAAAAACTCGGACTGCCGGACAGTTAAATTCATTGTAGTGCACAATCGCCCTAAGAGATTGATTTGAGAGCTTGATCTTGAAAAGTGCGGTTGATATTTGGCTGAGAGGGGGCACAGAATTGCATTGCCTAGAGGCCACGACGTTGTCGATCCGGTCCTTAAGTAGTGCGGATGCGGCCAAAAGCGTATCTCACTCAGGCTTGCCATGATATTCTCCACTAACACCCCCCCCTCCCCGCAGGTCCCCCTGGTCCCGCTGGTCCCGTACCTGAGCGTGTGCATGAACGTGTATCTGATGGTGCAGTTGGACTACCAGACCTGGGTGCGGTTCATCGTGTGGCTCGCTATCGGTAAGTTTTATAACCCTCTCCACACACCAACAGACTACTCATTCACTTCCTGTATCGGCCACATTTTGGGGCCATTTTTAAATTTGTTCACTCGTTCCCTAAATATCAGAATTGCAAAATACTAGATTGCCGATTTACCGTATTTCTAAAATACGAAATTACCAGAATACCAGACTTTCCTGTTACCAAAAAAGCTTGCCAAAAAAGCTTGTTTTCAATACACCATGTTCCATTCAAAACCGAATTCCCATAATACCAGATAGTGAAATCACCAGGCTCGTCAGGCACAGGCCACGTGGATTTTACTTTTCCACCGACGATTGTTTTTCTAATACACTTATTTTACCAACACGGCTGTGTTAATTATACTGTCTATAAGATGCTATAAGTATTTACCTGATTCCTTCAAACTAGTGCAATATAAACAACACTTCACCTACGTAAATGGTCCTTCAAGCCGGATATCATAAATGGTCCTTCGAGCCAGATATAATTTATGTAGGTGAACTGTTGTTTATATTGAACTAGTTTGGAGGAGTCAGGTAAAAACAAATAGAAAATGAAACAATCTAAGAACTTGGAGATTATTTTACGTAGTCATTGATAATACACTTAAGTGCCTGTGTTACGAGTAGGCGTGTACTTACTTACTCCCTTTTAGTGTTTGACTACCTGACGAAACTTGTTGTGGATGGAAAGCAATTTATTATTTTTATGCGAGTGTGTAGGTACGTGTGTGTTTGTTTTTTTTTTATTTGTAATTTTGCATATTTTTCTTAAGTACGTAACTATTGATAATGTGCCGAAATGTCAAACGTACCTATACACTAAATCTGCTAAAAAAAGCTTTCCATTTTGTGTTACTACCATGTGTCCGCCGTTTCCTCCTTGCATGTAATCCACTATCCCGTGGGAATTTCGAAAATTTTACCTATTCTTTTATTTCAGGATACGCGATTTATTTGTTTTACGGCGTCAGAAACAGTGCCTTAAACGAACCTAAAGAAATGACCATGACAACAAGCAACGGGAAAAGTGAGGACAAACATCAAGTGACCACAAAATTCTGACCAATCACAGGAAAAAACAGGACGCAACTTTATACTTCCGCCACCTAAACTTTGTCCGTTACTGCAAACGTTAAGCAACCGTTGAACGTGTGTTTAACAGGCATGTCTAAGACAAGTTTACGTTTTTTGTGGTAAGGCAATGTGTGTAAGTCAAAACTATAATTATGTACCTATAGTTAATATCGAATAAATAAGATAGTGTTAGAAATACAGAACTAATAAGAGCAATTTAGATGAAGCGACACGCCCATCTGGCTAAAGGGCTCAAGCGGAGGGTCATGAGTTCCAGCTCGGGCTCGCACCTCTTAGAATTTCGGAATTTTCGTGCGAAATTTCTTTTTAAATTTACAATGAGCTTTACGGTCAAGGCAAACGTCGTGAGGAAACCTGCACACATCGACGAAGAAATTCAATGGTGTGTCGGTGTAGGTACATTGCGGATTGCGATTGGTACGGGTGCTGATTCCGCATATCGTACACACAGCACTACAGTGCTAATGCTCTGTCAAAAACGTGCATACACTAAACTGTCATCTAATATATAAAAATCTCGTGTCACGGTGTTTGTTACCGAATTCCTCCGAAACGGCTTGACCGATTTTTATGAAACTTTTTTGCCTGTATTCGGTAGGACTGAGAATAGGTCGTAGGCTTTTTTAATACCCCTATTCTTCGCAGACGGAGTCGCGGGCACCAGCTAGTAAAATATATATAAATTCAAAAGATTGCCCACAATCTGTGTGTAGATAGATGTATTTAAGACTTAAAACTGCGAATAGATTCGTTTTAATTTAATTATCAGTCCCAGTTTTGACAAGTAAATATAACAGTGTATGTAACTTTAAAATTTGCAGGAGAATAGTGTTTTAGTGATTGGACTTAGCTCGTCTTGGCATTTAATGATTAAGACTTTATTAGACGAAAAATTCACAACCAAATTTATATTTCTCACGTCTCAACTAAATAGCGTTTTGTACTTATCATCTTATCCTGTATTTTTGTAAGGTCTAATACTGCAAATGTATCAGAATACCATAGTTATTTCGTCATTCTTGCCATTTTGACTTTGCAATGCGCAAGAAGATTACAAAAGCATTTAATATATAAGTATCAGATGATTTTACAAAGACTTATTTTCCTGTGATTTAACTTGCCTTTGAGACTTAGAAGTCTTAGAAAAAGATTTGCTGTTTCATTAATATGGGCCTTACGACGGTTTAATTGATTTTCGAATATCGTATCGAGCCTTTGTTCACGCTAATAGTATTGAACGGTACAATAAATGCGAAGGCCCGATTCGAATTTCGTAGGAGCCCCCCCTAAATCAATCGATCAATCGAAGGTTAATAAGTCTAAGTAAATTCATTACCTAAGTCGTTTTAAAACAGCCATTTTGTAGAAAGGCGTAAGTGTAGTTACGCCTTTTACAATTTTAGGTTGTTGGTGGATATGTAGACTTAGTTAACTCCTAAATGGAAGATGAAAGTCTGTATTTTAATTGACATACGTAAAATAAGTTAGTTATACGATAAAATATATGTATATATTTGAATTTAAATAATATTGATATTTACAAATCGTAAAGTCGGTGTACTATACCTAATAGAAGTTAATTTTAGCCCTCATGAAAATCGCTCTATTCCCATTAGTTCTATTATCAGTTCCATTGACGGAACTAGTTGGATTTTCTTGTCCCAGTACCTACCTAATTTAAATAAAACTCGGAGTGTAATTTACTTAGTTACTAAATGTAGCTTGAAAAAAAGTCAAAATTCCATGGCTTGAAACTTTTTTACTTGATTTGCTGATTCATTTAAAATACCTAGCCTGTCTGTTTACTATTCAATGATATGATTGTGATAGCATGCCCGTGATAATAAATGATAGGGTTTATGTGATTATTAACTTATATTGATGTAAATAGTTATAAGTAAACTAGTGTAAATTAACAAACTGTGATTTGATAAAGTCGAAAATGTAATAAAATTTATTTGAACTGGAAATGTCTTTTGTCTTGTATTGAAACCGTGATGGACTATAGCTGGGCCGTTTATGTATGTATGTATGTATGTAAACACTTTATTGTACATAAAACACAAAAATAATACAAAACAACAAAACAAAAATAGTACAAAGGCGAACTTATCCCTAAAAGGGATCTTTTCAAGCTAACCTGGCATGAAAGGAAAAACTTAAAAAAAAAGAGATAGGCAAACAATAATTTATGTACAGAGAGAAGAAAGAAAATATAACATATAAACAAATACACAAAATAAACAACAATTAGTGACTACGACAAATATACTTATACCTAACCGATAACATCATGAGTAAACCTAAAACTTGCGGATTCAATCGTGTATGTGAAGTTCCCAATCTGCACCCGGCCCTTGTGAGAACTACGGCCCAAGCCCTCTCGCTCTGAAAGGAGGCCTGTGCCCTGCAGTGAGACGTATATAGGCTGGGGTGATGATGATGTTGATGTATTGTGTATTAAAAAGACACTCGAATATTGTCAAATATTATATTCTCTGCAATTGAACTACAATAAGTATAAATAGAAAAAAAATACATAAGTTAAAAAAATAAGGGTTTGAAAGCATAAGGCACTGGTCCCACCGCCGGCGACGAGCGATAAACGAGTAGAACTAGAAACTAGAAACGAGTGGGCGAGCGGCGAGAAGCGAGTGTGTAGTTTCGATAGTTTTGTCGCTCGGCAATAAGCGAGTGTTCGAGTGCGACGGGCGATTGTACCGTAGAAGCCAAGCCAAGGCAAGCGTTCATCGCCGAGTACCGCTGAGCGAGTTTTATCGTTGATAGCTTTTATCGCTGCGATCAACTAGTGAAGAGAGTGCTCGCCGACAGTGTGAACATCCAGCGATGAACTATAAATATATATCTCTCTTTATTTACACGAGAGCGATTATCTTGTGATCGTTTCTTGGGCGAGAACATCGCCGATAGCTCATCGCTTACTCGCCGGCGGTGGGACCAGTGCCTTACGGCGAAGCTACGAATGGCGAGCGTTTTCTCTATTCACTGCGTCTGTTGCGAGGTAACCGCTGTGCGGCGAGCGTCTCAGCCGCGCAATGAACAGTGAACACACTCGCCGCGCCGCCCATGTCCCTCAAGGCACAGGAGGAACCTCAAAAATATCATCTTAAACAATATCTTATTTCTATTAACATAATTAATTAGATAATCAGACATCAGAACTTAGGAGGCAAAAATTAATGACAGGTAGGGAGTTCCTATATCGATAAACTCAACTTCCAATGCTTTTCTCATATACTATGATCACTCCAAGTTTTGATTGTAAAAATATAATTTTACTAGCGGACCCGACAGACGTTGTCCTGCATGAACCTAGATACCGACTGCAGCGCCATCTGCCGGGCTGGTTTGTGAATCTAAACCATCCAGGGCGCCACCCAAATGCATACAAAAAAAATCATTCAAATCGGTCCAGCCGTTTAGGAGTTCAGTGACATACACACGTACAGTAGAATTATATATATAAAGATAGAAGTACAAAAATAAAACAAAATAATAATTCGATTCTCTTCTTTATTGTAACTATTTTATCCAGCTATCATTTAAAATTTGCTCCATAATAATACACTCACGGTCAAAAAATTCGGCCCACAGTTCACCTTTCATACAAACGAGGCCACTTTGATGTCTTGATTCTCCACTAGGCGGTGCTTTGGATGTGATCTGATGATGGCTACTCCGAGCATTGATAAAGGACATTCAGAGTTCCTAAGACACCTACCTGATTGAATCTGCGTTTAGCGCGGAAATTATACTTGTTCAAAAAAACATCTAAAATGGCAATAAAATGAATGAAAATCTAAGTGCTGATACAAATTCTCTCGCTGTGGTGAGAACTGCTTGTTGAATCAGTTGTGTGTGTTGGGAACTCTGGACCTCCATTATCGATGCTCTGGATATCCATCATCAGATCTCAACCGGGGCAAGGCCCTGGTGGAGAACTAAAGGCATCAAAGTGGCCTCGTTTGTATGAAAGGTGGACTGTGGGCCGAATTATTTGACCAATAGTAAATGGCATAAACGTCGATAGTTGAACTAGTCGATAAAGGAACTCCCTACGTGTTATTAAATTTCACCCCCTAAATTCCGACGTCTGCTCATAATACTATTATCATTTTTATTTTTAATAGGAATTGTCAAATAAATGGTGAAGCCAGTTACTTGATCGACATGCACTAAACCAAGTGGGTGAATCAACTTTTGTGCGTTGTTTACTTTTTCCCCGGTTGTCCAAGTGACATTTCATACTGTTTCATAGAAAATTGCTTAGGTTGTTCGAGGGACAAAATTTATGTAACCATAGCAACGGGTGGCACTAAAAAGTTATTCCACCCAAGTCTACTTCGACGGTGGAAAAGCAAAATCGCTAAAGCGCCTATCATATATGGCGCTTTAGTGATTTTAAATCTTACCACCGTCGACTTAATAAAAGTAAGCAAAAAATTAAGTACTATGTCTGCTACAAATATATAATATACCGCTGTTTCACAGCCAAGCTCCTATATAATACTGGAATCACTCGCCTTTTCCTAAACTCTAATAAGTACTACATTTAGTTAGTGGGTAATACAGTGTAAGAAACAAAATTTGTCTGCCATGTGGACATATAAATTAGCGACTGCAAACTGAAGATTCATTTAAATGGGCCGTAAGTTGGGCAGGCGTCCCACACGCCAATGTAGACTTGACTAAAAATATTGGCATTAGACCCTTAACTTTTACAATGTCCACAGGAGAGACGCGAACAGAAAATGTCCAGTAGAGAAAACTGAATCGCATACCAGGATGGAAGCTTTTTGTTGCAAATGTCATGTTGACATTGCCTACATCTGCCAAAGAAAGCATCGGGAAATTGATTGTGAAAAGGTTCCACTCTGGTGCGCGATTCCTCGACTGTATACGAGCCTAATATAAGGTCATTTTATGCACTGCATAATCTAAAACGCAGTAAGAGGGTTTTTACAGTGGGAGATTATCATACATTTACTATCAGTGTCACGCTGGAGTGTCAAATTATCAAAATCTGACGCGCTCGAGTATTTCAAAGAATCTATTTTTTTTACTAAATATTTTGACGGGGTGCCCCAGGCAAACCCCCCCACATGAAGTGCTCATATTCAATGGGGATACTCCAGAGGGTATAAGGTATCCCCCCGTTCATTAATCTGCCGCGCTCGAGTGACTCCCCAAATCTCCTCTTGGGCTCCCCTACTATTAACCCCTCGTATGCAGGAAGTCAAAAAAATCGTTCGTGCATTCTAGTCTCAACTGTTTTATACGAATCCAATGATACAGATTAAAAAAAATACAAAAATAAAAAACCGGCCAAGAGCGTGTCGGACACGCACAAGGTAGGGTTCCGTAGCCATTACAAAAAAATCAAGTAATATTTTTCTAAGGATTTCGTATGTGTACGGAATCATCCAAGTTTAGGTATGTTTTATACCTTAGGCTACTATTTACTCTTAAACTACAAATAATTTCCAAGCAATCTTAGCCGCTATAATTTTCCTAGTAAATTTGATATATTTACTACCATTCTGAATTTTTTTTAATTTTTCCACCTAACAGTTTAGATTTTAGAGGGGGGGGACGCTCGATTTTAATGAAATTTTTCACTTTAAAGTTGAATATTTCGCAAACAGATCACTGAATAGAAAAATCATGCGAGCAACCCCGCAATGGTTTTAAAAGACCTATCCAACGATACCCCACACTATAGGGTTAGCCGAGAAAAAAAAAATCACCCCCACTTTACGTCTATGGGAGGTACCCTAAAAAAAATATTTTTTTGTTTTTTATTTTACCACTTTGTTGGCGTGACTGATATGTATATTCATGCCAAATTACAGCTTTCTAGTACTAACGATCTCTGAGCTTAGCCGCGGACAGACAGACAGACAGACAGACAGACGGACAGACATGGCGAAACTATAAGGGTTCCTAGTTGACTACGGAACCCTAAAAATACCTTAAATTGGGCACGGATCCGTGTCTTAAGCATACGCGAGGTTAAACGGGTGAATCAACTTTTATCGTGTCGTTTATTTGGTCCCCAATTGTCCAAGTGACATCTTCATACTGTTTCATATAAAAATGCTTAAGTTGTTATGCAGGAGACAAAATTTTTGTAACCATAGCAACGGGTGACAAGAAAAAGTTGATTAACGCAAAAAAAACTTAAGAATAATAAAATTAATAAATATAAAATATAATACTTTGGCTGCTAGTTTTAGGAACAGATACAGTTCGAGATTTTTATGAGATTAAATGGTTAACTTCACAAGACACAAATATAAATATTACTTAGTAACAATTGGGTGAGGCTCTGAAATGTTTTTTTTTTTTTGTGTTACTTAAATCCAAGGATAATGTCCATGAACTATAACCAATTGCAATAGGGATGTTGACACCACCAATCAACTGACGTACTTTTTATGAGCTGTCAAAACACAATCCTCCCATAGAGATTGAATGACAATAGCAACTTATGACGTCACTTGTTCGCCAACTCAATCAACTATTTATTTGTTTTAAAGCAACAAAAAGTCTAATTTTACAGTTAATCGAAAATTAATCTGGTTTTCAGTGTTAAAATAAAGCGTTTTTGAAATGAAACTTCTAATGCGACTTCCAACAAGCGTTGCGTTAAATGCGTATGCGTATTATACGCAACGCAACGCAACGCAAGTTGACGTTTACGAGACGTTCGCATTGTATATATACTAACGGATGTTAAAAACTTCGTCAGTACGATCCAGAACAATTGCGTGGTTTAGTATGAAAACTTGTAAAAATCAAAACTATTTTAATGGTAGATCGTAGAAAAAAGTATTTTAAACGTATTTAGTAAAAAAAAGAATTGAATATCTTTGAGAATTACGAAAAATCAAGAAAAATCGCACGAGGAGCAACGCTATCTAGCGACGAGTTATGTAACTTGTTTCGCTAGCGCTGTAGTTGGTTGCTTGTTAGCCGCTTCTTTGCTTTGGGTCATTGCAATAAGGTTCATATTGATGTAAACGTGCCTTTTTCATTTCCATATTACGAAGTTTCACTTCTTCCGCGCGGAGGAAATGCACGCACCATCTTTTTTTTTATTGGAGTCGTGTCAGCGAATTATTTTTTAATGGCGTTAACATCCACACCACGCGTGATGGCCATTGAATTGTTAGTTGACGACCATATTAGTCGATATTTAGCGGAATACGACGGTTAAAACACTACAAAGCCCCACTCTAATATTGGGCATGTTTCTAATAACGAAATACGAAAGACCGAATGTATTAAAACATCGAATAGGTCAAAATACCGAAAAGTTTCTCAACTAAACTTCTCAGAGTACGCTTCGCACTTCATGATAAGCTATACGGTGACTGTCTCGTCCTTGTCTTAAATGCTGGATATGAAAGAGACGACGGTACCGGTGGGGCTGGTTGGGTGTCAGCCGAGAGCATTGTGGGCGAGCAAAGCCGTGTGGCTCTCGTTGTGCAGAGCGGCCAGCTGCACGCAGAGCTGCACGTCTGGGTTCCGCCGGCGCTCGGAACTGTGCCACGCGCCGTAAGTTGCGTAGATTAGGAGGCCTGCGAATAAAAGTTATTTCTAAGGCCCGGAATTTTGCGTGCGGCTGATGACAGATCGTAGGGAGAGAGCACTGCTTTTTATCGATGTTATCGACAAATCGACAGGTTTTTTTGATTTATGTTTTTATTAAATAAAACCTTTTCACTTTTCGATGATAGATAAGTACTTTTTTCAGCGGTCAATGATGAAAAAAGTTCGAAATATCGGAAAGTTTAATCCGTTTAGATTGCTTTATTTAAATCACTTTATTTTATAACTTGAGAAAAGATCCCTCTGAAACCGCTTAACGTTAGGTAGCTTGTTTGCCTACCCTTTGATAAAATAAAAGAGAAAAGATTATTTTGTATTCCTTCAGTTCTTACCATAGCCAAAATAAATTATTTTGTAATAATATTCCAAGCAAAAATATACCTGTCGTCGCGCGCTTTATATTGGTAGCATTATAGTTGCTGATTTGACTACCTAGTACCGGATCTTATCTCTGATTGGTTGAATTAAATTGTAAAGTGCAGTGAACGCAGTGTGGTGGGGCGAGTATCGCTTTGGCGCCATTACACGAGCACAGAGTCGATGTTCACTTGATTGCCGACCGCCGTTGAGAACGGTCATTTCCTACTCCATCGAACCTGTCACGTTCACAGTCACTCCTGCAAGTACCTACCTATTGTGATTCCAAATAATTACACGTTGCAAGGTAATCTGCGTTTCTCTGTATCGCCCACTAACATGGAACTCCACCACGAGACGACGGTGATGATCCACCTACCGCTCCGTTTCGTCTCTCTCGCCGTCATACCTATTTACAATTATAAGTATGTATTAAAGTTACAACTTAATTAACAGTTTGTCGATTTGTCGATAACATCGATAAAACACGGTGCTCTCTCCCTACGATCTGCCATCAGCCGCACGCAAAATTTCGGGCCTTAGTTATTTCGTTACACACTGGGTTAACGATGGGCCTCACAAGGAAGCTCAAAGTCACTCAGAGGGCGATGGAGAGGGCTATGCTCGGAGTTTCTCTGCGGGATCGCATTACAAATTATGAAATCCGCGCACAACTAAAGTCACCGACATAGCTCGAAGATGGCGATTCTTCGGCGACTCAAGTTGCAATGGGCAGGGCACATCGTCGTAGAACTGATGGCCGATGGGGCAAAAGGGTTCTCGAGTGGCGTCCGCGGACCGGAAGACGCAGTGTAGATAGCTGGCCTCCAACAAGATGGAGCGACGACCTGGTTAAGGTTGCGGGATCGCGTTGGATGCGGATGGCACGGGACCGATCTGTTTGGCGAGCCTTGGGGGAGGCCTATGTTCAGCAGTGGACGTCTTTCGACTGAAATGATGATGATGATGGTGACACTGGATTACTAATGGTATTTGAAAGAGAGAGACAGAGAGATGGAGAGGGATAGGTAGAGGAGGGCAGAGGGGGGAGGGGGAGAGCGGGGAAGAGAGAGAGGGGGAGAGAGAGATTTACACATATGTTGTAATACAGGGAGAAAGAGATTTACACGTTTTTTTCCTTTTTTTTGGTGACGGCGGAAGCATTCCACGCTTCCACTGAATGAACGTAGATATAGTTAAGATGTTTAGTTTTAGTTTCTTAACTAAGAGACCCCATCCATCCCTGTTGGCTGACCTGCGGCAATCCAGACGGCGAACCGGAGCCACGTCATGTAGTCCAGGTTGAGCATCAGGTACACGTTGATGAGGATACTGAGACCCGGCAGCCAGGGGACCAGCGGCACCTGGGGACCAAGAGGGCAGGGGTGTCAGCAAAGCGTGGCCGGACCCGCGCACCGGTTCTATAAATTTATGCCAGCAAAAATATGTTTGTCCTTTAACGGGTGTTGGATAGTCAATAAATTAAAATTGTTATATTGATATTGCTCTCCGTTTCTGAGGAAAAAGGTGTTGACAGACAGACGGACAACAAAGTGATCCTATGAAGTTTCCGTTTTTCTTTTAGAGGTACGGAACTAATAGCATAGGATCCTTGCCTACAACGACCTTCACAAATCTGGTTAATGTATGAAAGTATTTTATATTAAAACTAGCAAAAAATCCTAAGTAATATTCTAATTTTTTTATATCGAGGAACTAAGGAGAGCCATAATTGATGAAAAAGCAAATTGGATAAAAAAAATAAGCTGCCCAAATTACTAATTCCACGCGGACGGAGTCGCGGGCAAAAGCTAGTGTTCAATAACAATAAAAATCTAACTGAACTCAACGAAAGAAATCGAAAAAAAAACTAGACATTTGAAACGAATTTAAAACACGTCGATGGCAGTCTTTCAAAATTTAACGCAACGATAAAATGCAGTCGGAGGCATGCATGAAGTGACATTAAATCCCATGCAGCCACTGACTCCCATGCCTCCGACTGCATTTTATCGTTGCGTTAAATTTTGAAAGACTGCCATCGACGTCTTTTAAATTCGTTTCAAATGTTTAGTTTTTTTTTTCGATTTCGTTCGTTGAGTTCAGTTAGCTTTTTATTGTTATTGAACATTTTATCTTGTTTATACCCCTATTCTTCGCAGACGGAGTCTCGGGCAACAGCTAGTTTAATATAAAATACTTTTCATCGATTAACCAGTTCGGTGAACGTCGTTGTAGGTATACTCGGATCTTCACTACATAGTATAAAACAAAGTCGCTTTCCGCTGTCTGTCTGTCTGTCCCTATGTATGCTTAGGATCTTTAAAACTTCGCAACGGATTTAGAGGAGGAAGGTACAGAAGTCAATCAAGTGTATGTACTTCGCTTTTCATACCTACGCTCGGCGGTCGCTCTAGGGTTGTCAATTATGGCATATACACATAAAACTTATCGTGATAGTGGCACTCGTATCTAGTTGTTTGACAATATCTATACAAACAAAAAAACATGTTTTCAACTTACGTAATGTTAGTGGCGTGAATTTACCTTACAAAAATGTAGTTAGGTACTTACTTCGTTTATACTGATTCAAAATAGGAAACGATTATTACTTTGGGAGTCGGGGCGAGGTGCTTACCTATCTACCTAACTATTCTATGTAACGTTAAAATGAACCATCGAAATACAAGCAGATACCTACTAAACTTACCTCTCTGAAACCACTGGTAGCTTAAAAAACGACCATTCACCGTTTAGGGTTGAATTTAAACAACCGTCCACTGAACAGTTATAACCTTTTTTTTGTTGCTCCATTATTGCACTCGAAAAATTCCACAGACGCGCGACACAAAATAAATAGGTACGCGCGACCACAGCGCGCGCCTCGAAAAATTCCACAGACGCGCGACTGCAGCGCGCGCCTCACGCGGATGGCGATCGCGCTCGGACTGATCCGAACTGATCCGTGATATCGTGTCTGTGAACAGT
This sequence comes from Archips crataeganus, assembly GCA_947859365.1. NCBI lineage: Eukaryota > Metazoa > Arthropoda > Insecta > Lepidoptera > Tortricidae > Archips > Archips crataeganus. Next base: position 19,206,360 of record OX402057.1, on the reverse strand, counting down.
GTCTATGTGTGCGTTGCTCGAGCGCACTTTGTATGTAGATTTACTTCTGGACCTTCTTATTTTGTGCTAGTAGACTATAAAAGGAGACTTACCGAGAAAGCGAGCTTCTTCTCAGAGACGGGCTGCCGCGATATAGCGCACAGTGTGGCCAGCACGAGCAGCGAGCCGCAGCCGAACGCGGCCAGCGGGCCCGGACGCGACCACAGCGCCGACCCGTACTGGTTCACGCAAGACATCATCACGAAGCACCAGATGCCTGCGGATGTTGAACCTTTTGAACACCCGCTCTAAATCCTACCCACTGTTATGTGCACACCCGTGCGCACGGGACGCTCGACGGGTTAACGCTTGTGCAGTCGACGATAGGGGCTGTCCGTAAATTACGTCACACATTTAGGGGGGGACCGGAAGACGTAGTGTAGGTAGGCCTCCGACAAGGTGGAGCGACGACCTGGTTAAGGTTGCGGGATCGCGTTGGATGCGGATGGCGCGGGACCGATCTGTTTGGCGAGCCTTGGGGGAGGCCTATGTTCAGCAGTGGACGTCTTTCGGCTGAAATGATGATGATGATGATGATTCGGTGGCGAACATGTTCAAGTCATCATTCATTCATTCATGGTTTAGTCTATGAGCCTAAAACGGGATCCTATCGATGTTTAGAATCCCGAAAACTTAATTTGTCCGAAAGCATTTTTTTCTGAAACTGTAAATATTTCAGGATTTATTTCAGGACCATCGGGTAGAACCCTTTAGGTTACGTTACGGTTGTTTTATAAAAATCCTGAAATATTTGCAGTTTCAGAAAAAAATGCATTCGGATAAATGAAGCATTCGGGATTTTAAATATTCGGATAAAAATAATTCTAAATTTTGATAGGTAGCCGCCTAAAACCTCTTTGAGAATTCAGTTTCTTGAACAAACTTTGACGTAAGATCTGTCAAATTTCCCACCAAAACGATGACACTAGACGAAACTAATTAACTTCAACAAAATGTAGGATGACCATGCATTTGGTGGATGGAGGAAGTTCTAACAACAACTTTTTGTTTTTAATTAAACAGAGTCTCACTTGCTTGAGAACTCATCTATTAAATACCATTTTGTCTAGGGATTAATATTTTACAACTCCTGATTACCAATTAAAAATCAACATGTACGCGACCTTCATGTAAAGTGAGGATAAAAAATAAGATAAGATATTTTTGAAGTGAAAACTTCTTTAGCGGCGTTGTGCACTTTTTGGGATGGGTAATAGTAGATTGTTCAACAAGGGACTGAAACAAGTCATAATGACACAAGATATTTAGCCACCCGAGCACAGCGAGGGTGGCTATAATTCGCGTGTCATTATGATTGTTTAGTCTCGCGTTAAACACTCTACTTTTCACTTTGAATGCGAGGAAAAAAAACGACCGCGTTTCACACAAAATTACAATACTACTTTTTTACAACGAACGCTCAATACGAATAATGGACATCTGTTCTAAATTCAAATACTATATGTATGCTTAGCAAAAAACTTAATCCCGCGGTTTTTTTCTTTTCTTTTATATATTTTTTTTGTAAAGTGACTAGTGACGCTTTAAATGCTTGCATATTCAGCCAACAGATTCAAACTAGAAAACTATTTTAAAACTAATTGGACTAGCTCTGCATAATAAAATTAATTCATCCTTAATATAATTAAATAGATTAATTAATATTCATAATCACTCATTTATCATGTTTCATGAAATTCAATCTTTTTATTTTAAATATTATTGCACAGTTGTCATTTTGAGGTTATTTCCACGCCCTTAAAGGCTTCCACAGACCGAAGCGCGAGGCATGCGCGCGATGTCACGGTGCGTCCGCAGCGCGCTTCAGTCTGTGGAAGGCTTTGCAATAGTCTATGCCCAGTCACTGAAAATGGCGATAATCCTCCATTCACAAACACCGTGTTTGGCAGTCTGAACAGTTTCCAAAGTAAATTAAAAAAAAATTACTTTAATCCCTAGAGATCAAAAAAGAGCTTTAGTCCCGATATGCAGAGACTAAAGTAACATTTTAAGAGCATGAGAAGTGAAAAAAATGTTAAACTCGCGTCAGGGGGGGTGAGGGGGGTTCTTAAGACGGCACAACGTTAGTGGTCAAGTTTTCACTTCTGCCGACACTCCCGGAGTGCCACCCGTTGTTTTTCTCTGTTAATTGACAACCTTTCATTTTTTTAACACCTGAAAATTACTGCAGGAATCGAAAGAGTTTCGCCTCCTGAACACGGAAAAATATTTATTATAATTTATTTCTTCATATTTAAAAAAATACAACATATTTAAAAAACATATGTGTATTTACCTGTACCTCCACAGAATAGATATGTTTCCTTTACCCTTTTCACTAGAAAAAAGAGCTGTCATAATTTTAAATTTGATAACAACCTTAACGTCAAATTTACGTCATCACTTTTTTTTAATAGAGACTAGACAAAAGTAATGGATCTATTCTATCGTTACGCTCTTTTAGAATAAGCACATCTTTAAAAAATTGTAATAAATTAATTAATAATCCTAGTGAAAGTTTAAAACTTGACAGCTTCTTTCTCTTTCCAAACAGTATACAGAGAACGAATCAAATTATAGTCTTAGAAATATGAAATGTTGTCAATTAGGAAGGTTATTCCTAGCAATAATTTTTTTTTTAAGGAATTTTAATATTGTCATCCTTTCCCCATTCCCACGGGATAGAGAGTGTAAAGATAGATGAAGCTTACCGTATAGCGCGACTAACGCAGTAACAGTGGCTGCGCTCAGGCGTGTGGGCGCGGCGAGGCGGTCTGCGTTCACGAGCTGCCGCAGCACGCCGCGGACAGACAGCTCCAGCGGCTCCACCGCCTTGTGGGCCGACTGAGTGCGCTCGTACCTGGGATAATAGTGCATTACTGCAGCGGCCGCGAAATAGGGGATTGCCGGCCGAGTAGTTATTGATGGCCGAGTGTCAACGAGGCCATCTAGAGATACGAGGCCGACAAACCCTGTTCGTGGTTATGCTTGTATATAAAATAAATAAATAAATTAATATCACGGGACAATTCACACCAATTGACCCAGTCCCGAAGTAAGCTAGGAAAGCTTGTGTTATGGGTACTAGGCAACGGATAAACATACTTATATAGATAGATACATACTTAAATACATATTAAACACCCAAGACCCGAGAACAAACATTCGTATTTTTCATACAAATATCTGCCCCGACACGCTATAGCTTTTCTCAAACATGCATATTATCGTAGTGGCAGAATGTCATAATGAACCAAAAAGCAAATGTTGCTGATAGTTTTTTTTTAATGGCTAAACTCCATGATGCCGTGTCACTCCGTGTGTAATGGAAATTAAAAAAGATCACTTTGCTCGCCAAGGCCAGCAATGTTGTATGAAATTCCATTATTGACCTCTCGTCTAACCCCACCTGCAACGTGACACTTCGTGGCATATTTGCGTGGAAAATTTGCTATCTGGAAAAAACGATTTTGAGAAAAATATCGCCATACTCAAATTGAGATTACTACTCTTCAAATTCGGCATAAATGCAAGTTATCATAACACCGGAAAATCGGTTTTAGGATTTTGGATTTTTCCACTAACTGATATCGATGATGATGGTGAATTTTCGGACTTATTCGATGAGAAAGAAGAAGAAGCTTTACCACAAATTTGAACTCTTCTAAAACATGAACCTTATGTTACGGTAATAAGGTTAATGTATAGATGTATATGAACCGTTGGCTGTACAGACGTTGGAGAACTCGAGTGTACTAGTTACCTCAGCAGCAGCACGCAGGACGCGACCATGGAATAGGCGAGGAGTGTCCCGATGGACATCATGTGGATGAGCTGTTCCAGTTCGAAGATCATCGCCAGGGTACCTGTACGAAGACACGTCATAAACGATGAGTTAAAAAACCGGCCAAGTGCGAGTCAGACTCGCGCACGAAGTGTTCCGTACCGTTATCTATAAAAACGGCAAAAAAATCACGTTTGTTGTATAGGAGCCCCCTTAAATTTATGTTTTATTTTAATTTAATTATTTATTTTTAAAGTGAATATAATGTAACTAAGTATTTTGTGAATCAATATCGAGCGAAACGAGCAAAAAAATCACGTTTGTTGTATGGGAGCCCCCTTAAATATTTATTTTATTCTGTTTTTAGTAGGTATTTGTTGTTATAGCGGCAACAGAAATACATCATCTGTGTTAATTTCAACTGCCTAAATATCATGGTTCATGAGATACAGCCTAGTGACAGACGGATGGACAGCGGAATCTTAGTAATAGGGTTCCATTTTACCCTTTGGGTACGGAACCGTAAAAAGATCATATTGTATGGCTAGGTTTCAATTTCGTATGGAATTCCATCAATGGCCTCTCGTCTAGCCGCTCCTGAAACGTGAATCGCGGTCTAGTATAAGGAACATAACGTCAATATTTCATTATATGTTTGAGAAATAGTACATCACTACAGAGGCCGGGAAGTAAGGGGTTGCCGGCCGAGTAGGTTTGGCATGATACGAGGCCGGCAACTCTTGTTCCGGCCGAGGCTTGTAAAGTGCTTTTCTCAAACATGCAATGAAAAAAATAAAAAACTTCAATTAAAATTGCAAAGAAAGCAACTATTGCTTATGTTATTATTAGGGCTGAATGCCATGATGCCATAGACCTATAATGAAACAATAGACGATCGCGTTCTCGGCCTAGGCCTGTAATTCTGTAAGAAAATCCGTTACACAGCACTCGCTAACCGCGCCCGCGATATATCACGATACGTCCCGGCCTATTATTTGGAACGTAAGGTTAACATTTCATTGCATCTTTAATAGTCGTGGCCTGGAAGTAGGCAATTGCTGGCTGAGTATGAGTATTAAACGGACGAGCTTGCGAGTCAGTTTAACTAATACGAAGCCAGCAATTGCTATTCCAGCCGAGACTAATATAAAGCTTTTCTCAAAAATGGTGAAGAAAAAAATAGAATAAACTTTTATTACCTTAAATAGGTACAAAGAATTGCAAATCACTTAAAATTAAATGTCATTAAATCCTTTCCCGCCTTTTTTCATTAAAAAAAAACTTCTGCAGGTGTATTTTTCTACCGAAAACACCACAAGCTGTTTCAAACACAATAAAAAAAAGTCAGGAGTTCCAACAAAACAACTGATACCGGTCATTTGAGATGGCTGTATACGAATAGTGCCAACTTATTGCAATGGCCGTTTTAACTTATTAAAAAGTTTGAGACTCGACAATAATGGAATTTGTATGCGACATTGTTGTCGAGTTTATCGAGCCTGCAATGTTTTTAACTTTTTAATTTTTTTACTGACCATAAACTATGCACTTCACATTCTGATATGTAAAGAATAATGTCAACTTTTACGGATATTTTTGACAAAAGTTAGTTTCCCTTTATAAATTAGCGGCATGAGCTTACCGGTGAAGAGTCCAGCGACGATGGTGCCCACCAGCGGCGTCTGGAAACGCTCGCTGACGCGCCCCATGCAGCGGTACAGCAGTCCGTCGTTAGACATGGCGTAGATGATGCGGGGGAGGGGGAACACCGCGCCCAGGAGACTAGGGGGGGGATAAACACAACATATAAGACCGATAAAGTTAAGTCCGCGTCGGACTCGCCCACCGAGGGTTCCGTACAAATTTGTGGGTCCGAACTTTTCCCGAAATTCAGTTTCTAAGAGCGCGCGCAGACAGAGAGCGGTCTGGAGTTCCGCGTTCCGCGTTCAGAGTTCTGTGTTTTGACCAAATAAATGTGTTCAAACATTTGTGCTATATGTGGCGCCGGGGTTAGATCAATAATATGTGTTCAAATATGTGTTGAAACATTTGTGCTATGTGTGGCGCCGGGGTAAGGGACCTAGTACATTCGAAAGAACGCAGAACTCGGAACTCGGAACGCGGAACGCCAGACCGCTCTCTGTCTGCGCGCACTCTTAATGTACTTATACTGTTCCGATTTTTCCCATTAGTATAAGACGGTATTATTTGGCAAATTTCGTAGTTCTAGCTAGGTCAACGGAAATACCATCCATCGGAAATGTCTGTCAGTTACCTCTTCACGCTTAAACCGCTGTACCAATTTAGATGAAATTTGGTATGGAAATAGTTTGAGACCTTGGGAAGGAAATAGTTTGGTATGGAAATAGTTTGAGACCTTGGGAAGGAAATAGTTTGGTATGGAAATAGTTTGAGACCTTGGGAAGGAAATAGTTTGGTATGGAAATAGTTTGAGACCTTGGGAAGGAAATAGTTTGGTATGGAAATAGTTTGAGACCTTGGGAAGGAAATAGTTTGGTATGGAAATAGTTTGAGACCCTGGGAAGGAAATAGGATAGTTTTTATCCCGGAATATTGCATAGTTCCCGCGGGATAGTAATAAACGAATTTTTCGCAGACGGACAAGCGGCCAACAGCCCTATAAATTTTGATTCCCTTGAGTGTCAAAATATACCTTTTTTGCGGCATAAACGGCAGTATCTTTTTTTAAGCCAACTTAGAAGTATGATTTTTTTCACAGCTTCAAGCGACTGTAAACCTGAGTATATCACGTGACGCCAACCCACTTGCAATGTATTTATTAACATATATTTCAAACTAAATACAAACCGAAATATAGATGCACAGAAAAAACCCCAGAAAAAAGACCAATGCTGGGAATCGAACCCAGGTCCTCAGCGTTCCGTGCTGCGTGCTTACCCCTACACCATCACTGGTCTAGAAGTTAGCGACGAATCTTTCCCATACATCGTACACTTCAGTCTGTTATAATCACATTTAGGCGCTAACTTCTAGACCAGTGATGGTGTAGGGGTAAGCACGCAGCACGGAACGCTGAGGACCTGGGTTCGATTCCCAGCATTGGTCTTTTTTCTGGGGGTTTTTCTGTGCATCTATATTTCGGTTTGTATTTAGTTTGAAATATATGGTTTCACGGGATGACCGTAAACGAAATAAAAAAAAAAAAAAAAAAAAAAAAAAAAATGAAGTTGAAGAAAATAAAAAATAAATAGAAAAAGATACTTCATACTTAACTTTTATTAACATATTTAATCTAAATAAATAAAAATGAACCACCGAAATGTTTGTACGCGCATAACTTCTGATCGACTGCACCAAATTGGATAGTTCTTTTTTTGTTGCGTTTGTTACTCTCAGGAGAAGGTTCGTATGAAAGAAATTTTAGAAAAAATACAACGGGGGCGAAGCTGCGGGCATCAGCTAGTTTAACATAAAATACTTTTCATCCATTAACCCAGATCGGTGAAGGTCGTTGTATACTCAGATCCTAGGCGAAAATTGCCAATAACTAGCCACCGTTCAATAACTGACCACCTCATACTAAAAATAAGGACTATTCACTTGTAATGGAATTCATTTTTAGGTTCGACTTCAGAGCGTTTTGACCGCAGCGATTTATTTTCATTAGTGTCGACGTAAATATTGCAGAGAGGGATGATGATCAGTGTTAACTTTAAATAAATGTGTGGCGGTACCGAGGCTTAGTCTGATTCTATACAAAGTTGTCGCGATTTATCATTACTTTACAGCAATAATCGAGTGACACTAATGAAATTTAAAAAACGCTGACAAAACGCTCTGAAACCGACCCTTTAGTATAAGGTGTTAATTACTGGCCACACTTCAATAACTGGCCGCGTTATACTAAATTTAGTTCTGTTTGTAAGGGGACAGAGTTCATTATCAGTATGAGGGGGCCAGTTATTGGCGATTTACCCTACAACGCGATAAAGCGAGTAATCGCGTTCTCGCGATGCGTGTGCCCATACCATAATAGTCATATGGTAGTTACCTGGAGCTGAGAGCGCATATGGCCCCAACACTGACTGCGTACTTGGCCCACGGCCATCCTAGCTGGTCGTAAACGAATGGAAAAGGCGCCTTCTCGTCCTGTAATAAAACATTACTTATTATAGTATTTTATATGTAGCTTAAAAAAAATTGAGTTACTTAACGAGCGGTATTTAACGTATGATCCGGAGGCGAGGGCGATGAACAGGCGTTGTTTGTCCTGGGATTTGTTTAGCAGACAGTAAAAGCCATTTACGGCTCGAAGTGACAAAAAATTTTCTAAAAATTAGTTAAACTAAAACTAAGGTAAAATTAAACTAAACTAAAACGTACCTACTTAATTAAATAATAATCTGTTTATTAAAATATGGTATTGTATTTGCCTTCATAACATAATGTATTTACTGTCTGACATGTTTTTGTGTAGTAACAAAAGCTAAAAGACTAACAAAACCTAGAGACCATGAACCGGAACCTTCAAACCTAGTGATATTAAACTTTAACAAAGAAAGAAAGAAAGAAAGAAAATACATTTATTTACAACATCACAAGACACAATATTTTACAAAACAAAAACTTAATAAATCCTATTTACTACGAACTAGATCTAGAGAGTATTCGCATTGTTATATTATTGTAACTAAAACTACAACTAAACTAAACTAAAACTAGACTAAATCAAACTAACATTAACTGTACCTGCATGTAATAGGGCATCATGAGTGTGAGTACTGAAGATACACCGCAGTAAGCCAGGAACACTACAAGCAGCGAGGCGACGACGGCAAACGGGATGGTCTTCTGCGGCCGACGAGCCTCCTCGCCCGCCGTCGCCACGCAATCGAAACCTAAACAAGAACAAGAACGTGTATTTAGGTATTTTTATCGTATTACTAAAACAAATACATATTTTAAAAATGTAGCATCAGGCCCTAGAAAACATCTTGTTTTATTAACATTCAAAAACTCATGACCTGCCGTGCAGTATTTACACGGTACTAAGTTCGTACTACTTTGATATTTTTTTTCTATAGAACAAACTGCAAATAATCGTGTTACTAAAATCACTGGTAATTAGAGTGAATCCTCAAACATCTTACACACCAAATTCAGAATTAAAGCTTTGCTAGTAATGATACAGCAAGGGATTGAATGAATGCATTAAATGCGCCAAAAGCACGGTGCGGTCTTACATACGTAGTGATCAATCGCAGTAATGTGTTTTATCTCACCAATGAATCCGTAGAAGCAGACGGCAGCCCCCTTGATGATGCCAGCGACACCGTAGGGCGCGAAACCCCCGCTGCCGAAATCCTTGCTGGCGGACTTAGGGACCTCCGAAGCTGGGATACGCCAGTTCTTGGTATCCGCTGTGGGATAGGGATAAAACGTTACTGTAAAGATGTCCACCCTAGCTAAGTCAGTGTTTCGGATTTTATGTGCGAAATTACATTTGAAAATTAATTTGGGTTTTGAGCAGGGGCGGATTAACCATTAGACAGGGTAACTGCCTAGGGGCTCCACATAGGTAAAGGAAAAGAAAGAAGTTTTGTAGTGGTAGAGCCATGTTGTAGCTAGCCGCTGCATCGCGAACGGGCCGGCTCGTCCGGGGCAGTACCACCCTCTCACAGAACACCGGCGTGAAGCAGCAGTTCTGCTGCGTTTCGTACGGTCAGTGAGAGCGCCGGGGGCCCAATAACTCTTCTAGTATCCTTACCTTACTCCCTCTCTTTTTTGAAAATTGCATTGCCTGGGGGACCCAACATTGTTCATCCGGCCCTGGTTTTGAGTGAATGAAGAACATTGCGAGAAAATCTACAAACCCCTGCGAAGCAGGTTTAACGACTACTAGCGCCATCTAGTCATCACATAAGAAACTAATTACAACATCCTGCATCACACTATCGAAGTTTCTCAACTCAGCTGCATAAATACAACTTTCATTCATTGGACTACGGTCCCCAGGCATAACAGTTGCCTGGAGAGAGATCTCTCTATCGCAGCCTACCCCCAAAAGGTCAAAGTCTGCCGTTTGTTATCTAGACTAAAGCCCAAGCTTTCCCTCTCTGAGAGGTAGCCTGTGCCCTGCAGTGGGACATATACAGGCTGAGATGATGATGATGACCAAAAAATTACGGTACCAATTAATTGGTAGAATCAAATAGCTCTATGGTATTCACCTTTGAAGCATCCAGATATGATGACGAACAGCACCACGCACAAATTGACCCCGGTACAGAAGTTGTTGAACTTTGTAGACTCCTTCACGCCAAACGCGAGACCCACTGAAACAAAAAAAAAGTAACACACTAATCATTATTTTGTTTGATTGACAATACAAAAATACATGTCCAATATTTCTTATAATCTAACTGAGACGGACTCACAAACGGAATCCCACCGGCGCACCCGGAAAACTTGTTTGAGAGAGAGAGAGAGAGAGAGATATGTTTATTTACACATATTCGATACACAGGAAATACAGTTGACAGGAAAAGATACAAAAAAAATCATCGAATAGTATAAATTGGGCCCCACTCAGCATAATGTTGCGGCAAACCACAACGCTGTTTTTGTTTGTTTGTTTATACTCTTTATTGTACAAAAGGAAAACAAACAAACAAACAAACAAAGGTTACAGAAAAAAAATGATAAGTACAAAGGCGGACTTATCCCTTAAGGGATCTCTGCCAGTCAACCTTTAAGTGGTAGAGAAGAGCAATCAAAAAACAAGGATCGACAAATCGAGCAAAACATTTGAATAAATATAAATGCAATGTAAATCTCAAATACCTAACTATACCTATACAATATACTTATAAGTTATTATACATAAATAAATAAAACATTAATACATAAATACATAAATACACACATTTACATACAATACATAAAAAAAACACAAGTATAAAGGATAATTACTTACTAAATAAACTTTTTCGCTTTTAAAATCTAAGTTTCGGTGAGCAGACGTAACTGCTAATAAAAATAAATAATATTTGAGACGGACTAATTAAATTTTTTTTTACCGCGGAAATTAAAAATTGCATCTTGATTTCTGTGATCGATTTTTTTATTATTGTGAGAGGGAGGAAAACGAGCAAGCGGGTCATCTGATGGAAAGTGATCGCCACCGCCCATAAATATCAACAACTCAAAGAGAGTCGCCAATCTGTTGCCGGCCTGTATAGTAAGTATAAACACTTTTCTCCCCGATGTCATAGTTGTCTGGAAACACTGCTGCCGGAAGCTGGCTCCGCAGATTCACTGTAATTACGTGGCAGGAAGTGCCGATGAAAACGTACAGTGGTAAAGTGCCATTCATCGAGATGGTGACGATGGAACGATTTATACAAAAACCTAATGTAGAGGTCGTTACACTCACCGTTCGGTTATATATTAATGTTATAGAGTTCATATTAATCAAGGAGCAATCAAAACCTATTTATTGGCTCGCCATAGCGTTCGTTCTTACGTTATATTCTGACACCGATTTAAATGAAGTTAATGACGAAGTAATTTAAAATACATTTCAATTAGTTCTCGCAAATCAAAGGTCATTGAAGGCTCGCAAAGTAATCTGCTACTGTAATTGGGTCACTGTAAAATTGCGCGTTGGAGCAAAATGCACAAAACCCAAAATACAACGCGTATGTTTCACAATACGCGTTGTGTACATTTTGCATACCTATTATAAATTTTGCTGTTGGTTACAAGGCACGTACAAAAAGCAAAAAGTAAAGTGAGAAGTGAGAAATCTCAATAAATACATAACGGTCTTCATTAAAGCTCCAAACGCACAGACAGCGGAGGCGTGGCGGTGCGGTGGCGGTGGCGGTGACGGTTGTAATATTCTAACTTGTATGAACGAGTTCGCGGTACAGTACCGCACAACCGTTCATACAAGTTAGAATATTACAACCGTCACCGCCACCTCACCGTCACGCCTCCGCTGTCTGTACGTTGGGAGCTTTAAGGTGCATGAAGATCCGTACATATTTTTATGTTTCTACATTTAGCTAAGATTTTACGATTGTATCCCGTGGGTCCCTACATAGTATAAAACAAAGTCGCTTCCCGCTGTATGTCCCTATTTATGCTTAGATCTTTAAAACTACGGAACGGATTTTGATGCAGTTTTTTTAATAGAGTGATACAAGAGGAAGGTTTATATGTATAATACATGCATAATTGCACCCGCGCGAAGCCGGGGCGGGTCGCTAGTATCATATATGCAGTTATCTGCATACACAACAAACACGCACGCACATACGTACACACGCACGCGCAGTTTTCACAGGGGATTTAGAATCACTTACCCGAAAACAGCATGATGACTGAGAAAGCGAACAGGTCCGGGTAGCGAGCCAAGTGCGGCGAGTCGAGGGGCATTATGGCTTCCAGGTTGGTGGATATGGCCCTATCAAGCAGCGAGTCTAAGTACTCGCTTAGGGCTTTGACCACCGAGGCGGCACCTGAGGAATAAATCTAATATATAAAAATCTCGTGTCACGGTGTTTGTTACCGAACTCCTCCGAAACGGCTTGGCCGATTTTTATGAAACTTTTTTCTCTACACTCGGTAGGTTCTGAGAATAGGCCGTAGGCCGTAGGCTATTTTTTATTCCCCCCCCCCCCCCCCATTCTTCGCGGACGGAGTCGCGGGCAACAGCTAGTAAAATAATAAAAAAAAAAAATTAAAAAAATTAAAATGTATTTATTCAATAGCCATAGTAACAAGCAAGAAGGTTAGAGACCTCCTAGTAGGTATATGAAAATACCTGTGGCAGGAGATCCCGCTCTTCTAGAATAAAATGCAATTATAAAGACATGGCAAAAGATAACAATTATAATGTTATGTAATAATAAATTTAAATTTCATGCAATATTAATTATAATACTATGTACCTAACAATAACAAATTATCAGTTTACTACAATTACATAACATAACTTTCAACAATTCAACTCAAAACAATTAATTTCAAACACGTTTCTTGTATGACCCCCCTTTAATTTCAAACACGTTTCTTGTATGACCCCCCTTTAATTTCAAACACGTTTCTTGTATGACCCCCCTTTAATTTCAAACACGTTTCTTGTATGACCCCCCTTTAACTTCAAACACGTTTCTTGTATGACCCCCTTTAATTTCAAACACGTTTCTTGTATGACCCCCCTTTAATTTCAAACACGTTTCTTGTATGACCCCCCTTTAATTTCAAACATTATTTTATTTTGAGTATTTGTTGTTATAGCGACCACAGAAATACATAAATAAATAAATAAATAAATAAATATCATGGGACAATTCACACCAATTGACCTAGTCCCAAAGTAAGCTTAGCAAAGCTTGTGTTATGGGTACTAAGCAACGGATAAACATACATATATAGATAGATACATACTTAAATACACATTAAACACCCAAGACCCGAGTACAAACATTCGTATTTTTCATACAAATATCTGCCCCGACACGGGAATCGAACCCGGAACCTCAAGCTTCGTAGTCAGGTTCTCTAACCACTAGGCCATCTGGTCGTCAGACATACATAATCGGTATACATAATCGGTAAAAATTTCAAGTGTTTAGACATTACAGTTGAACAGAAAGAGACCTACGACAGAAGGACAGACGGACAGACAGCGAAGTCTCAGTAATAGTGTCCCGTTGGCACTCTTTGGGTGCGGAACCCCAAAAATTAAGTTATTTTATCATACATCCTCTACTGTTGTACGTCGTCTATGTGCATCTCCTTACCTATAATGTATTCCAGTATGAGATTCCATCCGATGATGAACGCTATGAATTCGCCGACGCATACGTAACTGTAGACGTAGGCCGAACCGGCTTTCGGCACACGAGCGCCGAATTCGGCGTAACACAATCCTGAAAAAAAAAATAGTGTTGGTGTATATTATACGCCGTGGTACAGTAAAATTACATAAAGTTTAACACTGACAGATGGTTTGCCTTCATTTCATATCTGTCTGTCTGCGTTCCACCGTCACCACCTTGATGAATGTCCATCTACAACTGTGCGTTTCCGTCGGCATTTTCTGCCACGCACAGTAAAATGGTGAAATCAACTCCCGTCTACGGTGTTTCCATCAACTATGACATCGGGGCCTTCAAGAAAAGAGTGTATTGTTCCCTTAAAGGCCGGCCAACGGACTAGTGACCCTTCTGGGGTTACTGGTTCTCATGAGTGGTGGTGATCGCTTACCAACAGGTGACCCACTTGCTCGTTTGCCTCCCTCTATCAATAAAAAAATCAACTTTAACGACGTACAAATAAAGCCAATTTTAGAATACTGTTACCCACGTTTGCAGATTTTGTAATAGCTACTTTATTTGTATGGTGTTAAAGTTGGAAATGAAATGAAGGCAAGCCATCTGTCAGTGGTAAACTAAAAGTAAACGTATTGTAGCCCAGTGGTTTGACCAATCCTCTCAAGCAGAGTCGTGACCGCACCGGTCAGATCGCATATCTATACAAAATATACCTATAGAGACCGCAGATTCTGAGTTCACGGGAAGTACCCTGTAGGTTTTGATTCCCTTGCGAGTGTCGAAAATTTGCGGCATAAATGGCTGTATCTTTTGATTGTGTTGGCTTAGAAGTTTGATTTTTCCACAGCTCCAAGGGACAGTAGGCCTGAGTATTTGATATAAATTTCAGCTTGATACCTCCACGCGTTCCTGGGGAAAGGGGCCTTGACAGACGGACGGACAACAAAGTGATCCTATAAGGGTTCCGCTAATTCCTTTCGAGGTGCGGAACCCTAAAAAACAATTTTGGACAAATGATCTAACCAGTCTCTAACTCATCGTTACACAAAATACACGTGTACGCAATTTTACGAGTCAAAGATAGAATATAACACAATATGAAACCAGAAATCAATCATAGGCAAAAACATCGTTAGCGACATCGTTGATGTACGTCATATTTTACGCATAGTTTCATTTTTAACGCATAAAAAGTGTTGATAAAACTGTGGATTGTAACTACAGCCATAGGTAACCTATGCGGTTTTACTATCAACTTCAAAATATTGTGAAACGATTCAGCGATATTAACGTTGAATATCAAGAGCATAAGCCATGGTGGCCTAGCGGTTTGACCTTATAGCCTCTCAAACAGAGAGTCGTGGGTTCAAATCCCGGCTCGCACCTCTGAGTTTTTCGGATTTTATGAGCGAAATTACATTTGAAATTTACCACGAGCTTCTCGTTGAAGGAAATGGTAAATATTCAGCGTTTTTGCGGCGGTTTTTTTTGTCATTACCATTTGAGCAGAAATTATTAAAATGGGTGATGCTTAGGGTTAACTTTTTATGAAAACTTAAGACAGTACCGATGCTGAATCTAGTTTCATGAAATTTCGCGCGATTCGTCCTTCGATTGTGGTAATAATCGTCGAATGGTAATGACGTTTAACCGCGCGGTCAAAACGCTCGAATATTCACCCGCAAACATCGTGAGGAAACCTTTATACACCTGTGAAGAAATTCAATGGTGTGTGTGAAGTTCCCGATCCGCACAGGGCCCGCGTGGGAACTACGGCCCAAGCCCTCTCATTCTAAGAGGATGCCGGTGCCCTGCAGTGGGATGTATAACTACTACTAAACCGTATATCTATTTGACCTCGACTACACACCTACACAGTTATCAATGTTTTCAAACACTTTATATACAAGACCTTTCTTCAGTCTGGAGGTTTAAGAATAAAGATAAAACAAAACTAACATTTGCCGCAGCGACAAATAACAACATAACAACCACACAATAAATAGTGAAAGCCAGTTAGCTGCGATAAAAAACTGAATAGCCACGTTCTTGTACCGAAAAGATAGAAAATTCTAGGAAATGAACGTTTTCTAGATTGCGATCTCTGTTGACAGCATTAATTGGAAATTATGTAAGAATCACCACAAGCTGTGAGCACAGCTGTTTTCAAATTCGACGTCCGTTGGTTTCATTTTACAAACAAAACCAACGACGCCGTAAATATACGTGAGAAGTAGGCTAGTTGAAATGGATTCAAAATATTTTGAATGCGATTAATCGCCTGTTTTAATCTTAAGACGCTAATGATTTACAAGGACACCATGGGTGACAGAACCCATTTATATGTCTATTATGTTACAGGAAGGAAGAAATAAACTACCTACATTTATTGACAACAGCACAAGACATCTATATAATTACAAATAGACAACACGAAGGATAAAGGAGGAGGAAGGATAAAGACGAGTGTGTTATTACGGTTGCAAATCGGATACTGGCTCAGCATAATGCTGAAGCGCTTGTAATTAGCTATAGCTAAACCGTTTGAATGTGTCCTCGCCCGCGCGGTACAGGGGCTGGGGGTAGGGTTGCCAGGCCATAAAATGCAAAGGCCGGACTGCGCGCTATATAAGGCCGGACATTTTGCCCTAAAAGCCGGACATGTTTTTTTTAGTGCCAAACATAATGTTTTTACAGCTGGGCTGTTGAAAACAGTATTTATACGTGATGTAAAGTGAGGATGAGATTGAAGATGGAGTGTGTGTGCCAGATATATGCATATTCGATATTTATTTAAAGATGGACATAATATTTATAATAAAAAAACTCGTTTGCTCTCCGCTCGCCCTTGTCCGCTCGGGCGCTCGTCCGCCCATCGTCGTACGAATCGCCACTCTGACAAAAAGCCTGACAAAAGCCGGACAGGCCGAACACGTACATATTTGGCCGGACGCGACCGCAAAAAGTTAAACATGTCCGGCTTTAGCCGGACACCTGGCAACCCTAGCTGGGGGGTATGACGACAAAGGGGCCGGGAGAGGTGCGGCGCCGCGAGCGAGGACTCAGTTAAGCGGTCTAGCTATAGCTGCCCCAGCGCTAATTATCAACCAACATCGTCGGTAGACATTCTAAGATAAATCCAGACTTAGCTTCTGGGGCGTTCTGCGTTCATGTCTGTTTAGTAATTAAGTCATTCTAAGGTACAAATGTTTCGCTACCGGACTATTGAGAATTTATTTCAAACTAAATACAAACGGAAATATAGATGCACAGAAAAAACCCCAGAAAAAAGACCAATGCTGGGAATCGAACCCAGGTCCTCAGCATTCCGTGCTGCGTGCTTACCCCTACACCATCACTGGTCTAGAGGTTAGCGACGAATCTTTCCCATACATCGTACACTTCAGTCTGTTATAATCACATTAGGCAGTGATAAAGCGCATCTATGTTAATGCCCTCTACCGAGAGACTTCAACACTCCTTCGGAGCTACCCGCTCACCTGGACCAAGAGATGGCGCTACTAGGCCAACTTTTACAAGTTAAGTATGAAGTATCTTTTTCTATTTATGTTTTCAACTTCATTTTTTATTACTTTTACGGTCATCCCGTGAAACCATATATTTCAAACTAAATACAAACTGAAATATAGATGCACATAAAAAACCTACACAGCGTAGGGGTAAGCACGCAGCACGGAATGCTGAGGACCTGGGTTCGATTCCCAGCATTGGTCTTTTTTCTGGGGTTTTTTCTGTGCATCTATATTTCAGTTTGTATTTAGTTTGAAATATATGGTTTCACGGGATGACCGTAAAAGTAATAAAAAATGAAGTTGAAAAAATAAATACAAAAAGATACTTCATACCTAACTTATTGAGCATTTATTCATTCATGTATTCTAAAGTAAGAAGGATGAGCGCGAGCGATAGTTCATTTGAACCTCTAAAGACTGGTTAGATCAATTTACCAAAATCTTTATTTCCTGTAGCAAAATTTCCATTTGCATTTTTTCCCAAAACCTTTCTCCCTCACTATGGTTTTTATTTTACTGAAGCTTATTTTTTCAATCGCGTTTTAGCCCTAATTTAATCGACACAAACATAGCTGCATAGGTAGGTTTAGGTTATGTTAAAGTTTGCATAGGCTCAAAGGGCCAAAAGCTCCGTCGACACTGTTTCTGTGTCAATACAAATTGGGAATTGGGAAAATAAGCTTCAGTAAAAAACTATTGTGAAAAAAAGCATTTGAGAAAAAATGCGAATGGAAATTTTGCTACCGTAAAACCACATAACTATAGTCCTAGCCTGCATCAATAGTCCAATTTTCGTCCTTATATTATCCTTAAAATATTATAGCTTACTGCTATTATTTCTGGGTATATTAATTATGGTGTTAGGCCTAGAATAATTTGCTTTAGTCTAGCCATGTAGCTTAGGTATTTCAAGGATAATGTAAGGATGAAAATTGGACTATTTTTGCAGGCTAGGACTATAGTTATGTGGTTTTACGGTACTAGAAAATAACAATTTTGGTAAATTGATCTAACCAGTCCCTCTAAAAGCGATATCATCAACTTTAAACTAAATTATTCTCAAAGCATCAGCTTACCCGCAAAAACGCTGGCCACAGCGGCGAGCAGAAACGAGAGTATCACAGCCGGCCCCGCGTAGTTCTTGGCCACGTCTCCTGCCAGCACGTAGACCCCGACGCCTAGGGTGCTCCCGACCCCCAGGGCGGTCAGGTCCAGAGCCGATAGGACCCTGGCAAGCCTGGCCGCGCCTTCCTCCGCCGCCTTCCTCCGGGACAGCACCCCGTAGGCGAGGCGAAACGCCCTGTCTGCGCCGGCTTTGATACCGCCTGATGGAAAAACAATTTCAAATGTGGGTTTAACGGACAGGTGGCCACAATCTCAAAATATACACTTTGCCAAAAAATTCACTTTCTCAGAGCATTTTCTCACATGACAGTTTCCCAGAAGGTACAGTCGAAAGTCGAATTGTGTACCAGGATGGAACTTCTTAACCGTCAATTTTCCGATGGTTTCTTTGGCAGATGTAGGGAATGTCAAGTCACTTCGATACTAAACACATACTAGTAAAGATGGGAGTACAGGACAATGAAGATTGTAGAATATGTGGTGAGGAAGACGAAACAATGGAACACATTATGTGTGAATGTGACGCCCTCGCCAGATTAAGAATGAGACTCTTTGGCGACGGATACCCCGCACCAGGAGACTTTAAGGCACTACCGCTACGTCATATCATCCAATTTATGGACGAGGTGATAAAAGCAATGGAATAAGTGCGAAGGAGGGGTAGTTATAATTACACAAAAGATCCCTACGGGTCGAAGTGTATCCGCAAGGACCCCTAATACTAAAATAAGATAAGGGAATGTCAACATGACATTTGCAACAAAAAGGCTCCATACTGGTACACGATTCAGTATCCTCGACCGTACACTTTTTCCAAAGACCCGTACTTTCCACTAATATTACAAACGTGAAAGTTTGTTTGTTACCTTTTGCGCTAAAACGGTTTGAAGAATTATGATGAAATTTAGCAGACAGTTTAACCTGGATTAACATAATGATAGTTCCCATGAGATAGCAATAAACAAATCCTTCGTAGACGGAGTCGCGGGCAACTGCCGTATATAAACAGCCATCTCACAAACGTGTACATTTAAGAAATGTGTCCATTATAGAAAAGCGTAGCTACTTTTGACAAAATGCACTTATCGAGCAAGTGCATGTAAAAGTAAAGTATGCATTCGAGAAAATGCCCTAATTGAGAAAGTATGTATGTATGTATGTAAAACTCTTTATTGTACATAAAACATGAAAATAACTAGTTAACAAGAGATACAGATGTACAAAGGCGAACTTATCCCTTAAAGGGATCTCTTCCAGTTAACCTTAAAAAAAAAGTGTACATTTTGCGGAAAGTGCAATTTTAGAGTAAGTACACGTTTTGGGAAAGTGGGTTTTACTAGCCTAAGCCCACATGACGCACAGACTGCACTGCAATCCGCACCGACAGCCGGTCTAAAAAGGGGGCTGATATACCATCTACGACCTATAGCGCCATCTAGTCAGAGAAACAGCCACATTCCACATCGCACTATCGAAGTTTCTTGCCTCGGATGCATAAAAGTCGGTTTATACCTACACTACACTACAGACATAGAGCGTGGCAGACAAAATAATATTCTTCTATACTATACAGTGTGTTTATTAACGAGGTTATATCTATCGCAACTAGGGCTTGCAATTAGCCATGCTAACTTTTTAAATATGTATTGAAATCTCAAAACCATTTCGAGAAACAAGCTTTCGGTACAGTTTCTGTATATCAGATTTTAAAAAAAGTCTTACATTATTAAGATATTCGTTGAAATGTTTTGACCTTCAAATGCCCTTTCTGTGAGTCATCAAACGAATAATGGATAATGATTCCTTTGCCTTATTTAAAAAAAAATCGACTGACGTCTGTCTAGTCTATATCAAACATAAACTCAAACTTGACATTGACGTGTCGTTTCGTTTTGTAGTTTGTTTGTTTATTTGTTATTTAAGCACAAAGAGTAAAACCATATACCTAATAAGGTTTAAGCAGCATTTTATTATAAAAGGACGGCTAATAACGAAAAAGCCGATTCTCGCAATTTGCCACAAGTGGACAATGTCATGATACTGGAGTTCATGACGAATTCTAGCAACCACAACATCGCTGAAATAAGAGGAGCTACTCAACGGTCAAGACTTTATTGTTAAACCATTGTGTACAAGTAATGTGTTTGTTTTAAATAGGCACATACATTTAAATGATCTTCACAACAAAACTGCAAATAGTTCTTGAAGTATTTTTGCTTCACTTCTCGACACCATTCCTCTCGCCGTCGTTCTGGGATTGGTACGAATAACAAATCCGGGTTATCCCTGCTGTTATTCGAACATAAAGGGGCGAAACACTCGTAGCCTTCCATTTCAAACAAGTTCAGTTAGTGATTTCAAATTTTTTTGAGGTTAGCCGTCGGCGGTGACGTTAACACCTTGATGTTGACTTTACCATAGACTTTACTGTATTTTTTTTGTGCAGGCAAAGACTACATTATCCATTATGCGTTTGATGACGTCACGTCAGCAATATATTAATATTTTTTTTAATGAACTAAAACAATTACTTTGCTGTTTTAGTTCATTAATATGGACCTCCGCAAAGTAACGCCTGATTCAATAAATTATTTTTTTTAATGTAGATAGGATTCATTAAAAACAAAAATACCGAAATTAGTTTCTTAAAATAGTCTATATTTATCAAATAAATTATAAAAACCATACAACAAAAATATGAAGCATGGCCAATTCGAATATTCGAATATTCGAATAATTCGAATATTCAGCGAATTTTCATATTCGAATATTTGGGGGCATGGTATTCGAATATTCGATATTCGATTTTATGTTCATCATTTCAGCCGAAAGACGTCCACTGTTGAACATAGATCTCCCCCAAGACTCGCCAAACAGATCGGCCCCGTGCCCTCCGTATCCAACGCGATCCCGCAACCTTAACCAGGTCGTCTTACCATCTTGTTGGAGGCCTACCTACACTGCGTCTTCCGGTCCGTGGACGCCACTCGAGAACCTTTTTGCCCCATCGGCCATCAGTTCTATGAGCGATGTGTCCTGCCCACTGCCACTTGAGTCTGGCGATTCTTCGAGCTAATGTCGGTGACTTCAGTTCTTGCGCGGATTTCATCATTTCTAATGCGATCCCGCAGAGAAACTCCGAGCATATCCCTCTCCATTGCCCTCTCAGTAACTTTGAGCTTCCTTATGAGGCCCATCGTTAGCGGCCACGTCTCATTGCCATAAGTCATCACTGGCAACACACACTGGTCAAAGACTTTAGACTTGCGACACTGCTGTATATTGAATGACAAGATATTGCGCAGCCGAGCCGAATTCGTCGATTGACCCCTTTCTCGAAGTTGAACCTACCTAATTGGATTGTGTGTCCCAGGTAGATAATATAGTCATCAACAACTTCGAGAGGAGAGTCTCCAATTATGAAGAGAGATGGTACAACATGGGCATTCGACATGACCTTCGCCTTGTCCTTGTTCAATTAAGACCAACTCGCTCAGAGACAGTCACGAGGTCAGCGAGCATCGCACTTAGGTCTTCCAAGGTTTCAGCCATAAGCACTACGTCATCGGCAAATCGAAGGTGACGGATGTATTCGCCGTTTATATTGATGCCTCGCCCTTCCCAGTCAAGAGTCTTGAAAGCATCCTCCAGTGCAGCGGTGAACAGTTTCGGAGAAATAACATCTCCTTGTCTGACTCCACGCTGCAATAGAATAGGCTTCGACACCTGGTCCTGAAGTCGGACGGATATTGTGGCGTTATTATAATTATCACGCACATCTAACAATCAGTTTTAAGTTTTTAACGCCTTGCATGGCTTTAAGTATGAAATTATTGTTTAATTCACAGTGGACTGTACTGTACGTCGTTAAAAGCCACTTTAACAACCTACCTAATTCACCTAATCATCTACATATTACGATCACTTTGGCGCTTTAGCACCGTAGACCACATACATGCGTTGCGGCAGGTTATACAGAAAACCGAGGAGTATAACCGCCCCCTTTTCCTGGCATTTCTCCAACGGTGCCAAGTAGACTCCCGGTACATCGAAGTGTTGAAAATTGCAATTACTGTTTTGTTTTTTTTATTGTCATGTGATTTTTCAGACTGATTACGTAATTACTACTAATTACACAGCTTATTCTGTAGTTTTCTGTGTTTTATTAAACCTTTCTAAAATATTCGAATATTATTCGAATACTTCCGAATTTACGAATCAAATATTCGAATAATTGAAATGGTCGAATATTGCAAGCCCTAATCGCAACAAGGCGGCGCAGACGCCAACAGATAGGGGCCGTGCCCGGCCAGTATGCGCTGAATGAATATTTTTGTCTGCGCGGTTCATGCCTGTAGGTATAGGTACGTGCCTGTGGCTATCTGCCGGTCGTGTGAATAGGACACCGGGAGTGTGCAGATGACTCTTGACATTGATGACGGTGTCTGTCGATGTCTGGCACGGCACGCTTCTGTGCCGTGCCAGACTTCTGTGCAGTGTTAAGCCACAAAAGAGAAATATTTCTCAAGGCAGATGTGAATAACAAGGAGTCGGTCTCGGGAAATGTCTGGTGCGCTCAATGTCTGTTGATAGAAATAAACGGTGTCTGCCACGCTCAATGTACATACCTATGTTTATATAAACCGACCTTAAATACGAAATCCAACTTTCTTCCTTCCTTTTAAATCTACCTGGACAGAGGTCTCCCTATTGCGGCCTGTCACAATGCAAATGTACCACTCTAAAATAACATTTAAAGTACAAACACTTCACTTACTAATCAAACCCATCGCGAACGACCACGCAGCCCCAATCGGTGTCGCCGACTGTAGCAATATCGGTAGTTTATTAAATCAACAGTCGACTTTTTAACTACTTTTAAACAGTGGCTTCTTTAATTGGCACTTTAGATCAAAATGGTTCCATCCTGGTACCGCAATTCAGCTTCCTTGACTGTACTAATGAAGGTAATGAAGAGACAGATAAATTACGTTTACACTGTAAAATAGACACTGGTCCAATTATGACTAGACTAACAACTACTACTCTAACTACTCCACCTGCGAAGTATTTGCTGATCGCTAAAGCTGCGTATCCACCGGAGCTGTGCGAGGATGCGTTGCGAGGGATTTGTTTGTCATGAACCAATAGAACACTTCATTTAAAAGGTCCTAAGTGAATGAAGTGTTTCTATTGGTTCATGACAAACACATCCCTCGCAACGCATCCTCGCACATCTCTGGTGGAAACGCAGCCTATACCTCGGGAACTATGTATGCAATTTTCTGGGATAAAAAGTATTATTTATGTTAATCCAGGTTATAAACTATCTGTGTGCCAAATTTCACCAGAATCCGTCATACCGTTTTAGCTTGAGAGAGTAACAAACATCCACACATCCATCCATACATCCATACAAACTTTCGCGTTTATAATATTAGGAAGTAAGTATAACTAAACCGTTTAAAGTAAAGTAAATAGTTAAAGTAAAGTAAATTTTTACTAACCATATGAGAACAATACATACAAGAAGAAATACCAATGACTCCACACTAGGCTAGGCCTGTATCGTGGCCGCCAAAATACCATAATAATAATTACACATAGTGATGCGGTCTGAACGGTTTACTAATGTTTGACCAAAAAATTATTGATAAATGATTATTTGACAAACAACGTTTCACCAACTTATCATTTGGCAAACGTGACATTTGACAAATGTATCATTTTACAAAAACTCACTTAACAAATGATCAATTAGCAAACACTACACTTGGTAAATGTGTTAAATAATAAAATGTCAATTGACCGTTTTCCATTTCACCAAATGATATGTTTCGCAAATTAAGCATTGAAGGATTCTTATGCAGGACTGGTTCTAAATTATACGCGCAGGCAGATTATCACAAACTTTATTGGTTAGTATTTATTAGTAATTAAATAGTCTAGAGCGAGGTGCACAGCTTGGAAGCCATGAGAGAGAGAGAGAGAGACGGCAATAGCTTCCGTCTTATTCGGAACAAGCATTTGTCCAAATGTCATTTAACAAAATGTTATTTCATAAAAAGGCATTTTTTAGTCTGTTAATAATAATTGCAGCTGCTTTTTAAATAGCAAGACTTTTTTGGGTGGTCATAAAAAAAATACCTAACACCAAAGGCTGATGCGGGAGCTTCGCTACGCTACGCTCCCGCATTAGCCTTTGAACCTAACCAATCCGAGTCGCTTCCGCTCCGAGCCGTCTTGCTTCCTCTCTTCGCTCGCTCGCTGTAATAAAACGAGATTTGACCCATACAATATCTATTATTAGATTTATTATTAAACGAAACACTTGTCAAATAATACATTGTACCAAACGTTTTTAGACCAATAGTAGTTTTGTCTGATAACTCAGTTGCTAAATGTTCATTTTGTCAAATAATTATTTATAAAATGTAAATTTAACTGTTGATCATTTGAATAAGTGAGTCATTTGTAAAATGACTACTAGTAAAATGATCAATTGGCGAAACATTTTTTTGTAAAACGTTTGTCAAGTGTAATTTTGCCAAATGACTTTATTTTGGTCACACGGCAGGACACCGGTCTGAACCTTAATTACAAAATATTGACAAAAAAAAATGTTTAAATGAGTCCTCGCCCACGTGTGGCTGCCGCCCGCACCTCTCCCGACCCCTTTGTCGTCATACCCCCCAGCCCCTGTACCGCGCAGGCGAGGACTCATTAAACGATTTAGCTATAATTTATTAGAGTTGAATGTTTGAAATCAACAATGGCGTAAAAAGTATCCTATTCGAGAATTTCACGTATTTACTTATCAAACTTAAGAGGATTATGGCTATCAGTGACATTATAATAACAATCGTCAATCGTGTTACAACTCAGAAGCTCAGACGAGGAATAACCAAAAGATAATTGATAATACATACTTATATCATTAATCATTTTTACTACGAGTCTGTCTGGTTTATTTGTAACAAGCTGTGTTATGGTCCTCCACACTCCCGTGCGATCACATGCAATATGCAAAAAAAACTGCACTCAAATATTTAGAATACTTTAGAAGTACATTATTCAAAAAAAGCCTTGGTGGCCTAAAGTAAAATTTTAATTATGCATTTTTAAAGTGAATATACATATAATTAAATGTTCAGTGTATATTTCAAGCGACTACCTATTGCCGTTATCAATGACGACCAGATGGCCTAGTGGTTAGAGAACCTGACTACGAAGCTTGAGGTCCCAGGTTTGATTCCCGTGTCAGGGCAGATATTTGTATGAAAAATACAAATGTTTGTTCTCGGGTCTTGGGTGTTTAAGATGTATTTAAGTATGTATCTATCTATATAAGTATGTTTATCCGTTGCTTAGTACCCATAACACAAGCTTTGCTAAGCTTACTTTGGGACTAAGTCAATTGGTGTGAATTGTCCTGTGATATTTATTTATTTATTTATTTATTTATTTATATCAAGCAAAAACGAGCATTAAAATCACGTTTGTTGTATGAGAGCCCCCCTAAATATTTATTTTATTCTGTTTTTTAGTATTTGTTGTCATAGCGGCAACCAAAATACATCATCTGTGAAAATTTCAACTGTCTAGCTATCACGGTTCATGAGATACAGCCTGGTGACAGGCGGACAGACAGACGGACGGACAGACAGCGAAGTCTCAGTAATAGGGTCCCGTTTTTACCCTTTGGGTATGGTGTAGTGTGAGCTGCGCCACACACACACTCTCCCATTACGTATCTATATAATAAGGCTTCATTTCTCGAATATACGCAGTATTTACTCGGACTAAAAGGCAACGCACTTGTGACTCTTTTGGTGTCGCAGGTGTCCATGGGCGACGGTAATCGTTTACCATCAGGCGATCCGTCTGCTCGTTTGCCCCCTATATCATAAAAAAAAAAAAAAACTTAGTCGTTTCAATACACCCATCCTTACGACAACATTACATGGCGATCCTGCCAGTGCCGCTGCCTCGTGCGGTGCTGGCGGCGCGCTGCGCCACCAGTATAAAGGACTTATAAAATTGTGGAAAAGTGGACAATTAAAAAGTGTGGACAGTTTAAGAAGTGAGGACTAAAAAAAAAAAAACTTTTTAAATTAATAATAAGTGTACCTATAGAATAAAAATAGTTATGTTAGTATGTTTAAATAAAAATAAGAATACCTACGTTTTAAGACAGACAAAGGAGACAATTATGTAAGAAGAACTAATACGGAAAAAACTACAGAAGAAACAAGAGAAAAATTAAGATAACATAATATGAAGAATATATTAAATTGAAGAAATATAGGAAGAAAGAAGATAAAATATGAAGAGAATACTTAAAAGAAAATGAAGTAAGAAAAGAAGAATAAAATCAATGAAAACGAAGAATGAAAAAATTAAGAAGAAATAAAATGAAGAAGTAAAGTTAATAAACTTATGTAAGAAAGAAGAATACGATATATTAAATGATAATCAAGAAAGAAGAATATACTTAAGTAAAACAGAAGAGAAAACTTAGACAAAGAATGAAGAAATTGAAGAAGAAAACTAGGTATGACAGAAGAATTAAGGAGACTGGCTGCGAGGAGTTGTTGGAGTGGTTACGGTATGCAGCAGGGAGACGATGGAGTCCAGGACGAGCTGATGGATTCGGACGAGCTGCAGGGAGTAGGAACAGCCAAACAAGAGATGTGCTATTTGTTATTTTATTTTAACTACTCATTTGGAACTTTAAAAAGTGTTAATTTTATTCGTAAGTATACGGAATTATTAATTCAAGTAGGTACCTATATTTGTGTTTTAAGAGAATATAATGTTTAGAAAATGCCGCTTGTTGTCGAGATTTCACAATTGCATCAATTTCAGATATTTTTTTTTAGAGTTATTTTGTGCTTAGTAACAATACTTTTATTGTAGTCGCAGATGCAGTCTAAAAATAGAATAGGTCACGCGCAGAAAGTCGGATGATACCATACGTGCCATCAAGACAAGTATGGATCGGAATGTGAGGTGTGTTATTTCGTCTCACATTTCACTAGGCAAATGAGGTACTGTGTGCTCTTTAAGTAATGATTTAATTAGATCGTTTATTTTTGTTTGTTTAGATCTAGTTTAGTTTTTAATTTAGTTTGTAATATTTAGTTTATAATTAAGTTTTATTCTTTGTTATTTTTTCATAAATAAATATTTGTTTTTTATTAGATCGTTATGAAATTGATTTTACATAATTTTTTCTACAACATGATTGATTTATTTATTAGGATGTATTTAAATAGCCAAGATTGTCACTTTTATTCAGCTGCAGACGGATAAAAAGGACGATCCGAAAATAATTTGTTATTGTTGCTAGCTTGATCACCTGGCTTTCATTTCAAATTATTAGTACAAGTTCAATAGATAGTTACAATATTTGAGAATATAACTACGCAGTTGTTTTTTTTTTTAAATCTGCTAGTTAGTATAATGATGATTTTTTTTTTAGTTACGAAAGGGTTATATGATTTCTAGATTTCAATTTGAGAATAAGGAAACGTCGGTATAGTAATGAATTTTGAATAGAATTTGGGGTATGTATTGAGTTAGGAAAGGAAAGGTTTTATCAGATTAGGTTATCATATGATTTTGAAAGAAAGGTATGTGTTAGGGGAAGCGGAGACAATCAAGATTTTCATTAGCTGTTAAGAAGGCCACTCTTGAAAGTTGATGGAATTCTTGCGAGTTGAAGTTTTCAAATGAATGAGTTTTTTTTTTGAGAGATATTTGAGTGTGTTTTTTGAGATAGTATAGGATAGAAGTAGTAATAATTCCAAGGTCCACCAGGATATAAGGCTAGGTAGCTGAATCCTTGATATTGGATCATGTTTCGGTCGAGCTACCACTCGTGACAATTCTTGGACACAAGGTATGATATAAGAAAAGAAAGGAAGTGTTAAATGAACTACCTAGGTAAGTTTTGTGTAAATGAATATTATGAATGTGCGCGCACGAAACTGAATAAAATATCCTTATATCCTGAACTAATAAATAATATGAAGTTAAAGTCCGGCCGGACACGAAATATAAAAAATATATAAAAGTGCTGTGGACCTTGATGATGTTGACTTGATGATGATGATGATATTATAGTGATGCCAAAGTAGCACACTTATCAATTAGATATATAAAATGTACGAAATGAGTTAGGTAGAGTTAAAGATATGCAAAGTATGAATAAAAGTATAGAAAAAGACGTTGAAGAATATAAGTAATTAAAATCAGAAAGTTGAGTTTACAGGAAAAAAAAGTGTTATGTTTTATGTTATGTTATGATAAATATATAGGTAAAGAGGGCACAGTACACATCATTAACGGTAAATTAAATAACGGTAGTTTTTTTTATTTATGAAAAATTTATATTAGGTATATCTCGTCAGCAAAGCGAGCAAATTTAGAAGTAAAAAAAAAATACCTGCTAGTTAATGGTATTTAGTTTAAAAATGTGTTATGTTTATTACGTGAAATAGTTTAAAATGAAAGTTTTTAAGTGTAAAAGTTTTTGTGTATCCTAAATTTGTATACTTAGTTTTTTTGAACATTTTAAATTTTTTTTGATTAATTAAAAATAATTGGCATATTTTTTTTTTCTTTTTAACGGGGGAGGTGTAGTGTGAGCTGCGCCACACACACACACTCTCCCATTACGTATCTATATAATAAGGCTTCATTTCTCGAATATATGCAGTATTTACTCGGACTTAGTCGTTTCAATACACCCATCCTTACAACAACATTACAACGGAACCCTAAAAGAGGACCAGTCTTCAGTATGATGAAATGGCACAGGATTTTTACACACTTTATACCAAGAGTGTGGAGGGCCACAAATAAACCACTTAATAACTTGATAAGATAACAAGAAAAATTACAAACAGATAGTTGTAGTAAAATTAATCCGTAGCATAACATATTTGTCAAGGACAGATGTATGTTATCATTTCAAGGTTGCGGCAGGAACATCAATATTTGTCATGCTCTTGGACATTTTCCATTAGATGATTGATCATCACAATGGGTATTGTTATACTTGTTGGAAAAGCGGTTACATTCTATACATACATTAAAAAATCGAGGCTTTATTACTCAAAATATTTTTACAAGTGGAAAGCCACCATTCCACATTCATGGAGGAAACCAAGCATTATTTAAATTTAGCTGCTATGTTAACACTTATCTGGCAATGAATAATTAATTATCACACCCAGAAATATTGCGGTTTACCTAGAGAACAAGATTGTTGTTTGGAGTCTTTTTTTATTTTTTCAACTCCAAATTTGTTACTTTTACGGTCATCCCGTAAAATCCATATATTTCACATGAAATACAAACTGAAACATAAAAAAATTTGAGGTGGTGTAGGGATTTAGCATGCAGCACGGAATGCTGAGGACCTGGGTTTAATTCCCAGCGCTGGTCTCTTTTTCTGAGTCTTTCTGTGCACCCATGTTTCAGTTTGTATTTTGTGTGAAATATATTTACCTAGTGAAAACATGCTTCATCACAAGACTAAGTAAAATATGCAATGATAGATGAAAATGGGCTAAATATGCAATTGCATTAACCCTTTACCTACGGGCAAAATCTGAATAAATATGAATTCTCTACCTAATGACAGTGACAGAAAGTCTATTTTATACTAAACATACTGTGAACTATAGTTGAGACCCGTCAGTAAAGGGTTAAGCAACTATGTAATTACACAGAATCCGGTCTCCATTTATAAGTTGTGATTTATTTTAAAAGATTTAGTACTACAGACCGAACTGACAGTACCTACCCAATTTTGAGATTTAGGAAATTAAGTAACTCTACAAATTTAAAGTTCTCATTTAATTGAAAAATTTGTACTCCACACTGCACATTTGGGTGTTATTCTTATGATAGATTGTACTTTGTAAATGACGCGAGGACTTATGAGGTTACAAAACTAATTGGGTCTCTCAGTCACATAGTATAAATGACTCTATCATGTGAAATGACTGAAAGGGCCTAATTAAAAAGGAAATATCATAAAAGAAAGATGAATAATGTTTTCATTTAGGAATTGTCATTTATACAATCAATTATTTCTTGGCATGACTTACCAGTAACCATAAAGACCTTGAAACTCATAACATGGACATCGTTAGTCTAAGTGATTTTGTGAATAAAGGGTGAATAAAACTTACCATTTTCATACGCCTGCCGCACCCCACAGTTCTGCTCTGCCCTCGGCTGCATAGTCTCATGGCCAACAAGCCCATTGCCTTCGGGAAAAGTCATTTTTGTAACTGACACCGCCGCACCTAACCTAATTTAGTAATACTTAGGGAAAACACGCGCGGCATAAATAGATTTTATATATTTTAGAAGTAAATACACTGTTGCGACGTCGTTTGTATTGTTCAAAATGATTGACACTGCGTATTTCATTTATTATTTATGCATTTTCACGACACGGCAACAACTGCGGTAAAGAATTTGACACTTCTTTCTTGTACTAGTGAAGTCGGAAGCTATGGATAATTCAATATCGACATTTATATAGTTTGACTTTTCACAGTATTAGTAAATCAGCCTCATTAATATTGTTTTAGCATCTACGTTGTGTACTCAAAACGTATAATAACGTTATAATAACGGTTACATTTACGCAATTTCGCATAAGTTTATGACGCAAAATACTGCTAAAAGTACCTTAACGTTTCAACCATATACAGGTCACGTGGTTACGTGTAGACTAAGTACGAGCAGGCTGAACTGAAGTAAATGGCAGAGTGAAATTCTTTCTTAACTTAAGACGTTTTACAAATTTTAATTTTTTAGGTAGCTCAAAATATTGAGATTATTTTATACTTAGCATGTCATTAGAAACATGAGATAATTTTCAAACAAAAGAAATAATATATTCAGTGCTGCCTTAATCTCTTTTCTGACTGTTGAACAAACGATTAATAATAATAATAAAAACGCTACATTTACACGACATAAATTGAACCAAGAAATTATCGACATTCATCTATAGTACGATTGCGCAGCTCTACAGCTGACAACTGTCAGACGTAATAAGAAGCTGACGTTGCATCATACGCTGCATTCAAAACTTCGCAACTTTAGATTATTGATGCATTCAATAATTATTTAGAAGTTCGATTAAATTTTAGAAATGCGGTTTTGCTTCTGAATTATTTAAGTTCTAGCAGAGTAAAAAAATGTAAAAAGCTGTCTAACCAAGTCAAACAATTATCGTAATTACATGGGGAGAAATTATAAATTGTTGCAAAAATTTATTACTTATATCTAAAACCTAGGTACTTTAGTGTTCTGTTCTTGTCTGTTAGTGTGGCACTGTCTGAACAGTGTCTACCTACGGCAATTAGGAGAATCCCACAGTCACCAATTTCAGGGGCAGGAAACGAATAAGCTTTTGTTTAAAAAAAACATCTACCTATAAGCTTTTTTGCTAGCGTCTTTTACACTGAATCAAATACGGTGTGCCGCGCTGCCGGTGTGTGTCACCGTATATTTGATTCAGTGTTATAGAGCGCGCTGGGCACGCTTCGTCGGTGCCCAGTGCTCCCGGTTTGTGGTGGCCTTTAAGTAATATGGGTGCGGTTAAATTACACCTGTAATTTTCGACCCGAAGTGAATGACAATATGATAATTCAAATCCTCCCGCCATAAGGGTTTGAATTATCAAGTCGTGTATTACTGTCGTATATCCCGGGTTGACAAATACAGGGTCGTACCTACAGTCAAGGAAATTGAATCGCGTACCAGAGTGGAACCTTTTCATAACCAATTTCACGATGATTTCTTTGGCCTTAGATAGGTAATTTAAGTGTCTGGCAAATGTACCTACAGAAAACCAATTTGATTTCTAGGCCACTATAGAACCTTGTCGCATTAACTAGTAGACAATTACAACGTCAGTGCGGGTTTGATACACAAGAAAACTCCTTTTAGGCGGCCCCTAGACCTACAATAACATTGTACAATACTTTTTATTGTACAATAAGATTGAAAGGCGCTCTGAATCCAAACGAGCAATTATATTGCATACGAACTGCACAATGTTTTCGTGTTCAGTCGGATACTAAAATATTGCACAATACTGACCCTACACGAAGCAATGGAAAAATATGGCGCAATAAAAATTAAACTCGCTCAAACTTTCGGTCAAACATTGCGCAATCTTCAATAAATTTTTTTTATTTTTTTTATGGGACAATTCACACCAATTGACCTAGTCCCAAAGTAAGCTTAGCAAAGCTTGTGTTATGGGTACTAAGCAACGGATAAACATACTTATATAGATAGATACATGCTTAAATACATGTTAAACACCCAAGACCCGAGAACGCACATTCGTATTTTTCATACGAATATCTGCCCCGACACGGGAATCGAACCCTAAACGATATAACGATAACGTATTATTAACCCTAAACGGTCAATAATATTGCACAATTCGGAATATTGTGCAATATAATTAATCGTTTAGGGGCCGCCTTATTTACTTCTTTATTTCCTATTCATTATTGTTGACACACGTTCGCAAAGTTCGAGTTTGTCATCATGACAAGCAGGCGCGGAACCAGCCCTCAAAAAAGGTTGTGGTCACACACAACTCAGCCACCCGAAAATCGGCCAAGTGCGAGCCGAAGTTATCATCAGCCTATTGATCTTAGCAGACCTTAAAAGTGAGTCGTCACAAGTCTGTTAGGGTTGTTGGCATGCCCATCCTGCCCACAATGGTGGATCCGCCATTGATGACAAGGGAACATCACGCAATAATCACTGTCGTAGAAGATAATCAAATTGATTATCTTCTTGTGCCCTAATATTTATATTTATTATTTATTAATTTTGACATGGTTCTTTACTGGCCTAGGAATCAAATTGCTTGACTGTACCTATGGAATGCCAACGTGACATTTGTAATGAAAAAGGTTCACCCTGATACGTGATTCAGCTACCTTGACTCTACATTAACCCCACCAAATCCGACCACTGGAAGCTAGTCGTGGTGGATTAGTGATTTGACCTATGGCCTCTTGAGTAATGGGCCGCGGATTCGACTCCGAGCTCGCACCTTAGTTTTTCGGAATGTATGGGCGAAATTACATTTGAAATTTACTATGAGCTTTACGGTGAATGAAAACATCGTGAGGAAACCAGCACACATGTGCGAAGAAATTCAACTACAGTGCAAGCACTCTCATCTTGAGAGGATGCCTGTACCCTGAAGACGTATAGGCTGGGATGATGATAGATGATGAACAGGACAAGGCAAATTTACAAAAATTAAGGCAAAACGCTTAACGGTATACTTTCCTTATGTCCGACCGGATAGCCTAGTTGTTAGAGAACCTGACTAAGAAGCTTGAGGTCCCGGGTTCGATTCCCGGTCGGAGCAGATATTTGTGTGCAAAATACGAATGTTTGTGCTCGAGTCTTGGATGTTTAATATGTATTTAAGTATGTATTATTATTTATCTATACAAGTATGTTTATCCATTGTCTAGTACCCATAGTAACAACTAACAAGCTTTGCTTAGTTTGGGATTAGGTCAATTGGGGATGTCTAAAAAAAAATACCCATGGTTTTTATATTTTTTTTGTATAGAAAAGTCAATTATAAGAAACTAATTTCAATATTTTGTCATTTAGTTCTCTACTTTTTTCAAAATTAATTATTGAAACTATTTTAGTTGATGACGTCAGATTATAATTGAGGGCTCCATCAATGCCAAATTTCTAAATCTATCTAAATGCGTACGATAAGGAAACCCCTTTAATTATTTTTTGCGTAGTGGTACACTATACACTGTGTCACTTTACTGGCACTGTCAAAGTGCTAGATGTCAGACAGCGGGTCCAAATCAAACTCAGTAGTATAATCCACGCGTAAATTGTGAAGAATTCCTAACCACACAGAATAAAGTACGACTAGAACCGGTCACGCAATTTACACCAAAGTCAAATGAAGGTCATTGCTTATTTGTTATATTATAAATTCATTACGTAATATTAAAATTAAATAACTACAGCAAACGAGTTAAAAACCATTTATCTCGAAATGGTTTTCGATTTACTATACATTGCAAAAAAATAGACATCCCCAATTGGTGTCAATTGTCCCATGATTTATTATTATTATTATTATTATTATGTCTTTGACCAAACAAAACAGCACTCTACGTCACGCGTTTATTTTTTGTTGCCATGACGTCAATTCCAATTTGACACTGTCACAGACAATGTGACACATTAACTTCACCTACCCTAGACACAATTACTGCAAAACAACAGGTGGGCAGAAAATGATTGCCGTGCCATTGGGCGCGTATCGGGCGAAAAATCGCAAGAAAAATGAGAATAAGGTTGGAGAATACTTAGCGCAACTTTATTGTTACATTAAAATTACATAAAGTTTGCCTTCATTTCATATTCAACTTTAACGACCTACAAATAAAGCCAATTTTAGAAGACTGTTACCCACGTTTGCAGATTTTGTAATAGCTACTTTATTTATATAGTGTTAAAGTTGGAAATGAAATGAAGGCAAGCCATATGTCAGTGGTAAACTAAAAGTAAACGTATTGTAAGTATTTAGGGTATTTAGGTTGAGGAGATCCGAGACGTGGTGCTTCACTATGGGCCTGATGAATAGGCTCAGAGTTCGCTCAACGAGGTACGCTCGGAGTTTCTCTACGGGATCGAATCAGAAACGAGGAAATCCGTAAAGAACCGGGGTCACCGACATAGCAAAACGAATTATCTCGTTGAATTGCAATGGGCAGGCCATACAGCACGCAGAATAGACGGCCGTTGGGGGCCAAAAGTTCTGGAATGGAGACCACGGACTAGCAAGCGCAGCGTGGGACGTCCACCAACGAGATGGACGGACGATTTGGTGAAGGCCGCAGGTTCAGGGTGGATGCAAGTCGCTTCCAACCGTAATGATTGGGCATCAATGAGGGAGACCTATGTCCAGCAGTGGACGTCCTACGGCTGAAATGATGATGATGATGATTTAGGTTAAGGATACACTAAGAGCAAACAGCTTTACGGTTTAGTCGAAATTCAGTCTGCATTAACGATATTTTGCGGAACTAGTAAATTACAATCGGAATACGTTTTTTGCTCAATTATTTGTTGGCAACATTTTTGATGGTACTTGATTTTGTCACCAAATTTCAAGTGCATTAGGAATGAATGAAAAAGTAAAGGTTCAATTCGGTGGAGTCCTGAATAAAAAAATATTTAAAATCCAACTGGCAAACTAATTAATAATTATATTAAATTACTAGCTTTTGCCCGCGACTCCGTCCGCGTGGAATTTGTAATTTGGGCAGCTTATTTTTTTTATCTAATTTGCTTTTTCATCAATTATGGCTTTCCTTAGTACCTTGATATAAAAAAAATTACCCGCCCCCGCACCCCCCCCCCCCCCCCCCCGCACACCCGCGTTCACATTCAACACCGTGCACCGTACTCCCAAGTCAAGCGTGCCTATAGAAGTTTTACTTCAAAAACCACCGATTTTGAAACATTCTTCCGCTCCGCTCCGCTCCTATTGGTGTTAGCGTGATGATATATAGCCTATAGCCTTCCTCGATAAATGTGCTATGTAACACTGAAAGAATTTTTCAAATCGGAGCAGTAGTTCCTGAGATTAGCGCGTTCAAACAAAAGAACCTGTTCGATAAATTCTTAAAATAGACGTATCTTTCTTATTTGTGAACCGATTCAAATGAAACAAACACTAAATGTTAATGCAAGAAAATACCAACATATCAGTGAAAACCGCATCCTTCTAGGTTAAGCCGTTTCTGAGATTAGCGCGCACAAACGCACAGACAAACAGACAAACAGACAAACAGACAATAATTGTAAAAATCATTGTTTTGGGTTCTATTGTGCTAATAAATAGCCCTAGTGACAGTTTTTCTCAAATATCTTCAATGTACAGACACCGACTTGTTACAGATTTATTATATGTATAGATTAGTAAAAACGATTGTAATTCCAACTGCGTTAGACAATAAGTTATAATTTAGTTAAGACCAAGTATGTACTTTGACCCGCTGCCCTTTGGGCCCGCGTGGGAACTACAGCCCAAGCCCTTTCATTCTGAGAGGAGGCCTGTGCCCTGCAGTGGGATGTATATGGTCTGGGATGATGATGATGAAGCACTTTGAACATGAAACTACCACAGAAAATACCAAGCACCTAGTCAGTATAATAGCACCATGCACCAGTCAGTTGTCACGTTTATGAAATAGGGGCTTGTCTTTTTGGGTTTCAAATGAATAAAAAGAAACTTCTTGAACTATTTATTTTGTAACGCACAAGAAAAATATTTATTCTTATATTTTAAATAAAGTCTAATAAATAAGTACCTACCTAAGTAATAATATGATGTTGTATTATAAAAAGCATTTGTATGTAAGTAGTCACTACTGAGTTTAGTAAATAAAGTGATCTTTTTGTAAATGTCCAATATATTTTACATTTAAATTGACTTTATTATTTACTTTTACTTCATTTTTAGATTTAATACTTACTTGCATAAAAATACTTTTATCTTAATGTCGTTTAAATTTCACATACCGAGTTAACGATATCAGTAAGATGAACTTGCATGGACTAGAAGAGTTAACTATTATAAGTTGTAGTTAAGTTGCAAACATGAATTTTTGTGTTCTAGGTAATGTCAATTAGAATAATTATATGTTTGTAAGTTGTAACTGTTCCTTAAATAAATAAATAAATAAATAAATAAATAAATAACCTCGAGTTAATTGCAACCCAGAGTTAAGTAATATCAAAATGTATGAAACTGTCATCTATAACCCAGGTTTAAGGTTTACCAATTCATTTTTAACCCTGGACCATGCGGCCCTTATTCATATACCTTTGTAACTATTTATATTCATGTTGTTTGTCAAGCATAGCCAAACCATACATTTTGCTTTAATTGATTAGTAAGACGGTCATTTTCGCAAAGAAGCCAGGAGACCAAGATCTGAAGCCATATTATAAAACGTGCGGACGCCCGCAATCGCATTTACCATCTCTTTTTTCTCATCCTATACCGTTTGACAGAAAAAAATGGCGCATGTGATTGTGATTCCAAGTAACTTCGATCAGTTGTATTGTTGATCGAAGCCATGTACTTATGTTATTCTTCTTGACAATGATGGTCTTTCCGAAAGCACTGGTAGTTTAAAAAAAACCGGCCAAGAGCGTGTCGGACACGCACAAGGTAGGGTTCCGTAGCCATTACAAAAAAATCAAGTAATATTTTTCTAAGGATTTCGTATGTGTACGGAATCATCCAAGTTTAGGTATGTTTTATACCTTAGGCTACTATTTACTCTTAAACTACAAATAATTTCCAAGCAATCTTAGCCGCTATAATTTTCCTAGTAAATTTGATATATTTACTACCATTCTGAATTTTTTCAAATTTTTCCACCTAACAGTTTAGATTTTAGAGGGGGGGGACGCTCGATTTTAATGAAAATTTTCACTTTAAAGTTGAATATTTCGCAAACAGATCACTGAATAGAAAAATCATGTTAGCAACCCCGCAATGGTTTTAAAAGACCTATCCAACGATACCCCACACTATAGGATTAGTTGAGAAAAAAGAAATCACCCCCCTTTACGTCTATGGGAGGTACCCTAAAAAAAATATTTTTTTGTTTTTTATTTTACCACTTTGTTGGCGTGACTGATATGTATATTCATGCCAAATTACAGCTTTCTAGTACTAACGATCTCTGAGCTTAGCCGAGGACAGACAGACAGACAGACAGACAGACGGACAGACATGGCGAAACTATAAGGGTTCCTAGTTGACTACGGAACCCTAAAAAGTGGCATGTAAAAAAGCTCTTTGTTTACGGCATTTGCAGAATAAACGTTTTGATTTTGATAACGCAATGCCATAGGTGCTGCTAGTCTGCTTTCGTGACATATACTTAAACGGCCCAAATTCGATTTTTTACTTCAATGTACATTCTTAAAAGCGGCAATTAAAATGATCCTCACTCAGTGTATATTAGCTTAATCTCTCTCGACTGAAAACATTTGTGGCCGTTTGATTTATAATGCATACGTTTGACCTATCATTTAATATCTAATTATATAAAACAAATTGAAACGACTCCAGTTTTACAAAGTTTAGTAGGTAAGTTAAGTATACATTTATAATGATCTTTAATCCAAAGCTCTAATTATTTGGATGAACCACTTTATGCATATTTAATGATCTTAAATCGTTAGTTTCCGAGAAGGTGGTATAAATTTAAAGTGTTTTACAAATGATCTATCTAGTTTATTAAAAGCCTTAAGACTTAAAAACATAAAATTGACAAAATGTAGAGTGCCGCATTTAAAAGACTAGAGAAGTAGACACAATGTCATAGGGTAAACTATCCAGTTGACCACTTTACGAAAAACATGCTAACTGTCTATTATTTGCGTTTGATTACCATTCATTAAAGCTCCAAACGCACAGACAACGGAGGCGTGGCAGCGGTGGCGGTGACGGTTGCAATATTCTAACTTGTACGAACGAGTTCGCGGTTCGCCGGTCATACAAGATAGAATATTACAATTATTCTATTTGTGACTATTTGTGAGATCCTATAATTGGCTCCTATGTTATTTATTACTGGTTTAACCTACTCTGTAATTTGTAGCTGTTGGTTCTCCGAAAATAAAATAAATAAATAAATAAATAAACCGTCACCGCCACCGCACCGCCACGCCTCCACTGTTTTTGCGGTTGGAGCTTTAATGCTGTGATTACTTTTCTAATCAAATTTTGTAGCTAATCAAACTCAAATGTTAGAAGTTAGTACTTGTCAATGTTTCTTTATGTGGTCAATCACTGCATGGACAATAACTGAGTTAGTTGTTTACCCTATCTAATATCAGTTTTTTTCAAAATGACAATCATACTTACGTAGATAGGGTCAACGTCATAAATAAGTGATCACTTTTGTACCTTGTCACTTTAACGTCGTGTTTGAAAAGTCATACGAAATTATGTAACGCCTGAAAGCGACGAGGTACAAAATTGATCAGTTATTTATGACGTTGACACAATATTTCTAGTATTCTTATTGGAGTTCTTTTTTATTTGATATTAAAATCATAGCGCATAGTAATATCCTGGATGTTAATGCAGGTGTAGTCAAGACTTATGCAGGGTTGCGGAACGCGCACAACTTGAAGTAGCAAACCATTTGAGGACCTGAGAACAAATAAGAGTTATAGATACTTATAAGTATAAAAAAATATTTATATACCTAATGTTTTACGCATTCTTCTATAGCTAAGCCGTTTTATTGAGTCCTCGCTCGCGCTTGTACCTCCCATTTGTTCTATGGAACTGTGACGTCATAGAACTGTTAACATTTTTCTTCCCCAGCAGTTCCATGGTAGAACTATTGAAACAAAAAATGTGCTAAATGTAGAGAAAAAAGTTTCATAAACATCGGCCAAGTCGTTTAGGAGGAGTTTGATAACAAACACCGTGACACGAGATTTTTATATATTAGACTAGCCGTTGCTCGCGACT
This sequence comes from Archips crataeganus, assembly GCA_947859365.1. Taxonomy (NCBI): domain Eukaryota; kingdom Metazoa; phylum Arthropoda; class Insecta; order Lepidoptera; family Tortricidae; genus Archips; species Archips crataeganus. The sequence continues at coordinate 19,166,433 of OX402057.1, read as the reverse complement.
CCGTCCACCAAGAATACTAGCCTACGACCTATTCTCAAGGCCTACCGAATGTAGAGAAAAAAGTTCGTAAGAATCGGTCATGCCGCTTCGGAAGAGTTCGATAACAAACAGTTTTTACAAAATATTTTTGTTTGCTTTGTATGCTTAGTATAAGTTTTCCTTCACTTCAATACTTCTCGATCGCGTTTACGTAAAAAAATCAATTAAGTAGGTACTAGGGAAACATGGACAGCGCCTCCGCGCGCGCGCGTCCATGTTTCCATAGAATTGAAATTTTTACATAAACGCGATCGAGAAGTATTGAAGTGAAGGAAAACTTATACTAAGCATACTGAGCATGCTCCTGCGTCCGTTACGAACATCGAAACTAGTTGTAAACATCATAATCCATCATTCTCGGGCATCCTCACCCCTATTATTACACATCAGCGCACAACCTAAAGGGCCTTATTTTTCTCCGACTGCCGAGACGCCGACTTATTTTCTCAATCATCCCAGTCCTAAAATCCTTATTAGCTCGGTATTATTTCTGCGGTTACAGAGTGTGGCTCACATTTTCAGAAAGACAATTTTTCTTCGTGGCAATTATTCCATTCCCATATTTTCCCAGTGGAATTTTTTCCCAATTATTATTATTTACCACTGTTTAATTGTACTGTTCTCTTTTTTTCTATTCGGGCCATACACACAAAAAGAAACAAAAGTTGTCTCTCCTGTGGACGTAAAATTAGCGACTTAGAGTCAGCCAACTTACGATTTATTTAAATGGGCCGAAAGTTGGCCAGGCGTCCCACACGCCGACGTAGACTTGACTAAAAAATATTGGCTATGTACCCTTAACTTTTGCCATGGCCACAGGAGAGACGCGAACAAACAAATGTGTATGACCCATTCTCTTAATTAACCACGAAGTATTTTTATTATTTATTATTATATTTTTTCGATTTACATAGTGTTTTCGATTAAAGCTGATAATCGACGGAGGTCAGCTTCACTGACCTCCTATTTCTTGGCGATTTGCCCTTCGGGCACAAGAAACTAGCTAACTAACCTAAACTACTTAGTATTCTAGGACAGGTATCCATTGAGAATAAAAAAGATTGAGAAAAACGACCGCCTTAGCCTAGTTGGTAGTGACCCTGCCTACGAAGCAAGAGGTCCTGGGTTCGAATCCCGGTAAGGGCATTTATTTGTGTGATGAGCACGAATATTTGTTCCTGAGTTATGGATGTTTTCTATATATTTAAGTATTTATTTATATGTTTATCGTCGTCTAGTACCCATAGTAGGTACAAGCTTTGCTTAGTTTGGGACTAGGTCGATTTGTGTTAGATTGTCCCCTAATATCTATTTATTTTATTTATTTTATTTTAAGTATGCCAATAGAAAAAATAAATTTTGAGAAATAATGCCCACAGAAAATAAAATATAGGGAAAGAATGCCACTGGGAAAATGTGGGAATGGAATAATTGCCACGAAGAAAAAACGATGTTCGGAAATTATGGGCAACACTCCGTTTATGTAAGAAATGCGTGTTCATGCAGTTCCTTCATCTCTACACTGTATGAACACACACATACAAATCAAATCAGTCATTCAGCGTGGAGATGGAGGAACTGCATGAACACCCATTTCTTACATAAACGTAACTATCGTAAGGTCGCGGGTGAGCAAAGTAATTGGCTAAGTAAAGTTTTTTTAAGAGGTGCTAATTATATTTTTTTTCGACAGTCGGCGTTCTGAAGATCGAGGAACTGCAGCTGTTTTATTTTTATCTCCTTTTGTTTACTGGAAATATTTTTTTAAGTGTTCGAGTTGACATTTGTGAGATTTAATGGCTGACAAGCCGTTCGTGCTCAGTACTTAGTAGAAACAGAAAAAAAACGAAGTCATCTGTCACTTTTGTCCATGTCAAACCGTTTGCGTTTCGTTTGCTTTGCGTTTTGGTGTGATTTTTGGACTATTTTTAACGACCTCCGCACAAAATCCGGATTTTCAATTTTACCGCATTTCTCCACGAATTATGCACGATAATTAAATCACGATTGAATATTTTCGATCATTATTTTGGAACTGCTTTTTGGACAATGCAAAGTAAACGAAACGCAAACGGTTAGATTTCATTTGACGTTGACAATTGACTTCGTTTTTTTTTCTATTTCTATTAAGTACTGAGCATGAACCACTTGTCAGCCATTAAATCTCACAAATGTCATCTCGAACACTTAAAAAAATATTTCCAGTAAACAATAGGAGATAAAAATAAAACAGCTGCAGTTTCTCGGTCTAGAAGACGACTACTGTCGAAAAAAAACATATTTAGCACCTCTTCAAAAAACTTTACTTAGCCAATTGTTTCAGTTCATTAAAAAAACTGTAATAACTCGGATAATGATAAGTTGGGTCCCTGAATAAAAACATGGATTACTTTTTATCCGAATATTCCAATTTGATAAGAATAAAATCTCGGAATTTTGAACCGCAAATTTTGAAACATGAAAATTGGCATGGGTGGTTTTTTTATGCAACCACGATATTAGAATTTAGGAATTATTGGGGATCAGATCTAATGGTCAACCCGAGCGATGCCGCGTGAAAAGATACCCTAAAAATCAATATTATCTAATTGTGTTAATTTAATACTACTTAGTATTTTTCAGATAAAAACAAAAATGTCGACTAAAACTGAACGACTCCACACATGTTCATGTTCTCATGATAAAAATCAAAGTTCTATATTTAGCCATGTCAATTTTCTACGCGACTGCTAGCTATCTTGGCCTATCTCAATATTACTTAGCTATCGAATAACCTGCCTGACCTTTTTGTGTTATTAGGAAATAAATTTAGGTAAGGACAAAGTTGTAACATTTTTCAAACAGCACGTGCGTGCGTGTGCGTGCGTGCGTGCGTGCGTGCGTGCGTGCGTGCGTGCGTGCGTGTGTGTGTGTGTGTGTGTGTGTGTGTGTGTGTGTGTGTGTGTGTGTATGTGCTCGTTGAGCGACTCTGAGCCTATTCATTCTGGTCGAGATTACCCTTACAGGTTTACCCAGGTCAGGTCAGGGGTTACCAAATGGCGGACTGCGGTCCGGATCCGGACCGACGACCAATTTTATATGGACCTTCACTAAATAGTAACTTATACTGAGTACGTAATTCAATAAAATATATGTAGCGGTTTGTTTTTGCTGCCGCCAATTCGACTTACAGATGAACATCTCCAGGATTTAACGACAATAGCTTGCACCAACTTTACTCCAAACTTCAGACATATAGGCAAAAAATGAAATTTTTCCCATTGATTGTATGTACAAAAATCCTTGTTACTTTTGTACATTACACTATTGCTTATTTAATAAATTCAAGTAGGAACGGACCGCGATTTTAATTTTATTTTAAAAACCGGACTCCTGAAAAAAGTAATTGGTGAACCCTGACTCAGAGTATGATGATGGTACATACCCATACGGCCCTTCTTGGTCTTCCAGCGCTGCTGCTGCCGGGTGCCCCTGTCCGACGGCGGGATCCTCTTAACGAGGCTGTTGCCATCGGGAAGGTCCATCTCTTGAACATCTTGACTTGCTCTGAAAAATAGGCATAACAACTTCACTGTCCCATGCAATGGTTTTGTAGGGTTCCGTATCAAAAGCGTGCCAACTGTGCCCTATTACTGAGACTGCGCTGTCTGTCCGTTCGTCTGACACAGGGCTCTATCTCTTGAACCATTATAGCTAGACACTTGAAAATTTCACCGATTATGTATTACTGAAGCCGCTACATCAATAAATAATAAAAATATAATTAAAGTTAAAAATTAAACGAAGTCCTAACCTTACCTAACCAATATAAAAATGATCCCCTGCGTAATTTCACTTAGAACCAGGTCTCTGCTAAGCTAACACTGGATTATTATAGTTACGCCTGTTTACGGCGTATATTTTTACATACCTAAATCTTTCTACGGAACCCTCGGTACGCGAGTCCAACTCACTCGTAGCCGGTTTATTTTAAATAAATTGTACCCCCAGTTATTTAGTAAAAATATTCACCCCACGCCACTGTTGTGCTCACCTGCGCTCCGTGGCCTGTATCTCCTCCCGAAGCAGCGACTTGACGAGCCGGTAGACCATCAGCAAGTCCTGTAGACGGTCCCCCTCCCCCGCTTTGTGGGGGGCGCTGGGTACGGCGTTCACGTCCTGCGTAGAACAAAATTTTAGCGTAACCTTTCATGGCCAAAGGCGCAGGCAGTGTCTCAAGTCAAAATTCTTTGACCAGTGTGTGTTGCCAGTTGATGACTTATGGCACTGAGACGTGGCCGCTGACGATGGGCCTCATAAGCAAGCTCAAAGTCACTCAGAGGGCAATGGAGAGGGCTATGCTCGGAGTTTCTCTGTGGGATCTCATTTCTGTACAACACAACAACTTTCTGTCTGTAAAACAGCCTTTAACTCTAAAAATCGAGCATTAAACCCATTTTCCCCTCGACGTGTCTATCCACCCACGCTGTAACGGCTCGGGTGGTTACATGAACGTCTCGGGTAAAATGGCTTGTTTTATGCTCTCGTTGTACCAGATACTTACCATTTATTATCACGTCTCTGATTTCACTAACAGAATAAAAATAGGTATTAGGTACTTAGTCATATTATGTTCACACAATAACGTAAGACATAAAGGTCGATGAAACATTATCTTTCTTTCCTTCCATAATAATAATTTATTGAATCAGGCGTTACTTTGCGGAGGTCCATATTAATGAACTAAAACAATTACTTTGCTCACCCGCGACCTTACAATAGTTACGTTTATGCAAGAAATGTGCGTTCATGCAGTTCCTCCACCTCCACACTGTACGAACACACACAAATCACATAAACCCAACCATCACCACCACCAAGCTACACTGACGCGTTTCGAAACACTGAAGCGTTTCTGGTTGAGTTCGAAACGCGTCAGTGTAGCTTGGTGGTGGTGATGGTTGGGTTTATGTGATTTGTGTGTGTTCGTACAGTGTGGAGGTGGAGGAACTGCATGAACGCACATTTCTTGCATAAACGTAACTATTGTAAGGTCGCGGGTGAGCAAAGTAATTGTTTTAGTTCCATAATAATATAAAGAAAACTTCGAGATAAAAGGTATTAGATAATTAGGGATAAAAGGTAACCATAAAAGATTTGGGTATCTGAAGAACGTGTACATACTTAATATTCGTTTCAATAAAGTATGATTCTTGATATTATAATCCCATCAAACACAAAATGTGAAAATGGTAGCCAAGTTCAATATGTATCATACATAATCTTATATGATATTGTTTGGTTGATATAAATATTTGTTTGTGTTAAAAAAAAATGTGTTAAGAATACAAGAACTTTATTTGTCAGACTATACTTAGGTACTTAAAAAAATATAAGGTGGTAGGGTCAACGTCATAAACAAGTGATCATTTTTGTCATGTTTGAAAATCCATATGAAAATTATGGAACGACTGAAAGCGACATCCGAGCATAGCCCTCTCCATCGCCCTCTGAGCGCATGAGTACGGAATCTTACGAATAGAGTTACAGACACACAATAAAACTAAATGGTGTTACTATGTTTACCATATAGCCTAATTTTTCGTTAGTCACCCGCAAGGCATCCACATGGCATCTGAAATGATGGGCCACTCGACAGTATTACGTAATACAAAGCTCCCTATTTTTTTTTTCCTAACCTTCTCCAGTACTACTACTACTACTACTACTCCAGTACTTGTAAACGTGTAATAATGTCACGTTCGTACTTATATTAATAACTCATAAGTTTTATCCTGTTACAAATGGGGAACTGGGAGAACTTTTGATGTCCTTTTTCTGTACGAGTATGATACATTACATTATATTTATAACGGTGCCACTTCGTTTCTCATAATGTCATTTGTCATAATTCTACACCTGATGTTAAGTAATCACCACCGCCAATAAACACCTACAGTACCATGGGAACTGCTGGTGCGTCGCCTGCCTCGGAAAATGAGGTACCTCTACGTTTACAAGTGTTTTTTTTTCGAAATTTAAATTAAAAGAATTCCAAGAGATTCATAGTAAATTTTCTGTTACAGATGGACACTCAAATGAGCATTTTTCATTTAAAGTGTAGGTAAATGAAAAAAAATTGGTATTTTTATATAAATTTTCATAAATTGAGTCGGTTTTGTGGCTTTTAATGATACGCAGTTTAAATATGGCTCGTCTCAAAGCTGACGCAAAAATTGTATGAAAAATTATGGAATTTTTTAAGGGTTTCCTTGGTTTCGCATAATTTAATAAGTCATAATGCATCATTCTTCATAATCAACGTTAGTCATACAGTATTTCTGAAACAGTATTTTTTTCAGGACTTTTTAAATGTCATCTTATAGAATGCAGTAGTTTAGGTTAGGTTAGGTTAAAAACTGTTTCAGAAACAAATCACTTTATGACCAACGTTGATTGTGAAGAATGATACATTATGACTTGTTAAATTATGAACTGTTGAAAATGCAACGCGAGCAAATTAACACAATTAATATTCTGTGTACGCAGGGTAAGGTCATCCATCGTAAACCAATTAAAAATAAACGAACAAAATCAGGAGCTTGCAGATAATAACCATACGAGACCTACGCACGTTAAAAGCTCAAAATAATAAAATAAATCGTCATCATCATCATCATCATCATTTCAGCCGAAAGACGCCCACTGCTGAACATAGGCCTCCCCCAAGGCTCGCCAAACAGATCGGTCCCGTGCCCTCCGCATCCAAAGCGATCCCGCAACCTTAATCAGGTCATCGCTCCATCTTGTTGGAAGCCTATCTACACTGCGTCTTCCGGTCTGTGGACGCCCCTCGAGAACCTTTTTGCCCCATCGGCCATCAGTTCTACGAGCGATGTGCCCTGCCCACTGCCACTTGAGTCTGGCGATTCTTCGAGCTATGTCGGTGACTTTTAGTTCTTGCGCGGATTTCATCATTTCTAATGCGATCCCGCATAGACACTCCGAGCATATCCCTCTCCATTGCCCTCTGAGTGACTTCGAGCTTCCTTATGAGGCCCATCGTTAGCGGCCACGTCTCAGTGCCATAATTCGTCACTGGCATCACACACTGGTCAAAGACTTTTGACTTGAGACTTTGAGGCATTGCATATAATAAATGAAAAGATGTAAACGCACGTAAAAAACTCCCGACACAAAATACATGCGCGTCGGACTGGAGTGCCGACAAATTACCTAAGTACCTAATTATAATCCATCCATCAGGTAAAACGTGTGTTCGTTTATATCGGCTTCAATACATAAAAAATAATTCTATACATAATTTTAGGATTGTTGTGTGTTTGTAGGTTTGTTTACCTGTTCACCACCTTGTTTTTTGAAGTAAAACTTCTTTAGGCACGCTTGACCTGGGAGTAAGCTGGTGAATGCGTTACGGAAATAAGGCGAACGCGAGGTAAGGTGTGGGGGTGGAGGGGTGGGAGGCGCGGGGGCGAGGGAAGGGGGGTGCGGGGGAATTAAAGGGGGGATGAAAATTGCATTGATTTTGCCGTAGGATGCACTGTTTTCAAGATATTTGACAAAAACACGAAGTTAAGGAACGTCGGGCGCAGTCAGTACTTAGATGGGTGATCGCCTGGTTTCATTTTTTTTTTTTTGGAAGCGTTTTCTACTAAAAGTACTTAATTTATTATTGCAGGCAAAAAACTGAGTGTGCTTTAAGACCACACGACTGAAGCAAAATTTCTTCAGCTCCATCTATATGATGTATATATATATGTATATATTTTATATAAACATATACATCATTAGATGGAGCTGAAGAAGTTTTACTTCAGTCGTGTGGTCTAATTTTCAATTTATATTTAGTCCAAAGAAAACAATATACATATATACTATAATACAACACTATACTCTTTTAAGGCTCCTGATACATGGTGTCACTGTCGACGTCTCATTCGCGTACAGAACCCATTTAGCGCATTTAGCAGCAGTTAGGTGGCATCTACAAATTTGGGCCCCGTTGAAAAGTATGTAGGTATTATACGAATGTCAACAATAAAAACTAGTTCTTCTTCTTCTTCCTTAAGTAATGGCGACCAATAGGCTTGTGCCAATGTCAGTTAATTGCTCTCCTTGGGAGCGACGTTGTACGGTGATTGTAATTTTTGCAACTTGATTGATAGTAAAATTCCAGAAACCACGTGGAGACAACTTGCGCATTAAAAAATGTCAGACACGAGAGCAATATAGAATTTTGTGAACACTGTAACAGTTGGTTAATCGCAGCATAAAACACTATCAAAATTATACTACAACTAGCCAAAGAAACAGAAATAACAAAATTAGATACTGTCTACATCCGCCATGTTCGAATGCCACAAATCGAATCTAAAAACTAGTTATTTTCGTGTAGACGAATATATCTGACGTTAGAAGCCCCCGTGAGGTTTGCAGCCCTGGACACGTTCATGTGTACTCTTTTGAGAAAGGCGATACAGCCTTCGTGACCCGTCCTCAGATCGTACCTGGTATATGGTGTCATTGTCAACGTCTGCAGGTGGCACTTCGTCATACAACTCGACCGCCGCCGCAGCAGCCAGCAGCAGCCAGGCCGCGCTGAGAAGCTTGTGGTACACCATTCTGGAAGGAAAGAGCATGTTCAGTGAAGTAACTATCATACCACTATTAGATCTCAATTGGGAATGTCTAAAAAAAATTAACAGTGGTTTTTATGTTTTTTTATTGTATACAAAAGTCAATTGTAAGAAACTAATTTCAATATTTTGCCATTTAGTTCTCTACTTTTTTTTCAAAATTAATTATTGAAACTATTTTGGTTGATGACGTCAGATTATAATTGAGGGCTCCCACACAGCCAAATTTCTATATCTATCTATTTAGGTACGCATTTGCGTACGATAACTAATAAGGCAACCCCTTTAATTATTTTTTGCGTAGTGGTACACTGTAACTAGTGTCACTTTACTAGCACAGTCAAAGTGCTAGATGTCAGACAGCGGGTCCAAATCAAACTCCGTAGTATAATCCGCGCGTAAATTGTGAAGAATTATAATCACACAGAATAAAGTACGACTTGGACAGGACACGCAATTTACACCAATGTCAAATGAAGGTCATTGCTTATTTGTTATATAATAAATTAATTACATAATATTATAAAATTTAAATAACTACAGAAAACGAGTTAAAAAGCATTTATCTCGAAATGGTTTTCAATTTACTATACATTGCAAAAAATTAGACATCCCCAATTGCACTATTGCTACTTTTTGGTAATTCCGTAATTGCTTTTCCCGATTCTGAGACTGACTGTTTAGTCCTCTTGACAACCCCTCCCTTTGTGAAGTCGCATAATAAAAGGGTTTAAAAACCGCTGGCAAGCTCAGCGTGGGACGTCCACAAACGAGATGGACGGACGATTTGATGAAGGCCTCAGGTTCAAGTTGGATGCAAGTCGCTTCCAACCGTAATAATTGGGTATCTATGAGGGAGGCCTATCCAGCAGTGGACGTCTTGTGGCTGAAATGGTGATGATGATGATGACTAAAAACCGGGTCTGCAACTCTGCAGCGTCATACAGAGTGTGACCCTTTGTTGCGCTTTTCGGCACTTCATATTCATAACAGCATACCTATTACCAAGGATGATATAGACTGGATTAGCAATCGCCATAGTATCTACAGATCGGCCGCGGAAAAATAGTTCGATTATTAAATCTAGATGGCGCTGACATATAGCCAAGAATTTTTTATAATACAGTAGGTATTTTTTAAGTTTGACATTATGAGTCAATTTTATCGTAAGTAAAAAAGACTTTTAGTGATGTTGTTATGTTAGTGGTGTGTGCTTTGACAATAACAATAAAAGTGACGATGAAAACGGGGGTAGTTGTGTGTCGGTGTCAGTTGCGTCGAGCAGCGCGAGCAGAGCGGTAGCGCGCAGTGCGCGTTTGGCTCGATCATAGACGTGAGTGATCCGTATTTTTTCACTATGAGTAAGTCTCACGGTAGTTTTATGTTCAAAAATGTTTCTTTAAGTGAGTGTACGTTGTATTTCTATAATTTTAGGGTTAATCTAGGTATGTTTCTCAGGAGCATGTTGCATGCAAATTGGGGGACACGACGTGACAGCCTTTGGGACAGCCACGATATTGGCACGAGGGCCGTCACAGTACGTGACATAAGATTTGTTTTAAAACATACTCCAATGAGATTCAGTGATGTAACGAAACTATGAACGCACTGCCCTTAAAAAATTCTGTTTAAATAAAAGAAAGATACTATAAGAATTAGATCTGTTTTGATAAAAAACCTGACTCGTAAGAATATTTTATTTGTTCCCAAAATTGGCCCCATGCCATTTATTTACATTACACGTACGTCTTTATATCACCGATTTACATAAACATTTCAACTCGAAAATTCATAAGCAATTTTTAATGTCGAATCATTTTAATCCACGATATAAACTATCTGTGTGCCAAACTTCATCAGATCCGTCAAACTGTTTTACCGTGAAAGAGTAACAAGTAACAAACATACACACGTCGATTCTTCCGTTCATACAAACTCTCACGTTTATAATATTATTAGTGGGATCAGATAGAGCACGAGTTGAAAAAAAAACAGCTCGACGGTTAAATGCGAATCGATTCAAGCGCCGTCCTAGTTGATATTGAATTATATACAGTATGCTGATCACAATTAGGATTATAACTTCAATATCGCCCAGGCGCTCGAATCTCCCTTTTAACCGCCGAAAATAGTGGGACGCATGTAGACGTGCTACGACATAATATTGTAGCACCTCTACGCCGTAGCACGCTCGGCCGGTTGCGGTTAAAAAGCTGTTTGATACTAGGGATCACCAACGCGGATCGGAACTATTCCCAAACATGTTATGAAAATATGAAAAAGCCAGTTCCAGTGTAGCAAATACTCCACTTATCTTACATAAATGTCAAAATAAATAAATTTTCTAGAAATAAATAGAGCTGAAATCAACGAGCCAAGAGGTAGAAACTGTTAGATCCGTACGATTAAACATCTAAAGGGCCATTCATTAATTATGGAAACTTTTTGCTACAACCTGTGTGTTGTACACCTAAATAAACATTTTTGTCTTATAAGCAGGGGCGGGGCGTAGCTACCGCCGTATCAGCCGTACCAATGATACGGGGCCCCCGGGCTACAGAGCCCTCTAACGTGTGTAAGCAAAAATTAGTAAAATGTTATTCACAATGTCACTTAATCTCGGGAAAGCCCTCCAACTAATTTTGATACAGGGCCCTTCCAAGGCACGCTACGCCACTGCTCATAGGACATCATTTTTAGGGTTCCGTACCCAAAGGGTAAAAAGGGGACCCTATTACTGAGGCTCCGCTGTCCGTCCGTCTGTCCGTCTGTCACCAGGCTGTATCTCACGAACCATGATAGCTAGACAGTTGAAATTTCCACAGATGATGTATTTCTGTTGCCGCTATAACAACAAATGCTAAAAATAAAATAAAGTTAAAAACTAAGCGGGGTCGTCATACAAGAAACGTGTTTTTTTTTCAGCGTTTTAACTTGATCTTTATAATGGCGTTAACTAGACAACAAAAAAAGTAGCAGCGATTTACGCGTACAAATTACTTCATAAACTTCTTTGATCTCAAAACCGTGCAATTTGGCATAATAGTAAGTAAATGTGGTCAAAAATGTTCAAAATAACCCTAACTATCACCCCTTAAAACCCCTACACCCGACTGCCAGACACCCTGTATACAGGGTAATTTTTTAATAAGTGCACAAATTGTAATATGTCATTCAGTATCGTTAAAATAACAAATTTCAGAATTTTTCATTATAATATTTATTAGGTACTTAATTTTTTGTTTTTTTATAGTATATCGAACAATTATTGGATGAATTACTATGTCCAACCCAAATTTCAAAATGTAAAAAAAAAATTCTCGAACAGATAATCGTGATCTATCAACGATACTGAATCAATTATCAAAATTTGTGCACTGACTAAAAAATTACCCTGTATAATTAATTATATGTACCCCTTCTAAGTAGGTATGCAACGTTTTTTCAAAAAGTTTTCTTCTCAGCCTACCGAACGTATTTAATAAACCTAAGTATAGAAAATATTCCAGTTATAAAACAGTGCCGCAGGATCTAAATATTTGTTTGCATTCGCGTATATTACGTATGAGTTCACATAGCACTTTGCTACAGGAGAAGGCGCGCTTTCCTCTCTGTCAAAGTAATGAACAACGTGGTTCTGAGTGCACATCGGTGACTCCTGCCATTTAGGTAGCATTTGACGTTTCTGACAAACAGTATCACGGGACAATTCACACGAAGTAAGCTAAGCTATGCTTGTGTTATGGGTACTAGGCAACGGATAAACATACTTATGTAGATAGATACATACAAATACATATTAAACACCCAGGACCCGAGCGCAAAAATTCGTATTTTTCATACAAATATCTGCCCCGACACGGGACTCGAACCCGAGACCTCAAGCTTCGTAGTCAGGTTCTCTAACCACTTGGGCCATCTGGTCGTCAAGACAGTGAGGTGGCAATGTTTTTCTGTACAAGTCGAGCAAAAAAAACAATTAGAAAAAATCTCTTCAATCATTTAATATACATATAACATACGTGAACGCAGAACATCTTAATTTATCATACAGTTCACTAAGTTAAATGCTCGGTGTTTGCAATTTTGATGCACCTAGGTACGTCAACTGCAAAAGAACTACTTTGTAAGTTAAAAGTCAGAAAGCGACTGAAATGCAATGTTGCCACATAGGTAGGTACATAAGAACAGAGTAAGTCAAATAAAAGCGTGCAAAAAGTGCAATGCAAAGATAAACTAAAGACAACTCCCGTCGTAATAGCTACGAGCGACTTCACATTGGTTTACATTTTCTGAACATTTTCATTCGTTATTTTATGATCATAATAACGAGCAATAAAATAACAACCTAAAAGTTTATTCATATTTGAAGACGTGTAGGAAATTACTTATGTTTTGAGCGTTATAAAAGCAATAACTTACGGCAGAATAACGATGGATTATGATTAAAGTAATTTTATACTATACATCCTTAGTCATCATTCCAGATTATATACGTCCCACTGCAGGGCACAGGCCTCCTCTCAGAATGAGAGGGCTTGGACCGTAGTTCTCACATGGGCACAGTGCGGATTGGGAACTTTGCTTTTGCTTTGATTGGGAACATGTTTAGTAACTGTACAAATACTACCCTAATAATAAGTTAAAGGCTTGGAAGCCGTTTAGTAATCCTTCTAAACAAAGAAAGAAAGAAAGAAAATACATTTATTTACAACAACACAAGACACATAAATATTTTTACAAAAAGGACAATACACAGGCTAAACAGACAAATAAAATATTCTTTTCATTTCATTTCATTTCATTTCTCGTAAGTCTAGGCGGTTAAAACACTGTGGGCACCGAGTAACCCGACAGATTTAAAGCACAGATTTCTCGGATTATTATTATTATTTTTTTCTTTCTAAAATAAATATTAGGGGACAATCTTACACAAATCGACCTAGCCCCAAACTAAGCAAAGCTTGTACTATGGGTACTAGACGACGATAAACATTATATAGAATATAGATAAATAAATACTTAAATACATAGAAAACATCCATAAAATAAAGTTACTGTTGCCCGCGACTCCGTCCGCGAAGAATCGGGGGGGGGGGGGGGGGATAAAAAATAGCCTACGACCTCTCAAGACCTACCGAGTGTAGAGAAAAAAGTTTTATAAAAATCGGCCAAGCCGTTTCGGAGGAGTTCGGTAACAAACACCGTGACACGAGATTTTTATACATATATTAGATAAATACTTAAATACATAGAAAACATCCATACCTCAGGAACAAATATTCGTGCTCATCACACAAATAAATGCCCTGACCGGGATTCGAACCCAGGACCTCTTGCTTCGTAGGCAGGGTCACTAACCAACTAGGTAGGCTAAAGCGGTCGTTAAATGTCAAAAATCTACTATAAATGCCAATTCGGCTTAGTTTGGGAGATATTTATTTTCTCTGTAAAAAATAACCCTGAAAAGTTCTGCAGTGCAGTATAAGTAGTTTAATGATGTAATAGGCAACGTTGGTCTTGGTTGGCCAAAAAGTCTTTTTAGAATTGATAACGTCTTAACAGTTTAGAATTCTTTGCCAGTTCGTTCTAAGGCCTTGTTATCTAGAAGTCCGAAATTACTAAAACGAATATAAAACTACATGTTAGTTTAGCAGCCCTCCGCGTCTTAAATGTACACCCGATTAGTAACCCGCGCCTTATTCCCTACGCCTTATAAACTTATAAACTACTATTAATTAGCAATAATATTGCTAATTGTTGTAGTGGTAGAGCCATGTTGTAGCTAGCCGCTGCATCACAAATGGGCCGGCTCGTCCGGGGCAGTACCACCCTCTCACAGACCACCGGCGTGAATCAGCAGTACTCGTGCTGCGTTTCGTACGGTATATATATATATACAACACAACTTTCCGCGGCATCGCTATCATTAATACTCAGCTAGCAGCAATCGCCTACTTACAGGTCCAGGCAATAACGTACTGTATTCCTTGCAACTCTTACAATTTTCAAACAACATAAAGTTGCATCAAGTATTTCGTAAGTCTGCGAAGGTTTTTTTGTTTGAAATTTTATTTATCCCTGTAGTCCCCATTCCCCGTCAAAACCATTTTACACTAGATGCACATTTCTGGGAAACTCTACAAAGAAACTCACTCGTATTTAGAAAATGAGGATCCAATGGCGGCTATTTTTCTTGTTTTAATTAATGTGAACTACGTTGCTTGTTTATGTTTAGAATGACATCTCGTTCTTATTTTTCTAAAAGTAACACAAAGGATTTTAACTTCAACTTTATTAATTTGTGGGGCTCTGAAGCGTCCAACTCCTATATTCCGTGTGTCACGAAAATCGACTAACACCATTTTGTGTTATTATTTACTCTGTGCTAACAGTATGTTAAAATATTCCTGTACTTACTACATATACTAATAACTCTAAGGCGCATATGGATATTAAGTACCTAATGAGAACATGCACATATTTATTCTCATAAAATAAGCATATTAAAATAATAGTAAAAAAATAACGTAAACGATTAAAACAATTGGGAACATACGGCCATTTTGATTTTTCCCTGCCCAGACACCCATTTCATTCATGTTTAGCTGCTGCGTCAATTAAAAGTCCCAATGATCTACGCAGTGGGACGTTGGTTTGACGATCTAAAGTATTTTACAAGACTAATTTTTAGGGTTCCGTAGTCAACTAGGAACCCTTATAGTTTCGCCATGTCTGTCCGTCTGTCTGTCTGTCTGTCTGTCCGCGGCTAAGCTCAGAGATCGTTAGTACTAGAAAGCTGTAATTTGGCATGAATATACATATCAGTCACGCCAACAAAGTGGTAAAATAAAAAATAAAAAAATAATTTTTTTTAGGGTACCTCCCATAGACGTAAAGGGGGGTGATTTTTTTTTCTCGACTTATCCTATAGTGTGGGGTATCGTTGGATAGGTCTTTTAAAACCATTGCGGGGTTGCCACCATGATTTTTCTATTCAGTGATCTGTTTGCGAAATATTCAACTTTAAAGTGAAAATTGTCATTAAAATCGAGCGTCCCCCCCCCTCTAAAATCTAAACTGTTGGGTGGAAAATTTGAAAAAATTCAGAATGGTAGCAAATATATCAAATTTACTTGGAAAATTATAGCGCCTAAGATTGCTTGGAAATTATTTGTAGTTTAAGAGTAAATAGTAGCCTACGGTATAAAACATACCTAAACTTGGATGATTCCGTACACATACGAAATCCTTAGAAAAATATTACTTGATTTTTTTGTAATGGCTACGGAACCCTACCTTGTGCGTGTCCGACACGCTCTTGGCCGGTTTTTTTTACACAGTAGATACGCTATTAGAAACTATAGCCAATGCGGATTGGAATTATTTCCAAATATCTTTGTCCATCTCTCTCCTGTGTCACACATCTACTTTTCATTCATACATACAACTTCACAAACTTAACCGAAGAACAAGAGCAAAAAAGCTCGCTCAGGCAATATTCCGCGAACATACTAACTACAAGTTGTTGAAACACTAAGGCGTAATGTTCGATTAATTTCCTTTCTTTCTGCGCTGGTTCAAAGTTTTAGTTTCATCTTTATATTTCCTTAGGTTTCTCTTGAGTAAAAAGAATAATAGAAGTGTACAAAAGGCTAAATGTAAAATATAATATGCCCTATGCTTACCCCGTAAAAGCGTCCGCTCCACACACAATCACAAATTTCACCATCCAAGTCTTTATATTCGTTAAATTCGTTAAATTATAATTAATATCTTAAAACACACGGCGGCCGCCATCGCCATCAAAACCGAGAGTCCGTCTTCTCTTCTTTTTTCAAATCTTCCGCGACGCGCGTTGCCAGTACGGCGCTTAGCTTGGAGTTTTTATACGTCGCCCAACCCCAAAGAGATAGACAAATATATAATAATAAAGTGCAAGTATTAATGTATGTGATGTTGAATATGTTGTGTAATGCCGCGTTTTTTAAGTTAGTTATCTATTGGTATTAAAATGAAACACGTAATCACATCTAAAGATAATCGCTCTAGAGTTAATTGTTCGTGAAACGCTGCCACAATCTGGCTTATATTTATTGCTTTGTTGCTTTTATGGGCCAGATGACATCTGTAGCGATAAGGTCATCATTTCTTTGGGTTTTATCGGGTTCCGAAAGCAGACACAACTCTAAGAGTGGACGCAAATGTAATAAAAAAACCGGTTGTCTGTAAAGTCGGTTTACGGACGATAGTTTAACGTGACAACGTCATACATAACAAAACATTCAATAAAAATTACCCGAACGCTAGTAATCCCGGCGCCACATATATTACAAATGTTTGAACACAGTTATTTGATCACATGTGTAGCACCGGTATTTGCTTATTTGTTCAATAGAACATCCATACAATCAACCATAGATCAAATATGTGTTCAAATATGTATTGAAACATTTGTAATATGTGTGGCGCCGGGGTAAGATTGTATTACGTAATATTGCAACTGGCCTTCGCCGCTCTATTGCAACTGGCCTACGCCGCTCTATTACAATATTGGATCAAAGTTATCTTAAATAAAAATATTTATTTATTTTATTTATTTTCCTCTCGCCGCTCTGTAAGTATATGTAACGTTACGTAACGTTACATTACGTCATCCTTTTTCGTGTAATTGCACCCGGCGGCCGACGTTCATCGATTTATTAGACGTTGTCACGTCAAAAATGTATCTATAATATAAAAGTGAACGGCCAGAACGGGATAAAAAAAACGAGACAGAGCAAGATGGCGCTCTACAACACCATTTTGACACGTTTCTCCCAAACAACGCATTATTTCTCTGGAATTTTAAATCAGTTCGATTCTTTGACCTTGGGAATCGCGATAAACTTGAGAAAATATGATATTGGGTGTGTACATTTCGTATATTAAGCAAAATAAAATCACAAGTTCGAATTTCGAGCCAAAAGCGAGCGATCTATTATCTATGCCAGTGTTGCCATTCAGGAAAAAAGAAATCCATTCATTATCCTGCATTGCTGTCTGTAAAGCTCTGCATATTAGAGCATTTGCGGATTTTCAGTGGAACTAATTAATGGCGATGATTTTTTTTAGACAACAGACGTTGGAATAAGTCATTGAATGTCACCGATGTAAGCAAAAGGAAAATAATTGTACATATTTCAGATTAATAATCGATTTTGAAAGAAAGAAAGAAAGAAAATACATTTATTTACAACATCACAAGACACAATATTTTACAAAACAAAAAAGGCAATACTAAAGCTAAAGATAGAATGTGTCATTGCGGTTGCAAATCGGACACTGGCTTTGCAATCAAAATGCCCAAAAAAGTTCACCCCGACGCAAAAAAAAAAATTAAATACATTCAAATGGTTGCGGCAGTCACGGTGTTTGTTATCGAACTCCTCCGAAACGGCTTGACTGATTTTTATAAAAAAAATCTCTATTTTTGGTAGGTTTGACAATAGGTTGTAGGCTATTTTTATACCCTTATTCTTCGCGGACGGAGTCGCGGGCGACAGCTAGTTTATATATAAAAATCTCACGTCACGGTGTTTGCTATCGCACTCCTCCGGAATGGCTAGACCGATTTTTATGAAACTTTTTTCTCTATATTCGGTAGATCTGAGAGTAGGTCGTAGGCTATTTTTTATACCTACCCCTATTCTTCGCAGACGGAGCCGCAGGCAACAGCTAGTCTAATCTAATCTAATATATGAAAATCTCGTGTCACGGTGTTTGTGACCGAACTCCTCCGAAACGGCTTGGCCGATTTTTATAAAACTTTTTTCTCTACACTCGGTAGGTCTGAGAATAGGTCGTAGGCTATTTTTTATCCCCTCCCCCCCCATTCTTCGCGGATGGAGTCGCGGGCAACAGCTAGTATTTATATAAAAATCTCGCGTCACGGTGTTTTTTTTTATTTATTTTTTAATATTAGCACATAGGTACATAACAATATATTTAAAGTACGCCAAACTGTGAAACAGTTATGTTAATAGTTTGTTATCGAACTCCTCCGAAACGGCATGAGAATAAGTCGTAGGCTATTTTTATACCCCTATACTTCGTAGATGGAGTCGCGGGCAACAGCTGTATGTATGTAAAATTTAATCATGCCTTTTGAAACATTAATAGCTAAACAAATACCTTTGGCGTGTTGTCTAACATGTCAATATAATAATAAACAAGTAGCAAGCGAGTATTGGATTTCCTGGCTGTTGTAATTATAAAAATATCGCATATGAACCTTTTCCAGGATCCAACGTACCCCTCGAAATAGCTGCGTAATTTGATCTGCATAACCGCCCGGCCACGACTTTGCGCGTTTGTCGGCGCGGCGAGCGTTTTATCAGTTCATTGCGTGTGCCGCCAGGTAACCACTGTACGGCGAGCTTCTCGGCCGCGCAATGAACACAGAAAACGCTAGCCGCGCCGCTAAACGCGCGAAGTTGTGACCGGGCGGTAGAACCGACTGCGAAATAATGACGCATAGTTACGTAGTTTACAAGTTATAGAAGTGTTAAAACTTGCATTGATTGTTTGGCAAAATCAAATATTAAAATCTCAGATCTTTAGAGAATTATTTTGGTTTAGTTATTAGTTAAGTCATCATCAGCCTTAGCGCCTCTATACGGAATGATTGCATCATACAATGGAGTTAAGGGAAGCTTCGATATCTACTCTTGCTCTTTGGCCACAGCTAAAATAAGAATACGACAAACCTGAACTTCATTTATACACCGTGAAATTTTAGTGGTTGTTTTCCCGAAACGAGGTGATTTAGTATCGATTGCACAATCGATTTATAATTACTATTTTGACTAGAGTCAAAAATCCAATTGTGAAAAACGAAAGTCGAAAATGACCGCAAACCAATAGTAACGCTTCGTTGGTACCTAACCTATCGTACGATCGTACGCTACTTGTACCAACGAAGCGTTACTATTGGTTTGCGGTCAATTTCGACTTTCGTTTTTCACAATTGGATTTACGGTGTATTATAAGCCTAAACATATTAATTTCATTTTTAAGTATAAAAAATGCATCCAACTTAGTAGTAGGTACATAATTGTGAATTACTCAGCTTTTTACTGTTATTATTTTATTTTTTTATTTTTTTCTGTCTCTTTTTGCTACAATATTATAAATAACTGTTTACTAATTGTGCATGATGTGTCTACTGTTTTAGGATACTTATACATGAAATGCATGAGGATTTTAAGGAACGCGAATTGTATATTATGATGTACTATCCAGTTTGTAGACCAAATAATAAAAAAAAAATCATTATTTCAGCCGAAAGACGTCTACTGCTGAACATAGGCCTCCCCTAAGAGTCGCCATCCGCATACTACGCGTTCCTACAATATGAACCAGATCCTCGCTCCATCTTGTTGGAGGTCTACCGACAGTGCGTCTTCCGATCCGTGGGCACTACTCGAGAACCTATGGGGAACTTTTCGAGATTAGTTAAATTATTTTATTTTGTTCTTACACCCAGTACCACTGCCATGAGTTTACACTAGTTTACTTGACCGTACTCGCTAGCGACGGCGTAAATTATTTGTATGGAGAATTGTACTTCCGTAAGTGACCGCTAGAGGCGCTGTACAATTCTCCATACAAATAATTTACGCCGTCGCTAGCGAGTACGGTCACGTAAACTAGTGTAAACTCATGGTAGAGATTGAAGTACAATTCTCCATACAAATCATTTACGCCGTCGCTAGCGAGTACGGTCACTGTGAACTAGTGTAAACTCATGGTAGAGGTACTGAGTGTGAAAAAGAACTCGATTCTAGTTTGAAACTTGTTAGCGTGTATTGTAGTGTTTTTGTTGTCATATCGTTTTGATTTATGCGGAAGTGGAGGAGGGCGGGTTTCTGCATAAATGCACATATGTGACCCATGCCCACAGCTGTCTCTCACGTGTGTGTAAAAAGTTGTATTAATCTCTCATCTCATACCTTATGAATAAAATATTCATATTCAATATAAAAACGTATTACGACCTCATACGTTAAGTAATACAATACATTGCAAGAGAGTTTTTACAAAAGAGCTGCGCGATCTAAACGATCTTCTTAAACATTCATGAATTTTCCACTCTCACACTGTAATTGGAACTTGGTATATTGGTATTGTATTTTTAAATTGATTGGTCAAACAATTACACAGTATAACTAAATCACAATAATTTATTGAATCAGGAGGGGATCCTATCGATGTTTAGAAAATTTTATTTCCGAAGGTTTAGAATCCCGAAAACTTCATTTGTCCGAAAGCATTTTTTTCTGAAACTGTAAATATTTCAGGATTTATTTCAGGACCATCGTGTAGAACCCTTTAGGTTAGGTTAGGGTTGTTTTATAAAAATCCTGAAATATTTACAGTTTCAGAAAAAAATGCATTCGGATAAATGAAACATTCGGGATTTTAAATATTCGGAAAAAAATAATTCTAAATTTTGATAGGTAACCAGTCAGGGGTTACTTTGCGGAGGTTCATATTAATGAACTGAAACCATTAGGTACTTTGCTCACCCGCGACCTTACTATGCAGTTCCTCCGCTTCCACACTGTACGAACACACACAAATCACATACACCCAACTATCATCACCACCAACTACACTGACGCGTTTCGAACTCAACCAGAGCTCATCTTCAGAGTAGGTACCACAACCGTACGCTATGCTTCCAAATGTAAGACCCATACATATGTACATAACACACATGTACATACATAAACGTAAATATCGTAAGGTCGCGGGTAAGCAAAGTAATTGTTTCAGTACATTAAAGCACAAATACTTATTACTGACTGAGGCCTTAAGGGCTTCAACTGGACCTTAAGGGTCTGATGAGTCTATGCTAACAATTAAACATGTCTGCACTGTATGCTTAAAGGTGCGACCAAACCGCCGCTTGAAAAACGGTGACGTTACGGAATCGCAGTGACGCACCGTAAAAATCACAACTTTACTATGGAGAGCATGCGGTAAATTCTGAAGCTGCGTACGGACTGCGCACACATTACGCGTACCTGGGTGCGTGTGTCCTGGAACGCCATGTCCGTATTTGTAGCTACGCGTACATGGCGTACGGACATGGCGTTCTAGGACACGCGTACCCGGGTACGCGTAATGTGCGCGCAGTCCGTACGCAGCTTACCGTTTACGGCGCGTCACTGCGATTCCGTAACGTTTCCGTATTTTAAGCAGCGGTATGGCCGAACCTTTAGTGTGACGTGAGACTGACTGACATTCAAAACATAGAAAACATGATAACTAGAATTCTAAAATGTAAAATATTCAAAATTAAATATGAACTATCCTAGACTAAAAATAAGTACAATAAGAAAAAAGAAAACAAAAATATAAAATAGTTTTCACCTCAGCACCTCAAACAGGCAGGTTTTGCTACTAAATTAAAAAAACTAAAAAACACGCTTTAAAAAATAAAAAATAAATTTTAATAAATTTCAATTCACTATTCTTATAGTGCAGTAAAAAATCTTAATAAGCAATTATTATATTGTTATATCCAGATCAAAATTTGTAAACAATTCTAAATATTGATAAAATAAATAATAATAGTTTAAAATATTTTATTGTAAAAAAAGCGTGGGGTGCATGGTGTCAATTGTCAAGGATTGTCATTTTGATAACATCTTAAAAAGCACCACACGCTTTTTTTACAATAAAATATTTTAAACTATTATTATTTATTTTATCAATATTTAGAATTGTTTACAAATTTTGATCTGGATATAACAATATAATAATTGCTTATTAAGATTTTTTACTGCACTATAAGAATTGTGAATTGAAATTTATTAAAATTTATTTTTTATTTTTTAAAGCGTGTTTTTTTAGTTTTTTTAAACTATTATTTATTTTCTATTTTTTAGTTGCATTTTTTTCTTTCTAACTTTACCCCCTCACCTACAACCCCCAAACCCCCTAAACCCAACCCCCCAACACCCCCCACCCCATTTACCCAAACCCCCCCCAAACCCCACACCCTTACCCCCAATTCCCTAAACCCCCCTTACCCCCTCCTCATTTTACAAACCCCCGAACCACCTAAACCCAACCCCCCTAACACCGAACCCCCATACCCCCGGAACCCCCCCCCCCACCCCCCCCCACCTGCCGCCCCCCCCCCCCCCCCCCTTCCAGTTCCATCATCAAACCCTTGTTACCATCTAGGCCTCTTACCCCCTCCCCATTTCCCACAACCCCCCAAAATCACTTACCCCCGAACCACCCAACACCCCCACCCTATTTCCCGTAAACCCCCCCCCCCCATCCCCTAACCCCAACCGCCACACCCTAACCCCCAACCCGCCACCTACCCCCCTTCCAGCTCCATCGTCAGACTCTTGTTACCATCTAGGACCAAAGTACTCGTCAAAACGAATCAAACGAGCCCAAACTCGATGGGGTTGTTTCGTTTTATTGTGGAGTGCCTTTGGCCATCTTCCAGCTCCATCATCAGACCCTGGTTACCATATGGGATCAAAGTGCTCGTCAAGACGAATCAAACGAGCCCAAAATCGATGGGGTTGTGTCGTTTTATTGTGGAGTGCCTTTGGCCACCTTCCAGCTCCATCATCAGACCCTGGTTACCATATGGGATCAAAGTGCTCGTCAAGACGAATCAAACGAGCCCAAACTCGATGGGGTTGTGTCGTTTTATTGTGGAGTGCCTTTGGCCATCTTCCAGCTCCATCATCAGACCCTGGTTACCATATGGGATCAAAGTGCTCGTCAAGACGAATCAAACGAGCCCAAACTCGATGGGGTTGTGTCGTTTTATTGTGGAGTGCCTTTGGCCATCTTCCAGCTCCATCATCAGACCCTGGTTACCATCTGGGATCAAAGTGCTCGTCAAGACGAATCAAACGAGCCCAAACTCGACGGGATTGTGTTGTTTTATTACATAGTTCCTATGGCCACCATCCAGCTCCATCATCAGATCAGCTCCATGTTACAATAATATTGCATTGTCATTCAATTTACACATATGTGCAAAATTTCAGCTCAATCGGAAACCGGGAAGTGGGTCAAAATCGCGCCCTAAGGAGTCGGTTACAAACAAACATACATACAAACATACATACAAACATACAGGTGAAGCTAATATAAAGCGTGTAAAAACAGTGAGCAAAATCCGATTTTGCTCACTGCGTGAGACAAAGTAGCTTTTTAATTATTTTTTTTAAAAGTCAAAGACCATGATGGGTCTGCTTACTGAATTCGAAAGATTTGAACTTCAGTTTGATCTGTCACTTTCATTTCGATACGAAAAGAGCGAGAGATAAGATCAAATCGATTCGAATTTCGATTTCAAATTCTATCCTAGTAGATCTAAAAATAAACGAACGATTGAACGTTCGGATACTCATAATAAGTTCTTAACCTTAAAATTGTAAATCGTCTGTTAAGGTTTTACTTAAATTAAATTATTGTAGGTACTTTTTTAATAATTGGATTATATTTTTATATAATCAAATTAATAGTAAAAATGTTGTTGAAAACAAAGTTTAAACATGTATCTATATAATTATTAATAATTTTAACAATCTTGAACATCGTGGTAAATACAGCGGATGCAGCATCGGAACGCAGCGAGTGTAGTATCGGTACGCATCTTTAAAAAAATAGCGGGATTCAAATTTTAATTATTTTCTTCTGTTTCTCTAGCTACAGAGTTCGATATCTATGAGTTTGGTACACGATCAGAGGCAATTTGGAAATTATTAGAATAGTAATAAGTACTTATTTAAT
This sequence comes from Archips crataeganus, assembly GCA_947859365.1. NCBI lineage: Eukaryota > Metazoa > Arthropoda > Insecta > Lepidoptera > Tortricidae > Archips > Archips crataeganus. The sequence continues at coordinate 19,141,939 of OX402057.1, read as the reverse complement.
ACATTTTTGAATATGATATGAGTGAATTGAGTGAGTCCAGTGACGAAGTCAACAATTGAACACCAGACGAATTAATGGAGTAATACATAATGCAGAGTAAGTTTCTTACTTGAAAAGTCTCGCGAAAAATATTTAAAAGCTTATGATATTTTTAAACAATGCAACACTTTTTCGGAGACTGTACCTATTGTTATATATATAATATGAAGTATTTACTCAATGTTGAAAACCACAACAAAGACAAAAAGACGACGTTCATATACCTTTAATAATTTATTATGTTCTCGCTTCTGAGGTGAAAAGTTGTGTGTGTCACACGAGACCAAAGTTTTTTTGCATCTCGTGTATTTGAATCACTCGCGCACTCAGGATTCTAACTTAGAATCACTCGCTAAACGCTCGTGATTCAATTATAGAATCCTTCGCTAACTCGTGATTCAAAATCAGCACTCGCAGTAAAAAACAACTTTGTTCTCTTGTTGCAAAAATAACTATTATTGAATCAGGCGTTACTTTGCGGTGGTCCATATTAATGAACTGAAACAATTACTTTGCTCACCCGCGACCTTAAATAATGATAATTATAACTAAAACATATAATGCAAGGTGGTCCCTTTAGGCAAGGTGCCGAAGATACTGGCAGCGTTTCTCTTCGTTCGTTCGTTTTTAGGGTACCGATTCGTTTTTTCTTGTTGGTTCTTTGAATAGCTAAGCTAATCCTTTGCCCGATGAAGCTGCCAGCTCTTCGGTCCCCTGTATCTGATATCGAAATGTAATTTTATTATAATGAGTGGGTTTAAAGTCAAACAATTTGATCGTATAAATAAACTGATGGTATAGTAAGTACTTATATAAATAAATATCAGGGGACAATTCACACCAATTGACCTAGTCCCAAAGTAAGCTAACAAAGCTTGTGTTATGGGTACTAAGCAACGGATAAACAAACATACTTATATAGATAAATACATACTTAAATACATATTAAACACCCAAGATCCGACAACAAACATTCGTATTTTTCATACAAATATCTGCCCCGACACGGGAATCGAACCCGGGACCTCAAGCTTCGTAGTCAGGTTCTCTAACCACTAGGCCATCTGGTCGTCTAAAAATTTATATATTCATTTCATTCATTTCATATCCTTCGTAACAACACTTATACAGAAACAAAAAGCTCAGTGTTTTGACCAATGGCCTCTCAAGCAGAGCGTCACGGGTTCGAGCCCTGGCTCACACCTCTGTGTTTTTCGGATTTAACGTGTGAAATTATATTTTAAATTTATCATGAGCTTTACAGTGAAAGAAATCATGAAGTTTCCAATCCGCACTGGGCCCTTGTGGGAACTACGGCACATCTCATTCAGATGTGGCCTGTGGCATGATGCTGGAATGATGATGATGATGATGATGATAAGATAAGATCCAATAAAAAATAATGGCTGGAAAAACCTTACACGAAAATATCCCGTTTTCCCATCAAACGTCACGCATGAGTGACGTCATGGCTTAATCGCGATAAAAAAAGACGTTGCATTATTTTTCTTTTATGCCTTTGTGTTTACATTATTAACAGCAAAGGTGTACAGTTTCACCCACGTGCCATTATCACAAAAGACTATCCTTCCAAATAAATATTCCAAAGCATGAACCTATATCCATTCTGCCCTAAGGCAACTTGGTTAACCACCTAATTAAGAATAATTAAGAATTTAGAAACATTAATTATTCGCCTTTGATGTGTACGACATTATTGTTAAAATAAATTAACGGGTTGGTAAAGAAAATGGTCGTGGATGTGAGTAAGTTACCTAATTACAAAGGAAAATTGTGAGAATCTTCCTAAGTATTTTTGTCCACGCCCCATTTTCTTTGAATGGCTCAGTACATCGGTGTGGTAAGTACCATCGACAAAAAGGTCGCCTTGACACCTTAAATGTCCATTTTGCTTGCAGTGGCTAGACATCTGTCCATACCAATCCATACCAATGAACTTCCACGGCTGCAAGCAAATTTGTATTGAAACTGGGCAGGCCCCGCTTTTGTCGACTGTACCTGGCCAAATAGCAAATATTTTTTCTTACTTCTTCTATAGAATTTTTTAGCTAACTCTCTGTAGATATTGTTTGCAATTTATTAAATTTGATATAAAATTATTTTCATCCATTAAACACATCCAACAACCAACAAGATGGAGCGACGACCTGGTTAAGCTTGCGGGATCGCGTTGGATGCGGATGGCACGAGACCGATCTGTTTGGCGAGCCTTGGGGGAGGCCTATGTTCAGCAGTGGACGTCTTTCGGCTGAAATGATGATGATGATTAAACACATGGGTGATGGATGGGCGCCTCTAGTACGGATTTTAGGCTACGAGTATTTTGTTCTAACCGATTTTTTTTTCTTTTCTATAATTGTTGTAAAATAAATCTAACCTAAAAAAAACCAGTCAAGAGCATGTCGGACACGCACAAGGTAGGGTTCCGTAGCCATTACAAAAAAAATCAAGTAATATTTTTCTAAGGATTTCGTATGTGTGCGGAATCATCCAAGTTTAGGTATGTTATACCTTAGGCTACTATTTACTCTTAAACTACAAATAATTTCCAAGCAATCTTAGCCGCTATAATTTTCCTAGTAAATTTGATATCTTTACTACCATTCTGAATTTTTTCAAATTTTTCCACCAAACAGTTTAGATTTTAGAGGGCGCGAACGCTCGATTTTAATGAAAATTTTAGAAAGAAAGAAAGAAAGAAAATACATTTATTTACAACATCACAAGACACAATATTATACAAAACAAAAAGGCAATACTAAAGCTAAAGATAGAATGTGTCATTGCGGTTGCAAATCGGACACTGGCTCAGCATAATGCTGAGGCGTTTAAAGTACCCCAGCGCTGATTTTCAGCCAGTACCGTTGGTGACACCCGGATCGCTGTTTAGATAGATAAATAAATAAATAAACTGCACACTAATAGCTACATACATAAGACTAGGTACATGCGTAAATAAATAATTTGTAAATTGTAAAAGCAAATAATAATAAGAAAATTTCTTGAACATAATTAGTATATCTCACTTGCCAAGTATACAACCCTGCGCGGACTAAAACGAAAAATGAAATAACCAAGACAATAAAAATCAAAGAAGTTTTGTGAAATAGTGCTGGAAAGGAGAGGAAATTAAGGATTTTGCAATGACAACAAATAGCCTTTAAGCTTTCGCCCAAAGGTGTACCTGCTAGTCACACTTAGGATGGGAGGGGGGATGTCATTCCAGCACTTAGACGCCGCGAACCTAAAACTCCCTCGAAACGCCGCCGTCCGGTGCGGCGGCACAATAGCCTTAAGTCTGCGCAAACTTTTCAACCATGAGATTTTTTTAAAAAGGTAGGAAGGCGTCTTGTGTCGCACTACACCGAACAAAAGGGTTGCAAGGTGCAAGCGCCTGCGATTGTGCATCTTAAGCAGATCAGCAGCGTTCAAGTACGGAGTGACATGGGACCGAGGAGGGACCTTGAAGCAAAAACGAGCACGCAAATCCACACTGAGGTAATCACGAATATTGTAAAGAATCCGAAGGCGATAGAAGCAGCTGCTAACTAACTGAGCAATATGGCTCTCGAAGCGTAACTCGCCATCCATAATTAGCCCAAGATTTCTTGCTACGTCTACCCTCTCTATTGGTTCGCCCATGATAGCAACATCCTCGGAAGCCAGGTATTTCAGAGTATTACGAATTTGATGCCCGGATCCAAATATAAGATACTTGGACTTTCCAGGATTAAGAGCCAGACAGCACCTCCCCGACCAAGAGAAAACCCGATCAAGGTCCGCGTTAATGTTCTTCACGACGGTGACTGCATCTGAAGGCACACTGGATGCATACAGTTGCAAGTCATCGGCGTAAAGATGGTATCTACTGTTCTTTATACAAGAAACGATATCAGCGCTGTAAAGTATAAAGAGCAGCGGACCCAAGATCGAACCCTGCGGCACTCCTCTGTTCACAGAACTAAGGGAAGACCGCAAAGCACCATCATTCATTCCACGTAACTCAACCGCCTGTGCCCGGCCGGACAAGTAACTGTCAAACCACCTAATCGCCATAGCATCAAATCCGTAATATGACATCTTAGATAATAGCAAGGACAAATTGATGCAATCAAAAGCCCTAGAGAAATCCAAAAGAACCAAAATGGTACTTCTGCCAGCATCCCTTGCCTGTAAGATGTTATCGACTACATCGAGTAGTGCAGTAGCAGTCGATCGACCCTTGCGAAAACCCGACTGTAGTTCAGGCAGGATGCTATTTTTCTCCAGGTATTCCGACAGCTGATCACAAATTACCCTCTCTAATATCTTCGATGTGCAAGGAAGAATACTTACAGGACGAAGGTCGGATTTTCACTTTAAAGTTGAATATTTCGCAAACAGATCGCTGAATAGAAAAATCATGTTAGCAACCCCGCAATGGTTTTAAAAGACCTATCCAAACGATACCCCACACTATAGGATTAGTCGAGAAAAAAAATCACCCCCCCCGTTTACGTCTATGGGAGGTACCCTAAAAAAAATATTTTTTTATTTTTTATTTTACCACTTTGTTGGCGTGACTGATATGTATATTCATGCCAAATTACAGCTTTCTAGTACTAACGATCTCTGAGCTTAGCCGCGGACAGACAGACAGACGGACAGACATGGCGAAACTATAGGGGTTCCTAGTTGACTACGGAACCCTAAAAACCTAAACCAATCTGTTGAATACAATCAAAAAGATCGTCTAAATAGTTTAGTTCTAAATTGCCAATCAAATTACCGTTATGTATTTCGTCCATTATTCTTTGTAAACTTTATGTATTTTGACACGGTCCCGTTGAATTTCAACGGTACGTTTTGCGTTTGACAGATTTTTACGTCAAACTTTTTGGCGATCCCTGTACGTTCCCTTTGTGTAAACAAACGTTTTATTAAAAGCTGTTACTTTACTGGACGCTTTGAAATTAACAATTAGGTTAACGCTAAGAGAATATTAATAAGGTGATTACTCCAACTCCATCCTCACCACTATAGTGGGTACTGGGTACTTAGCATGCAGAAATTCGAGTACAGTCAAGGGCAAAAATATGTATACACTTTAGTACCTTGTCTATTTTCGTCATATTTGAACTGCCATATATGAACTGTCACAGTGGTTAAAGTGACAAGGTACTAAAGTGTATACATATTTTTGCCCTTGACTGTACGTGGTGACCGCAGTTAGATAGACGTAACTATTACCTAAGTACTCATTTCTAACTTTGACTTTTAGTAACTGTAAAAACTACTACTATAGTTAAGTAGTTGTCTGAAATATAAATCTTTTATTTAGTTTTAGCTGATACCCGCGGCTTCGCCCCCGTTCTATTTTTCTAAAATTTCTTTCATAAAAACCTTCTCCTGACAGTATCAAAAACAACAAAAAAGAATTCCCTTGAACTTATGTTAAAAATGTATACACAATTTGTAGCGGTTTTTCTTTATTTCCTCGCATTTGTGATGAAAAGTAGAGTGTTCAACTCGATTGTGATTTGTGAATGATCAATTGCACCCGCGAACTATAAGCACCTCGCTCGCTTTGCTCGCTCGTGCGCATAAAATAGCTTGGGTGTAATTGGTAATTTACGACCGTTGTTTGTCAATCTACTATAAGTAAATTTTCCAATTTAACGATAACGATTGTATATTGGTAGGTATGAGAATAGGTCTTAAAGTATTTTGCACCGTCCTACCCAATTAAGAGGGTTTATACCTGCTGAGCTGGCAACGTTGCATTTTTGTTAGTTTTTCTCGATTATTCCATAAAATTTGAATGAAAATTACAAATGTTTTGTATACAAATTGTTCTAATATATAAGTTAATGTGTCTACTGCAATAATAATTCGTGATAAGACTTTTATTTTCTTTAAAAACCGTTCGGTAATAATTTGTTCGTTTTTAAAGAAAATAAAAGTCTATCACGAATTAATATTGCAGTAGACACATTAACTTATATATTAGAACAATTTGTATACAAAACATTTGTAATTTTCATTCAAATTTTATGGAATAATCGAGAAAAACTAACAAAAATGCAACGTTGCCAGCTCAGCAGGTATAAACCCTCTTAAGTTCGATTTCTTTGGTATTTTATGTGGCTTATTGGGGCGTAGCAATTCCAAGTTAATATTAAGTAGGTATTACAAATATTACAATACATTAAGTACTAAGTCGTTACTATCCCAGTCTAAATACGTTACATTGCAGGGCACAGACCTCCTATTAGAATGAGATGGCTTGGGCCGTAGTTCCCACTCGGGCGCAGTGCGGATTAGTGTGGACACTACCCCCGATGATTTAGGTATATCCATGCAAGAGAGACTTCACACTATCCCACTTATCTAATATAAGTATAAAGCCGGCGCCACACATAGCACAAATGTATAATAATTCATAATAATTCATAATTTCTTTATTGTACATAAATATCTATTACAACAGAAATAACAATAATAAGATTTTTCACATTAAAAACCAGGCGATATAAATGTACGTAACAATTTCACAATTTTGGTTGCACTGGCCCCTACACTAGGCTCAACCTGTTTCGTAGGTAACCAATTCCTATGCGAGTTGACATAATTGATGCGAAAAGCTAATAAGAATCCCTTGGCTAAGAAACAAATGGATCTAAGTAAAAATTAAATACTATATCTAAGATTTAAATTACAAATACGGTAGTTATGTGTGGTAGTTATGTATGTTAAAACATTTGTGCTATGTGTGGCGCCGGGGTTATCGAACTCCTCCGAGACGGCTTGACCGATTTTTATGAAACCTTTTTGTCTATATTCGGTAGGTCTGAGAATAAGTCGTAGGCTATTTTGAAAGCTTTATATTAACTTCCAATTTATGTAAGTACGGGTCAAATCTTAGAAGTTGAATTTGACCCACTTTCAGTGGTCGGATTTACTTGAAATTTGGTATACCTACCTACTTATGTAAGTTGGATGACAATGCAAGTACAGTTAACAAAAAGTACAGTCGGCGAAAAAGCTTGCATTGAAAATTAAATTTTTAACGAAATTATATTTGTATACCTATCCCTATTCTTCGCAGACGGAGTCGCGGGCAACAGCTAGTATTATAATATAGACGCGAAAGTTTGTATGGTACTGTATGTTTGTTACTCTTTCACCCTAACACTGTTTGACGGATCTGGCACACAGTTTATAACCTGGATTAACATATAGGATACTTTTATCTCGAAAAATTGCATAGTTCCCGCGGTATTAGTGATACCTACTCATCTGTTTGTGATTGTTTGAGAGATTTATTAGATACTTGTTTAGTTTATGTATGTTCAATGAATGTGGCGGCGAACATCCATCAAATAGTTATTAATTTAAAATTATGTTATCACATAAGTGACGATTATGTCTTTGTTGATAGTAAAAATTTATTTAAACCTAAACCTAGTGATAAGGGCCAATTTTTAGTATGTTGTATGGTTTGACTTTTATTTATTTGGAAAATTTTATGTGAATTCTGTTCAGAATCGCGAGTTTTATCGATTCTAATTTTTTTCCGTTGAGTTACCATTTTTCATAGACTTTATATGACCGTAACTAAATGGAAGAATCGAAAATAAGCTTTGATGATGGTGCTGCCCGGTAGGGCAACACTCCGACTGACAGACTGACTTGACAATTTATTCATAGTTTATTAATCTATTAGTTTTCCATTTTTATTTTTTCTTGCCTTCTAATGTATTTTTCTGCGTATAGTGTATAGAATATGTGTAAATAAATTATATTTATTAAATAATGGAAGAAGCAAAACGTATAATGGAAGTTTTGGAACACTTTTGTTCTCCTAGTAGGATCGAAAAAGCTCGTGATTCTGAGCAGAAATCACATATAATAATCCAAATTAAAAAAAAGTCAAAACACACAACAGAATAAAAATTGGTCCATGAATGAATTCTTCGCAGACGGAGTCGCGGGCAACAGCTAGTCAAAAATAAAAGTATAATAGCCTTAAACTAATCACCAATGAACCATACTAAAAAGTACATTTCTATCGACACGAAAGTATTTCACAACTCGTAAACTTACCCGATAAAACCGCCGTGCCGTTCGCCCGTCCGGCAGAACCGATCGTGTCGTGCAGACTGCCGAGAACCGGCATCCACACTGCTTTTATACGGGGTAAAATGCGTGGGGTAATTTTATCCTATGTGGAAATATAAAGAAATACATTTATTTATTGACACTTTACATGCAATAATTAAATCATATTATACCTATAACCCCCCCTCGCAGTCGGGTAATAATGGGTTTCCGCCTTTTCGCCGAAACTATTTTTCCCAACTGATTTACTAGGGGCGTTCAATAAAAAGTGAGAATGAGTATGTTATAAACAACTTTTACTAAATGTCATTTTATTTTTCGACATAGTCACCTTTTAGCATAATACACTTAGTATATCTTTTTTCTAAACTTAAAATTCCATTTTTAAAAAAGGTCTCATCTTGAGTACTTAAAAAATCTTGTACTGCAGCGACTACCGCGTCGTCGTCTTCAAATTTCTGGCCTCTCAGGTATTGTTTCAATCTCGGAAATAGGTAGAAATCACTGGGAGCGAGATCTGGTGAATACGGAGGATGCTTAAGGATATCGAACCCAGCATCACGAATTGCAGCCATTGCAACGGCGGACTTGTGTGCCGGGGCATTGTCCTGGTGGAACAGCACAACTTTCGAGAGTTTACCTCGCCGTTTTTCGCGGATCTCATTGCGCAATGTTGCTATTTGTTTGGCGTATAAAGTGCCCGTAATAGTGGCTCCATGCTCGAGATACTCAATCATTAATACCCCATTACCATCCCAAAAAACAGAGCCCATGACCTTACCGGCAGATGGGCTCACCTTGAATTTCTTCGGAGTTGGAGATGATGGCCTTTTCCATGTCATAGACTGCAGTTTCGTTTCAGGGTCGTAATGATGGAGCCATGTTTCGTCCATTGTTATAAATCGCGCCAAAAAAAGTTCCCGGTCTTGCTGCATCAGGTTCAAAGCTTCTTGACAAATCTCTAGTCTAGTTTGTTTTTGCGTGTCAGTAAGCATTCTTGGTACCCAACGCGCAGATACCTTTTTCATACCCAAGCGTTCATGTAAAATATTATGCACGCTCCCCGTTGAAATCTTTACATTTTCAGCAATAAAACGAACTGTGACACGACGATCCGCCAAAACTAAGTTTTCGACTTTTTTCACAATCTCTTCAGTTACTGCTGTAGTAGGGCGTCCGGAGCGGGGGTCGTCCATTGTCGATGTTCTTCCACGTCTAAATTCGGCGCACCAACGTGCGACTGTCGAATACGGAGGAGCATTGGACCCTAAAGTGTCCCGCAAATCCAAATTGACTTGGTCCGTAGAAATTTTTTTTAACTTTTAACTACTTATTCAGAATATATGTCGGCGGGAAATGGCCAAAACATAAATTTGAACAAATCTCTAAGGGATATGTCGATATGATCAAATCGCGCAGGATGTGAAAATGGGGAATTCATTTTATCATTTCCCTAGAAGAAAACAGTCACTTGATCAAAAACCTCAACCTGTTTAGTGAAATGACAAAATCAGATAAACGGCAACTCGCTTTTAGGGTTCCGCACCTCGAAAGGAAAAAGCGGAACCCTTATAGGATAACTTTGTTGCCCGTCCGTCCGTCCGTCCATCTGTCAAGACCCTTTTTCTTAGGAACGTGTGAAGGTATCAAGCTGAAATTTATATTAAATACTCAGGTCTACTGTCCCTTGGAGCTGTGAAAAAATCAAACTTCTAAGCCAACGCAATCAAAAGACTTCAGCCATTTATGCCGCAAGTTTTCGACACTCGCAAGGGAATCAAAACCTACAGGGTACTTCCCGTGAACTCAGAATCTTGAAATTTGGTACGAAGCCTATACGAAGCAACGTCTTATAGCACAGATAAAGGAAAAACTGCGAAAAGCATACATTTTTTTGTCTGTCTGTCTATATTAGTAACCAATCTCCAATGATCCCACACTGCGCACATTTTGCTTAGGAGCAGGGGTCTGCTAAGACTGCATGTTCATAGATACATATAAACTTGTACGGAACCCTCGGTGCGCGAGTCCGACTCGCACTTGGCCGGTTTTTTTATTTCACTAGATTTGTTTAGCGATTTGATAAAATCCCTGTTAAGCTGCGTACGGACTGCGCGCACTCGGGTACGCGTACCCGGGCTTGGGTGTCCTGGACTGGAACGCCATGTCCGTACGCTATGTACGCGTACAGTGTACGTGTACGTGTACAGTACGTGTACGTGTACAGTGTACGCGTACATGGCGTACGGACATGGCGTTCCAGGACACGCAAGCCCGGGTACGCGTACCCGAGTGCGCGCAGTCCGTACGCAGCTTTACGCGGCAGTGAGTTGACGAACCGAACTCACAAAGTCAACTCGCTTTACCATTTCACTAGATAAATTTAGTGCTTACAAATTAGATGCCAATACTTTTAGAGCTGATATTACTCGTCCTTGGAAGTAGACTGAAGTACTTATATACCTTTTACCTACGCGACTCCAAGGAAGCACCCATTAGCTATTAACGTGGCTTTTAAATCACAACCTCCGTAATTTGATTTGGTTGTACTCCGGAAATCGAACTTGTGTTTCGCGGAATCGTGCCGCGTGGTGTGAGATGCGTAGGTGTTTATACACACTGGTACATCATAACAGTTTGATAAAAACCCGACCAAATGCGACTCGGACTCGGATTATATAGTTATGTCAAAATACGAGGGGCGTTCAATATGTATAAAGTGAGAATGAGATGCAAACTCTTTTAATATTACGAAATTAAATACTGGCCGGTAAAGCTAATCTATCTAGCTGATTGCTATGAAAAAAAAAAACTAACTGTCTTTTGTTTAAAGAAATATACGGTAATTTCTTTGCAATGCTATTGAGTACGTTAGCGAAAATGGAGAAAATTGAACTGCGCGCCGTTATCAAATACTTGTATTTGAAAAAATTTTCTACGGACCAAGTCAATTTGGATTTGCGGGACACTTTAGGGTCTAATGCTCCTCCGTATTCGACAGTCGCACGTTGGTGCGCCGAATTTAGACGTGGAAGAACATCGACAATGGATGACCCCCGCTCCGGACGCCCTACTATAGCAGTAACTGAAGAAATTGTGAAAAAAGTCGAAAACTCAGTTTTGGCGGATCGTCGTGTCACAGTTCGTTTTATTGCTGAAAATGTAAAGATTTCAACGGGGAGCGTGCATAATATTTTACATGAACGCTTGGGTATGAAAAAGGTATCTGCGCGTTGGGTACCAAGAATGCTTACTGACACGCAAAAACAAACTAGACTAGAGATTTGTCAAGAAGCTTTGAACCTGATGCAGCAAGACCGGGAACTTTTTTTGGCGCGATTTATAACAATGGACGAAACATGGCTCCATCATTACGACCCTGAAACGAAACTGCAGTCTATGACATGGAAAAGGCCATCATCTCCAACTCCGAAGAAATTCAAGGTGAACCCATCTGCCGGTAAGGTCATGGGCTCTGTTTTTGGGATGGTAAAGGGGTATTAATGATTGAGTATCCCGAGCATGGAGCCACTATTACGGGCACTTTATTCGCCAAACAAATAGCAACATTGCGCAATGAGATCCGCGAAAAACGGCGAGGTAAGCTCTCGAAAGTTGTGCTGTTCCACCAGGACAATGCCCCGGAACACAAGTCCGCCGTTGCAATGGCTGCAATTCGTGATGCTGGGTTCGATATCCTTAAGCATCCTCCGTATTCACCAGATCTCGCTCCCAGTGATTTCTACCTATTTCCGAGATTGAAACAATACCTGAGAGGCCAGAAATTTGAAGACGACGACGCGGTAGTCGCTGCAGTACAAGATTTTTTAAGTACTCAAGATGAGACCTTTTTTAAAAATGGAATTTTAAGTTTAGAAAAAAGATATACTAAGTGTATTATGCTAAAAGGTGACTATGTCGAAAAATAAAATGACATTTAGTAAAAGTTGTTTATAACATACTCATTCTCACTTTTTATTGAACGCCCCTAGTATACGCCATATACAATACTTAATCCAGTGTTAGCAGAGTTTATCTTAATGCACTTACTTTATAGTTAAGGATAGTTGTAAATACATAAATATATATGAACAGTAGCTGACCCCGCAAACGTTGTTTTGCAATCACCTAGGGGCATAAAAATAGCCTACGACCTATTCTCAGACCAACTAAATGTACCCAAAAAATTTGGTAAAAAGCGGTCAAGGTGTTTCGGAGGAGTTCGATAATAAACTCCGTGACACGAGATTTTTATATATTAGAAGAAGATTAAAAACAAATATTTCGAATAAAATACATATTATAATTTAGGATGGACAATAGATCTGCCAATTCAAAAAAAAGTGAGGGTGAGCCCCCCTTAAATATTTGTTTTATTTTAATTTAATTATTTGAGCCCTCGCATTCTGAGTGGAGGCCTGTGCCGTGCAGTGGAACATATATAGGCTTGGATGATGATGATTTTTTAAAGTAAATATATAGGTAACTAAATATTCTGTGAATATTTCAAAAATCTACCTGTTGCCGTTATCAATATCGAGCAAAAACGAGCAAAAAAATCACGATTTTTCGATGGAAGCCCCCTTAAATATTTATTTTATTCTATTTTTTAATATTTTTGTTATAGCGGCAACCGAAATACATCATCTGTCGCTGTGAAACATGACCTATCCGTAGTTACACCGATTTGCTACACTTATATTATTTATCCGTAGTCACACAACTATAGACCAACTCACCCTTGACTAAATATAAATATTTAATTTAAACCAATTCGACGGAGCCCCAGTTTGCGGGGCTCCTATTTCTGGGCGGTTTGCCCTCCGGACAGAAGAAACTACCTAACTAACCTAATCTACTTATTTTCTGGACTGGATTATGATTGGGGGGTGCATTGGTGTAACCATGTGTCGGGTAAAATAAAGGATATTCACATCAGTGTGACTAAGGATAAATAAAATGTTCCATAGTCACACCAGTGTAGTAAATTGGTGTGACTACGGATCGGTCTCTAAAATTTCAAATGTCTAGATATCACGGTTCATGAGATACAGCCTGGTGACAGACGGACAGACGGACGGATGGACAGCGAAGTCTCAGTAATAGGGTCCCGTTTTTACCCTTTGGGTACGGAGCCCTAAAAAGAAAAAGCCAACTAAAACAAACTGTATAACATTCAGCTGAATTAAATACGTTAATAAACGTGAGTGTGTACAATATTTCCTCGTGTGGAAAGAACTTATGAAGTTACTTACGTTAATCCGCTAAATTAAGAAACTGCGCGTGAACAAAAATAACTTTTATCCTTATTTTTGCGAATAGCTTCGGGTACCAAATGAATGTAGCATGGAATCAAAATGGTCGGCCCTAGCTAGTACTAGGTAGTAGTTAGGTAATAGTGTATGAAACATAACGTGACTTAACGGTAGACAACGTACAGCCTAAACCGCTATAGAAAGAAAGAAAGAAATAAATAAATAAATAAATAATAATAAGTAGCCCAGCATTTTTTATTTAAAATGTGTACCTTCTACTTTTTTCAGAATTGAGTAGTTTGATATTTTCTTACTCAGAACCAAGAGTTTGATTTTAAATACTTAATGATTAAAAATAATGTCTCCAATTTTCCATACAACTTTTGGTGTAAGTTTTGTGACGAGTTATATCTTCACGCTTAAAGGCCTTTTCAATAAAAAGCGTACTAAGTAAGTTCGTCCAGTCTCCTTAGTCCTCAGAAACGCGTGAAGCTTAACGTTGATATTAATATAAAATACTCTGGTCAGCAATCCTTTGGAGCTGTGAAAAAACTAAACGAAGATTACTCGATCAAAAGATATAACCTTAAGAAAATACTTTCGCGCAAAAACCGTGGGAATCGAAACCTGCAGGGTACCTACTTCCTCTTGACATGGCATTATCAAATTTTCGAGAAACCTTCACAGCACAAGTGAAGATAAAAAATTTAAGTCAATACGCTGTAATAATATTGCCGGAGGAATATTGCATACGCCTTAGCGAAATTCCTAAAACAACTTCGCCGAATCGAAGTCTGGCACGAATAACAATTAAATAGAAGTTTATTTATGGTGCTAGAGGAAGATGCGCCTGTAAATGCAAAATGAATCAAAACTAGATAAAACTAAACTGCACTCCGTTATAAGAAAAAAACGTCCTAGTGATTGCCATGCTGTAATACCTAGTAGATAACCTACTGTCACCTCTATTGCTCACCATATAATCTTCATATCAGTCAAAACACGTTCACAGCTGGTCAAGAGCCTCCCCCAAAGGCGCGTGCCACACAGAAAAGACGTGGGACGGGGGCGGCGCCCCTTGAATAATTATAATAGTAGGTAATAATAATAAATCGTGGGACAATTGACACCAATTGACCTAGTCTCAAATTAAACAAAGCTTGTACTATAGGTACTAGACAACGGATAAACATACCTAGGTACTGATTGTATAGTTCTCATGAAAATTGACCACACTTCTTTATATACAATCCTCCTCGTCGATTTCGATGACGGCGACCGTGACTACTGTAGGGGTCCAGTTATGACTTAAGGCCTATTCAGACATAAGCAATATCGCTTTCTCGCTCGGTGGCGACATCGCGTACCGATTCGTCATTTCTACCGAGCGTGACAGCCTGACAGCGATACCGCTTATGTCTGAATAGGCCTTTAACATCAGGTGACCTGCATACCCGTTAGTTAACTTCCATATAAAAAACACCACCGACCGAAATAAAATAAACCCAAATCCGTTTCGAAAGAAAGCTGCTTCAAATAAATTCTTCGCAATAACTAAGTACCTACTTACAAAGCGACGAAAAGACGTTATTATTCGCGCTAAAGGCTTAAAGGCGGAATTTCAAGAATCCATTCTAAATCTGAAGTAGTTTATCTCTTTTTTCTTTCAGAGATTTATAAATACACTGAACTGGTTAAAATGTCTTCATTTGAACTTGATTCATGCATCAAGTTCAAATAAAGACCACTTTAAGACAACGTTGATCCAATATTGGTTAGTAAAAATCGTTACGACTATGTTAGTATCTTATTTCTAACAGAGAATGTGTATTTTTTATCATTATGTCCGATCAGTGGACAATCCCCACAGTCGGCTATGACTTTTAGTACCGGTAAACTGGGGTTTCTTTAGAAAATTTTGGGGCCACTTTGACAGATTTAAAATGGTTACAAAAACGCAAATATTCATAGCTCGATTGAGGAAATGACGTAAAAAGTTAGGTAACTTATCAAGGTAGTTATTTCAGTGCCACAGATGGTCTAAAAAAATAAGGACACGCCGTAAACACTGTTTTCCAAAGTAGCCCCTGCATTTGAAAGTAACTCCAGTTTACGGTACGCTGTTGCTGCTGGTGCTTACCCCACGCAGTAGCCCCTGCATTTGAAAGTAACTCCAGTTTACGGTACGCTGTTGCTGCTGGTGCTTACCCCACGCAGTAGCCCCTGCATTTGAAAGTAACTCCAGTTTACGGTACGCTGTTGCTGCTGGTGCTTACCCCACGCAGTAGCCCCTGCATTTGAAAGTAACTCCAGTTTACGGTACGCTGTTGCTGCTGGTGCTTACCCCACGCAGTAGAGAGACTGCTTTCTTGCGCATGATAGCATCAAAGCTATCCACGTCCGCTAGCGCAACCATTGTGGACGCACTACAAAAACGCACACGCAATGTACTTATGTACAGTCGGGACACGAACACCTTCGTCAAACCTAAACTAATTCTTAAACTCTCTACATCTTAAACTAATTCCTTTATCAAGTCATAGACTCTAGTACCCCCAACGCAATTATGCCACTCGTATGACGTTTGGACATTAAGTCAATGCCCATTATGCGTCTAAGATCCCTTCCGCAGCTAACAAAAGAGCTGACAACTTTGAAACGGCTAAACCGATTTTGATGAAACATATCTAAGAACCATCGCCAAGAAACCGGCTTTCCATTTAAAAAAACCGCATCCAAATCGGTTCACCCGTTTAAGAGCTATGACGCCACAGACAGACACACACACATAGCGGTCAAACTTATAACACCCCTCTTTTTGTGTCGGGGGTTAAAAATAGTTAACTTCAATGCGATATTCTGTTTCGTTTAAAATAAAATGTTGACAGAACTGACAATAGCCTTGGTGCAAGCAAATGTCAACTTTAAGGTGACGAACCTTTTTAGGGTTCCGTACCCAAAGGGTAGAAACGGGACCCTATTACTGAGGGGGTACGTATCAAAATATATAAAGTTTAAAACAAATAATGGACGAAATACATAATGGTTATAATACATACTAAAATTTTCTATGAAACTATTGATTAAACGAATTTTTTTAATCGTGTAATCTACAGATTGGTTTAGGTTAGGTTAGGTTTTTTTTATGAAAATCCTGTAAAGTTGAGAATTTCCAAGAAAATTACATTATATCAAACGACCATTATGTATTTCGTCCATTATTTGTTTTAAACTTTATATATTTTGATACGTACCCTACTGAGGCTCCGCAGTCCGTCAGTCTTTCCGTCCGTCCGTCCGTCCGTCCGTCTGTCACCTCACCAGGCTGTATCTCTTGAACCGTGATAGCTAGACAGTTGAAATTTTCACAGATGATTTATTTTGGTTGCCGCTATAACAAAAAAATACTAAAAACCAGAATAAAATAAATACTCCCATACATACAACAAACGTGATTTTTTGCTCGTTTTTGCTCGATATTGATAACGGCAACAGGTCTAGACGCTAGAAACATTCACAGAATATTTAGTTAAGAATATATAAATATTCACTTTGAAAAAAAAAATTAAATAAGACTAATATTTAAGTGGGGCTCCCATACAAAAATCGAGATTCTTTGGCCGTTTTTAGGGTTCCGTAGTCAACTAGGAACCCTTATAGTTTCGCCATGTCTGTCCGTTTGTCTGTCTGTCTGTCTGTCTGTCCGCGGCTAAGCTCAGAGATCGTTAGTACTAGAAAGCTGTAATTTAGCATGAATATACATATCAGTCACGCCAACAAAGTGATATAATAAAAAATAAAAAAATAATTTTTTTTAGGGTACCTCCCATAGACGTAAAGGGGGGTGATTTTTTTTTCCTCGACTAATCCTATAGTGTGGGGTATCGTTGGATAGGTATTTTAAAACCATTGCGGGGTTGCTAACATGATTTTTCTATTCAGTGATCTGTTTGCGAAATATTCAACTTTAAAGTGAAAATTTTCATTAAAATCGAGCGTCCCCCCCCCCCCCTCTAAAATCTAAACTGTTGGGTGGAAAATTTGAAAAAATTCAGAATGGTAGCAAATATATCAAATTTACTAGGAAAATTATAGCGCCTAAGATTGCTTGGAAATTATTTGTAGTTTAAGAGTAAATAGTAGCCTAAGGTATAAAACATACCTAAACTTGGATGATTCCGTACACACCGAAATCCTTAGAAAAATATTACTTGATTTTTTTGTAATGGCTACGGAACCCTACCTTGTGCGTGTCCGACACGCTCTTGGCCGGTTTTTTAGATAATGGTTTAACGACCGCTTTAGCCTAGTTAGTAGTGACCCTGCCTACGAAGCAAGAGGTCCTGGGTTCAAATCCCGGTAAGGGCATTTATTTGTGTGATGAGCACGAATATTTGTTCCTGAGTTATGGATGTTTTCTATGTATTTAAGTATTTATTTATCTATATAAGTATGTTTATCCGTTGCTTAGTACCCATAACACAAGCTTTGCTAAGCTTACTTTGGGACACTCACACTTGGCCGGTTTTTTTACCCCGATGGGCTACTGCAGTGATATTTCATAAGACCTAGGTTTCCCTTCGCTCTGTTTCCATGGAAACTCAGCCAAGACTTGTCTACTCCTAGGCTGTCATCGATTTCTAATTTCTTTACCTAAGAGTACAGGAAAACAAAATTACAGCCGTAATGGAACCT
Source organism: Archips crataeganus (assembly GCA_947859365.1). Classification (NCBI taxonomy): domain Eukaryota; kingdom Metazoa; phylum Arthropoda; class Insecta; order Lepidoptera; family Tortricidae; genus Archips; species Archips crataeganus. The sequence goes on along the minus strand of OX402057.1, from coordinate 19,123,829 downwards.
TTGGATAACAGACTTACTCTTAACTTTACGAGATTTTGCACTTTTACTTACAAAGTATTAGCACATAATAAACGAGATTTACTCGTAGAAAACGGAACGAGGTGGAAGTGAAGAGAAACAGAAGTAATCAAATAAGTAGTTATTGTAAATATCGAAAACTAGTTAGTGGGAGATTGGGGGTGGAGAGAGTGGGGGATTTTTCGGAGTTTCTCTGCGGGATCGCATTAGAAATGACGAAATCCGCGCAAGAACCAAAGTCACCGACTAGCTCGAAGAATCGCCAGACTCAAGTGGCAGTGGGCAGGGCACATCGCTCGTAGAACTGATGGCCGATGGGGCAAAAAGGTTCACGAGTGGCGTCCACAGACCGGAAGACGCAGTGTAAGGCCTCCAACAAGATAGAGCGACGACCTGGTTAAGGTTGCCGGATCGCGTTGGATGCGGATGGCACAGGGCCGATCTGTTTGGCGAGCCTTGGGGGAGGCCTATGTTCAGTAGTGGACGTCTTTCGGCTGAAATGATTATGATGATGAGTAGCCCGTGCCTAGAAGGTGACGAAGGCAGGTGGACTTGCTTGATCTTGTTAGATGCACGACCTGATAATATGAAAAAATAAAATTATGGTAAGTAGTAACCGTTATCACCGTTTGTATACACACCGTGTTTTTTTATTTCCGTTAACATTAAGGGAAGATTATTATTAATAGAGTTAATTTCTTGAAGAAACTAGTAAGTACTCTTGTTATGTTTGAGATATTCAGAAATTAAATTTAATGGCTGAACCAGTGTAAAAGGTCCTCCATTACGTCCTATTATTATTTTATCTTTTAAATTTCGTCAGTAAAGTGTTTTCCATTCATAGCTGTTCGCAATAAGGAGATTATTGAGGCGAGTTCTTCGACATTACATACTTTTTTGTCTTTTATTATTATGTGTCACATCAATATCATAATCGTAAACATTGGTAAGTATTGTATCAATAATCGTGTTTATCTATCTTAACGGAAAATGCCGCGATTTTTTTATTTTTTTTTCGATTTTAAGAAAAATTAATACCTATACCAGGTAGTTTCTGTTAATGTAACGAGCAACGTGTCGAATTTAACGGAAATTAAAAAAAAACACGGTGTAAGTATACACTTAAAGGCTAGTTTTCGTTTTTACTTCACAACCCTCTCAACTCAACTAAGTTACTTATAGTAAACCTTAATGAATGTTGGTTAGCATTTAGAGGTATTAAGTCAACGGCTTCAGAATACCGTAAAAGTAATAAAAAAAAAATGAAGTTGAAGAAAATAAAAAAATAAATAGAAAAAGATACTTCATACTTAACTTGTAAAAGTTGGCCTAGTAGCGCCATCTCTTGGTCCAGGTGAGCGGGTAGCTCCGAAGGAGTGTTGAAGTCTCTCGGTAGAGGGCATTAACATAGATGCGCTTTATCACTGCCTAATGTGATTATAACAGACTGAAGTGTACGATGTATGGGAAAGATTCGTCGCTAACTTCTAGACCAGTGATGGTGTAGGGGTAAGCACGCAGCACGGAACGCTGAGGACCTGGGTTCGATTCCCAGCATTGGTCTTTTTTCTGGGGTTTTTTCTGTGCATCTATATTTCAGTTTGTATTTAGTTTGAAATATATGGCTTCAGAATTTCAATCTCGAGGTGAACTCTTCAACAATAGTTAGGTATAATAATTTAATTAATCGTTAAATTTACCTGTTTGTTCCACTTGTGGTGGGAACGGCTGGGTGTTAGGGCTTTGGCCAGGCTTATTTTTGGGGAGCTGCGGCAACTGGAGCGTAAGCGTAGTTTGGACTGGCAACGCGGCCAGTATGAAAGGCACCTTTGCGCTAGGAATGATGCGAGGTATGTTACTTATTAAATTAAGTTTTTGACGTGACAACGTCTAATAAATCGATGAAAGCCGGCTGCATACACGAAAAAGGATGACGCAATGTAACGTACATGTAACGTTACATAACGTTACATGTACCTACAGAGCAGTAAAGGCCAGTTGCAATATTATCTTAGTACTAGCGCTCGGATAATTTTCAATGCTGAAGGTGCAGGGGGGGGGGGTGATTGCGGGAGGGGGGTTTGAATGTTTTTTTATGACGTTGTCACGTTAAACTATCGCCCGTAAACCGACTTTACAGACAACCGGTTTTTTTGTTAATTTCTCCCTTAACTATTTTAGTGACGAAGTGTGGTTATGATCATTGCATTTGAAAAGATATACCACACTTGCTAGCACTAAATTATCTAATTATAGACATTATTATAACTAAGCACAATTACTGCATTTAATCACTACATACCTATGTTAATATGATCCCACTTTAATGCTTAATTAAGTTGCATTACTTCTGATTACGTAGCTGATGTTATCCTGTTTACCTACTTCTCAAATTATTATTATTTTAGTAAAGTACCTTTATTTTTAATAAAATGTACTATTGTGTTGGTGATCATTTAAAACAGAGCATTTTTGACATTTATTGTAATTACACTGGGACTTTTTGTCTTAATATTTATTTTTATTTTTATTGTATTTTAAGTACCTATTCTGACTTCGTTGTTATTTTTATTATAAATATAAATATAAATATTAGGGGACAATCTAACTCAAATCGACCTAGTCCCAAACTAAGCAAAGCTTGTACTATGGGTACTATAGACGACGATAAACATACTTATATAGATAAATAAATACTTAAATACATAGAAAACATCCATAACTCAGGAACAAATATTCGTGCTCATCACACAAATAAATGCCCTTACCGGGATTCGAACCCAGGACCTCTTGCTTCGTAGGCAGGGTCACTACCAACTAGGCTAAGGCGGTCGTCAATTATGAATTGAAACATTTGTGACATTATTGTTGTTTTACGTCCCATAACTTTTATTATAATAATGTTATTCTGATTTTACATCTACAACTTAATCATGTTACATTACTCCTAGTGAATCTGTCAATCATAAATCAACTTTAGTTTTCACTTGCTTAGTTTATAAGGTTAAAATATTGTGTGCTGGACCCTGGCAGATTGTGACGGACTACTAAAAATAATAATAAGAACCTATGTATACTAACTCACAATCTATCAATAAATATTTGTATTTGTATTTGTATTTGCCTTACGTAAAATGTGCTATATAACTCTGTATAATAATTAATTCGATTATTGTTTGAAACTATAGTCAGCTTGTACGTAATGTATAAGGTCAAGCTCAAAGTCATGGCTAAGCGATTCTTTTTATGGTGATAGCCTCTAAAAGCCTGTAAAACTTGTGTTGTTTATTGTTAGGAGAAACATGAGGCACATCAAGTTCTCTATTTATTCTCATACACATCCAGGATCACCCAGCAACCGAGACGTTAATAATGAGGTAGGTAATAAGTTTTCTTAATTTTTTTGAGGGTACAATTGTAAGAAAAACTATTCTAAAGTAAGAATAAGAATAAGAATAAGAATAAGAAATTTATTTGATTTCTCCACCACCAAGTACAATGTAGGAACTTAAATATTATAATAAAGTTGTTATTGGGAGACTTGAGTGGGGGAGACTGGTGCCCGAACTAGGGAAATCCTGTGTGTCAGGTCACCAGGTCTCCTGCCCTCAGATGTCCGCCACTACTGAGTTACAGTTAAAAAATAAAAAAATAAAAACAATTTGAAAAAACAATTTGCGTTACAAATTACATTAAGAATATGATATAGATTTTAACCATAGTTCATAAGGATGTGTATGTGTATGTAAGTGTGTGTGTGTGTGTGTGTGTGTGTGTGTGTGTGTGTGTGTGTTTGTGTGTGTGTGTGTGCATGTGTGTGTGTGTGTGTGTGTGCATGTGTGTGTGTGTGTGCGTGCATGTGAGTGCGTGCGTGTGTGCGTCTACGTGTGAGCGCGCGAATGAAAGTATCTGCGCGGTGTGCGTTGGAGCAATGCAAGATTAGGTTTAAATTGATTTCATGATAATGCTTGTAGCAGATTTTCTGTCGCATTATAATCCAAGCTTTGTAACCAATTAGAAACAACCTTCTTACAGCGAGTTTGGGTTAAAGGGTAAATAGTTAATTCCCTGCTTATTTTATTGAAAAGGAAACCTCCCAGATAACAAAAAAACCTGTGGGAAAAACGTGAACTAAACTTGGGAGCAGGACACACCCTGTCCTTCCTGCGTTTGCCCGACAAGGATTCTGGATCATACGGAATGAGTGCGTGCTGTTTTAATATTATATTTAGGATGAAGAGTTGTCTCACCGTAAGGACCTTAGCTCGTTTATATAATTCAAGTAACCTAACAGTACAGTAGGAGCGGTAGAAACCCAACAGATAGTACATATGTAGGTATTAGACATAGCTAAACTAGGTCCACTACTGCTGGCTCGTGCTGAAGCACCAACTTCAAACAGATCTGAAGAAAATTATTTTCCTTTGTTTTTTACCTCCATACTAATATTATAAATGTTTGTTTGTTTGTTTGTTTATTTATCCTGCCTTTACGTCGAAAATGAGCGACGGATTGACTTGTTTTTTTGTATGGACAATGGACATAGTTGAAGGGCTGGAGAGTGACCTAGGCTACTTTTTACTACGGGAAAATATCTCATTTCCACGGGAAAAAACACGTTTTAATCTACTTCAACGGGGGCGAAGCTGCGGGCATTAAATAGTTAAGTATCTTCTAATATACATAAAAATCTCGTGTCACAGTTGTTGCTATCAAACTCCTCCGAAACTCAATTTTTTTCTCTATATTTTGTAGTTCTGAAAATAGGTCGATGGCTATTTTTTATACTCAACAGCTAGTAAGCTTATAATACAAACTAGACGCTTCGTCTTAGTAGTATTTTATACAACCATCGCATAATAAGGGGTCTTGACTCTTAATTTCAAGTACCGCGTTTAGGCCACGAGGCTTTGCCGAGTGACTAAATTAAGGTAGGTACCTACGAGATTTTTAAGGCACAATTTATCATTCGGTGTCGAGGCCCTTAGTAGTGGGGTTTAGCGCTATGAGGCTCTATACAGAAATACGCGCGCCTATGCATCTGTTGAAGACACAGAAATAATAATAAGTTGAAGACGAATTATGGTGTATTGCCTGTGCACTATGCCTTAGGGCGCTTGTGCACTGCAAGGAGTTTTACTGTCCGTCATCCGATTTTTTACAGTCCGATATGTCACGCCTTAAATTTAAATACTAGCTTGTCCACTACACGCAAATTTACCGCCCAACATCTTACTTTTCCGCATTAAAAGCTATGGGAATAACTTTTGCTTAATGTTTGTTCAAGTAAGTTGCATATTTCTGGTAGTTAGTTTTCAAATTACCGTAGGTACCTAATTAAATTATTTGAGCGAGTTTAACAACTTCCTGAGAATTACTGGATAAAATATCGCTTTCTCATCAATTTCACTACAAATTTGTCAAGAAACTCAATAAAAAGCTCGAGAAAGTTCGTTTGCCCATTTACTAAGTTTGTTAGAGAGATTTGATCTTTATGATTGACTCTATCGATCAATGAGATAAAAATACAGGGTGCTGTTTTTTCAGATTTTAGCCGGCTCGATTCCCGGGTGAGGCAAGCGAATTCTCAAAAATCTTTGAATGCAGTTTTCATTCTTTTCATAAATAAAGGAATGTTTCCTTTGAGTAAATTCGCCTATTTTCAGTATTTAGAGTACCTACTTTCCCTGAAGGCGGCATTACAAAATTCACCCTGTATACCTTGCAAACAAATTCTAGAACGACGCAGAAATGGTCATTGATCGGGAAGTACTTAGTAAATGACGGTGCTAGAATTTTCTAGGATCTCTGCAGCTTTAATCATAGTGGTATCGATTTGTTTAAATATCTAAAGAGAGCAATTAACTCACTTCGGTGTTTACTGGAGCGATATAGCTTGGAGCTATAATATGAACGCAGAGGGTTTGGAAGAAATGGATAAAGTTTTTAATCATAATCATAATCAATTTATTGTGAAGAATTTAGGTACAGTAACATAGGTGTTCAATAATGCACTCTTAACACTCACTAAACTCTTACCTTTTCAGGCGTTCACACTTTTTGCTTTAAATTAATATCACCCGGCATTTAATCACGACTATCCATATTTCTAAAATCACCTCAACGTTTCGACCATTTTACTGCGTGGCCATAGTCATAAGTTGACTAGAGTATAGGATATCACGTCCATTTTTCATCTGTCCCGGTCACCACATTATGTTCAAGAAGGCCACTGTGCGGCTTTTCGGATTAAAATCAGTTTATACGTAGCTTATATTTTTGAGAAAAAAATGTTACATACTTAACATGTTCTATAGTAAAAATCATATTTCAGAGGCAATAGCTATTTGAATAAGTTTATTGTTAAAAATTTAATTTTCAATGCAAGCTTTTTCGCTGACTGTACAATTGCATTGTCATCCAACCTACATAAGTATACCAAATTTGAAGTAAATCCGAGCACTGGAAGTGGGTCAAACTCAACTTCCAAGATTTCACCCGTACATACATACACATACATTGTAAGTTAATAAAAAGCTTATAAAATGGAGTCATTGGCATCGCCAGAGATGATGGCAAGAGAGTGGAAGGAATTTCACTGATTCCGTGGAAATTAGAACATGACTGTGTTGGTGTGGGAAGTTACGGCGTAGACACACTAGTTCCATCTCACCTCCGCGATAGGTACAGCTAATCAAGCTGGTGCAGCAGCAGAGGCGGCTAAAAAACTTAAGACAAACAGGTATCGGCTCCAAATACAACTTTGTACCATTCGGGGTTGAGGCCCCGACGCCCAAATTCTTTTTAAATAACTTTCAAAACAACTGACGAATACTACAGGGGACTGAAGAGCTAGCAGCTTCCCCGCATAATGTAAATAATTAGCAAAAGCTATACAGCGAGGAAATGCTGCCAGCACCTTTTGGCCCATACCGCGGAACCTTTTGTATTATTTTCTACTTTTGGTTTAGTTTTTACTTAGATACTTAGAAGTCTAATTTCTATTTGTGTGTGTATTAAGTTTATATAATACAAGAAAACTTTTTCGATTTAGAAAATAATATTTGATGGGGTCAGCCACCGCCGTCAAGGTTCTTGTGTTCAAGTTTCGAGCGCTAATATTAAAGTACCGCTGTTATAAATTTCTCGATCAACTTTCAATTATCAACCGTTATTTGTCTCGTTCGAGTAATTTGTATTTAAGAAGCCCCTTTAAATGTTAACGCCAAGGTCTCATAAACATAATATAACTAGATACTTAGTTTGAAAAATAACTAGCTGTTGCCCGAGACTCCGTTTGCGAAGAGTTCATTCGTTGCTATCGCACAGGAGCTATGCAATTTTCTGTGACAAAATCTAAAGTCTAAAGTCTTAAATTATATCCAAACCGAATTTCATCTAAATTGGGTCAGTGGTTGAAGCGTGAAAATTTAACGATGAGATAGACAGGCAGACTTACTTACCCATTTATTATATTAGTATGAATTAGAGTTTTTAGTTAAAATTAGTTTATATCGAACCCAAGGTGATTCTGGAAATTTACTGACATTTTCGTGGTATTTTTAGTAAGTACACCAAGTTTGATAATGATATGCGATACAGTATCGTTCTCATTAAAAAAATACAAAATATACGCTAAGTATAAGGCCGTGTCTATAAAAATATACTGCCGTACGGTGAAACTGTGGAACCAGCTTCTGGCAGCAGTGTTTCCAGACAACTGTGACATCGGGGCTTTCAAGAAAAGGGTTTATACTTCCTTTAAAGGCCGGCAACAGATCAGTGACACTCTTTGAGTTGTTGATATTTATGGGCGGTGGTGATCATTTTCCATCAGATGACCTGCTTGCTCGTTTGCCTCCCACTCATAATAACAAAAAAAAACAAAAGAAAACAATGAAAATCTGACCTAGATCTGTGACAGCGGGACTATCCATGCAGAATATTACAGCGTTCTAGCACCTTTCCTTATTTTCTTTTTATTTTTGGTTTCTAATCTCTGAGCTAAACCGCGAATGGACGAACAGACAGACAGACATGGCAAAACTATAAGGGTTCCGTTTTTGACATTTTTGGCTCTGGAACCCTAAAAAGGTGGATGTTGCTGACTTTGCTTCTATATGACTCAATCATCAGGTCATACATTATTGTCATACATTCCGGTTCGACAATTACAAGTCGCGTAGGTATTTACCGCATCCACTACAGTTTTATAGACACGGCCTTATAGCATTATATTTTGACATATACAAAGTACGGAACCCTCAGTGCGCGAGTCCGACTCGCGCCTGGCCCGTTTTAGGGTTCCGTAGCCAAATGGCAAAAAACGGAACCCTTATAGATTAGATTCGTCATGTCTGTCTGTCTGTCCGTCTGTCCGACCGTATGTCACAGCCACTTTTTCCCGAAACTATAAGAACTATGCTGTTGAAACTTGGTAAGTAGATGTATTCTGTGAACCGCATTAAGATTTTCACACAAAAATAGAAAAAAAAACAATACAATTTGGGGGTTCCCCATACTTAGACCTAAAACTCAAAAAATTTTTTTCATCAAACCCATTACGTGTGGGGTATCTATGGATAGGTCTTCAAAAATGATATTGAGGTTTCTAATATCATTTTTTTCTAAACTGAATAGTTTGCGCGAGAGACATTTCCAAATTGGTAAAATGTGTGTCCCCCCCAGTAACTTCTAAAATAAGAGAATGATAAAACTAAAATAAATATATGATGTACATTACCATGTAAACTTCCACCGAAAATTAGTTTGTACGAGATCTAGTTTGTCTGTCTGTCTATATCAGTAAGCAATCTACAATGATCCCACACTGCGCACATTTTGCTTAGGAGCAGGGGTCTGCTAAGATGGCTGGATATTCATAAATACATATAAATTTGTACGGAACCCTCGGTGCGCGAGTCCGACTCGCGCCAGGCTCGTTATTTTAATCAATCTCTTGCCGTCATGTTATAATCTTCAAGCTATATCAGGATAACCCCAAGCGTGGAGTTTCCTTTCCAAACTTGTAATACCTACTCTTAATCCAGGAGTTAGGGTGTTCCACCAGAGTTGAAGCCGCTCGCATTCCATATAAAAAATATATTACAATACAATTACTTACACTTTGGCACTCGGGATGTCTCGGTTTTAATCGTAAAGGTTCGAGTTTTCAGTTTCACACAGAGCATACAAAAAACTAGAACTTACATTAAATATTAATTCTATTTAATATAACTATTTATTCGGAGAAACATTATTTATTAACGAGTGATTTCAAACAATTATGCACTAGCACTAGGGCATAAAAAGCCATTTTATGGTGCATTCACTCGACCACAGATATAGATACACATAGATAGCGCAAATGCATCTACTTCGCGTGTCCGAACCCCGACAAAGCGTCGGGTTGGCCGCCACTACTGACAGTTCGCGTGCGTTAGTTGTTGCAGCCGGACGTCCGCGAAAACTAAGAAAATGCCTCGTTGCGTTGTAATTAAGTGTAATTATGTCGGTGGTTTGAATTTCCCATCACTAAATTTCGGCTGAGACGTCACAGTAGTGTTTATAAAGTCGACACGCTTCGTTTTAATACAAATCGTGAGCATTGCGTTATCTACCTATATGTGTATCTATATCTATCTGTGCTCTCGACATAAAAAACAACTATACGAGCATAAGAAGTGAAAAAGCTTTTTCGTCTCAAGTCTTAAGCGTCCAGGGGTTTTATACAGCCTTCTCAAGTCGGAGCTGCATTTGCAGTGTGCTGATGACTTGGATGGGACGGTCTTTAAGTTCAGGGAAGGTGGTCTCAGCTGAGTGCACCGCCGTGTATACGTCGTCGAGGAAATCATCACTGCCAAGCTGCCCACAGAGGATCTTCAATGGATGACTGAAAACATAGACATAATTTTATCATCATCGAATCATCATCAACGTATAATTTATTTTCAGGTGTGTGCGGGCTCCTCACGATGTTTGCCTTTAATGTTAAGCTTATGGCGGATTTCAAACGTAATTCGCACATAAATTTCGAAAAACTCAGAGGTGCGAGCCTTCTGCTTGAGAGGCCCTAGGTCACGACGCTACCATGGCGTATATTATCAAACCGCGTTTTGAAAGGGATTCGAGAGTACCGTTAGCACAACATGAAGATGATAGGGGACAGACTGGACTGCCCCTACTTGCTCCGCTGCAGTCGGCTACATTCGCCGTACTCGGCTAGTGTATCTTAGGAATTAGGTATTAGTTAAGTACTAGGTATTTCAACTAACATTATTAGAAGTAAGCTTTACTAACAATCTATGAGTGTACCTTACTTGAAATAAATGATTTATTATTATTACAACAGTACTTATAAATCTATACTAATATTATAAAGCTGAAGACTTTGTTTGTTTGTTTGTTTGCTTGAACGCAAACTTGGGGGGGTGGGGGGGGGGCTAATTTTTTTTATATCGAGGAACTAAGGAGAGCCATAATTGATGAAAAAGCAAACGGAGTCGCGGGCAAAAGCTTGATTAAATATAATCATAACATAAGTCAATCTTTGATATCTTCATAAGTGACACTCTACCACTGACAAAAAACCCTTTCTAAACGCGGTTTGATAATACTTACTTACAGTGTGGTGATGAAATTTGGTACAGAAATACGTAGCTTCAGACCCTGGGAAGGACATAGGATATTTTTTTTATCTCAGACAATTGAATAGTTCCCGTGGGATAGCAACGAATTCTTCACAAACAGAGTCGCAGGCAACAGCTAGTGTCATATAAAGCCTTTTGTATTATCCCGTGGGAACTTTGCACGTTCCCGCAATAAAATATAGCCTGATAATATAGCTTGCTATAAGTAAATGTTTTAAAATGGTTAATTAATTTTTGGATTTACTTAACCATTACAATCGAAGTAATTACAATTGAACAGTTAGAATTTAAATAATTATTAGACCATATTGCAGTGGCCGTGGCCACTCTACTCGTCACCACGGCCGTCAACATGGCCGAAACGTCTGGGTAAATTAGTAAATAAGTGGCGTGATCAAATCTATCATAAAAACCGGCCAAGAGCGTGTCGGACACGCCCAAGCAAGTACGAAAAATTCTTTGCATACTTTATTAATGTGTTTATTTTGGTCCCAACGTCGGCGGTACAGCACCATCTATCGGTGAATTGGGTAACAAAGAACTAGTATGTATGTATGTTGATTGTTTTTCAGATGTAATATTTTTTTTTATTTGAAAGAAGATACTGTTAGCGTGATCATATAGGTACTTAAAGAAAAAAAATGCATGCAATGGCGGTTAAATTACAATCTTAGTTAAGAAATATTTTTTTTACAATAACTTATAAACTGCTCAACTGATTAAGATGAAAATAATTTTCCTAGAAAGTTTTTACTAAGGTTAACTTACGTGATTTTTTTCATATTTTTTACACGCTTTATATTAGCTTCACCTGTATGTATGTTTGTAACCGACTCCTTAGGGCGCGATTTTGACCAACTTCCCGGTTTCCGATTGAGCTGAAATTTTGCACATATGTGTAAATTGGATGACAATGCAATATTATTGTAACATAGAGCTGATCTGATGATGGAGCTGGATGGTGGCCATAGGAACTATGTAATAAAACAACACAATCCCGTCGAGTTTGGGCTCGTTTGATTCGTCTTGACGAGCACTTTGATCCCAGATGGTAACCAGGGTCTGATGATGGAGCTGGAAGATGGCCAAAGGCACTCCACAATAAAACGACACAACCCCATCGAGTTTGGGCTCGTTTGATTCGTCTTGACGAGCACTTTGATCCCATATGGTAACCAGGGTCTGATGATGGAGCTGGAAGATGGCCAAAGGCACTCCACAATAAAACGACACAACCCCATCGATTTTGGGCTCGTTTGATTCGTCTTGACGAGCACTTTGATCCCATATGGTAACCAGGGTCTGATGATGGAGCTGGAAGATGGCCAAAGGCACTCCACAATAAAACGAAACAACCCCATCGAGTTTGGGCTCGTTTGATTCGTTTTGACGAGTACTTTGGTCCTAGATGGTAACAAGACTCTGATGATGGAGCTGGAAGGGGGGTAGGTGGCGGGTTGGGGGGGGAATGGGGTATGGGGTAAGGGGGTCGGGGGTTTAGAGGGTTGGGTGTTAGGGTGTGGCGGTTGGGGTTAGGGGATGGGGGGGGGGGGTTTACGGGAAATAGGGTGGGGGTGTTGGGGTGTTCGGGGGTAAGTGATTTTGGGGGGTTGTGGGAAATGGGGAGGGGGTAAGAGGCCTAGATGGTAACAAGGGTTTGATGATGGAACTGGAAGGGGGGGCGGTAGGTGGCGGGGTGGGGGGTGTGGGAGGGGTTGGGTGAGGGGGGAGGGGGAAGGTGACGGGTGGGGGGAGGGGGGTGGGGGGAGGGGGGGTTTCCGGGGGTATGGGGGTTCGGTGTTAGGGGGGTTGGGTTTAGGTGGTTCGGGGGTTTGTAAAATGAGGAGGGGTAAGGGGGGTTTAGGGGATTGGGGATAAGGGTGTGGGGTTTGGGGGGGGTTTGGGGAAATGGGGTGGGGGATGTTGGGGGGGTTGGGTTTAGGGGGTTTGGGGGTTGTAGGTGAGCGGGTAAAGTTAGAAAGAAAAAAATGCAACTAAAAAATAGAAAAAAATAATAGTTTAAAAAATCTAAAAAACACGCTTTAAAAAATAAAAAATAAATTTTAATAAATTTCAATTCACTATTCTTATAGTGCAGTAAAAAATCTTAATAAGCAATTATTATATTGTTATATCCAGATCTAAATTTGTAAACAATTCTAAATATTGATAAAATAAATAATAATAGTTTAAAATATTTTATTGTAAAAAAAGCGTGGGGTGCTTTTTAAGATGTTATCAAAATGACAATCCTTGACAATTGATACCATGCACCCCACGCTTTTTTTACAATAAAATATTTTAAACTATTATTATTTATTTTATCAATATTTAGAATTGTTTACAAATTTAGATCTGGATATAACAATATAATAATTGCTTATTAAGATTTTTTACTGCACTATAAGAATAGTGAATTGAAATTTATTAAAATTTATTTTTTATTTTTTAAAGCGTGTTTTTTAGTTTTTTAAACTATTATTTTTAGACGTGCTGTTCAAAAGTTAGAGAGGGGGGGACACACATTATTTTGAACTTTCGGAGTGAATATCTCCTAAAATATTCACTTTACCAAAAAATGGTTTTAGAAAACCCCTATTTATTTTCAAATACCTATCCAATAATACCACACACTATAGAGTTAGTCGAGGAAAAAAATCACCCCCACTTTACGTCTATGGGAGGTACCTTAAAAAAATAGTTTTAATCTATTTTATGTAATCACTTTGTCGGCGTGACTGATATATATATTCATGCCAAATTACAGCTTTCTAGTACTAACAGTCTCTGAGCTTAGCCGCGGACAGACAGACAGACAGACAGACGGACAGACATGGCGAAACTATAAGGGTTCCTAGTTGACTACGGAACCCTAAAAAGTCATGGTAGCCTGGTTCGATCTATGGCCTCTCAAGCACAGGTCGTGGGTTCGAGCTCGGCCTAGCACCTCTAGTTTTTCGGAATTTCTATGAGAAATTATATTTCAAATTTAATTTACCATGTGCTTTACAGTGAAGGAAAACATCCTGAAGAAATACATACACCTGCGAAGAAATTCTATGGTGTGTGAAGTTCCACCCGCACATGGGCCCGCGTGGGAACAATTCTGAGAGGCTTGTATCCTATACTGAGACGTATGTGATGATGATGATGAATAAATTTCACTTACGATTCTCCGTTTATGAGTACTGGAATGTGGATAGAGAGCACGTCGAGATCACGGTACTTGTTTAGAGGCAGAGAGTAGCAGCCATTATCCGCCGTCGCACCCGTTCGATGCGCCTAAAAATATTTTGAATATTAATTATCAAGAGTAATGCTTTTGCGCGCCGTGACGTGTGACTCCAAGAAGAAGGGCTACGGATTAGCCCGAAACATGTCGAGTTAAACTAGTTTTAAGACGTGAGTGATCCGTTTATTTTCACTATGAGTGAGTCTCACGGTAATTTCATGTTTATGATTTTTATATGGAAAGATGCGTGCCCTGGATGCATGCTATGGATGCGTGCTATGGATGCGTGCTATGGATGCGTGCTATGGATGCGTGCTATGGATGCGTGCTATGGATGTGTGCTACGGATGAGTGCTATGGATGCAATGGCAAGACGCGCGGCGGCGGTGCAAGCGTCTCCGCCCCTCACCGCGCTGTCGCTCCGCGCGCCCCTGTCAGCTCGAGCTGCGCATCTTCTTCGCACAACTGCCTCGCGGCTGCTGATCTACATAGCGCATCTTCCTCGCTAGCTTCGTAGCCTAGCTTACACATGTTCGCAGCATAGCTGCATAGCACATCTCTGGTGGAAAGGCACCCTTAAAGTTAAAATATGTTCCCAACTCTGGTGTCTGTTGTTACCTCAGTGATGTATATCTTGGGTTTGCCCCTCAGCGCGGCGGGCTGGTCGTCGGTTAGCCAGCGGAGCAGCGCGGACTCGTGGCAGCGCTGCGCCCGCGCCGCCAGCAGCCCAGCCTCGCCCGTCCGAGCAAGCATCACCACCGCCACCGCGCCCACGCCGCTGAAGTCTCTACTGAAAACTGTCCGTCACATTGAAGCTGTATAGCAGTGAAAATGTAATCATATTATCACCCCAGCGTACATACGTCCCAGTGCAGAACACAGGCCTAATCTCATTAATGAACTGAAACAATTACTTTGCTCACGCACGGCCTTACGATAGTTACGTTTATGTAAGAAAAGCGTGTTCATGCAATTCCTCCACCTCCACACTGTACGAACACACACAAATCACACAAACCCAACTATCACCTCCACCAAACTACACTGACGCGTTTTGAACTCAACCAGAGCTCATCTTCAGAGTAGGTACCACAAACCGTACGCTATAATATGCTACCAAATGTTAGACTGACATTTGGTAACATAGCGTACGGTTGTGGTACCTACACTGAAGATTAGCTCTGGTTAAGTTCCCAGAACCGCTATTTTTATAAACGAACAAAGTGGAGGGGAGAGGATGGGTAAATATTCAGCGTTTTTACGGCGGTTTTTTTTTTGTCATTACCATTTGAGCAGAAATTATTAAAATGGATGATGCTTAGGGTTAACTTTTTATGAAAACTTAAAACAGTACCGATGCTGAATCTAGTTTGATGAAATTTCGCGCGATTCGAACTTCGGTTGTGGTAAAATCGTCGAATGGTAATGACGTTTAACCGCGCGGTCAAAACGCTCGAATATTCACCCGGATACGCGGATGACGGTAGAGAACGGAAAAATCCAGTGTGGCCGCCACAAAGAACGTTAGTAGCGAGGACGAAACTCATGACAACGAAAGCAATCTATGGCAACATCTATTGAACAGAAACATTAGTTTTGTTCAAAAATAAAGACTGAGATTTTGTGATAATAATAAAGTACCTCGCATAAATTTTACCTTTATTAAATGTACGAAAATGACAGCGTCCTGACCTGACGTGTCACGCCACGCCACGTCAGACATAAACAACTCTTACAACTCACATTCCTCCAGTGCGCTATCCATCTCTTCGACACTCTTGTCGATGTGCACGTCGGTTTCGAAGCGAAAGTCCCCGAACCGCGACTTGAGCATGTCGATCCTCTCGCCTACATGGTGTTCTCTTTCATCCGACTGAGCAAATATAACCATCGCATTCTTTTCAAACCTGTAAGAGATGACGCTGTCTCACTTATTTTGAATTTCATCATCATCATTGTCTCGGCCTATACGTGTCGCACTGCAGGGCACAGACTCTCAAACTGAGATGGTATGCGCCCGTAGTTCCTACGCGGGGCCAGTGCCGTTTGGGAACTTCACAACTCCATTGAATTTTGTGCAAGTTAGCTCAGGATGTCTTCCTTCACCGCGAAGCTCATGGTAAATTTGAAATGTGATTTCGCACATACATTCCGAAAATTCAGAGGTGCGAGAAGAGAGAACTATAGCTATACTGTTTAGGCTAGGCTAGGGGGTATGACGACAAAGGGGGCGGGAGAGGTGCGGGCGGCTAGCGCGCCTCGTGTGCCTGCAGCCCGCACCTCTCCCGCCCCCTTTGTCGTCAGACTCTAAACTAAAACTACACCGAACGAGCCCTAACGCGATGGCAATAAAAATATACAACAAAATAAACAACAATATTAAAAACGAAAAAAAACGAAAAGCGTTTTAATAACCTTCTAAAGGATTATTTGGTAAATAAGAGTTATTATACATTACAAGTATTCTTAGATGATAAAGATACACAAATAAAATAAATAATGGTTTAAAAAACTAAAAAACACGCTTTAAAAAATAAAAAATAAATATTAATAAATTTCAATTCACTATTCTTATAGTGCAGTAAAAAATCTTAATAAGCAATTATTATATTAACAAGTTAAGTATGAAGTATCTTTTTCTATTTTTTTTTTTTTATTTTCTTCAACTTCATTTTTTTTTATTACTTTTACGGTCATCCCGTGAAACCATATATTTCAAACTAAATACAAACTGAAACATAGATGCACAGAAATAACCCCAGAAAAAAGACCAATGCTGGGAATCGAACCCAGGTCCTCAGCGTTCCGTGCTGCGTGCTTACCCCTACACCATCACTGGTCTCCAGTCCACCAGTGATGGTGTAGGGGTAAGCACGCAGCACGGAACGCTGAGGACCTGGGTTCGATTCCCAGCATTGGTCTTTTTTCTGGGGTTTCTTCTGTGCATCTATGTTTCAGTTTGTATTTAGTTTGAAATAAATTATTATGTTGTTATATCCAGATCAAAATTTGTAAACAATTCTAAATATTGATAAAATAAATAATAATAGTTTAAAATATTTTATTGTAAAAAAAGCGTGGGGTGCTTTTTAAGATGTTATCAAAATGATAATCCTTGACAATTGACACTATTTGACACCATGCTTTGAAATTTTTTAATAGTTATTAAAAACTTACAACTCTAGTTTATACGTATATCGTCCTCGGGTGCTTACGATTACTCGTTCGGAGTCTACATGCACTTCATCGTCCGATTCATCTTCCATTCCTTGAAAGCTGCTCAAATCTAGATCAGGAAACGGTGAAGCAGTAGCTCCATCTGCGACCCAAACCGCTTTTGAGATCCCTGGCACTTCGCACTCACATTTCACGCATATTTCTGTTCTAAAATTCTCATTTTCAACCACTTTCTTGGCCGTACACGAACATCCGCTTATTTTATTTACAGATCTAAATTTTGCACTGCCTTCAGCCATAGTAACTATACTTAGTTATAATACTTCAATTTATAAAATGAAAATAACAAACGTCAAACACTATATTTTGTAATTGTAGTACCTAACTCAATTGGCACATCATGCTTAAATGATTGTCATACTCATTATCACTCAAAATTAGCATAACCTAATTGATAACAATATGTGATATCGTTTTAGCTGCTATGTTATGTAAAACTCTCCCATTTTTGATATTTAAATATGTAATCAAAGTTTTTTATCGTTGCAAAGATAGGCCATAATACAGAGATCTTTCTCCAGGCATATGTTATTCCTGGGGACCGAAGTCCAAAGGAAGAGTTAGAGTAGGAAGTTATTGAGTACTTATTATACAGCCGAGTTGAAAAACTTCGATATAGGTAGTGTCCGATCGAAGTTTCGGTTTCGGTTTCGGTTTCGGCCAATTTCGGCCAAAAAAGTGATTTCGGCCGAGGTTTCGGTTTCGGCCAGAATCCGGCCGAAACCTTCGGCCGGGCCGAAATTACTTCGCGGCCTCTCGCGGCTCTCGCATCGGGAGCGCTCGGCTTAATTCGACACGCTCGGCCGGGTAGGTATAGGTAATGCATCGGCGGCCGGCCCAGCTGGGACCAGCGACAGTAGTATGTATGAGTGTTGTTTATTTATTAAATTATTATTTACTTTTTAGAATCTGTTTGGCGACCGCTTTAGCCTAGTTGGTAGTGACCCTGCCTACGAAGCAAGAGGTCCAGGGTTCGATCCCGGTAAGGGCATTTATTTGTGTGATGAGCATGAATATTTGTTCCTGAGTTATGGATGTTTTCTATGTATTTAAGTATTTATTTATCTATATAAGTATGTTTATCGTCGTCTAGTACCTACCCATAGTACAAGCTTTGCTTAGTTTGGGACTAGGTCGATTTGTGTAAGATTGTCCCCTAATATTTATTTATTTTGTTTATTTTATTTGTTACTGCATTTTATGCTGTGATTAATGAACAATACGTTTGATAGTAGGATTGTGAATTTAGTTTAGACGTGATAAGAATAGGTTGTTTGTTTTGAATAATATAATACCTATGCCAAGACATTTTTCATTAAAAATAAACGTTTTTTATTTTGTTTAACAAAAAAAGTAACTGTTCTCATATAAGAAATCCTTGCGATAACCTTTTCCTTACGATCTGTACAGTAATTTTGAATATTTTGTTTGATATGATACGTCTTCAAAAATTTCGGTTTCGGTTTCGGTTTCGGCCAAAATCAGAAAAAAACCGAATATTCGGTTTCGGTTTCGGTTTCGGCTAAAAATCGTGTTTCGGTCGGACACTAGATATAGGGAACGTGCAGAAACTATAGGCGGCAGCACTAATGCGACAGAAGAGACACTATGCGGACAGTAAAAGAAACTTACCTATTAGGGTAAAACAGTCGCATACTTATGTGAAATGTAGCGTTCCCCTAATTGATGACTAGATGGCGCTAGTAGTCACACATCACATCATTTTATCTGTTAATTTTTAACCGACTTCAAAAAAGGAGGAGGTTATATGTTCGACTTTTATGTACTTATCTTTTTAGGGTTCCGTAGTCAACTAGGAACCCTTATAGTTTCGCCATGTCTGTCCGTCTGTCTGTCTGTCTGTCTGTCAGTCCGCGGCTAAGCTCAGAGATCGTTAGTACTAGAAAGCTGTAATTTAGCATGAATACACATATCAGTCACGCCAACAAAGTGGTATAATAAAAAATAAAAAATAAATTTTTTTTAGGGTACCTCCCATAGACGTAAAGGGGGGGTGATTTTTTTTTCCTCGACTAATCCTATAGTGTGGGGTATCGTTGAATAGGTCTTTTAAAACCATTGCGGGGTTGCTAACATGATTTTTCTATTCAATGATCTGTTTGCGAAATATTCAACTTTAAAGTGAAAGTTTTCATTAAAATCGAGCGTCCCCCCCCCCCTCTAAAATCTAAACTGTTGGGTGGAAAAATTTGAAACAATTCAGAATGGTAGTAAATATATCAAATTTACTAGGAAAATTATAGCGCCTAAGATTGCTTGGAAATTATTTGTAGTTTAAGAGTAAATAGTAGCCTAAGGTATAAAACATACCTAAACTTGGATGATTCCGTACACATACGAAATCCTTAGAAAAATATTACTTGATTTTTTTGTAATGGCTACGGAACCCTACCTTGTGCGTGTCCGACACGCTCTTGGCCGGTTTTTTATTTTATATATGTTCGTTCATCGATATCTCCGCCAATTGTGGACCGATTTTCAAATTTTTTTTTTAAGTATACAATTTGCGTCAGGATGGGTGATGTGAGGAGATACGTCACACGGATCAGACTCATCATCATCATCATAATCATCATCTCTGCCTGTATACGTCCGACTACAGGTCACAGGCTTCCAGTCATAATGGGGCTTGGGCCGCTCCCACGCAGCCCCACGAACATTATTCCGGTCAACGAATAAAAGTCGTTCGTGTTTTAAAACTGCACCCGAAGAAGTCAAAAACTTACGTATCCAGTCCATATGTGAATCGAGCGCGTGTACTAACGCTGACTCCATCGAATTCTACGCGAACTTCGTCGTCAGTTTCATCTTCCATCCCAAGAGAGCTACAGGAATCAAGATCATCAAACGGTGTCGCAGTAGCTGCATCTTTAATGGACATGGAGACTTGTCTCTTGTTCGTCTTGCACCATTCCATTTTATTTTCCTTCCATTTTTCTCTTTCAAAGAAATTGGAACGTCTTTTTTGAGTCCACTTTGCTCGCCACGAACAGCAAAACAGTTTTTTTAGGGACTTCATTTTTCCACTGTTTTCACCCACAAGCATGTAAAATCAGTAGCGTGCATACATCGTGTTTTTTATTAATTTCCGTTAACTTTGATAAGTATATTAAATAGGTATATTATATTACTGGGCAGTAAAGTCACAGATTTTACCTGGTAAATCGTTTTTTGTTCTAACCGGATAATTTTTTTTCCTTCTCCATTCTCAATACTAAATATAAATACTGATGGCCAATGTATATGAAACTTTATAATTAACAAAAGTTAGTGTCATTTATTAAAATACTCTGATTTAGAGCATTAATCAAAAGGGAGTACCTAGATACTACTCACTAATTTTTTAAACAAAACAAACTATACATAAATAACTGTCACTTTCCAATAAGTTTATGAGTGTCATGTGTTACGTGAAATTTGCTGGATCCCCACTGAGCGAGCTGCCTCGCGAGGCTAGCGCATAAGGCGTAATTTTGTTCCACACAAGGTTCAAAATCGCGCCAATACTACTAGTGATTAGAGAACCTGACTATGAAGCTTGAGGTCCCGGGTTCGATTCCCGTGTCGGGGCAGATATTTGTATGAAAAATACGAATGTTTGTTCTCGGGTCTTGGGTGTTTAATATGTATTTAAGTATGTATCTATCTATATAAGTATGTTTATCCGTTGCCTAGTACCCATAACACAAGCTTTCCTAGCTTACTTTGGGACTAGGTCAATTGGTGTGAATTGTCCCGTGATATTTATTTATTTATTTATTTAATAATGGCTGCCTCGCGAGGCAGTTCGTTCAGAGGAGACCCGGCTATTGACGTAACACATCAAATACAAAGAGATTAATGTCAAACATGACGTCTGTAACCCAGTGCCCTCTTTACCACTGGGCACTAAGGGTATGTGCCAGGACCCCACTGACGATGGGGCCCCCTAGTGTATATAAAATGTGTACGCTTTGGCTTTATCTGCTCGATTTGTTGGTTATATTGGTTGGTTAGCCCTTGGAGCCCTTTGTCCTAAAGTGCCTTAGGCAATAGGTCAAAGACGAACCTGCTTTAACCTTCTTCTAAAGGAAATTTAAAGAGAAAAGGTCTACTTATACTCATTAATTAGAAAGCAATGCACTGGTTAACACATTACTCATAAAATTCAAAAGTTGATTATATTTTAAATGGTAGGAGCTGGGATACTCGTGTCTCAGAGATTTTGGGTTATTTTGACTTGAAAAGCCTCTTTTAAGTTAACGGAAATCAAAAAAACACTGTGTAGGTATAATATTTTTGTCAGTATAATATACCTTTACCTACGGGCACAATCTGAATAAATATGAATTCTCTACCTAATGACAGTGACAGAAAGTCTATTTTATACTAAACATACTGTGAACTATAGTTGAGACCCGTCGGTAAAGGGCTAGGAGAATGTAAGAAGCTCGAGTTAGTTGTCTTGCGACGCGGTGTCTCACAGTTAGCGTACACATTATCACTCGCGTAAAAAGTTTAAGCAATACACTAGTAAACACTTTTAATTTCTAACACATTCGGGAATAATCACTCCTTTTATATTGCTACTAGGACTACCTCGACGTTACGGCCACACTGCAGCACAGTGGCCGCGGCTCCGAATGCGCAAACAATTTTATCGAGGAAAATGAATGCTTAAAACGTAAATAACTTTACAAAAATAAAGAAACAATCACAATAACTTAATATAGCGATACTCGATTAATTTAAGTAAATAATGCAATTATTTGTTGTTGCTTAGGTTTATGTTTTGCAATTAAATATCAAACTTTTGGCAGTCGTTGACGTTCGTTATCGAACAATCAAAGTAGCTTATCAAGGCGATAACATTTTCGGTGAATTACAAGACTACTATGACGTGTGATGGTTATTCCCAAGGAACCAGTAATGAGAGGATTAAGAATATGAAGGTGTTTACAAATTAGTTGACAATACTTAGAGAGACGTTAACTTACATCAAAACAATTTACCTACTTTAAATAGGAATTCAGAATTTTATTCTTTGATAAGTAAATTGAAAATCTGCCCAAACAGGGCGTACCTACGTCCGTGTATTGCCTGGCACAGTTGGACATGTTAGACGATTTTGTTAACATACGGGATACAGCGCTTGAAACGCTTCTGAGTTCCACCCATTTATACTACAGCAGTCGTACTGGGAAATTGGTCCACTGGGCACTCTCGGCAAGAGACAAGAGAGGGGCTTCCAGTTTCGCAACTGCTTTTCTTCTTATAAATTCCAGCAGAGATTAACCTGCTACGGCTTGTAATGTAACTGATAATAAGTATTTGCATTTTGTTTGTAGTGAGACTAGGGAGCTGTACGGTCAAGTGCAAAAATAAGTATCGATTTAATCCTCCCATCGTTATATACCTATACCCCAAGTAGCACAAGTAGCATTATAAGAAATCACTTTTGGTGTACACGGAAACTTGAAGCTGTACAAGACAGTGTTACAATGGTGTTAACAGCGCTGTTAACACTGAAATAACTCTTATTTGGGCACAAATTATTCAGCCTTTAGTTCTAGTTTAGTTCACATTTCTGTTTAACAGCATTACAGTAGCACTATATTGGAATTATTATGGGTCACCAGGCTGTTTATCAGCTGCTTAACAGAATACGAGTGTCCTGTTATACAGACTAAGCGTCAGGATTGGGTGACTGCTAGTCTTATATAACGCTTTAGGTTTTACATTACCCTTCGTTCATATTGAAATTGCTTATTATATTTGCAGATTTGCTTTTAATAGTATTATAGCGGTGCCGATAAATTTCCAGAGTGTGATGTGTAATGGCGAAGTAAATGTCACAATTTTATTGAGAATTTGTGTTAACTCACGAAAGTACACATAGCCAACCTACTGTGAAAACATTTGGGAATGCAAGTTTACTGTGAATGTTTATATGGTTTTTTAGCAAAATTTTTACGCGCTTCGGAAATATCTCGTTTTAATTAGAAATGTTGTGAAAAAAGTAACACACCAAATGTAAATAAGTTCAAGTTTCAAGTGTAAATAACTTATATACAAACTGAAACACCTAAATTTAATGTTTTAAAGCAATAAAACTTTAAATTCAAAGAAATTTTGTGGAAAAAATTGGTAACTCAGCGGAAAATACATCAATTTCCATACAAATGGCGGGGACATGCATGTCCACTGCGTTACCTACTTTATAGATAATAATGATTACTTTTTATACGTAGTGATAATTTTAAATGTAAGCTTAATTATGTGCCTATTTAAATCTTTAATGATTTAAACCGAGGACATTACCGTTTTTGTAAAAAAAATATTTGAAGAGCACAGTACAAAAAATGACTGGTCAACGAAAAGTAGAATGGCCCATATTATACTATAATAAGTATATGAATAACGTGTAATTTAAGGCAGTAAAATATAAATAATAACAGAATAATTATCAATATATACGATTTAGGTTATAATAAAATGGCGCATTCTTAAGAATCTTTTGTGAACTCTTTTTATCCTGATTTAATTACCATGGCTGTACAAGAGTACACCCCAGTTCCTCTATTATACTTATTGCAGTAAATAAGAGTTCAAGTGAACCAATATTCAGCCTGTCAGCTGTTATTAGTTTTATTATGGTTCACATAAACGCTAAAACCATTTATTTTAACTACTTAAACGCATTACCTTTTAATAGTTATTTAATTTTTATTTAGTAGTTTGAATTTTAATTCAATCTTGTTTTAATTTTTCAATTTTTTTAAGCATTTTGTATAATTTAATACACGATCCACGCCAACTGTTAAAATGACCGCTTAAGAATTTAATGATTGACTAACGTGAACCTGATTGCAGCTTCGTGCGTTATAATATATGTAAAGTGTTCTTTTATGCAGACTAAAACAATATATTGGTATATTTCACAGCCAAATGCTGCATTTCTGAGTTAAACAAGGATCTTGAAATACCTTCGGTGTTCACGTGTATTAATAAAACACCTTTTATTTTAACTGCTTTGAAAAATAGGCTTATAACAGAGCCGAGGCGAACCGATGTGGAACTTTTTGTGTTAAATTACTCTAAGTGTACACTACTCTAAAACTGTTGGCTGTACGGTAGTTCACAGTGACACTTTTAAGACGCTAGCATTTCAGTGGTATAATTAAACAGCAATAGCATATTTTACTACCACTATAATGCTCTTAAGCAACCAATGCTAAAGAGACTGTAAGAAGGCATTTTTGACATCTGCACTAACTCTGATCCCGTAACAATAGTATCCGTTTCTACTTTTATGATGCTGTTATACAGACTTAAGCGTAATACGCAGCTCTAAGTTCTCAGTTGAACCATATTAACTGTTTATTAAGTCATGAAGTTCCGAGTTATACTCAAAGTGATTTCTTATAATGCTAACTGTGCTACTTGGGACCTTAATTCGACGACATAAGAGCTATGGGACATGTTGCGAACAATAATAATAGCTATCATGCGCGTTTGGTGGTGGAGAAGTAAAGGAAAAGGTTGAATTTATACCTCCGCAAAGTTAATGTGAATAAATCAATTACGTTTTTTGTGTTGATCGGTTCGTGGTTATTTTTATAAAACTGATTATCGGTACTTTTCGCGTATACATGTTCAAATTTTTTTTTAATTTATTAATTACAGAGATAAATCAAAAATACATAACAATAATATAAGAACATCGTTAAACCAGAGTGGTTTGTCTCGATGCTCAAACAATAACATATTTATGAGCAAGTTGTGTGCACCCATATTTTTACACTTGACTGTACATAGAGCTCAAGCCTGGTTTCCTTACCGCTCTAGTCCATAGGTGACTCTGGCTTTCGTCGTGATTGTGTTGCTAGTTGATCCCGCCTGGGCTGGAATTGGGTCTACCTGGGCCACATTTTGGTCCGCTTCGACCGCAATCGCTTCCACCTGGGTCGCAAACGGGTCCGCCTGTGTCGCAATTGGCTCCGCCCGGGTCGCAATTTGCTCCATCCGGGTCGCAGTTAGGTCCACATGGATCGTAATTTGGTCCGCCTCGACCGTAATTGGGTCTAACTGGGTCGCAATTGGGTACACACGAAAGTAACCCATATAATTTTTTGTGTGATTAACTTTCGTTCCATAAAGGACGCGATCGTGATTTTGTTTTCATTAAGCCTTTAATGTATGTGTGTTGAGAACCGGCTCAACCAACGGGCGGGACGAGCTGCGCGGGAGGACGGCGTATCGCCCCAGCCACGGACTCGCCTTTCACTCACCGCCGGCATCGGTCAACCTCCGCTATTAATTTTAGTATTTACGTGAAAACCAATTTTATTGTAAAGACGGCGATTAAACCAGCCTTATAGAGATACAGTCCGCGATTTTATTTAACGTCCCGTAGGACCCTAACAATGTGTAAATTTTTTTAAAACGACTCTTATAAGAGCAACTATTAAAACTCTCCTTAGGAGCGCTTTGAGTCATCAGCATTTCAGCCGAAAGACGTCCCCTGCTGAACATAGACCTCCCCAAGGCTCGCCATACAGATCGGTCCCGCAACCTTAACTAGGTCGTCGGTACATCTTGTTGGAGACCAGCAGGGTAATAATTGGGTAAGTAAAGTTTTTTGAAGAGGTACTAATTATATTTCTTTTCGACAGTCGGCGTTCTGGAGATCGAGAAACTGCAGCTGTTTTATTTTTATCTCCTATTGTTTACTGGAAATATTTTTTTGAGTGTTTGAGATGACATTTGTGAGATTTTATGGTTGACAAGCTGTTCGTGCTCAGAACTTAGTAGAAACAGAAAAAAAAACCGAAGTGAACTGTCATTGCTGTCAATGTCAAATCGTTTGCGTTTCGTTTGCTTTGCGTTTTGGTGTGCTCAGTGTGATTTTTTGACTATTTTTATCGACCTCCGCATAAAATCCGGACTTTCAATTTTACCGCATTTTTCCACGACCTATGCACAATAATTGAATCACGATTGAATACTTTCGATCACTATTTTGGAACTGCTTCTTGGACAACGCAAAGCAAACGAAACGCAAACGGTTAGATTTCATTTGACATTGACAGCAGCGACAGTTGAATTCGTTTTTTTTTCTATTTCTTCTTAGTACTGAGCACGAACCGCTTGTCAGCCATAAAATCTCACAAATGTCATCTCGAACACTTAAACAAATATTTCCAATAAATAAAAGGAGATAAAAATAAAACAGCTGCAGTTTCTTGGTGTTGAAGTCGACCACTGTCGAAAAAAAAATATAATTAGCATCTCAATGAACTAAAACAATTACTTTGCTCACCCGCGACCTTACAATAGTTACGTTTATGCAAGAAATGTGCGTTCATGCAGTTCCTCCACCTCCACACTGTACGAACACACACAAATCACATAAACCCAACCATCACCACCACCAAGCTACACTGACGCATATTAGCATCTCTTCAAAAAACTTTACTTAGCCAATTGTGTAACTTTTTTGACACTTGGCATCGGATTGAAATGATAGTTTTTGTATGGCTGTGACAGCTGGCTGTTTCCGATACCAATTGTCAGCCCATACAAGAACTGTCAAAATGAACGCGATGGCGATTGCGAGGGAGTTAGACAATTAGCCTGCAGGCAGGACTGCATCTTCCGGTCCGTAAATGCCACTAGAGAACCTTTTCGCTTAGAGTATTTTAAAGAAAATCGTGCAAATCGCATTACATTGTAAGGCGCTAAAGCGAACCAGTTTGAAGTGATCAATCTAACGCCGCAATGTATTGCAACTTGCACAATTTTTCTTGCATTTCTGAATTAGGCTATACAAAACAGTACAAGGCAGAAATAAAAACACATGTCAGGTAAAATATTGTATTCATACATCACAAACCTCATGGCACCAATGCAAGGCACATCCGAATTGTTCACATATAACTATATATACAAATACATACATTAGCTCGCTGTATCTTCGGTATGGGTATGTATCAAATTGTACAAAATTTGAAAGAAATAATGGTCAAAATACATAATGATTAATGATACAATCTTCTTAGAAATCTTTCTAACATAAATCAATCTGTAGATTGCACGATACAAAAAGTTTGTTCAATAGGCTACTTTCCTAACTAGTCAGTCTTTTAGATTATCAAAAAATATTGGACACGTATTTTTTATTTTGTCAATTAAACAAAAAATTACGAAGATATGGCGCGTTGAAGTTTCGCGTGACGTCACTTGTTCCTACACTTTGTATGAGCGTTTTAGGAACAAGTGACGTCACGCCTCGTCACGCGGAACTTCAACGCGCCATATCTTCGTAGTTTTTTGTTTAATTGTCAAAAGAAACATTACGTGTCTAATATTTTTTGATAATGTAAAATACGGACTAATAAGAGTTATTATTTTTTTACCTAGGAAACATCCCTATTATTATCGAAAATTAAATTATATAAAATGACCATTGTGTACCTCATCCATTATTCTTTTTAAACTTAACATAATATTGACACGTTCCCCTTTAGTATATTGACCGATGGTTTTGATAAAGATACTTCAAGACAGTTAAATCTGTCAGTCAGCCGTCATGTCAGCAGACAAGGCGTTCCAAAAAATTTCCGCGTAAATTAACTCATTCGGTGCCTTAAACGCAATTTTGAGTTCATACAACGCTAAACTTCGTTTATTTTCGCTTTATAAAAAGGGAAAACAATCTTGACAAGTCATTTTATTGAAAAATACGATTAACTTTTACATATGACTATGAAATCAAAAGAATGAAAATCATCGATCACATAATACGGCATAAATCATCAATTGCCTTCTTTCGCTCTCATGCCAAAATAACGAAACTCTCATATTTTAGTATCGTGATTGTACCTTATTACTTAAATTTAAGGTTAATTTTACAATACACTTTCTTTTAGATATTTTGTTTTATTTAATTATTTCTCAACACCGTTGTCATGTGTTGTCGATGTTGTCATTCCATTTTTGGTAAAAAAAAGGTAACAAAACTGAAGCTTACACAGATGATTTACGACGTTATGCTCTTCTACGTAAGGTATGAAATAAAATGTACTACATTTACTATCACTCTAACCCCCTGTTTCACCATCCATTGATGTGATGCCGTCTCTGTTTGTTTTGTTCGAATAGACGGAGACGGCATCACATTTATCCGTCAGTTGAAATTAATCAATGGGTGGTGAAACAGCCCCTAAATCTGTCAGTGTTGTCATAAGTCAGTATTTGCGCGATGTAGACGAGTTTTGAGTTTGATTTTGTATAGGACCTTAAATGACCATATTATTATGTCCTTGCTGATTGTTACATATTTGACGCGTCAAGATTGTCTTACCCCTTTTCTAATGCTAAAATAGGCGAAGTGAAAATGAACGCATCTATACGTGTAGTTTATAACGTGCGCGTGGTATCGCGCTCGTTTCTCAGCGCGATTTTCACCTTGTCTGCAATATGCATAATATCTACGATTCTTTGTACAAATGTACTTTCATTTTGTAAAAATAATTGTACATTACCTTCTCTAATCAATCACTGCTTGAAAAGGCATTTCATATGGCTAAAATTTTACAATATTTTTCAGCCACGCTAAGGCAGCTCGTAGTTTTAAAATAAGGCGCTATTATATTATTCTATAGCCAAAACTGTGCGTATTTGTCCTAAACAGCGACCAAACACGTTATATTTACAATAAAAACAGTACATAATAAATTATAATAATCAACCAGCGGCTTAAAGATAGCAAAAATATTTAAATTATCCGTTAGTTAAATAAAAAAAAAACATCAGAAAATATAACGACTGTTCGTTGAAATCATCAAAAAAATCACAATAACATGTTTACATTTACAACCTGGAAATACATAACGTAACGTTTAAAATATGTCCGACTGTACGGGAGACTGACGCGATACACTCAGCTTCGCAAGTTACAGCAAGAGTTCCACAAACTTGTCAGAACCGGTGGTCAAAATCGGAAATACCGTAACCATATTGCCATTTAAAAAAATGCAAAGGTTATTTACAGTCACGTCACTGTCCTGTACAGTTAACATTAAACTTATGGCCTGGGCCCAATTGCATAACAAAATACAAGCAAATAGTATTAGTGAATTACAATACAAAATAGCTGATACTATTAGCTTGTAATTTGTTATGCAATTGGGCCCTGAGTACATTATTCCAGTGGGGGTATTACACGAGATACAACAACGTTCATAAGACATTAATATTGTTCATAAGATATAATGAATGTTAGATATAACAGAAAAATCAATACTTTTATAAGGACTAACGTTCCATTGACATAACGTTCATTTTATATAATTATGGATGTATAATAATGGTTTTGTATAATGCCAGGAAAGTAGGTTAGGTTAGAACTGTCAACCCCTACACAAAACAAACGGGTGCGCCTCACGAGATATAACAAGAAAATATAAATTAAATATTTTGAAATTATATCTTTCTTTGGTTATGTGAACGTTATACAAAACAAGCTTATGCACAGTGAGCGTATATATATTATGAGGGTGAATCAACTGTTTTGTGTTGTTTATTCTGTCCCGGTTGTCCAAGTGACACTTCATACTGTTTTATGGAAAAATGCTTAGGTTGTCCAAGGGATTAAATTTGTGTAACCATAGCAACGGGTGGAACTAAAAAAAAATATTCACCCAAGACCATTAAATGATACGTTCTTATATCTCTTATTACTTACCCCCGCTACAATTACTGGAACAATGTAATCGGGGCCTTACCTAATTATCACTTGAATAAGTTAAAGAAAAATACTTATAAGTTACTTTACAATTCGTACCGCTATGACTAAGTGATGTTAAAGTATAAATTACTAACCAATAGAGTGTCAATATGGGCTATTACACCATATTAGCATATTCACGATAAGTTTTGCTGGGCTAAATCTAGTGTCCTGCTCGATTTTGGACCAGCCAATCAGAATGCAGCAATCGCCGCAGTGATTTGGTGAAAACAAAAATCAATAATTTTAAATTAGCACTCTATTGGTTATTCTAGCTTAAGGCACAACTATAGTCGGGGTAAGAAAAGGTTCGTCATTTTTCGACTCTATGTTAACGAGTTAAGGTCGAAAAGTGACGAACCTTTTCTTACCCCGACTACACCCTCTATGTGTGGCTTAACATCGTAAAGCCCATTTTTAACCCACTCGTTGCGTATTACGTATTATCATTTTCAATTCTGAAAATAGCCGTCAAAGCGTACATCCCCCTGATCTATAAACGCTTGTTATTTTTGACCTAAAATTTCTTTGCCGCCTTAAATTTAGATTTAGTTTAATTTAAGGCGGTCTATCACATTCCTGCGTAATTTACAAATATAGTGCATATTTGTATTTCCATCATGAAAAGTCGGATGTCAATCGGAATACGGCAGTACGCGAAAAGTGTCAATCAATCATTATATTAAAATGAGTGACATTTTCATATATCCATTAACATGGAACTTTATTAGTCAGTGTCAATTTCAATGTGGCTGTACGAAGCTAATTGAGAGAGTACGATAAATACGAACTGTTCCGATAAAATACGATGGAAAAACGTTATCCCATCCATCATCAAAAATCAAATAAATCAAAAAAATCATTGTCTTTGAGTTTCTGATATTTGGTGATCATTTTCCATCAGATGACCCGCTTGCTCGTTTTCCTCCCTCTCATAAAAATAAAAAAAAAATACGCACTACATCTGTATCGATGTCAGAAAACTTTATATCAATAATGGAGATCAAACTGACTGGTTTATTATAATTTGAACTATCAGCGTTAAAGTGTCTAATTTTTAGGAATCCACCCGTCTGTCACGTTGTCATTTTTTTTTTACTTGTCACAGACCAAACGTACATTACAATGCAACTGGTTTATAATTAATTATTAACGTTAAAAAGTAATCACTGTTTATTGACATCAGTAAGCTGATTTTTAAAATCACTCGTAAATGATGAAAAAACGTTGCTTAATTTTAAATACGAGCGAAGTGAAACATTTAACACACATCAATTAAAAATTCTCGAAATAGTTCAACGAAGGCATTCAGTTGAACTAACCCAAGGTATGGAGATAGATCGAAACCCTGGGAAGGACATAGGATACTTTTCCCCGGGAAATTACGTTCCGGCGAGATAGCGACTAACGAGTTCTTCGCAGGCGGAGTCGCGGGCAATAGCTAGTTTATAATAAACATAATATCGCACACCTAGATTCAAGAGTGTATTAACTCAAAACAATCCACCATTTTAATTTATACCTTCCAGAAACTCAATTAAATTTAAATTAGAATGGTGTAATAGGGTAAATCGTCAATAACTGGCCATCGTTCAATAAATGCTCCTCATACTGAAAATGAACTCTATTTACCAGATGGCCTAGTGGTTAGAGAACCTGACTACGAAGCTTGAGGTCCCGGGTTCGAACCCCGCGTCGGGGCAGATATTTGTATGAAAAATACGAATATTTGTTCTCGGGTCTTGGGTGTTTAATATGTATTTAAGTATGTATCTATCTATATAAGTATCCTATCCTTTGCTTTGTACCCATAACACAAGCTTTGCTTAGCTTACTTTGGGACTAGGTCAATTGGTGTGAAATGTCCCGTGATATTTATTATTTATTTAAGAATAAATTTTTAGAATAAGGTGTTAATTACTGGCAACTCTTCAATAACTGGCCACGTTATACTAAATTGAATTCTGTTTGTAGGGGAATAGTGTTCATTTTCAGTATGAGGCCAGTCATTGAAGGGGTGACCCTGGTGTATTATTTTGAGTCGATCCACTGTTGATCTAGGTGTGCGATGTACTAGTGTTGGAGTTACGCGCGCGCGGAGGCGGGATGGTAAGTGATGACGTTGTGCGCGTGCGTGAAGGGCTGCACCTGGCCAGCGCTGGGCGCGGGCGTGGGCGCGGGCAGCTGCAGGGCGCGCGTCTTGCCGCCCAGGGTACAGCGCGTGGTCGCGCCGCTCTCCACTTCTACTACCAACTCGGACCCGGTAAGCCTGGAACGACGGTAAGGTATTAAACACTATTCTTTAGCCCAAAAAAAATCATGGTGGTTTGACCGGGATCCTATCGATGTTTAGAAATTTTTATTTCCGAAGGTTTTGATTCCCGAAAACTTCATTTGTCCGAAAGCATTTTTTTCTGAAACTGTAAATATTTCAGGATTTATTTCAGGACCATCGTGTAGAACCCTTTAGGTTAGGTTAGGGTTGTTTTATAGAAATCCTGAAATATTTACAATTTTCAGAAAAAAACGCATTCGGATAAATGAAGCATTCGGGATTTCAAATATTCGGAAAAAAATAATTCTAAATTTTGATAGGTAACAGGTTTGACCTGTGCCCTCTCAAGCAGAAGTTCATAAATATAATATAAATATCACGGGACAATTCACACCAATTGACCTATTCCCAAAGTAAGCTAGGCAAGCTTGTGTTATGGGTACTGAGCAACGGATAAACATACTTATATAGATAGATACATACTTGAATACATATTAAACGCCCAAGACCCGAGAACAAACATTCGTATTTTTCATACAAATATCTGTCCCGACACGGGAATCAAACCCGGGACCTCAAGCTTCATAGTCAGGTTCTCTAACCACTAGGCCATCTGGTCATGGCTCCTAAACTAGGCTTGCGCTTCTAAATTTTCGGAATTTATGTGCGAAATTGACTATGAGCTTTACGGCGAATTATATAATGCCCATGTACATAAATTCAAATTCATTTATTGCCATATTGCCGATAATTATACAGGTGTTCCATAATTCAGTAGTGCGTCACAATCGACCGATTTACGGTATACAGTGTTTTAGGTACCTAAAGTCAACAGTCATAAGCAAAAGGAGTATTTATTTAAATAATTACAATATAATTATTCTAAAGTATATTTTAGAACAATTCCTGCAGGACATTTACAATTGGTAGGTCCTTCAGATGGTAAAGTACCAGGAGTCCAATAGCAAAAAGAGGTTACTCTAACTAATACCATGTAGTGGTCGTGACGAAATGAAACTAATTATCTCTACAAATTAAGTGTGACCAAATGTAATTTATTTCGCGTGACGAACGGTCCCCTAATTGGTGGGATCGACGTATACATTTGCTTATGTAAAGTGTACGTACATGTGGTACCGGTTGGCGAGTACTCCCACCAGCTCGCCGACCATGTCCTGCGTGGAGACGAGGCCGACCACGAGGTCATTCTTCGCGGACGGCACACTCACCACCACCAGTTGGGCGTCAGAACTCATTATACGAATCGCGCCAACCTGCAACACAATACAAATGTTCTTTAATAAACACTAGAAACAATACAGAAAAATTTAAACCATTCCATTTAACTTGAACAAGTTCAACGGAGCAATAGTTAAAAAAAAACGGCAAAGTGCGAGTCAGACTCGTGCACCGAGGGTCCCGTAAATTTTTTTAGGTATGTCAAAATACACGCCGTAAACAGCCGTATAAAATCCAGTGTTAACAGAG
Source organism: Archips crataeganus (assembly GCA_947859365.1). Classification (NCBI taxonomy): domain Eukaryota; kingdom Metazoa; phylum Arthropoda; class Insecta; order Lepidoptera; family Tortricidae; genus Archips; species Archips crataeganus. The sequence goes on along the minus strand of OX402057.1, from coordinate 19,090,140 downwards.
CCCTTTTTTGGCAACCTTTGGGTACGGAAATCTAAAAAGATAACAAAGAAGTACATGCTAGCACAGTTAGGTACATCAATATGTGATATCCACTTGCTTCATACACAGAATTGACGAGATTTCAGTTTTTAGACAACTGAAAATTACTAAAGGAATCGAAAGAGTTTTGCCTCATGAACAGGGAAAAATATTTATTATAATGTATTTCTCCATATTTAAAAAATACAAGAAATTAAAAATATGTATCTGAATTTACCAATACTACTATTTTTTTACAAATCAACAAGAATTTACAAATCATTAATATTTAAGGCGTACTATTAATAATTAATTATATTATAACATGGACAGGGATGTTTGGAAATAATTCCGAACCACCTTGGCGATCCCTAGTCTCAAATTTCATTGCGTAACTACTGCATTACAAAATATGTAGTTGTATTAAATACTTTAGATGTATGTAATTTAATAACATTTTAGATCTGTTTGAAAAATTATACCTTGTCGAGTTTCTTGCCAGATTCTTCTCAACAGGGTTTTTCCGAACCGGGGGTAGATTCTTCGACATATATTTAGTTATGGCCTAAATTAAATAAACATATTTTGACTTTGATCAATAAGCTAATAACTAAACTACTTTTGTATTATCTAAATTTTAAATAATCACAAATGTTATTTTTCGCTGTTTGTTTCCCATTATCAATAAAATAAAATAAAACAAAATATACGTACGTCGGTGATGGCGGTAGGCTTCTTCAGAACCTTGAAGCTGTTCGCGTCAAGCTTGAACAGCGCGGACTCCGTGACGAGCAGACACCGCTCGGCCATTTTGTTGTAGCGGTTGAACTTGTACACGCGGCAGGAGAAGAGAGGCCGCCCGACTTGCTGCGACTTTTGGAGCGAGGTGATCGTCGCGCGGTATAGAGCTGGAGGGGAAATAGCGACATATAATTTATTGAATCATACGTTACTTTGCTTTCCATATTAATTAACTGAAACAATTACTTTGCTCCCCCGCGACCTTACGCGATAGTGACATATGTAAACAATAGCTTTTACACTTCTCATGCTCGTAAAGTTGAGCTTTATGTCGAGAGAATGCTGCATTAAATGGCTTTTTTGGTAAAATTTTCGTCTAAGATCAAGGCAATCAGCCGCAAACAGCCACAAACAGTAGAAATTAATTTTTAGAACTTAAATAATTATTTTTATGACTTTATAGATATTTTTTTATAAAATTAGTGTTTTATATTACAAAATAATAAAACTAGACAAATCTAGTCGGTACATTATTATAAATCTTGAAAATTTAATTTCAAATGTTGCTGTTTAATTTCCTCGCAATCGAAGTGAAAAGCAGAGTGTAAAACTCGATCATTAAACCATTTTTCCCCTCGACGTGTCAATCCACCCTCGCCGTACCGGCTCGGATGGCCATATGAACGTCTCGGGTAAAATAGCTGGTTTTATGCTCTCGTTGTACAATTTATTACTTTAATCAGTAAGTAATATTTTGCTCTCGGTCCTCTGGGTTAGTTATTTGTGGTAGTGGCAGAATATCAGTGTTTTGCTCCTATGAACAATGTTGACCACTGAGCCATAGCCATGGCCCTTTTGCACTACTGCAGCGCACACAAACAATATAAACGTTTAATTTTAACCCTTTGAACGCCAAGAACACCTAAAGGGGTCGTGTGCTGCCGCGCCTACCACGCCACCGACGCTTATAGTGGTCATGACTTTTATTGTCAAAGAAACTTTGACACGCGAAATTACAATTGAAATTTGCGTTACTTTTCGTCTACTCTCGGCGTGTTGGTGACACATTTGTACTCGAAATGGGGCGTTCAAAGGGTTAAGATTGTACTGATTTTTGTATTTCGGTAATCTTGATTGTGTGTGTGTGTGTGTTTGCAGTACATACCAAATAAACATTTTATCTCGTATACTCACCAGCCCTAGCGTTGTACTTGTCATCAGCCAGATAGTCCCCGAGCCACTGTCGCCCCGCGCCCCAGTCCCGGCGGCGGCTCCGCAGCGCGCTGGCGGCACATATCTTCATCTTGAGCTGCGGCCACTGGTTCCTCGGTATGGGCTGGAGGGTGAGGAATGCGCGCCAGCGGCGGTAGGCCGCCTGGATGAGGGGCGCGTGGACGCGGCGGGGGGGGGTCGGCCAGTGCTGTATGACGTTGTGGTTGCGGTAGAGCTCGGCTTGGATGGCGGCGATGTAGCGCCGGTATACGTAGCGTCTGTTGAGGGGGGAATGTAATTAGCTAGAGGGCATTTAAAAAAAATCGCACGCTTTACTTCTTTATTATATGAGGATTTCTTTTTAAATTAGAAATTATTCAAAATCACGAGTACAACATTATCATAAAGAAAAAGTGTCCTTGTTTTTTGGGTCGGTTTTGTTACTTTTTTTTCATACAGTTTATACGGGTCGCCCCGAAACTGACACAAACAAATTGTATGAAATATTAGGGTAAATTTTTTTAATCATCAAAATTAAAAGCGCTGTTAATTCAGAGTAAGAAAAAACAAAACTCTCATTAAAAAAAAGTGAGGGGTACATTTTTTATTGAAAACGCCCTAATGCAGGACAACGGGGCGTCGTAAATTTGTCAAAGCAAATGTCATCTTTTCTTGATCTCTTCGAATATTATAAATGCTAAAGCAACTCTATACAGGGTGTTTGGTAGCTACGTGCAAAGCTTTAAGGGGGTGATAGCCGAGGTATTTTTGAACATTTTTAGCCATATATGTCTTAGCCGAAATTTGTTTTTTTTTTTTAATTGAAGACTTAGAAATTTATGGAAAATACCTAGAATTTGATAGTCACGTCACGAGTCAATATTGCCCCAATGAACGTTAACTTGGAAATTTTAAATATTTTATATTTTTTATTTTCTGTGCATCTATATTTCAGTTTGTATTTAGTTTGAAATATATGGTTTCACGGGATGACCCGTCCGTCCGTGACGGGATGATAATATAATAAGTAATAAAAAAATGAAGTTGAAAAAAAAATACAAAAAAGATACTTCATACCTAACTTGTTAAAGTTGGCACAGTAGCGCCATCCCTTGGTCCAGGTGAGCGGTTAGTTCCAAAGGAGTGTTAAGTCTCTCGATAGAGGGCATAACATAGATGCGCGCTTTATCACTGCGTAAGGTGATTATAACAGACTGAAATGTACGATGTATGGGAAAGATTCGTCGCTAACCTCTAAAGGTTATGGTGTAGGGGTAAGCACGCAGCACGGAACGCTGAGGAACTGGGTTCGATTCCCAGCATTGGTCTTTTTCTGGGGTTTTTTCTGTGCATTTATATTTCAGTTTGTATTTAGTTTGAAATTTTAAATATGGCACAGAAAAATGACGTAGACTTGTCTTTTTCACATGTTATTTACTAGTAAAATTTCAAGACTAGTGCATTCTTAGCGAGTGCTCCCCGAGTTTAGTTTTTACTTTTTATCTCAGATTTAGCAAGCAATGTCAATGAGTGATACCTTAAAAGAAAGAACAATAAACAGGCATCTTTTTAAAAATGTTTGAACATTTCAAGGATTTTTTTTTAATTTTTTTTTATGCCTCAGAAAAATGACTCTGTTCCAACCTAAGACATTTTTAGTAATTTCGAATGCCTTCATTTTGTTTTTGTGGCAAGAAAGACACTTAAAAATTATTTAATTTGGTTCAATACACATTAAACTATCCGAAATAAAAGATTTGGTTTCCAAATTAACGCTCATTGGGGCAATATTGACTCGTGACTATCAAATTCTGGGTATTTTCCTAAAATTTCTAAGTCTTCAATTTAAAAAAAAATATCAAATTTCGGCTATGACATATATGGCTAAAAATGATCAAAAATACCTCGGCTATCACCCCCTTAAAGCTTTGCACGTAGCTACCAAACACCCTGTATATCTGTTTCCTTTTCACGTTTTAATTGGTGAACCGAATTAGATGAAATTTGGTATGACGTAATTTATAGAGAAAGGGCAGGGTTTCTTAAAGTAGGGTCCACGGACCCCAGGCGTCCGTAGCATGTGTATCAGGGGTCCGCAGTAGGTCAGTTTTTAAATATATTTGTTAGGAAATTGTGTGGTGTGGGGCGCGGGGTCGGACTATCTTTAATTACCAAAAAATTTTTTCGACAGGGGTCCGTGGAATTGTTTAAATTGTGAAAGGGGTCCGTGACTGCGAAAAATTTAAGAAACCCTGATATAAGGTAAATCGCCAATAACTGGCCCCCACATACTGAAAATGAACTCGATTCCCCTACAAACAGAATTCAATTTAGTATAACGTGACCTATTGAAGGGTGGCCAGTAATTAACACCTTGTACTAAAAATTAATTATATTACGGGTGAATAGAGTTCATTTTTAGTGAAAGGTGGCCAGTTATTGAACTGTGGCCAGTTATTGGCGATTTACCCTAATGTGAATTGTTCTAAATACATTTGACAACACAAGATACAAAAAACACAATTCGACAACACAAGATACATTGAATCGATACTTTGGGAGCGTGCATTGAGTGTTGTACCTTACTGCATATTAAGTTTGTTAAGTTAGAGACTTAGAATATTTATTCTCCGGCGCTAAAACAGTGCTGAATTATTTGTCACCAAGTGGTTATTTTCTCTTTTCTCTTTTTTGTGTGTCCGAAGGGACTCTGTGTAGGCATACTGCCTTATTGTTAAGAACCTGTAATTGGTTTGCCGTATTTACTGTAATTTCTAAGATGTATGTACAAGCCGTTGGTTCTCTATAAATATGTAAACAAATAAATAAAAACAAGCAAGGGTGGTTGTCCACCGCAATACTGACTTCCACGCGTTGTATATGACGGCGGCAGCCTTCATCTTCTTGTAGCGTATGCGCGCCAGCGTGCCGCGCCACAGCTTCTGCAGCAGAATCACGATGGACGGGATCAGCTCGGCGCGCGCCGCCTCCAGACTGTGCAGCGTCTTGGCGCTCCTGGGGACCACAATATACAGGGTTATTTGTAATTCACTAGCATCCTTTTAACCCTAAACTCCTGCCACTTAAACAAATGTTTTTTGGTTTACGGCTTTTGTCATAACTTCATATTTTTGGTGTAATAACATTTTGAAAATTTGAGATTACCTCTTATTTTTACGGTACTCGGTGTGAAAAAAAGTGCTTCATTTTAAAAAGTCGTAAAACAAAAAAACATTTGTTTGAGTGATAGGAATTCAGGGTTAAGACGATGTCAGTGAATTACAAATAACCCTGTACAATACAATAAAAATAAAAATAAAGTTTATTTACCAAAAAACAATTGTTACAAAAAAATACGGTACATCTATCAGACTCCAAGCTAGGCTGAGCCTGTATCTTGGTAGCCTGCGAGTGCGATTAACTGGATTAACAGAACTAAAGTGTTAGAGAAGTTGATATTAGATAAAAATGGGTTACGCGATTACAGTGTGTTCGAATTTATGTGTTAGCAGACTCACCTTATAAACAGCTTAGTGTGGCCATACTGCACGTCGTTGACCTGTAGATCCTTCAGCAGCACCATGACGGCATCCTTGTCGTTGTTCCCCCGGAAGTTGGGCCAGGTGTACTGGGACAGCATTTTGTAGCGCTTGAGGAAGCGGTCGTAGCGCTGGCGAGACGCGAAGCCGGCGCGCCGCACGCGCACGTTCTCCACTAGACCGAGGTACGCTACCTGGTGACGAACCTGAAGGGATACGAGTAATAGTACTATAGTACAAATAGATAAAAAAGCCGTCATGGGATTGCGGAACGGCATAGCCGCCGACAGTGTAGCAGTGTGACGGTGTAACAGTGTAACAGTGTGATAATGTAACAGTGTGACAGTGTAAAAGTGTAAACAGTGTGACGGTGTAACAGTGTAAAAGTGTAACAGTGTAACAATGTAACAGCGTGACAGTGTAACGGTGTGATAGTGAAACAGTGTGACAGTGTAAAAGTGTAACAGTGTGACAGTGTAATAGTGTGGCAGTGTAACAATGTGACTGTGTAACAGTGTGACAGTGTAATAGCGTGGCAGGGTAACAGTGTAAAAGTGTGACAGTGTAATAGCGTGGCAGTGTAACAGTGTAAAAGTGTGACAAAGTAACAGTGTGGCAATGTAACAGTGTCACAGTGTAAAGGTGAGACAGTGTAACAGTGTGATGGTGTAAAAGTGTGACAGTGTGACAGTGTAATAGTGTGGCAGTGTAACAGTGTGACTGTGTAACAGTGTGACAGTGTAATAGCGTGGCAGTGTAACAGTGTAAAAGTGTGACAGTGTAATAGCGTGGCAGTGTAACAGTGTAAAAGTGTGACAGTGTAACAGTGTGGCAATGTAACAGTGTGACAGTGTAAAGGTGCGACAGTGTAACAGTGTGATGGTGTAAAAGTGTGACAGTGTAATAGTGTGGCAGTGTAACAGTGTGACTGTGTAACAGTGTGACAGTGTAATAGCGTGGCAGTGTGACAGTGTAATAGCGTGGCAGTGTAACAGTGTAAAAATGTGACAGTGTAACAGTGTGGCAATGTAACAGCGTGACAGTGTAACGGTGCGACAGTGTAACAGTGTGATGGTGTAAAAGTGCGACAGTGTGACAGTGTAAAAGTGTGACAGTGTAATAGCGTGGCAGTGTAACAGTGTAAAAGTGTGATAGTGTAACAGTGTGACAATGTGACAGTATAACAGTGTCCAGCTTGACTCACCAGCTGGTCGTCCCACGTGTTGGGCGTCTGCAGCGGGTTGGGTTTGACGCAGCGCACGTAGAACGGCTCTTTGCTCTGCAGCCCCGTCACCAGCGCCGCCATGGAGTTGCGGAACAGCGTCGCCGCCGACGGTGGACGCTTCGATGTCTGCAATACAGGATGATGGATGACGCTCGATAACGTACCACACCGAAAGGTGAAACTTTTTGAACTGAGCTAATCCCATCATCGGCGTATTAATATAGATAAGAGAGAGGTGGCTCGAGAGGGACACGTATTGAAGGGGACAATTCAAATTTAGGATGCTTCCCATATAGGAAGCGTTTATTATTTAAAGTAATTAAAAAAATTTAGAAATATTCTTGATTTCTGCTCACAATCACGAGCTTTTTCGATCCTACTAGGAGAACAAAAGTGTCCCTAGTTTTTTTCCGTTGAGTTACCATTTTTCATAGACTTTAAAGGACCGTAACGGAAGAATCGAAAATTATATTGAAGTTTAGGGAAGTTTTGTTCCCCTAGTAGGATCGAAAATGCTTGTGATTCTGAGCAGGAAATCACATACAATTTTCCAAATTAAGAAAAAAAACCGGTTATCTGTAAAGTCGGTTTACGGACGATAGTTTAACGTGACAACGTCATAACAAAACATTGATGAAATTATTGCATACTTTTGCCGATTGTGCCTTACGCTCGGTCGTGCCGCGCTCTCGCTCCGATCGTTCATCGGCTCGAGTGTAACGGGACACGTAACGGGACAATGCGTTATGTACGTTACACTGTGTCATCCTTTTTCGTGCGTGCAGCCGGCGTTCATCGATTTATTAGACGTTGTCACGTTAAAATTCAACACATACAACAAAATAAAAAATGTCCCAATATGACCAGATAGTCTAGTAGTACTGAGACGTGGCCGCTAACGATGGCCCTTATAAGCAAACTCGAGGTCACTCAGAGGGCGATGGAGAGGGCTATGCTCGAAGTTTATCCCGTTATAGCCCATTTACCTTCTGTATGTTGGTCCCTCCTTCCGGCCACATGTCGGACAGAGAGTTATTGGTTGAAGAGTAGAGTAACCGCTTGAGGTCCTGCCACAGCGAGTCTTTGTTCTTGTCCATGAAGCCGGTGACGGCATAAGTCACCTCGCCGGCGTAGTGTCTGTAGACGTGGTAAATGTTAATGTTAACCCTTAATAAGGCCCCATTTATTGGAGTATACTACCACAGAATCAAAAGCAGCTATGAAATGCATACCTGATACAGTATATTTTTAAAGCTAGTCATATTTTCAATAATACAATGCATTGGATATTGTGACGTATTATAAAAACAATAAGATTCCAAAAAACCAATCTTGATTAGATTGCTTAAAAAGCGACATCTCTTGGTCCGGGTGAGCGGTTAGTTCCAAAGGAGTGTTGAGGTCTCTCGATGAGAGCTAGCATAGATGTCGCTAGTGTCGCTGCTTAAGTGACTAAAAGCTAGATGTATAGGAGTTTGTGTCTAATCTCCTGGCCAGTGGTGGTATAGGGGTTTAGCTCGTAGCGTGGACAGCGTGGGTCGCGGTGGGGCTCTGCCTGCCATGCGCGCTAGCGTGTGCGTGGCAGCAAGGATGATATAGACTGGATTGGCAATCGCCATAGCACGGATCGGCCGGGGTTTTTGTAGTTCGATTATTAAATCTAGATGGCGCTGAAATATACTTAGCCAGAGGCTTTGAAGGGAAACAATAAGACTACAGATATTTCATATCACTGCAAATGTATTATTATGCAATATTTTTGAAAAATAATACATTTGTAGTAATAATATGAAACATCTGTAGTCTTGTTGTTTTGCCTTCAAAGCCTCTGGCTATATTTCAGCGCCATCTAGATTTAATAATCGAACTACAAAAACCGCGGCCGATCCGTACTATGGCGACTGCCAATCCAGTCTATATTTATTTATTTATTTTAGGGATAACAAACAACTGTACAATAGGTAGTATAATAAAAATTAACAAGCATAGGGTACTAGTAGTACAGTCAACGACATTATCCACAAATTACTTAGTATGATATAATGACAAAAATATCGCAGTGCGGACATTGCAATCTCCGCTTTTTAACAGAAAGTACCTTTCACACAAGGCAAATACGAGAATAGTAGAAAGAAAAAATAACTATGAAATAGTAGAAAAAACTAATAATACTGAATTCATGCAGATACTATAACTATTATATTATCCTTGGTAGCAGGCACTTCGGAACAGACCACGCGTGAATCAGTGACGTCATTTTTTTTTTTAATTTATTTCTCTAATAAACAGAATACATTTTTAATAGTTATTTGTGCAACAAGAGAGCAAAGTTGTTTTTTACTGCGAGTGCTGATTTTGAATCACGAGTTAGCGAAGGATTCTATAATTGAATCACGAGCGTTTAGCGAGTGATTCTAAGTTAGAATCCTGAGTGCGCGAGTGATTCAAATACACGAGATGCAAAAAAACTTTGGTCTCGTGTGACACATACAACTTTTCACCTCAGCAGCGAGAACATAATAAATTATTAAAGGTATATGAACGTCGTCTTTTTGTCTTTGTTGTGGTTTTCAACATTGAGTAAATACTTCATATTATATATATAACAATAGGTACAGTCTCCGAAAAAGTGTTTGCATTGTTTAAAAATATCATAAGCTTTTAAATATTTTTCGCGAGACTTTTCAAGTAAGAAACTTACTCTGCATTATGTATTACTCCATTAATTCGTCTGGTGTTCAATTGTTGACTTCGTCACTGGACTCACTCAATTCACTCATATCATATTCAAAAATGTATTAAATAAGTACTTATTACTATTCTAATAATTTCCAAATTGCCTCTGATCGTGTACCAAACTCATAGATATCGAACTCTGTAGCTAGAGAAACAGAAGAAAATAATTAAAATTTGAATCCCGCTATTTTTTTAAAGATGCGTACCGATACTACACTCGCTGCGTTCCGATGCTGCATCCGCTGTATTTACCACGATGTTCAAGATTGTTAAAATTATTAATAATTATATAGATACATGTTTAAACTTTGTTTTCAACAACATTTTTACTATTAATTTGATTATATAAAAATATAATCCAATTATTAAAAAAGTACCTACAATAATTTAATTTAAAACCTTAACAGACGAATTACAATTTTAAGGTTAAGAACTTATTATGAGTATCCGAACGTTCAATCGTTCGTTTATTTTTAGGTCGACTAGGATAGAATTTGAAATCGAAATTCGAATCGATTTGATCTTATCTCTCGCTCTTTTCGTATCGAAATGAAAGTGACAGATCAAACTGAAGTTCAAATCTTTCGAATTCAGTAAGCAGACCCATCATTATCTTTGACTTTTAAAAAAAATAATTAAAAAGCTACTTTGTCTCACGCAGTGAGCAAAATCCGATTTTGCTCACTGTTTTTTAGTAGCAAAACCTGCCTGTTTGAGGTGCTGAGGTGAAAATTAATTATCTGCCAAACTGCATGACAGTTTGTTGGCAGAAAAATTTCACTCTCTGAAACTCTGATCTTTTTGATTTCGTGCGCAGCGTGCTCGTGCACTACTGTGCGTGGAAGTATCTAACTACAAGTTAAGTATGAAGTATCTTTTTCTATTTATTTTTTTATTTTCTTCAACTTCATTTTTTTATTACTTTTACGGTCATCCCGTGAAACCATATATTTCAAACTAAATACAAACTGAAATATAGATGCACAGAAAAAACCCCAGAAAAAAGACCAATGCTGGGAATCGAACCCAGGTCCTCAGCGTTCCGTGCTGCGTGCTTACCCCTACACCATCACTGGTGGTCTGGTGGTTTAGACCAGTGATGGTGTAGGGGTAAGCACGCAGCACGGAACGCTGAGGACCTGGGTTCGATTCCCAGCATTGGTCTTTTTTCTGGGGTTTTTTCTGTGCATCTATATTTCAGTTTGTATTTAGTTTGAAATGTATCTAACTACATTTTCATACATAGCGTTTTTGTAGCCACGCGTGTAGCTTGGCCGTGCGCAGCAGTGGGGTTCCGGCCTAACAGGCGCCGCAACTGCAAGCAACTCACGTGATTCGGAAGTCGACGCCGTGCTTCAGTTTCTTGTCGGCGGGGGCGAGCTGTCGCGACGTGTAGTGCTTGTGGGTGCCGAGACGCTTGTCCAGCGCTTCCAAGAGTTGCTTGTCTGAGATCTGTTTAAAAAAAAGTTCGTTAAAAACAAAACGCATCATATTTCATACTAAATAAGACCTGAAACATGGATGGATGCACAGAAAAAAACCCAGAAAAAAGACCAGCGCTGGGAATCGAACCCAGGTCCTCAGCATTTTGTGCCGCGTGCCATTCCCCTACACCACCACTGGTCAGGAGTTTAGACACGAATTTTTCCCATACATCCATATCTCAATCTGTTAGATAATCACTTAATTATATAGCAGTGATACAGCGCCATGTTATGGTTACACCCTCATCGAGAGACTTCAACACTCCCTCTGAACTATCCGCTCACCCGGACAAGAGATGTCGCTACTAAGCCAAACTTTAACAAGTTTTATATGAAGTATCTTTTGTATTTTATTTATTTTATTTTATTTTATTCGGAAAACCAACAGCTATTTTATTTTAAAAGTAGATACTATAAGTAAATATCAGAAAAGCCAATGACAGGTCTTCACAGATAATATTTTTTCAACTTTGAATAGTTTTGAATAGTTTTACACCTCACCTCAAATGAGGGATACCTCGCGAGTACCTCACGAGGCAAAATGAGGTCCTCCCTCATCCTCATTTAATAAAAAGCAAGAGTTACAAAACGCTAATCGATATCACCATCATGATTGTTCGGCCAATTCGTAAAAAATGGAATTTTACAATACAAACTAGCTTCTGCTTGCCAGCGACTTCGTCCGCGGTGGAATATGACATTACTTTCGTTCAATCCCATCGAGCCAATTCTTGTGAATCGACCTGTACGTACAATTCTTATAGATTCCCTAACAGGCAAACGTTAACTAATTCTTTTTAAGTATAGCGACATCTCTCGGTCAATAAAGTAAAAAGCGTCCAAAACAATGCGCATGTCACAAAACGGTCCCACATCGGCAAACTGCCGGTCTCGCGAACGGCGTCAATGCTCCCTAAACGGTGCGTTACCTTGGTGGGGTTGAGACAGGCCTCGTCCATGATGGCGATGACGCCCTGGTGCGGCGCGTCCACCAGCTCGCAGATGACGCGGTTGTTGAAATACTGCACGGGCGTCCACTGGATGCCCTCGCGGGCGTACTCCTCCTGCTCCTGCTTCAGCACCAGCTCTGAACAAACATGGCGATTGAAGTGGTTAGAGAACTTTATTACAAAGCCATAGTGCTATAGTTAGACAGATCTCAACACCACAATAATTGTGGCCACTAGGGGCGCTGTCATCTAGTAGTAGTGTCATTTAGTAGTAGTAGAGCCATGTTGTAGCTAGCCGCTGCATCACGAATGGGCAAGTTCGTCCGGGGCTGTACCACCCTCTCACAGAACACCGGCGTGAAGCAGCTGTTCTGCTGAGTTTCGTACGGTCAATGAGAGCGCCGGGGGCCCAATACCTCTCCCTTCTCCCCTGTTCCCTCTCCTTTTTAAAGGCCAGCAACAGATCAGTGACTCTGAGTTGTTGATATTTATGGGCGGTGGTGATCATTTTCCATCAGATGACCCGCTTGCTAGTTTTCCTCCCGCTCCTAATTAAAAAAAAAATCGTGCACATAGCGAATAGTACAATGCAGTGCAAAATGATTTTCCATCGGGAAAACTCGGATCTCAATCGGAATACGACGGCACCCGAACTGTCAATCAACGATTGTATTAAATGAGTGACGTTTTCATATCCATTAATATGGAACTTTATTGTTTAGTGTCATATGTCAAAGTGAAAAATGTAAGATGGCTACACGGCTGTTAGGTGGGTACTGAAGCTAATTGAGAGAGCACGATAAATACGAACTTTTCCGATAAAGTACGAAGGAAAATCATTTTGCGCTACATCTTTAGACGACCAGATGGCCTAGTAGGTAGAGAACCTGACTACGAAGCTTGAGGTCCCGGGTTCGATTCCCGCGTCGGGGCAGATATTTGTATGAATAATACGAATATTTGTTCTCGGGTCTTGGGTGTTTAATATGTATTTAAGTATGTATCTATCTATATAAGTATGTTTATCCGTTGCCTTGTACCCATAACACAAGCTATGCTTAGCTTACTTTGGGACTAGGTCAATTGGTGTGAATTGTCCCGTGATATTTATTTATTTTATTTATTTATTTATCTGTATTAAGGGGGTGTCCATTAATTACGTGAGGCGTTTTTGAAGCTGGGATGATAACGACAATAAAAACGTTTGTTGAAAGACTTACCAATAAACAGCTGCTGTAGTTTCTCATTGCAGTAATTGATGCAGAACTGCTCGAAGCTATTCGTTTCGAATATTTCGAAGCCGTATATATCTAGGACTCCTATTAGCGTATTCTTGTACGTGCCTACGGGGACTTCTATCGCTCTGTTGATCTGAAAAAAAAAACATTTAAATAATACCAACAACACCATCTGTCGTCTTAAATTACTTCGCAACACATCTCATTCTTTATTCCATCCACTATTGACCGTGAGCAGGACGCTAGTATTATGTGTCCAAATATCGTGAAATCATCCTCGAACGAGAAATACCCAAAACAAATTTATACAAGCGTCATCTATCCTTCAGCTGCTGTACTAGCCTGTCATAGGCTCCCTTAGCCAGCAAGCCTCGTATAGTTAGCGTTACCGTCACTGGGCATTACAGGGAATGTTCTTTGCCGACCAATTCCCCACCGCATACTACCACACATCGCCAAACGTACTTAAACTACTGTCTACTTATTGATATCAGCGCCATCTATGGCTCACCTGCTGCACTACCCAGGTAAACAGCCTGTCATAGGCCGCCTTAGCCAGCGCGAGCCTCGTATAGTTAGCGTCAGTGTGAGAATGCTCTTTGCTAACCAATTGCCCACCACCCCGCCACCACAAGTCGCCAATCCTACCTACCCTATTAGGTACTTATTGATATCAGCGCCATCTATGCCTCACCTGCTGCACTATCCAGGTAAACAGCCTGTCATAGGCCGCCTTAGCCAGCGCGAGCCTCGTATAGTTAGCGTCAGTGAGGGAATGCTCCTTGCTGACCAGCTCCCCGCCCGCGGACAGCACTCGACCAGACATGGCCGTCCGTAGGGCGTCCTCGGTGACACCAAGAGCAGTTACGCAGTGTTTCACAGGCCCTCCGACCTTCAGTTGGCCGTCTTGCGTCTCTGTGAATGTTAGTTCGCCCTGCAAAAGAAAAAAAATATTCAGGGCCTGGCCTGTTAAAGACTTCCAAAATATAAAGAAACATTTTATTCGTGACAACAAAATCAAATTAGGACAATTTTTCGTCGGTTTCCGTACGGAATGACATGTGCAAGCGAGACAGGGCTACGAAAGTATATGAGTTCATAAATAATATCAAACTTCAATATGTCCGCATAAGTGACAAGGAGATATGATCCTTATACTGATGAAAATAAGGATCATATCTCCATGTCATTTATTGCGGGCATATTGGAGTTTGATATTTATCAACTCATGTCATGTAGCGATGTCACGTTCGTTCACGACATTCCGTACGGAAACCGAGGAAAAAATCCGTATGTATCTGGCCGGCCTAATTTTGTTCTTTTTAGGAAAGTTGTTATTTTTTTTTATGTTAAAGAGGCCAGACAAACGAACCAGAGGGTCACCTGATGTTAAATGATCACCACTGTCCATAGACACCCGCAGCGCTTTACACGATGCCAGTGCGTTGTCGGCCCTGGGAAAAGGAGAGGGAATAGGGGAGGGGGAGAGGTATTGGGCCCCCGGCGCTCTCACTGACCGTACGAAACGCAACACGAGTACTGCTGATTCACGCCGGTGTTCTGTGAGAGGGTGGTACTGCCCAGGACGAGCCGGCCCATTATTTATTTTATTTTTATTTATTATTTTATTTTATTTCAATTGTACCAATAATAAATTGATATTTCGACTCACCAGTAACACAACACCGGCGACGATACTCCAGATGTCGTCAAGCACGGCCTGCGAGAAGCCCAGCGCATTAAAGGCGCTATTCGTCACGGAAAAGAGCTTAGAATCCTGTGCCGTCGCCCGCTCGCTGCCAAGAATCTTGTACTGAGCGTTTGAAGTCAGACCGAACTTCTTCGTGTGAGGATTATTTGTACTTAATAACTGTAAAAAAAGAAGATTAAAAAAAATGCATTACATTTGTAATATACCATGAGCTATATACGCCGTGAAATTTTAGTGGTTGTTTTCCCGAAACGAGGTGATTTAGTTTCGATTGTACAATCGATTTATAATTACTATTTTGACTAGAGTCAAAAATCCAATTGTGAAAAACGAAAGTCGAAAATGACCGCAAACCAATAGTAACGCTTTGTTGGTACAAGTAGCGTACGATCGTACGATAGGTTAGGTACCAACGAAGCGTTACTATTAGTTTGCGGTTATTTTCGGCTTTCGTTTTTCACAATTGGATTTTTGACTCTAGTCAAAATAGTAATTATAAATCGATTGTACAATCGATACTAAATCACCTCGTTTCGGGAAAACAACCACTAAAATTTCACGGTGTATAGTGAAGGCAAACATGGTGTGTGTGAAGTGCCAAAACCGCACTGGACCCGCGTGGGAATTATGACCCAAGCCCTCTCATTCCGCGTGCAAACCTGTGCCCTGCAGTGCGAAAATCATAAAGGACTATTATTGTGTATATTTTCTAAACTTAAATAATGTATTTATGTTCCTAGAAGCGATTATTCGATAAATCAATAATATGGTAGTTCAAAAAAAATTGTAAGTATGTGATTTATTTGAAGTACTTAGTATAACAACGTATTTAGCCACGAAAAGTTAGCCACTCCACGAGGCCTATTTCTTTACGAACGTAATTTCGGTTCCGGTTCACCGAAACACGATATAGCTGAACCGTTTCACTGAGTCCTCGCCATTCACGAAGACGCGTGAATTTGTCAAAAGTAGACATTAACGACATTGCAATAAGAGCCACGGCACGCGTCATCACGAATGACTCGATCTATAATGCCGAAACTCGGCCAAATCGAAACCGAATGTTGGTTAGGACACTACTTGCTAAATACATATAAATGTACACAACGCTTATTACTAAAGTAAACGAACTACCAGACAGTAGACATAGCATATTAACATCTATTGTAGCGGCAAACCGCAGTAAGCGCGACCCACAATACAACCTTTTCACAATAAACGTCCCAGTGACTTGCTTGATGAGTATGATGACGGTTTACTGAAACAAGGTTGCACTGCTAGTCGAGCTTACGGCGGTTTACCTATACCAATATATGTATAACATAGTGTTCCGATGTTTTAGAGACACTGAACTTTTGTTCCTATTATTCGTAGTTCGGAAATATTAAAATTCCTACGTCAGCAAAAAGCATCTTTGACAGGAGATGGCAACTCGTTTGACCCTCTGCCAAAAGTAGCATAAAAACTTAGTGCAAAGATAAGCTTAAGGCGACTCCGTCTTAAGTTCTTTGTGACCCTGTAAAGTAGATTTCCTCGTCTTACACTAGAAGTCAGCGAAACTAGTTAAGCCCGTAGACAATTATTCATTCTCTATTTACCATCTTTTCCGGAAACTGAGTAATTATATACATACCAGCCTGGATACAGATTAACTGTTATCAACGATAAGGTAAAACTATTATCAGCGCGTATCGCGACTGAGTCACCCGTCAAACATAACAGACTAACATACATTCATATCCTTCAACAGGTTTATTTGTTTAATCTATGGACTGATCTACATTTGTTTGTAAATATAGACGTTGTAACATTTAAGCATTTAGAATACCGTAAGGTCGGGGTATGACTCGAGTTCGTAATCCCCTTACTGCCCGTGATACACACAATGATTTTCATCACATTGCGAGGAAAACAAATCCAAAAATAAAATTATTTCGTCTCTAAATATTGAATGAAATAATAGCCACCCGCCAGTACAGATTGTCACGTTTTTCGAGTAATCTACCATAGATAATGTAAATTCGAATGGCCATACGGCCAGATTCTGCCAACATGTTAAAAAAATACTTACTAAAATTAAATTTAAAATATAACCATAACGAAGTTTCATGAAGCGTAGATAAGTTTTGTGTTGTAAAATTGGGTTATAGCTAAGTTTTAACACATTCCCTGTCCATGCCTTTAAGTAGAACCTTATTACAATGGAATAAGAGCTATTGTGCCCCACACGTGGGTCACTGGACTGTGAACGTGTTAAAAATATAAATAAACCCTAACCTCCTTAGTCTGAAATGACAATTTTAAAACTAAATTTATAAGTCCCCGGGGAGGAAAAACTGTACGTAAATCCATAAATCCCGTAAGAACAATTTACGCCATTGTCATTTAGCATACAGGCCTACTAATATTACTTATGGAATAACACTATTTTCACTTACAAGTCTCTTTGTGAAAATTCTGACCAAACGGCACAGCCCAAACGCAACATGACCTCACCGACCTGGTAAAACGCGTGGAAGTTCCTCTCGCCAGGCTGGAGCCCCACCACCCTGGACTTCTCCAGCAGGTAGTTGCTGATGTGGCCGCCGACCGGGTCCCCCTTGTAGTCGAAGTGTATGTCCATGTACTTCCCGAAGCGCGAGGAGTTGTCGTTGCGATTCGTCTTCGCGTTCCCGAACGTTTCCAAAATGGAGTTCGATTGGATGAGGACGTTTTTTACTCTGGAATGATAATGAGTTTAGTTGCTATAATTCTCTCTTTAAGACCGGAAGACGCAGTGTACGTAGGCCTCCAACAATATGGAGCGACGACCTGGTTAAGGTTGCGGGAACGCGTAGGATGCGGATGGCATGGGACCGATCTGTTTGTTTAGAAAATCTCGTATTACGGTGTTTGTTATCGAACTCCTCCGAAACGGCTTGACCGATTTTTATGAAACTGTTTGTAATGAAACGATTTGTATGCTGTAGGTCTGAGAATAGGTCGTAGGCTATTTTTTATTACCCCTATTCTTCGCGGACGGAGTCGTGACAGCTAGTTTTTATTAATTTATATGTTCTGTTTGTCTCACCTGTCTATGTAATCTCTGTGTACTTGTGTTGTGTTTGCGGCGATGTACTTCATTATGAACTTCGATGCCTCCGTCTTGCCCGACCCGGACTCTCCCGAAATGAGGACGCATGTGTCTTTGCCCTGAAAAATAAAAGCAACGAAAATAAAAAAAAACTATACTATAGGTACCAAGATAGGTTATTCCTTTCTTATGCCTCGACACAAAACTGCTGCTTTTCGTGGCAGTTTCAGGTATGCAGCCACGAAATGTTGGAACAACATTCCGCCCCCGATCAGAGACCTAAAATGTACACAAAATTTTAAATTAAAGATGAAAAAAATGATGTTTGAGCACCAAAGGGCTCAAGAACTGCTGAGCCATGATACGAGCGTAATTTGAGTGTTTCTTTGTTTGTCAAAATTCATGTCTCAAATAGATATACATACCTCGAGTTTTTTGTCCCATATGCATCGGAGCGGATGTAGTGGATGTACTGCTTTTCCACTTTTTCCACTGTAGCTTAACTTTTTCTTAATCTGTGTTTTTCATAATTTAAACTATGTTTCTTTGTTTGTGATAATTTTTAGTTTTAGTTTGTGATCTGTTTCTCAGTTCAGTCAGAGGAAAAATGAAAAACTGGTTTGAATTGGTTTAATTGGGTTATGAGCGGGTTGTTATTGTTGGTTTTATTATATTTTCTTTTTCTTTTTTTTTTGTTTGTTGTTTAGTTAGTGTTCTGATAGATAAAGGCAAAGGTCTCAGAACCATGCAGCCTAGTTTATTTTAGGGCCACCGCAGACCGAAGCGTTTCCGTTGCCGTCGCGCGCGCGCCCAGCGCTTCGGTCTGTGGAAGCCCTGAATGTACAAACATGTTTAGTTTTTAGTATTATGTTGTTTTGTGTGTGGCCTTCCGTGAGTTTACTGCACTGTGGCCCGGCGGAAGACCAGCGCTGGTTTAAACTAGCTACATGCTGAGTCGGGTCCCTTTTGTGACATCATTAATGTGTGCATTAGTGTGTATCTATCTATCTGTCTATGTCTATTGTATTCTTATTTTTGCCTGTGTACGTGTTATTGTTGTCATAAATAAATGTTTTTCTTTCTTTCTTTTTCTTTCTTTCTTGTCAACGGTTTTTTACATGTAGTTTAGTTTTTAGGGTTCCGTACCTCAAAAGGAAAAAACGGAACCCTTATAGGATCACTTTGTTGTCCGTCCGTCCGTCCGTCCGTCTGTCTGTCAAGACCCTTTTTCTCAGGAACGCGTGGAGGCATCAAGCTGAAATTTATATCAAATACTCAAGTGTACTGTCCCTTGAAGCTGTGAAAAAATCAAACTTCTAAGCCAACGCAATCAAAAGATACAGCCGTTTATGCCGCCAATTTCCGCAAATTT
Source organism: Archips crataeganus (assembly GCA_947859365.1). Lineage (NCBI taxonomy): Eukaryota > Metazoa > Arthropoda > Insecta > Lepidoptera > Tortricidae > Archips > Archips crataeganus. The sequence goes on along the minus strand of OX402057.1, from coordinate 19,070,841 downwards.
TCGAAACTCGCAAGGGAATCAAAACCTACAGGGTACTTCCCGTGAACTCAGAATCTTGAAATTTGGTACGAAGCAAGGTCTTATAGCACAGATAAAGGAAAAATTGCGTGAAGCATAATTTTTTTTTGTCTGTCTGTCTATATCGGTAACCAATCTACAATGATCCCACACTGCGCACATTTTGCTTAGGAGCAGGGGTCTGATAAGACTGGATGTTATAGATACATATAAATTTGTACGGAACCCTCGGTGCGCGAGTCCGACTCGCAATTGGCCGGTTTTTTATTTATAGTAAAAGTTAGTCTTGGTTTATAATTCTATTTCCCGCGATTTCGTCTGCGAAGAATTTTTTCATCGCTATCCGGCGAGAATATGTTCAATATTCCGGGATGATAGCTATCCTATGTCCTTCCCAGGATTTCAAACTATTTAATATGAATCGTTTATGCTATTTGAGCGTGAAGAGGTAACAAACGGACACACTTTCGTATTTATAATATTAGTAAGGATTAATGAAATAAATAAGCCGTGGTGGCCTAGCGGTTTGTCCTATGGATTCTCAAGCAGAGGGTCGTGGGTTCAAATCCCGGCTCGCACCTTCTGAGTTTTTCGAAATTTATGTGCGAAATTAAATTTGAAATTTATCCTGAGCTTTACGGTGAAGGAAAACATCGTGAGAAAACCTGCATACACCTGCGAATTCAATGGTGTGTGTGAAGTTCCTAATCAGCACTGGGTTCGCGTGGGAACTACGGACAAAACCCTCTCATTCTGAGAGGAGGCCTGTGCCCTGCAGTGGGACGTATGATGATGATGTACTTAATGAATGATTTACATTAATATTTTCCATTTTATTACAAATACCCTCAGCTACGCTTCATTAGGTCACAGTACTTACCTTATTTACCCATTTTAATTATTTTGGAGTTTATGCTCAAAGCAAAAAACTTTTGTAAAACGAAACCTCCCAATTCCCATACGCATACCTAACAATCGCAACAAACAGACGTCTTTACTGACACTGTAAACTGTACTTCGATCCCAGGGCTGCCAAGTGATGCCATTATACAAAAACTGTAGATAAGTTTAAAGGGTTCCGTGCCATTATCTATAAAAACGGCAAAAAAAAAATCTCGTTTGTTTTATGGGAGCCCCCTTAAATATTTATTTTATTCTGTTTTTAGCATTTGTTGTTATAGCGGCAACCGAAATACATCATCTGTGAAAATTTCAACTGTCTATGACTGACGGACGGACGGACGGACGGACGGACAGACGGACGGACAGCAGAGCCTCAGTAACAGGGTCCCGTTTATACCCTTTGGGTACGGAACCCTGATTATCATGATACTACCCAATGATACTAGCTCGGCGCTACCCAAGAGAGCGAGTTTTTGTGCGGAAGTCGAAAGGACTGACAGCGCGAGCGGCAGTACGTGTTTACATTCTGCTCCATGGCTCAGTACATACGTTATTCGTATCATCATCCCAGCCTTAGTAAGTCCCAGTGCAAGGCACAGGCCTCCTCTCAGAATGAAAGGGCTTGGGCCGTAGTTCCCACGCGGGCCCAGTGCGGGTTGGGAACTTCACACGTTCCATTGAATTTCTTCTCAGGTGTGTAAAGGTTTCTGACGGTGTTTTCCTTCACTGCTTCCATTTTGCTGGGAACTTTCCCACGCCCTATTTTTCAGTTAAGAAACAGATGAGACGACCGGGCTACATAGAAAACCTGACTACGAAGCTTGAGGTCCCGGGTTCGATTCCCGGTCGGGGCATATATTTGTGTGAAAATACGAATGTTTGTGCTCGAGTCTTGGATGTTTAATATGTATTTAAGTATGTATATTATCTATATAAGATATTATATTTAATAATGACTTTAAAATACAAATATTAAGAAACGATAACAATAATAAATTAATAATATAACTATACATAAAATAAAACTAACTTAAACTAAAACTAAATAAAATTAACAAAAGGTTCCCCCCGCGGCATGGACTCAAAGACACTGGCAGCATTACCTCGCTGTATAGCAATGCTGATACGTTGTGCGAGGTAGCTGCCAGCTCTTTGGTCTCCTGTAGTGTCACAAAGACACTGGCAGCATTACCTCGCTGTATAGCAATGCTGATACGTTGTGCGAGGTAGCTGCCAGCTCTTTGGTCTCCTGTAGTGTCACAAAGACACTGGCAGCATTACCTCGCTGTATAGCAATGCTGATACGTTGTGCGAGGTAGCTGCCAGCTCTTTGGTCTCCTGTAGTGTCACAAAGACACTGGCAGCATTACCTCGCTGTATAGCAATGCTGATACGTTGTGCGAGGTAGCTGCCAGCTCTTTGGTCTCCTGTAGTGTCACAAAGACACTGGCAGCATTACCTCGCTGTATAGCAATGCTGATACGTTGTGCGAGGAAGCTGCCAGCTCTTTGGTCTCCTGTAGTGTCACAAAGACACTGGCAGCATTACCTCGCTGTATAGCAATGCTGATACGTTGTGCGAGGTAGCTGCCAGCTCTTTGGTCTCCTGTAGTGTCACAAAGACACTGGCAGCATTACCTCGCTGTATAGCAATGCTGATACGTTGTGCGAGGTAGCTGCCAGCTCTTTGGTCTCCTGTAGTGTCACAAAGACACTGGCAGCATTACCTCGCTGTATAGCAATGCTGATACGTTGTGCGAGGTAGCTGCCAGCTCTTTGGTCTCCTGTAGTGTCACAAAGACACTGGCAGCATTACCTCGCTGTATAGCAATGCTGATACGTTGTGCGAGGTAGCTGCCAGCTCTTTGGTCTCCTGTAGTGTCACAAAGACACTGGCAGCATTACCTCGCTGTATAGCAATGCTGATACGTTGTGCGAGGTAGCTGCCAGCTCTTTGGTCTCCTGTAGTGTCACAAAGACACTGGCAGCATTACCTCGCTGTATAGCAATGCTGATACGTTGTGCGAGGTAGCTGCCAGCTCTTTGGTCTCCTGTAGTGTCACAAAGACACTGGCAGCATTACCTCGCTGTATAGCAATGCTGATACGTTGTGCGAGGTAGCTGCCAGCTCTTTGGTCTCCTGTAGTGTCACAAAGACACTGGCAGCATTACCTCGCTGTATAGCAATGCTGATACGTTGTGCGAGGTAGCTGCCAGCTCTTTGGTCTCCTGTAGTGTCACAAAGACACTGGCAGCATTACCTCGCTGTATAGCAATGCTGATACGTTGTGCGAGGTAGCTGCCAGCTCTTTGGTCTCCTGTAGTGTCACAAAGACACTGGCAGCATTACCTCGCTGTATAGCAATGCTGATACGTTGTGCGAGGTAGCTGCCAGCTCTTTGGTCTCCTGTAGTGTCACAAAGACACTGGCAGCATTACCTCGCTGTATAGCAATGCTGATACGTTGTGCGAGGTAGCTGCCAGCTCTTTGGTCTCCTGTAGTGTCACAAAGACACTGGCAGCATTACCTCGCTGTATAGCAATGCTGATACGTTGTGCGAGGTAGCTGCCAGCTCTTTGGTCTCCTGTAGTGTCACAAAGACACTGGCAGCATTACCTCGCTGTATAGCAATGCTGATACGTTGTGCGAGGTAGCTGCCAGCTCTTTGGTCTCCTGTAGTGTCACAAAGACACTGGCAGCATTACCTCGCTGTATAGCAATGCTGATACGTTGTGCGAGGTAGCTGCCAGCTCTTTGGTCTCCTGTAGTGTCACAAAGACACTGGCAGCATTACCTCGCTGTATAGCAATGCTGATACGTTGTGCGAGGTAGCTGCCAGCTCTTTGGTCTCCTGTAGTGTCACAAAGACACTGGCAGCATTACCTCGCTGTATAGCAATGCTGATACGTTGTGCGAGGTAGCTGCCAGCTCTTTGGTCTCCTGTAGTGTCACAAAGACACTGGCAGCATTACCTCGCTGTATAGCAATGCTGATACGTTGTGCGAGGTAGCTGCCAGCTCTTTGGTCTCCTGTAGTGTCACAAAGACACTGGCAGCATTACCTCGCTGTATAGCAATGCTGATACGTTGTGCGAGGTAGCTGCCAGCTCTTTGGTCTCCTGTAGTGTCACAAAGACACTGGCAGCATTACCTCGCTGTATAGCAATGCTGATACGTTGTGCGAGGTAGCTGCCAGCTCTTCGGTCTCCTGTAGTGTCACAAAGCCGTTTACAAATATCTTTGTAAAGACTTTTTGCGCTGGAGCCCCACGGACCAAAGGTCTCAACCCTATATAAGTATGTTTATCCGTTGTCTAGTACCCATAGTACAAGCTTTGCTTAGTTTGGGACTAGGCCAATTGGTGTGTTATTTTTTTTACAATGGATAGATATCGGATCCAGTATTTACAAAATTATTCCTGGCAGCGCGAAGAGCAGCGGCAGGGACCGAGTGTAAATGTAGTATCAGACAGAGTCGCGGGCAGCTAGACAATTATATTTCTGCACTCACATCTAACAACCCTAGTTTAGCTCCTAAAGCTTTTTAACCGTTTACGAGCAATTTTCTCCAGTTGGGTGGTCTTTGGCGAGTTATGGTCTCTTTTACGAGGGCCGCCAGGACAATGGGAACCGAAGCCATGAAATTTTGGATCCACAGCGCTTTCAATAGCACATAGTACTGTCCGTAAGAGTGTTTTTCCACCAGAGATGTGGCACGCTACGTTGCTATAGATACGTTTGATATCCACCAATTCTAATATTCATTGGTACATTTTGTACACATAGCATAGTCCGGTGGAAACGGGTTCAAATAAGCTACCGTAAACCGGGGTGGCTTTGATCGTATTGGGGTAACTTTGATAGTTTTAAAATCGCTATAAAGTCGACATTGTACATATGAGGTAAATAAATAAATAAAATATAAATATCGATTGAAATGACAGTTTTTGTATGGCTGTCACAGCTGGCCGTTTCCGATACCAATTGTCAGCCCATACAAGAACTGTCAAAATGAACGCGATGGCGATTGCGAGGGAGTGAGACAATTAGTCTGCCGTTTACGGCATGTTTTTTATATGGAAAGATGCGTGCTTTGGATTTTCCTCGAAGCTATTTACATAGCTTAGCATCAGTGGAAACGGTCTCATAGTTTCGTAGCGTAGCTATCACATGCTCGCAGCATAGCTGCATAGCACATCTCTGGTGGTGAAGCACCCTTAAGTTGCGTGGCCAGGGGAGAGACTGTCTAAACGTATCTCTTCGGTCAAGTGATCGCTGTGCTTGATTATTTTGTCGCATTAGGCGCAAGCAACACCGTGAGACGGGGGCGCGTCGCAGTCCGCGTCGTTTGTTCGCAGGCCGCGTCTCCTCTGTTTGCTTTGGATCGCGACGCTTCTATACATTTAGTATAGGGTTGCCATACGTCCCGATACGCCGGGACATGTCCCGGTTTGAAGCATGGTGTCCCAGCGTCCCGGCCGATAAGCAAATTGTCCCGGTTTAAAAATCATAGTAATTTAATAGAGGGCTGGACTTGGTAAACAGTAATATACCTAGCGGCAGCGCATGCTACACGCTGCGCTCGTAGCCTATAATGTGCATTTTCACCAATATAGCGAAAAGCGCCAACAAACAGAAAACCCTACATAAAAAGTAAAAACTCGCTGGCATTGAATGGCTGTGTTAAAAGTTGTTTTGTGTTTCAGGCAAGGACTAAACCTTTAAAGTTACCTATTGCTGTAATAAAAGTTTATTTTTTTTCTACCTTTACTAGTTTTTCTTTAAATGTCCCGGTCTGAGTCCCCACACTTATGGCAACCCTAATTTAGTACGAACTGAAAACTGAGTGCGACTGCGACGCGCCCCCGTCCCACGTCTCTTCTGTGTGGCTTGCGTGTAGTAGCTGTTGTGTGTATAGTAGCAGTCACAAAGTACATTTTCGCGTCACAACTGCAAAAGGATAATAGAATAAATTCAGATAAACTCAGAGATGCGAGCCCAGGTTCGAACCCACGACATTCTTGATTGAGGTCGAACCACTAGGCTAACATTAACTTTAGAACCATATTAAGTTAAGTTATTAATCTACGCTATTGCTCTATCTTCGAGTTTGTTAGTTTTCGGTCAAGAGTACTATCGGGTTTTAAAACTTTCGGTCAAATAAACATTCTGTGTTTCAATATTCGTACTTCCGTTCACAAGTCTTGTGAAATTCGTTTTTGTGGTAATATTTGCGTACTCCATAAAGTTAAAGCTGTGTAGATTTTTTTGATGGCAGACCTACAAGATTCCAAGCCTGTTATTTGGACGCGAAAATACGGTTTTTATTGCTGTTGTGATGGGCCAGAGATTTCGTTGTCTTAAAGCTATAAAGTTTCGACTTTATCTCTTTGGAAGTTCAAATAACAAAAGGTTTTTGTAACTCTTTTGCTTTACTGTTTAAAAGTTAAACACCATTGAAATGAAACTAAATTTACCAGTGAATTTACATGAAATGTTTTCAGTGAGATTGATTTGGCCGTCAACAGTCAGGGCTAATCTTCCGCCATATCAGATATCACTACTTTGTGTCCCAGGGGAAATTGACCAATTTTTGACATTTATTTTTTAGTGGGATTTCAATATTTATACGCTGCAGAAGCATAAGCTTGATTTAGTATACGTAGACTTCAATTAAGCAGTTATTTTGCATCACGTTTGGGCCGGGCACGAGTAGTTTAAATTTCATCCAATTCAGTGCATCTCAAAAATAAAAAGAGGAGTAACTAAATCTTTTGTTACACGTAACAAAAGTATTGCTGTCGCTTGTGCCTCATAAAGGACACGTTCCAGGACGAGACAATGCTTCGTACTAATGGCCTTTTAAAAGGTCTCTGCTAGTGGGAACCTACAGGGTAAAGAGCACTCAAGCCTGACGGGTGCCTAAGCGCCAGACGACTACTTATGGTGTCAACTGTCCGTACGAGATGAGACAGTCTGGCAATTTCGGTTCGAAAAATTGCCACTCGCCTTTTCTATCCACTACCAAACAATCTAAACATACCACTACACAAATAAATAAATTTAACGACCGCTTTAGCCTAGTTGGTAGTGACCCTGCCTACGAAGCAAGAGGTCCTGGGTTCGAATCCCGGTAAGGGCATTTATTTGTGTGATGAGCACGAATATTTGTTCCTGAGTTATGGATGTTTTCTATGTATTTAATTATTTATTTATCTATATAAGTATGTTTATCGTCGTCTAGTACCCATAGTACAAGCTTTGCTTAGTTTGGGACTAGGTCGATTTGTGTAAGATTGTCCCCTAATATTTATTATTTATTATTTAAATACTATAGTGGCATTGTCATCCAAACCATCCATCCTTACCAAATTTCAAGTCAATCCGTTCACTAGAAGTGGCTAAAATTCGATTTGAAAGAATTGAAAGACAACTTTGTTATTTGTAAACATAATATGTATAAGTAATAACTATTGAAACAAAAAATAAACGTATTGAAATTCGTGCTGGAAACTTTATGGCATAAAGGGAAACCACGCACCTAACTAAGACCATTATTAATAACGAATTAATGCCAAAAATGATTCCATACATAGATGAGTAAGCAAGTTTTCCTTCGGTATCCAAAAGCTTGAAGTTTAGTTACTTAACCTAAAATGCGTATGCCTTAGTACTTATGACATGCATCAGCACCACCAAATCCTTGCGGTGTCACCTAGAGCATCTTCCACTCTCTGTTCTGAGCCATATGCTTACAGATGCCTAGCGTCCTAAGCTGTATTTGTTCACGAAGAGGAAGACTTCGCAGATGTAGACTCCCAGAAACTTCTATAACTATCTAGGTAGTAAAGCTTTACTTACATGCTGCCTAAGCACGATCTGATAAGCATCAGCCAACCCATCCGATGTCAGCTAGAACGTCTCCCGCTCTCTGTTGTCTGTCAGCCATAGGCTGCTTATTGGAGATGCCTAGGGTCCTGTATTTGTTGACGAAGAGGATTACTCCGCTAATGCAGAGCGCGCTAGGCTCTCAGGTAGTTCTAAATCTAGATACTAAAGCTATCCCTATACCTGCTACCTCAACACCCTCTGACAAGCATCAGCATCAACAAACCTATGCTAGAGCTTCCACCCTATGTACGAAGCCATGTGCATATTTCAGATGTCCAGCGTCTTTTACGGGTTGTCGAAGTCGAGATCCTCGCCAATACACAGTGCGCTAGACTCTCTGACACTTCAAATCCTAGATAGTAAAGCTATTCCATTACCTGCTGCCTTAGCACCCTCTGGCAAGCGTCAGCAACGGCGAACACGTGCGGCGGCACTTCGAACATCTCCCGCCCTCTGTACTGTGCCATGTGCTGTGCATTGTAGATGTCCAATGTTTTGTAAGGGTTTACAGATACGAGCACTTCGCCGATGTACGTGTAGATTTTGTTGTGTTGAAACCTGGAAAGAATGAGAAGTTGGTGAATTTGGAGTTAAATTTAACTAAAGCGGGGTAACACCTGAGATATTGTTTTTATTATGAGAGGTAGGCAAACGAGCAAGTGGGTCATCCGATGGAAATTATCACCACCGGCACCAGCGCCCATGAATATAGAGTCAGTGATCTGTTGCTGGCCTTCAAAGGAGGTATAAAACCCTTTTCTAGTGTGTAAAGTTCCTAATCTTCGTAACTGGCTTCCTCTGAAATAGAGAGGGGGAGGCTGTAGTTTTCATACTTACTGGCCTAGAACTGCAGAGGATCGTGCATAGAGATGATGACGTATCACTGATAACGCACAGTATATTTAAACCGACGCTGGAGCCAGTTAATCCGGTAATCAAATACAAAGTGAAGTTAAATAAGATACTGAAAAAACTTGTTCCATTGTCTGAAGAGACAATAGCATTATTTTTTGCAAAGAAAATGGAAACATGATAATATCGCGGAATCTTGCTGTTTCCCGTTACAGTTAACATTCACATTGTTACTTGATAAATAATAAATTAAGTAAAGTATTATAATAATGACGACCGGATAGCCTAGTGGTTAGAGAACCTGACTACGCAGCTTGAGGTCCGGATTCGATTACCGGTCGGGGCAGATATTTGTGTGAAAAATACGAATGTTTGTGCTCGAGTCTTGGAAGTTTGTATCCATTATACTAGGTCAATTGGTGTCAATCGTCCCATTTTTTTTAAACAGGTAAATTAAGTATTTAATGCCCATGAGGCATTGGCGGGATGACCTACTTATACGTGTAACTTTTAGGAAACCGCTCAAAATCGGGATGATGGAGAAAATGGGGGGGGAAGCCTTTGCCCAGCAGTGGTACACTTTTCCAGGCTAATTAATATACAATATGATCAATTTACTAGTACAGGAATGGCGAACCTTTATTGGTGAATGTGCCATTTTTTCATAAACACAACAATACTCTGGCTATGCTATGACGTGCCATCAAAGATACTAGTGATTGCTTGGATTGGATGTATGTTTGTAAATGAAGGTTTCTGTGGCCTCCCTTTAGGCTTACAGTGCCTGTTAGGACGTCCCGCTCTTCCTTTGCTCGGGTGATAGGTATTAATAGTCTAATAGTATGAATCTAGATGTGTCTAAGTGTGTCAGCCAGGTTCACAAGAAATATAAAAACTTATCCGTAAGTAGTAAAAGTAAGTATACATTAATTACTTATGACACAGAGCCTACAAGTTATGATTGGTTTTATAAATAGGTCGACAGATGTTTAAATAACGTTACTAAAAATTAATTAAACTACTTAATTAACAGAACATTAATACAACTTTATTCTCGATCGATAAAGGCAGATAAACCAGTCATTACCGTGTTTAACTCGCCACCACGAATGTAATTAGTATCTAAATATTTTTCATTCTTTTTATGTGCGTCCGTCCGTACACACGGGTTGTATCTCTAGAACTGTTTTAGACTGACAGCTGAAAATTTTACATAATGTAGTTATATTTTAAACATGAAATGAAACTACCATGAGACTCATTCATAGTGAAAATAAACAAATAAATAAATAAATAAATATTAGGGGACAATCTTACACAAATCGACCTAGTCCCAAACTAAGCAAAGCTTGTACTATGGGTACTAGACGACGATAAACATACTTATATAGACAAATAAATACTTAAATACATAGAAAACATCCATAACTCAGGAACAAATATTCGTGCTCATCACACAAATAAATGCCCTTACCGGGATTTGAACCCAGGACCTCTTGCTTCGTAGGCAGGGTCACTACCAACTAGGCTAAGGCAGTCGTTAAATAAACAGAGCATTCACGTCTTAAAACGAGTTTAACTCGACTTGTTTCGGGCTAATCCGTAGCCCTTTTTCCCGGGAGTCACACGCCATGGCAGCTGCCAAACGCGCACAAAACGACCCCCTTACCCTAGCCTACCGCCCGCCTTAGTCTAGTTGGTAGTGACCCTGCCTACGAAGCAAGAGGTCCTGGGTTCAAATCCCGGTAAGGGCATTTATTTGTGTGATGAGCACGAATATTTGTTCCTGAGTTATGGATGTTTTCTATGTATTTAAGTATTAATTTGTCTATATAAGTATGTTTATCGTCGTCCAGTACCCATAGTACAAGCTTTGCTTAGTTTGGGACTAGGTCGATTTGTGTAAGATTGTCCCCTAATATTTATTTATTTATTTTATTTTAAAACGTGAGTGATCCGTTTATTTTCACTATAATGTACATTTCTACTGGCACTAAAACAACAACTACTTAGTAGACTTCATACTTGGCATTTTTTGCATTAGCATATTACAGATGCTGTAAGAATGGATTTTTCGAAATTCCCGCGGGATAGAGAACGGGAGTCGACGTTAAAATTCATCGCTGCGTAGACAAAGTCGCGGGCAGAAGCTAGTTCAACTATAAAGTACACGAAGAACTATTATTGAAATTGTAACATTGTTAGATATTCTAGTTTTTATATGATAGCAGAGTCACACGGTTCGTGATGCAACGTCTGACATAATATAATGTCTCCTATGCTATATGCATTGTTAACACGAATGTGTGTCTTTGTTTCCGCTTAGCCATCTTAATATTACGACTGTATTATGGAAGGTAACATACAAAGTATAACTTTAATGCGTTCGCTGCCGGCAGTAAGAACTGACGCTTCTTTATATGCCGCAAACGCATATATATAATATGCGTTCAAGTTACTCCAAAATTATGACAGCGTAGAGATGAGCAAAAAATATCGCTACATCAAAACATCGACAGATATCGCCGATATTCTCGATCTTGAAATATCGATATTACATATTTTATTACATTGTAGTGGCAGCAGGAAAACACATTAGGATAAACTCAAACAGAGAATTCAGTTTGTTTTCGATAAGAAATTAAATACGTTTAATAATACAATACAATAATATACTAACATAATAAATAGTTAAGCTTTATTTGTTTTTGTGCAGCCACAGACTTAAAATATAATAGCAGACTTGACATAACTACGTGTGTGTGCGTACATATTTCCTATTCCCTCACGCTACAATGATCAGGAATATTGTCATCCCCTTTTCTCATGTGTCGCAACACTGTCCAAAAACCTTAAAAAAAATGACACATGCTATGTTTTGAACGTCAGTCATTTAAATAAGCTGCCGAAGCTGCAAGCGAATTTTCTAAGTCTGTGTGTGCAGCGCGGGTAATCTCTTACTGCAACGATTCAAAAAATTCCATCCCTTTAGTCTTTAAGACCTATTAAAACTGTATTTTCACCTCAGCACCTCAAACAGGCAGGTTTTGCTACTAAAAAACAGTGAGCAAAATCCGATTTTGCTCACTGCGTGAGACAAAGTAGCTTTTTAATTATTTTTATTAAAAGTCAAAGACAATGATGGGTCTGCTTACTGAATTCGAAAGATTTGAACTTCAGTTTGATCTGTCACTTTCATTTCGATACGAAAAGAGCGAGAGATAAGATCAAATCGATTCAAATTTCGATTTCAAATTCTATCCTAGTAGACCTAAAAATAAACGAACGATTGAACGTTCGGATACTCATAATAAGTTCTTAACCTTAAAATTGTAATTCGTCTGTTAAGGTTTTAAATTAAATTATTGTAGATACTTTTTTAATAATTGGATTATATTTTTATATAATCAAATTAATAGTAAAAATGTTGTTGAAAACAAAGTTTAAACATGTATCTATATAATTATTAATATTTTTTACAATCTTGAACATCGTGGTAAATACAGCGGATGCAGCATCGGAACGCAGCGGGTGTAGTATCGGAACGCATCTATAAAAAAATAACGGGATTCAAATTTTAATTATTTTCTTCTGTTTCTCTAGCTACAGAGTTCGATATCTATGAGTTTGGTACACGATCAGAGGCCATTTGGAAATTATTAGAATAGTAATAAGTACTTATTTAATACATTTTTGAATATGATATGAGTGAATTGAGTGAGTCCAGTGACGAAGTCAACAATTGAACACCAGACAAATTAATGGAGTAATACATAATGCAGAGTAAGTTTCTTACTTGAAAAGTCTCGAGAAAAATATTTAAAAGCTTATGATATTTTTAAACAATGCAAACACTTTTTCGGAGACTGTACCTATTGTTATATATATAATATGGAGTATTTACTCAATGTTGAAAACCACAACAAAGACAAAAAGACGACGTTCATATACCTTTAATAATTTATTATATTCTCGCTGCTGAGGTGAAAAGTTGTATGTGTCACACGAGACCAAAGTTTTTTTGCATCTCGTGTATTTGAATCACTCACGCACTCAGGATTCTAACTTAGAATCACTCGCTAAACGCTCGTGATTCAATTATAGAATCCTTCGCTAACTCGTGATTCAAAATCAGCACTCGCAGTAAAAAACAACTTTGCTCTCTTGTTGCACAAATAACTATTTCTTCGAGTATTTTTACAGCATACGTTACTTTTACTTTCTTTACAAGTTTTACAACTTATTTTAAATACGTTGTTTCATTGTTAGTTCTGGCACCGAGAGTGAATTATGTTTAAATGCAAGTTGTAGTATTTAATGTATGCTATAATATTTATTTTTATACAATTAGTGCTACATTTACCACGATAACATGCATTGGGCAGTTTACGTCGTTTGTTGACCGACACCTACATATTATTATTGCTAATTATAAGGAAACATACATATTTTTGAGACTACACATACCTACATATCATTTATCAACATAATTAAAACCTTTATTCTGTAAGCAGAACCCAACGGTTCTTTACGTGTCTTTTATAGGGTTCCGTACCCGAAGGGGGATAAACGGAACCCTATTAATGTTGCTATACTGTCCGTGTGTCTGCCGCAGTGCTCTATCTCAAGAACCGTACAAGGTACACAGATGAAATTAATAAATAATACAAGGGGCTATTTCACCACCCATTGATTAATTTTAACTGATGGATAAATGTGATGCCGTCTCCGTTTATTCGAACAAAACAAACAGAGACAGCATCACATTTATCCGTCAAATAAATTTGATCAATGGATGGGGTTAGTGTATTGCTGCTACAACAATATTCTATTGCCGCTACAACAATAAATAAAGGCGGTCCCTACCAACCAATCCAAAATGACCCCACATTTTGCGTACACTGGATTTTTATATCGTATAGCTTTTGCCCGCGACTGCGTCCGCGTGGAATTAGTAATTTGGGCAGCTTATTTTTTTATCCAATTTGCTTTTTCATCAATTATGGCTCTCTTTAGATCCTTCCGGAAGAAGTGAAACTTCGTAATAAACCAACCCCCAACCCGCTCCCAACCCGCCCCCATCCCGCTCTCAATCCGCCCCAATCCGCTCCCACCCCGCCCCCAACCCGCTCCCAACCCGCTCCCAACCCGCCCCCAACCCGCCCCTACTCGCCCCCCAACCCGCTCCCAACTCGCCCCTCCCACCCGCTCCCAACCCGCCCCCAACCCGCTCCTACTCGCCCCTCCCACCCGCTCCCAACCCGCTCCTACTCGCCCCCCCACCCGCTCCCAACCCGCTCTCAACCCGCCCCCAACCCGCTCCCAACTCGCCCCTCCCACCCGCTCCCAATCCGCCCTATCTAACTGGGCTATCTAACACTGAAAGAATTTTTCAAATCGGAGCAGTAGTTCCCGAGATATAGAAGTTTTACTTCAAAAACCCCTGATTTTGAAACATTCTTCCGCTCCGCTCCGTTCCTATTGGTGTTAGCGTGATAATATATAGCCTATAGCCTTCCTCGATAAATGGGCTATCTAACACTGAAAGAATTTTTCAAATCGGAGCAGTAGTTCCTGAGATTAGCGCGTTCAAACAAACAAACAAACAAACTCTTCAGCTTTATAATATTAGATATAATATTAGATACACGGCCGTTCATATCGTATTTTTTTCACATAAAGTACCTACAAACTTACACGGGACCTCGGTGCGCGAGTCCGACTCGCACTTGGCCGGTTTTTTTATATTACTTAGCGCTTTAAATCACAAGGAGCACCGATATAATCGGATTACGTCTGTTTGTACAACTCTAGTGTCCTGCTTGTCCTTAAGCCCCGAATCAGAGTGCAGCAAACGCCGCAGTCGCTTGGCGTTTTTTTTAAACAAATTGCCATTATTGGTGCTGAGTAACAGACAAGTGTACGAATGGGAAGTATAGTGTAGCTTGACTAGAAATATGCAAGCAGCCTTCAAGTAGCATTCGCAAGTACAATGGCCGCATCAAACGTTGAAACAATAACATTTTAATAACTTCACTACAATACGTTTTTTGTTTAAATTATGTGCAACCGCAGCTCCTAAACATAGTTTCATGCCATCCATCATTACAGAAAGACAAATCAATATCATAACACAATCCATAACACATTTTTGCCATCGCGTGTACCAGGCAATCATAACCGTGAAGCGGCCGTTGACCCCCGAACGTGGATCGCGAAGACAAACCGCGGCGGACACCGCTGCTAACTTCTGGGTCCCTGGTAGTACATTTGACTATTGAATACCTATATGTTTGTATTTAGAGTACAGGTTTCGCCGCGATGCACGTAAAAAATCAACGTGACATGTGTAACAGTAAAACAAGTCTGTGACTAATTTAACTGGGTTATTTGCTTGTTTAACTTAAGTTTACGTGTCTCTAGTTCCTATATTTAACAGATTTTTTTTATCTCTACTTGCATTGTCTTATTGTCTTCCGAACACTATAATTCGTTTTTTTAGCATTAGAAATAGAATAAACAATCTTGACGAGTCTTATTATTGATAAACGCTTTTAAAAAATAGTAACTATTACTTATGAAACCAAAAGCATGTAAATGACCATTGTTCTTGCTAATTGTTACACATTTGCTGTGATTTATTTTTCAAAAATTGTTTTTCACTAAAAAGACACATCAAGATCGCTTACCTTGTTTCTTATGCTAAAAAAAACAAGTAATAGTGCTGTAAGAAAGGGGCTATCCACAAATTACGTCACATACATTGAAGGGTTCTGGCGATTTGTGACATTCGAACATAATAATTGCGAGGGGTTTATAAATTATGGACGTAATTTATGGAGGTCCCACACCAGCAAGATAATGTATTAAAAGCTACAAAATAACTATAGGGCGAGCTACCAGGCAAAGTCACCGGTCATCACACCCCTCTCCTCGTGAAAATGGCTATTTCCATTACTTAACTAGGTTGGTTTATCTTACAAAATACTAGCTTTAGGGGGTGTTTCACCACCTTACTGTCAAACTACTGGTCACGTAACCAATTAATAAACTAAGTACTGGACAAATCTGTCGGCTAGTGTTTTTTCAGTTTCACCACTCCGGTCCTGTGCAAACTAAGTACCACTTAACTAATCGTGGGTTTAACAAAAAGTCGGAATGGCAACGTCGCATTTCACGACCACGCGTTCCTGTTCGCACACTTTCGTTCAAAAAGTCACTCATTATTAAAGCAAAAGAAATGGTTAACTATATAATTTTTGAATACATCTATTTTTTTTGCATAAACAAATGTGTAACATTATAATTGATCCAAAAACGGTATTTATTTACGATACTTTGTTAACAATAACAAAGAAAAATAAAATCACGTAAACGAATCGAAAAGTGGCGCCAAACCATTTGACAGATAAACTTTTTTTTAATGGCGACATACAAGTTCAGGTGGAACAAACGATTGAGCCACTGAAAAAAAGTTTGTTATTAAAAAATATTACGAAATTTTGGATTTATTTTTACATACTAAAAGTGTACCTACATTTTTTCATTAAAATCTTGATATTTAAATTATTTTATGCAATTTAGCATGACCTCTTTCTTTAAAAAATAAAAATACTTTGATCTATTTTTCTGAAACCGGCTGAAGGGCTCTCCAACCATGGCCACAAACTTTATGTGACGGATAAAAATGCTAAATGCCTCCTGATCTGATGGTCAAATTAAGAAACAGTTTGTCCGTCACTTAGCGCTAATCGAGACTGGTGAAACAGAAATTTTAATTCCATCTGTCAAATAAGGTTATGATTAAGCTAATCCGAACTTTAAGAAAAGTGGTGAAACAGCCCCTTAACCAATTATTTAGAATTTTAGAGTTAGGCCTAAAAAAAAGGTTAAGGTAACATTTTTTAAAGCACAAATTTTGAAAAGATAACCTAAGAAAAATCATTTCATAACTGCCGCGGGATTGGAAACTATACTTTTTATTATTTCACGAAGGCAAAGCCTCAAGCATTAGCTAGTATTTGTACATGATCAATAACTACAACACAGTCATTTGAGTCACCTGATAAAACTGCAACATTATCTTGAAGCATTACAAAACCCTTTATCCGAGAGCTGTGTTCTTTTCTGACCAACTCCTCACCGACACTTGTAATGCTAGCAACATACCTACTTATAAGTTTAAACATTTTTACCGAGCATCGATATCGACATTCGTAATCGATTATAAAAGCACGATGCGGGATGACGTCACCGCGCGGGCGCAGCCGGTTTGTAGTTCAAGATCAGGAAGCTGGAGGTCAGAGGAAAAATGCAAATGGCCGCCATGCTATATTCATTATGGATTGAGCAACTATAAATTTTATACGAGCAGCTACTGTTCAGTGATGGATGATCAATTGGTTTGTTTATTTTGAATGAAAATGATACAGGTTCTATTTTCAATAGTTGTTTAAATTATAATAATGAATGCACAAAGTGAGAGTGATTTAAAATTGAGTAAGATGAAACCATCTTCATTCACTCTCACTAGTATCATAATAACAACGCAAAGAAGAGGAAATATCAAGCAAGATTCGTTCAAACTCGATGTGGTAAAATCTCATTCTTTATCTCGTGGAAGGACCAAAAGCTCTCTTATATGCCTGACAGAATCAGAGTGGTAGAGATCGTCTATTGAGGATTGGTAGCAAACCTTCCTGACGGCTTTCTTGAGAAAATAGCGTGGTGATTTCTCCTTGCCTTCTACACCGCCCGCAGTGCTAAAGTCTGGAGTGCGTAATTGGGGATGTCTATTTTTTTGCAATGTATAGTAAATCGAAAACCATTTCGAGATAAATGCTTTCTAACTCGTTTTCTGTAGTTATTATTTTTTTATATAACGTAATGAATTTATTAAATAAGAAATAAGCAATGACTTTCATTTGACATTGATGTATTTTGCGTGACCGGTCGTACTTTATTGTGTGTGGTTAGATTCTTCACAATTTACGCGTGGATTATACTGCGGAGTTTGATTTGGACCCGCTGTCTGACATCTAGCACTTTGACAGTGCCAGTAAAGTGACACAGTGTATAGTGTACCACTACGCAAAAAAATAATTAAAGGGGTTGCCTTATCGTACACATTTAGATAGATTTAGAAATTTGGCATTGTGGGAGCCCTCAATTATAATCTGACGTCATCAACTAAAATAGTTTCAATAATTAATTTTGAAAAAAGTAGAGAACTAAATGACAAAATATTGAAATTAGTTTCTTATAATTGACTTTTCTATACAAAAAAAATATAAAAACCACTGCTAATTTTTTTTAGACATTCCCAATTAGCAATAGAGATCGCTGCTCACTCTTACGTCAGGATGCTTAGTCGTCTTTTACGACACCACGATGGGAACACGGGTCTGTGGTAGATAGGTAACTGTGATAGGTTTCTTAGAGGCCAATGCCCGTTAGTAACAAGTAG